>CANTUR010000282.1:0-1200000 GCA_947683625.1 Mallotus nudiflorus | reverse complement strand
AGGAGACACTGATGTCCTGTGCATGGCTTTGTTATGTTGGGTTGGGCATTAAGTGGCAAAATGACTAAAGCTGCAATAGTTGTGGCATTGGAGATATCAATCTGAATTGGCGAAGTGTAGAGCTAAAGGTTGGCATCCACTGTGTTGCCATAAGCATCCTTGACCACGTGAATATCTGCCTCTATAGCCACATGAGCTTGAGTTGAATATCTGACTCAGGCCATAGGAGCTTAAGTTAAATTTGCCTCCATGATTAGGTATTGTGGTAATGTGAGCAGATGGAACAATGACTGATTTGGAATCAGTGTAAAGGTCTTCTTCTTCACATAAAAGCAAGCCATACAACTCATTATAGGTAACATTGTCAAATCTCTGTTATAATGAACAAATAAATGGTCAATAGGAAGGGCTAAAACCATTTAATATTACTTGAACAAGATTACTGTCATGGACTAGATTATTAAGAGCTATAAGATGATCAAACATAGCTTTTGCATGTTGTGTGTATTTGGCTATCATTTCATCATATTCCTTTGCAAGATGAAAAAATTGAGACTTAATGGTTTGAGCCTAGGCTTTAGATCTGGTGGCATAGGACTTTGCTAACTTGATCCAGGAAACATGTGCATTCTTAACACCTATTACTTAAGGAATGAAGGCTTTAGAGATAGATCCAACAACCCAACTCAAAATGAGTTGGTTTTGGCAAAAACCAACTAAGGTATGCCAAATTAGTTTTTCCATTATCAATGGTTGAAGATGGTGGTTCGATGGAGCCATCAATGTGACTTGCCAAGTCATAACTATTGAGCAATGGGAGCAGTTGTGCATGCCATAATAGGTAATTGGTTAAGTTTAGTTTGACAAAGAGTTAATGCACAACATTAGGCAATGACTGAATGGAAGTGGTTTTATGGTGTTGTAGGAGGTGGTAGCGGAGCTCGTATTGTCACCCATAGGATCAGATGGTGGTTAAACAAATTTTTGGCTCTAATACCATGAAACAGTGGTGAGAGAATGAGCTTATCTTCTATATATTAGATTGTTAACTATATATACAAGTGCATACAACTGAATACTATCAAAGTGAGAGAGTCCTATCACATTACAATTTGTTATACAATGGTTATCCTATCACACTAAACTCACTCTTTTTATAGAAATCTTAAAGGATTACCAAAAAACTTAGGGAATTTATAATCTATGGTTGACCTTAAAGCAAATGGTAGTGGAATTAAAAAGAGCTACCAACCTCCATTAATGGATTGAGCAAACTTATGATATAAAGGTGTTGTAGGTGCAAAGGATTAAAATTGCCCTTTATAATGGTTGGTTTGTCCCCTCTGGAATTGGTTGATTTTAAGGATTATTGTATGACAAAGATTTCCAATGGCATTAGCTATTTAGTTTCATTGGGGACATTAAATTTAGGAGGAAATAATTTTGACATGCTACTTACTAGCATAAAATTACTTCTTAAGTTGTGTGGACTTAATTTAAGGGATTGCAAAAGTCTTGTATGTTATCAGAGCTTCCAACTACTCTAGAAATTTTAGAGGTGAAAAACTATATATCTTTGAAATCATTATCAATCATTTTTACCTCAAAAGAAAATATGGATTCCTTGTGGTTACTTGATGTTGGTAATTATGTGAATTTGGATCAAGATGAGTATGAAAAGTTTATAGATGATATACTGTTGACACTTGAACATATGTCACCACATGTGAAATGTTATGTTGAGAACTACCCTTCAAATGCTAAGGTTGATGCATGTTCATGTTATATTAGGTATTGTGTGCCTAAAGGTGAGGTTCCACGAAGCATGAGGTATCAAAATAATAATGGATCTTCTTTGCAGTTCTCATTAAGATTAAATCCAAATAACAACACTATGGTTCTCACCGTATGTGTTATTATTGCATTTAATGATGATTATTCTTTCAGCTACAAATATGTGATGTGTAGATGCAGCTTTGTGGTAGAGTTTGGATAAATCCTCACTTTTGAATGCTCAAGTCCTACTACTTTTGTTAGCATAATAGATGAGCATGGGAAATTTTTTAAGTGTTATGTGTTTTATATGCAAATTTCATTAAATATAAATATAGTTTCAGTAAGGCTTCATCTGAATTCTTTGTATGAGATAATGAAGAAGTGTGTTCTAGTGTTGTGGTAATCAAATATAGAGTTCATCCATTATCTAACAATTGTGACAATAATAATTCGAGTTCTTTAACTAAATCAACCCGGTCTCTATATATCACAATGTTTCACATGTTTGAGTATATGAAAAGTTCAAAAAAGGAAAAACAATGAACGTAAAGAGCAGGCAACTCCCAATGAGAAGCAAATATGAACATAAATACTTTGTCTGATGAAATAAAGTGAGCAACATAACAAATGATATGCATTGGTTAAGCCTTAATGATTAGATGAAACAGTTGTCAAACATTTCACTATTTTATAATTATTTATTTTAGCAGTCTAATATCCATTGTTTGGTACCTTGTAAATGAAAGATCACCAATGAGAAGCCCATCATTTTTTACAAGATCTTTATTAGAATGATAAAATTAAAACCAAGTGTAATACACCCACTTGGTTTGTTATAATTTAACTAATATTATATTAAAAATTTACAATTTAATTTTAAGTGATGGATACTACTTGCTAATAAGTGATCTGAAAAGAGTCCTAGAGGGGGGATGAATAGGACTATGAAATAAAAATGAGAAATTAAATGAATTCTTTGCAAGAATTAAATAGAAGTAGAGAAGGAAGAATGAAGAACATAAAGATTTAAGAAGTTCAGATTCAATAACAATCCTACGTCTCCACCTAACTTATCCCCAAGTTAGGATTTTCAATCACCCACAATCTTATTCACAGGATTAAGATTATACAAGAGTTTTATGGCTCACTCTTACAACCTCACAACATGAGTTTTCAAGGCTCACTCAAAAAACCAAAACCCAAGTGTTTCAATGGACAACACTTAAACCAATTCCTTTAGAAATAAATCCCACTTCTCTTCTAATCTAACCTAAGATTTAAGATGAAGAGAAATTCTATTTCTAACACACACCCAACTCTCACAAGAGTTATACAAACAAAGAATTATTTAAGAGAATTTGAGAGCTCAATGAAAGCTTAAGAGATAATAAAATGATAAAACAAGTTGCTTCACTTCCATTCAGCTCTAGAGGTATTTATACTAAAAAAATAGAGCTGTTGGAGGTGCAAATGATGTTTCCAACGTCTATATTTTGAATTATTGAGACTGATGCTGTCAGACAGATATTCATGGATTGAAACTGTAATTGGCTCCTCAGGACGTTTGAATTTTCCCACACTTTCTTCATAAAAGTTGTAGATATTTGAATTACCTTTCTATATCAACTTGAATCACCTAAATTGGACTTCTTTATCTTAAGATATGTCTAAAATACTAAGGATTATGCAATCTGTAATGCAGACTACGATCAGACAGCTATACCCAAATTGAAGCCGTTATTTGCTCATGAAGAAATTTGAATTTGCTCATACTTTCTTCATGAAAGCTGTAGATATTTGAATTATCTTTCCATAAAATTTTTAATCACTTAAATTTGACTTCTTTAGCTCGGGATATGTCTAAATTACTGAGGATTGTGCAATCTCAAATGCAGAATACTGTCAGACAGCTATACACAAGTTGAAGCCGTTATCTGCTCCTGAAGAAATTTTAATTTGCCCATATTTTCTTCATAAAAGTTGTAGATATTTGACTTATATTTTCATATCATTTTGAATCACCTTAATTGGACTTTTTTAACTCAAGATATGTCCAAAATACTAAGAGATGTGCAGTCTGAGATGGCAGACGTATACGTGAATTTCAACTCAAAATTTGCATAACCAAATGAACTTGGATTTTCACAAAAAGGCCCAATTCAGAAAGCTCAAGATGTCTTCTTCAAATGTTAAGAAGCCCATTTTCTCATTTAAGAGCTCTAAATATGTCAAAAGCCTTCTTCAATCTCAGAGGTTCAATCAGCCCGAAAAGTCACTATAAATCCAAAAGTGTATATGCTTGGTATATGTTTGGTATATAATTCCCTACACACTTAATTGAAATTATTAGTATAAAAATTGTTTGTCAAAGTCCAAAATTAGGAGTTTGATCATGCAAATGGTCAACAATCTCCGCCTTTTTGGTTTTGACAACCAATTTGAAAATATGATAAATAATATGTGTGTGTGTGTAAAAAATAAATAACATATATAAGCATATTAAATAAAAATAGCTCCCCCTTACAAATTAAAAAAATGCAAAATAAGAAATAATTTTGCTCCCCCTTAATATGTGCATAAATTCAATATTTATCATGTATTAGAGCATATAAATAAATGATTTATCATAGTATGTATAAGAGTTTAACAAATATATTCCTTTAACAAAAATATATTTCTTTATTTCTCCTCCTTTTGGACATGATAAGAAATATAAATAAATTTCATCATCCTTCTTGTCAAAAATAAAGATAACAAGTTATTAAACAACATGAAGGAAATAATTTCAAACATGTCATGCATCATAAAATAATATGTATACTATATCAAAACATCACATGATCATGTAGAGTTTAACTATTCAATCATACATAATCATGTGGTACTTAGCATATCTTAAACACAATTATTTATCCCTTAAGCACATAGCTTCTTTAGCTTCTTCTCCCCCTTTGTCAAAGACAAAAAGAAAAGAGAGAGATATAAGGGGAAATAGACCTAAGGGAGCCAAAAATACTAAAGGGAATAAAAGATTAAGAACCAAAACAATGCAAGTAAAGATATTCAAAATCTTTATGAAATTCATGTCATTTTAATAGATAAAAGCCATTTAAAAAAAATGTATACATGAATAAGCTCAATTAATAGTCATGCAAAAAAAAATTCATG
This sequence comes from Mallotus nudiflorus, assembly GCA_947683625.1. Taxonomy (NCBI): domain Eukaryota; kingdom Viridiplantae; phylum Streptophyta; class Magnoliopsida; order Malpighiales; family Euphorbiaceae; genus Mallotus; species Mallotus nudiflorus. The sequence continues at coordinate 1,195,056 of CANTUR010000282.1, read as the reverse complement.
TAATATAAAAACAAAGTAAGCAAAACAAGTCTATTTATCATAAGGTCAAAACTAGCCATACTTACATTGTTATTATGCATGAGAAAAAGAATTATGTGAAATAAATTCAAATAATTTTCTCCCCCTATTTCAATGGATTTAAAAAAATATTGATATTAAGGACACACTATCACATAGTTATGTCACTTACATAAACACATCTTTAAAAAAAATTTCCCTTAAAAGAAATTAACTAGGTACGCATGCAAACTCAATTATTTTTCCTCCTTTGTCAAAATGCAAAGATAGACCAAATCTTAAAAATATCCATGCATTATCAAAGATAAAAATAATTTCTAAGAAAACACAAAAATTAAACAAACTCAAAATTTTTTTTTTTTTTATCCTGATACCAATTGAAAACTTTTATAGGTCATACCCAACCTATATTACCTTTCGTCAAAATGCAAATAAAATTGCATTAAAAAAAATACAATGATATTAAAATACCAATTGTAATCAAGATATAAAACTAACAGCTCATGTTTTATATCCAAAAAATATTGAAAAAATAAACCGAACATAAACTAACGAAAAATAGTTATAAAACACATTTAACAGCTCAAAACTTAGATACAGAAAGTATACCGAAAATAAACGTAGCATAAAAATAAAAAAAAAATTTGTTGAGGAGGAGGAATATTAATGCTATTTAAAATAATTAATTAATTGAATTTATCTCAATAATTAATTATTAATTTGCAAAATAGGAGGGATTTTTAAAAAAATGAATGAATCCACACAAATCCAATTAAAATTAATACAAAGATCATGCAAATGGGAAATACAATATATCATGTATATGAACTAAATTTGCTAAAGCAAATACCTTTAAAACAATCCAAACATCAATTCATCAATTTAACAAGTGATCAAGACAAGCTTGAGCCATCAATCATACCAAGTTTATGCTTAATAAAATTCAATCTTTCCTCACAAAGAGGTTTGGTAAAGATTTCTGCTAATTGATGATTAGTATCAACAAAATCAAGAAAAATATCACCATTTTGCACATGATCATGTAAGAAATGATGTCTAATATCAATATGCTTAGTTCTAGAATGTTGAGTGGGATTTTTACTAAGGTTTATAGTACTTGTATTGTCACATTTAATTGGAATGTGGTTAATATCAATGCCATAGTCCAGAAGTTGTTGTTTTTGCCATAGAACTTGGGTGCAACAACAACTAGCCGCCACATATTCTGCTTCAGCGGTGGACAAGGCAACTGAAACTTGTTTCTTACTAAACCAAAAAACTAAGCAATTTCCTAAAATTTGACAAGTTCCAGAAGTGCTTTTTCTATCTAGTAAGCTACCAGCAAAATCAGCATCAGAATAACTAATTAAGTCAAAGGAAGAACTCCTAGGGTACCAAAGTCCTAAATGTATTGTACCACAAAGATATTTGAAAATTCTTTTAATAGCATTCAAATGAGACTCTCTAGGACTTGATTGAAATCTAGCACACAAGCAAGTAGCAAACATAATATCAGGTCTACTAGCAGTTAAATAAAGAAGGGATCCGATCATACCTCTAAATCGCTTTTCATCAACCAGTTTACCATTCTCATCCTTATTTAGTTTGGTTGTTGTGCTCATTGGAGTTCTACTTGATTTAGCTCCATCCATTCCAAACTTCTTGAGAATGTCCCTTGTATATTTGGTTTGATTAATGAAAATCCCATCTTCACATTGCTTGATTTGAAGTCCAAGAAAGAACTTGAGTTCTCCCATCATACTTATCTCAAATTCTCCTTGCATTAGCTTAGAAAATTCCTCACACAAGCAATGGTTAGTAGCACCGAAAATAATATCATCAACATAAATTTGAATAATTAATAAATCATGCTTGGATTTCTTTATAAAAAGAGTTGTGTCAACTTTTCCTTTAGAGAAACCTTTCTCTAGTAAAAAGTTACTCAATCTTTCATACCAAGCTCGTGGAGCTTGTTTCAATCCATACAATGCTTTTGATAATTTAAAAACATAATTTGGAGAGTTAAAATTTTCAAAACCCGGAGGTTGTTCAACATATACCTCCTCTTCAATAAAACCATTTAAAAATGCACTTTTAACATCCATTTGATAAAGTTTAAAATTCATGTATGATGCAAATGCAAGTAGCATCCTAATAGCTTCTAACCTTGCAACGGGGGCAAAGGTTTCATCATAATCAATGCCTTCCTCTTGATTATAACATTTAGCTACTAGTCTAGCTTTGTTTCTAGTTATGACACCTTATTCATTCATCTTATTTCTAAACACCCATTTGGTGCCTATAATAGGATGATGATTAGGTCTAGGAACCAAGGTCCAAACCTTGTTTCTCTCAAATTGATTTAACTCTTCTTGCATAGCAAGGACCCAAAATTCATCACACAAAGCATCATCAATATTTTTGGGTTCAATTTGTGAAATGAAGGCTAAATTAACAGTAGATTTTAATTGAGATCTAGCAGTTACCCCTTTTGTAGTGTCACCTATAATGAGGTCTTGAGGGTGAGCTTTCTTGAATTGTCAATCCTTTGGAAGTTCATCCTTCAATGTAGGTTGAGATGTCTCCTCATTTTCCTTCTTGCTTGGCTCTTCAAGTTCCAAAGGCTTACTAGCATTTTCTTCTTGTGTTTTCATAATCTCATTGTCACCTACAAGATCATCAACACTACAAACATCCTTTCTAGGATCAAGTGAGTTTGATTCATCAAATACCACATGCATTGACTCTTCAACTACTAGAGTTCTCTTATTAAAGACCCTATATGCCTTGCTAGAGATGGAATAGCCTAGGAAAATTCCTTCATCGGCTTTGAAATCAAATTTTCCAAGATTATCCTTGGTGTTCAATATAAAGCACTTGCATCCAAATACTCTTAGATATGAGATTTTGGGTTTTCTATTGTTCCATAGCTCATAAGACGTTTTATTTAAAATTGAGGTAAAAGTTCTCTATGTCTAAATTGGAACTTGATTTGAACTTTCCTTAAGAGCGTGGGTTTGGATTAATATTGAATGGGTTCCTAGAGCAGGTCATCTAGTGGGTTCGTATCACTTGGTATCAGAGCCTGGTTCTAAATTCATTGAAACTTTACAAACTAATGTGATATCTTCCTTAACTTGGTTCCTTATTAATGAAGAACCTCATTTGGTATAAGGAATAGGTTGTTTACATTCCTGTATTAAGGCTAAACATATTTTGGATGAATTTAGGATGTATTTTTAACAAGTCTAATCAATTAAGTGAGGTTTTTCCTTAAACTTTGTTCTTTTGAAACTTTGTAAATTTACTTAAATTATTTCACGTCTACCTTTCATTACAATTGCTAGGCTAGATTAGACTTAGAATTATATGATTGTTCATCTTTTAATTGCTAAGTATCTTGCTTCAATTTAATAAGCAAGGGATTTAGCTCCATCAATATAACCTATTCTTGATGATCCTTAGGCTAATATTCAAAGTTGGTTCATATCAGTTTGGTATCAAATCCAAACTTCAAGGTTTGGTTAACTATCCTTTTTAATTTTTATGTATTATTGTTTTCTTCTTCTCAATTCTTTATATATTAAAAAAAACAAAATTATTTATTTAGTGAAACACGAGAGCATTTACATCTTTGAGTGTGAACACGTAAGGGAGTGCTTTATAAGGATTTTTTTCTATATCTTTTCAAACCTAATTTTTTTTAACATGGACATGCCTTATTTTCTTGGTGGGGATGATCCTTATGTTTATTTGGAATGGGTGCAACAAATGGAGGAGATATTTGATTCTCTTGAATTAAGTGATTTCCAAAAGTGTAAACTTACTTCTTGTAAATTTTTAGGTCATGCTGCTATATGGTGGGAAGATTTGATGGCATCGTGGAGCATGAATAGGCATAGTAAGATTAAAAATTGGGAGATAATGAAGAGGTTAACGACTAGACATTTTATTCCTTCTGAAGTTAGGGATAAATTTCATCTTAAATTACAAAGGCTTAAACAAGGTGATGAATTATGTGTTGATGATTATGTTAAAAAGTTTAAGTTGTTTGTAATTGAAAGTGATGTAGGTGAATTCAAAAGGAGAAAAGTTGCAAATTTCATCAGCGGGCTTAAATGTGAGATTACTAAGAGATTGAAGAAAGAAGTGCAATTAGAACCTTTTATCTCTTTGAAGGTTGTAATTGAACTTGCTTTGGAGTATGAAAAGCAAGTGGGTTCTTATGAGGAGACAATGACAATGTGTGATTCCAAGGAATATGAAGGTATTAAAGTTACTGAATTGGTTAAGCAATAAGTTGAGGAGAATAGTAGGGAGGAAGAGTGTCAAATTAAAACTACACCAAAGACAATTATTGAAGACATGTACATCAATCAACAAAGTGAAGATTTTCCATCTTCAATTAGGAAAAGTTTGGGAAAGGAAACTTATGAAATTGAGGAAAAAGCAAAAAGTGAGCTAAGTGCTCAAAATGAGTTGAGTGAGAAAAGTGAGGAAAATGGGAAACACTTTGTGAGAGAAAACAAGTAAGGCATGAGTGAAAAGAAAATAAATGATTATGCAAAAATGAGTGATATGAGCCAACCTATACTTGTACCTATGTACAAGGATGTTTTGTTTATCACTAACTAAATTTTTCATCAATTGCCTAGTTTTATTATTTCAAACAGTTTAGCATGTTGACATACTTCATCCAGAAAACAAGTGTTGTAATACATGTTGTGAAGATAAAGTTTTCAATTAAGTAATTTGTGTTTGACCCTGGAGGATTTATGAATTTATCAACTTTAAAAGAAGGTTATGATTCAAGGGCAAATCATCTTCAAGAGAGAGGGAATAATATAAACCCTAAAAGGGATTAAAAGTGCAAGCATGGAGCTGAATATGAAGAATTCAAGCTAATTAGCTTAATTTCCTATTATGAAATTAATTAGCTTGATATGGATAAATTTTGAGTTATTTTCCTATTTTAGAGTAATAACGAAGATTCTAGAAGATGTAAAAAGATTCAAGGATGTTCCAAGTTAAAGTTAATAAGTCAACAAGTCAAAGTCAAAGTCAAATAGTCAATAAGTGAAAGTCAAGGGTTAATGGTCAACATGTGACATGACATTCTTCAATGCTTAGTTGTCATGAGTTGTCATTTTGCTTAGTTGTAATGAGTGGTCATTAGTTGTCAATTTTGACTTTTCAAAGATGAGTTGTCATTAGTTATTCTATTTTGAAGGAAACCTCCTTAATTAAGGACTTCCTATATAGGTATCTTTGGGAATAAGGCATAAAATCTTTTCCTTCAAGGATTAGGTTATTTACATGCCTATATAAGGGCTTATACAATGAAAAATGAAAGAGAAGTATTGAAATATTAAAAAGTGAGGTTTTTCCTTAAACTTTGTTCTTTTGAAACTTTACAAGTTTACTTGAATTATTTCACATCTACCTTTCATTACAATTGCTAGGTTAGATTAGACTTAGAATTATGTGATTGTTCATCTTTTAATAGCTAAATATCTTGCTTCAATTTAATAAGCAAGGGATTTAGCTCCATCAACACAACCTATCCTTGATGATCCTTGGGCTAATATTCAAAGTTGGATGAGCGTTCTATCTTCATTATAGGTGGGGTTCGTATTAGTTTTCTCCCCTTCTTTGAAAAGATTTGTCCTTAAATCTTTGCCTTCTATACCAATTTTTTTTTAAGAAAAATTAAGAACACAATGTAAGAAAAATTAAAAAAATAAAGAAACTTAAACGAGACTCAAAAAGAAAAAAATTTAAGACATATTTTTTAAACTCATAAATAGAAAATAAATTTAAAATCCTAAAAATTGAAAAAGAAAAAAAAATGAAAGGTATAAGATTAATAACCTTAAACCCTCTTTGTATCAACCAACTAAAATCTTAGGTATATCAAACCTAAGACCCTTCGTTACAAATTGATCAAATCAAGCTTAAGGTATAAAATCTAATTGATATGACCAACTAAAAACTTAGGTATATTAAACCTAATACCCTTTGTTACAAATCATTCAATTAAATCAATCTAATACCAACTAAATCAAAAATCATAAAAAAATATATATATATTTATTTTTTTAACACAAATAGAAAACTTTTAAAACCACAATAATTAAAAAGTAAATTAAGGATACGTAGAATTGAATTGAACAAAACCTTATTTGAGCCAAGCTTTGATACCAAACTGATACGAACCCTACCTATGATGGAGATAGAATGCGCATCCAACTTTGAATATTAGCCCAAGGATCATCAAGGATAGGTTGTGTTAATGGAGCTAAACCCCTTCCTTATTAAATTGAAGCAAGATACTTAGCTATTAAAAGATGAACAATCACACAATTCTAAGTCTAATCTAACATAGCAATTGTAATGAAAGGTAGATATGAAACAATTCAAGTAAACTTGCAAAGTTTCAAAAAAAACAAAGTTTAAGGAAAAACCTCACTTTTAATATTTCAATACTTCTCTTTCGTTTTTCATTGTTAAGCCCTTATATAGGCATGTAAATAACCTAATCCTTGAAGAAAAAGGTTTTATTCCTTATTCTCAAAGATACCTATATAGGAAAATTCTTAATTAAGGAGGTTTCTTTTAAAATATGATAACTAATGACAACTCATCTTTGAAAAGTCAAAATTGACAATTAATGACAACTCATTACAACTAAGCAAAATGATAACTCATGATAACTAAGCATTGAAGCATGTCATGTCATATGCCATATTACATGTTGACCATTAACCATTGACTTTGACTTGTTGACTATTTGACTTTAACTTTGACTTGTTGACTTATTGACTTTGACTTGGAATATCCTTGAATCTTCTCACATCTTTTAGAATCTTCCTTATTGACTCTAAAATAGGAAAATAACTCAAAATTCGTCCATATTAAGTTAATTAATTTCAGAATAGGAAATTAAGCTAATTAGGTTGAATTCTTCATATTCAGCTTCATGCTTGCACTTTTAATCCCTTTTAGGGTTCATAGTACACTGCATTTTATTCCTATAGTTGCATTAGTTTTCTCACTTCCATTTAGACCTTACATGTATTAGGTGCTCTTCATCTTCATCATCTTCTTCTTTTTTTAAGTCTGGTACTATTTGATTACCAGGAAAATTAAGATAAGAGAAAAGAAAATTGATTTTTATTGTTTGTTCCCCCTTTATAGAAAGGCTTCATTTGATGAACTTTTAGAGTTTTTGTGTTTAATCCATTTTGGGTGTGAAATTGATGAATTTTTAAACTTGAAAATCTTCAATTTATGAATTGTAAGAAGCTGCAGTCAATGTTGAATCTTCCATCTGGTATTGTATATCTTAGTATGGATGATTACTCTTCCTTGGAAACTTTACCACCTAAACCCATCACTACACACTGTAAACTAGAAAACCAGTGTTTTTGTAAATTGTGATAGGCTCAAGTCATTGCATGATCTTTCATCAACTGTTGTAAGTCTAAGTATGGAGAATTTCAAAGCTTTAGAATTAACTTTCGTGAATCACATATGCTTGATTGACATTCAAGGTAAAAACTGTTAGGTGGGTCCCGCCTATAAGTGGGGACCCACAAGACCACGAATTTTGAAGTTAGTATTGTAAGAATTTGAAAAAAAAAAAGGTTAAAGTTTGCAGCACCAAATTTGGTGCTATATTTGTTAAAAAAAAATTTTGGTTGAATTTTTTGCCAACTTCCATAGCTATATAAAGCCATCTGGATTGCCATTTGCAAAGGGAGTAAAAAGGAAGCCACAAGTAAAAGAAAGAGAGGTGCTATGTGCAAGAGTGAGTCGTGTGTGCAAGTAAAAATAAAGAGCTTTAGGTATAAACTTTGGGTTAGTGTAAAATATTTGTATAAGCTTCTCTTTAGTATAAAGGGAAAGGGTTAGAAAAATAAATATTATTTGAGAGAGCCAATGTATGAGTGTGAACCACAAATTGAGGGTTGTAATTTGTAATCCGATTATTTTTATAATAGAAGATTTAACTGGACTAGGTCCCATAGTTTTTCCTTTTATAAGGTTTCCACGTAAAAAATTGTTAGTGACATATTTATTTTTCTCTATTTATACGGTAGGTTTTTACCACCTATTTTATTCACCCATTGACTGGTTTGATTGCCTCATTAATTTTATTATTTTAATTTAGCAGGCTAAACTGCCTTTATATTACTGTGCACACTTCACCACTATTTATTTTTATAAATCTCATTTATTATCTAGTAGAAAAATATAATTAATCCCAACAAAGTGGTATTAAAGATTAGTTGGTTTAAATTTTTTTCTATCTAAATAAAAATGGAGTACACAGGCAGCATGTTCAAACTGACTCCAACAAATTACTTAGTTTGAAAGTCAATGATGGAGGATCTTTTATACATGAAAGATTTATGACAGCCTATCAAAACTGTCAATGGCATAGCTATTGATAAGCTATCAAAAATAAAAGATGTAGATAGGGAAGCGCTCAATAGAAAGTGTGTAGCTCAAATCAGACAATAGATTGATTGGAGCATTATGCAAAGCGTTGCTAAAGAAAATGATGCCTATAAGTTGTGGGAAAAATTAGAGAAAACGTACACGTAATGAAGTGCATAAAATGTAGCTAATTTGATATGTCATCTCATTACCTTGAAATACAAAGATGGCAGTAGCATGTCAAAACACATTGACAAATTTGAAGGTGTTGCAGATCAACTCTCAATAATGAATTATAAATTTGATACCAATCAATTGGCAACATTTTTACTGATCTTCTTGCCAAAAATTTAGGGTACATGTTTTATATCCATTACAAATTTAGCTCCTAATGGAAAGGTGACCTTGGAGATGGTAAAGGACATATTGTTCAATAAAGAATCTAGAGAAAAAGAAAGTGGTGAAATGTTTAAAGCTCTTGTGTCAAAAAAAATAAGAACAGTATGGAAGAAGTAAAAGTAGATTTTGTCAGAATCATCAAAGGGGCTGATTAAAATCTCAGTTAAAGAAAGACTTCACTTGCCATCATTGTGGCAAGCTTGGACATTTTAAAAAGGAGTGCAAAATGTGGAAAGTTGAGCAATCAAGGAATCAACCAGTAAAAGCTCCATAAATAAATATTGCAATAGCCAAAGATGAAGTTAAAGTTGTCCTAGATGAAAATATTATCAATCTCATATATCAAGATCAAACCTAGGTGGTTGACACAGGTGCCTCCTTCCATGTCACTTTTAGGAAGGATATCTTCTCATCCTATGTTGTTGGACACTTTGGCTTTGGTATGGATGGGTAATGATGGAGCATCCAAAATTATTGGCATGAGAGATGTTTATTTAGAAACCAATACTGGATGTGAATTGCTCATAAAAGATGTATGGTATGTTTAAGACATCAGGTTGAATTTAATCTCCATTGGAAAGCTTGATGATGAAGGCTACGAAAGCTATTTTGGTAGACAAAAGTAGAAGCTCACTAAAGGCTCTTTAGTGATGGCTAAAGGGAAGAAAATTAACTCCTTTTACATAACAGAAGTAAAGCTACAGAAAAACTGGATGAATGTAATAGAGAAAGAAGTTCCAATCAAGGTATGGCATAAATGACTCCATTATATGAGTGAGAAAGGGCTCAAAAGGCTAGCAAGTAAATATCTTTTACTAGGGATTAAAGGTGTACATCTATAAAAATGTGTTGATTATATTCATCAAAAACATCATAGAGTTGCATTTTGAAGTTCCATACAATTAAGAAAACCAAATATTCTTAATTGGTACATACTAATGTATGCATGATGCAATTACAAGTCTCGACAGTGCCTTGTGTTTTGTAACATTCATTGATGATTGCTCTAGAAAATTATAGGCAGTTGGTTTAAAAACTAAAGACCAAGTACTAGAAATTTTCAAGGAACTTCACATAAATATGGAAAAAGAAACTGGAAGACAGTTGAAGTGTGCTTATGCAGACAAAGGTGGTGAATACAGAGGTCCATTTGAAAAATTCTATAGAAAATTTGACATCAGGCTTGAGAAGTTTGTACTAAAAACACCTCAGCATAATGGTATTATAGAAAGGATGAACAGAACAATTTGTGAAAGAATCATATGTATGCTTTTAAATGCAAAATTGCCAAACTCCTTTTGGGGGGGAGGCAATGAGAACTATAGTTGATCTAATCAACTTCCCACCTTCAGTTCCACTTAATGGCGACATACCACAAAGAGTGTAGACTGGAAAGGATATTTGTTACGAGCATTTGAAAGTGTTTGGTTGCAGAGCCTTTCTTCATATTCCATGAGATGAAAGAACCAAGCTTGATGGAAAATCCAAGGAATGTATATTCTTAGGTTATGCTCATGAAGAATTATAAGATGTGATGATCATCAAAAGCAGAGTTGTTATCAACTACAAACTCTGGGATCCTATTCATAAGAAGACCATCAGAAGCAGAGATGTTATCTTCTTTGAAGATCAAACCATTGAAGATATTAAAAAAAAGAAAGAGACCAAGCAAACAGAAGAATATCTAGTAAATCTAGAGTAGTTTCCTCTACCTGCTAGTCACAATGAATGGGAAGCTTTAACAAAAGACTATGAAGGGGGAGCCGGCGAGGTTGATGCAAATTAACCTTCTATTGTACAACCCAATTTGAGAAGATAAGCTAAAGGTTGTGTATAAAGCCATATATACCCTTCAGATGAGATGTGATGCTGAATAAAGGAGGAGAACTAGAATGCTATGAAAAAGCTATTTCAGGTGAACACAAAGAAAAGTGGGCAGAAGCTATGTAAGAGGAGATGAAATCCTTACAAAAAAAACATTATCTTTGAATTGGTGCAACTTCCTATAGGTAAAAGGGCACTCAAGAATAAATGAGTGTTCAAATTGAAGCATGAAGAAAGTAACTCATAGCCGAGGTACAAGGCAAGGCTAGTTATGAAAGGCTTCAGATAAAAAAAGGGCAGTGATTTTGAAGAAATATTTTGAGCAGTTGTAAAAATGTCTTTAATTAGAGTAGTATTAGGGTTAACAACTAGCATGAACCTAGAGATTGCATAACTTGATGTGAAGATGGCATTTCTTCATTGAGATTTGGACGAAGAAATTTACATGGAACAACCAGAAGGATTTAAAGTCAAAGGGAAGGGGAAACTTGTATCCATATTAAAGAAGAACCTTTACAGTAAAATAGGCTTCAAGATAATGGTACAAAAAGTTTGAGTCATTCATGGCGAACCACGGCTATATGAAGACAAACTCTAATCACTGTGTCATTATATAGAAATTCTCTGATAATAATTTTATCATTCTATTACTATATGTGGATGATATATTGATTATCGGTCGAGAGATTATACAAATAAAAGATCTTAAAAAGGAGATGAGCCAAACCTTTACTATAAAATATTTGGGAGCAACTAAACAAATTCTTCGCATGAGAATTCTCTATGATAAAAAGAATAAGAAGTTATGATTGTCTCAAGAAAAGTACATTGAAAAGGTGCTTGAGAGATTTAACAAAGGCAATTCAAAACTAGTTAGCACTCCACTTATAGGACATTTCAAGTTAAGTTCTAAGCAATGTTCCATAAGTGAGAAAGATAAAGAAGAAATGAAGAAAGTGCCTTATGCATTAGCTGTTGGTAGCATGCATTAATGTATGCTATGGTATGCACAAGGCCAGATATTGCTCATACGGTCGAAGTAGTTAGCAGATTTCTCTCTAATCCTGGCAAGGACCACTAGCATGCAATTAAATGGATTCTTAGATATCTCAGAGGTACCTTTAAACTTTTTTACATTTTAGTGGTGGTAAACTTGTATTATATGGATATACAGATGCAGATATGGCTAGTGAAATCGACACTAGAAAGTCAACTTCTAGGTATATAATGACATTTGTAGGTGGAGCAATGTCCTAGCAATCAAAATTGCAAAAATGTGTTGCATTATCTACCACTGAAGATGAGTATATTACTGCTACAGAAGCTGTAAAAGAACTCTTGTGGATAACGAAATTTCTACACGAGTTGGGTCTCAATCAAGAAAAATTCATTCTATATTGTGATAGTCAAAGTGCAATTCATCTCAGCAAGAATTTAGCAATCCACTCAAGGTCAAAGAACATTAACGTGCAGTATCATTGGATTCGTGATGCATTGGAGATGAAGATGTTTTCATTGGAGAAAATCTATACTAATGATAATGGGTCAAATATGATGACTAAAGCCTTGACTTCAGAGAAATTAATGTTTTACTCAGAGAAAGCATGTTTATTTCCATGCCTTACTTAAGGCATGAAGGGGAGATTTGTTGGGTGGTCCCTCCTACAAGTGGAGACCCACAAGCCCAGAAATTTTGAAGTTAGTAGTGCAAAAATTTAAAAAAAAAAGTCAAAGTTTACATCATCGAATTCGGTGCTGCATTTGTTGAAAAAAAATTGGTTGAATTTTTTGCCAACTTCCATGGCTATATAAAGCCATCCGAATGGCCATTTGCAAGGGGAATAAAAAGGAGGCCACAAGTAAAAGAAAGAGAGGTGGTGTGAGAGAGAGAAAAAATTAGAGAGTTGGGTGTGCAAGAGTGAGTGGTGTGTGAAAGTAAAAATAGAGAGCTTTGGGTATAAGCTTTAGGTGAGTGTAAAATACTTGTGTTAGCTTCTCTTTGGTATAAAGGGAAAGGGTGAGAAAAATAGATATTATTTAAGAGAGCCAATTTATGAAAGTGAATCACAAATTAAGGGTTGTAATTTGTAATCCCATTATTTTTATAGTGGAAGATTTAATTGAACTAAGTCCTGTGGTTTTTCCTTTTATAAGGTTTCCAGGTAAAAAATTATTGGTGTTTTATTTATTTTTCTCTATTTATATGGCAGGTTTTTACTGCCTATTTTATTCACCCATGGCTGGTTTGACTGCCTTATTAATTTTATTATTTTAATTTGGCAAGTTAAGCCGTCTTTAGATTACTGTGCACACTTCATTGCTCTTATTTATTTTTGTAAATCTCATTTATTATATAGTAGAAAAATCTAATTAACCTCAACAAAAACCATTCAGCATTTAAAAGGATTACATGCTACTCGCATTTTCTGCTAAAGCACATCTCTTTGGTCACTCTCCACACCCACATCACACAACTTTTTTTGTATTTATTTTCATCACTGTTCTTTTTCTTGAAACTTTTTGTTCTTAATGCAGGGATTGTTTAATCCAAGTTCTCACATATTAATATGTTTAGCTAGAAATGAAATTACTGTATGGTTGAACCATCAAAGTACTAGATCTTTATTAGAGTTACAGCTACCTGAACATTAGTTTAGTGACAGGTGGATGGGATTTGCAATTTGTGTTGTTTTTAAAGCCATTAATGAGCTTTCATTATAAATAGTTGTACTCTTTTTTGTAATATACATGCTCACACAATGCTAGATCTACTTTAGCTTCTCGACTGCCTTTTTGTGGAAATTCCTGGAGATAGGAGCATCATGTCAAGACAAATTTAGTTCAATTTCATACCACAAAGCTCTTTTAATTGTGTAGATTGGTAGGAAGCATGTGAAATCCCGAAGATGTCATTTTTCTCAAATGGTAATTTAAAGGTGAAGTACTGTGGATTTCATAGAGTAAATGATTATATTGATGAGCTAATTCAGTGCCATAAGCATTCAGAGGATTTGGTTCCTCCCATTCATAGTGATTCTGATAAATGTAGGAGAAGCTTTGGTGAGGGCACCCACATTTCCCTAGAGTAAGGTAACTATTAATAAAATTTAAAGGTAAAATTATAGGTGACATTTCCCCTCACTTTATTAATAAAATATATACTTATAAAAAAAGGTAAGTATCTAAAGTCTTGAAAATTTCCCCATATTTTTTTTGTATTTGTAGTTTTTTTTATTAAACTATTCTTTGCTTTATCTTTATCTTTTCATTGTAAATTTACATGCTAAAAATTATTTTATATGGTTATGGCTATTAGTTATAATTATTTATTTATTTTTGTTCTTTTGTTGAGTTGACTTACTTGAGGAATCTTGATGCATGTAGATGAATGTGATATTGTATAATCATTTATCTTAATTATTGCACTTATAAAAATGGTTAATTAGCTTCTTTCTTTTATTTTCATCTCTTAAATCTTCATGGATACTTCAAATTCTGCCAACAACTATTATCAGCTTGAGTAAATAAAAACCATATCATTCATCGATCACGATTATTTAAGGCAATAGCAAAGTTAATATCAGTAGATTCATTAGCTCTACTGACCTCTTAATCTTTTGCTTACATCAACTTAAAACATAGTCTTGTATATTTACATTACTGCACGAGCAAAATCTGCAAAATTAGTTGAATTTGTGGACAAATTCCTTAAAAAGTGTCTGACACTGTTAGATCAGGCGAATGGAAGAGGTGAGACTCCATTGCACATTGCATCAAGATATGGACATGCTTACTTTGCTAAAAAAATAATTGAATATGAAAAATCATAGCATCAAGACCTTAAATATGGAGTAGCAGCAACAAAGATCTTGAGGAAGAGGAATGTATTGAATGATACAACCTTACATGGGCTGTGAGATATAATTAGCTTGATTTTGTACAAGTATTAACCAAAGCTATCATATCCCTATTCTAAATAAGATAAAAGTGTAAATAACTATAAATAAAAAGATTAAAGAAACAATAAAGAGAAACTTAGGGACTAAAAAGAAAAAATTAAAGATAAGAACATAGGAAGTGTGAGTTGTCATTTGGAGAAGAAATTGAGTATGTTAGCAAAGGAAGGAGCCATGGAACTCTATAATATTCTCTATAAAGCTAGCATACATATTCACATTTGCATAGAAAGAGACATAGCTAGAGAAGAAAAAAATATAGTAAAGAAGATAAGAAACCATAGTGAAAAAAACAATGTAGAGAATGAGAAGAGCAAGAAGTGTGAAGGACTTGCGATTGATGGGCAAGCATCTTCACATAGTAGAGACAGACTAGTCAACCCTGATAGCGGTTGCCTCACCCTAATGAAGCTTTTGGGATTTCCTAACTTTGATAAGCAACTCCAAGCTAGAATTCCTAAAATCTAATCAACCTAATACTTGATAACCTCATGGAACAAAGAAAATCTGTCAAAAGGAGAATCACAAGGAGATGAGACAATTGGGTAGCTTACGATTACCATAACGAATCCTTAAAATAATTCAAATGCAAAAATCATGCTCGAATTACTCCAATGCTTGATTAAGTAAGAGTATCCAAAGGATCCTTTGATGGAATTCATGCTAAGTAATACAAAAAAGGAGGGGAATAACTAAAAAGGGAAACCAATACAGAAAGATAACTACTATGATGCTCCCAAAAGGAGTAAGAGTATCTTAAAAACTCTTTGATGACGTTCACACTAAGTATTATCAGGAAAGGTAGGGAATGCTTAAAAAGAAAAGAGTGCCTTGTAAAAGATGAGTAGTATGATCAAGCATTTGTTTCTAGAGGGAACATTTTAGTAACAAGAGTTGTCTTATTCATCATGATTCCTAGCAAACTTATCTTAAAGAATCCTCTTCAGATCATTTAGGACACTTAGTCTCCACTAGGTAATCAAAAGCATCTTTGGCAAAGAGTTGCTGGTTAAAATCTCAAAGAAATGACGAAGACTACATTAAGATAAGACCATCGTAGCCAGGACCCTTCAAAGTTCCTAATGCATGCCTCTCATCAGTAAAGGTAAACCACTAAAAGCATGAACAAAACTCACATGCATCATAGTTTTTAAATCGAGTTTTATTACAACATTTTAATTTTACACGCACCATGATTTTAAAGAAAACTGCATATTACACATGCACTTTGGTTTTTCAAAACTTGACACTTGAAGCTTGTCAAAGGCTATACAGTGTACCTTTCCACTGGTAGCCCATCCAAAGCTACACAACACCCATCATAAAGTTTTCATTGCATTTGTTGCCCATGCATTAACAATATTCACTTAACCAATGCATGCGCAACAACCCATCATAAAGATTTCATTGCATTTGCTCCTTATGGAATGGCAAGAATTAACTTGACCAATGCATGCACAACACCCATCACAAAGTTTTCATTGCATTTTCTCCCCATGCATTTGTAAGCATTAACTTGACTAACGCATGCACAACAACCCATCATAAAGTTTTCATTGCATTTGCTACCTATACATTAGTAAAACCAATGCATGCACAACACCATCATAAAATTTCCATTACATTTGCTCCCCATGCATTGGTAAATGCCAACTTAACCAACACACACACCTAATAGTGTTAAAATTTGCTTCCCTTGCATTAATAAGCGTCAGTTTGATCAATGCAAATGAAAAAAGAGGCAACTATTGATTCCCTAAATTTTAGCAATCTCCCAAAAATTTGATGATGAAGATTTCCTATAGACCAAATTAAAGGAAACTCCTTCAGGAGTCTTCCCAAGTATGCTCGGATGAAGTAAAAAATACCCAAAAGCATAAAAAGACCCACTTGGGCCTCGAAACACCTAAAACAGACAAAAAACGGTTAAGAATATGTAGAGACCAAGCCTATAAACGCAAGGGTCGAACTGACCCGTGAGTGTAGGTTAGCTAAAGGTATGGGTTGATGACCACACTCATGAGTAATCAGACCCATAATTTAGCCTGTGTGGATCCCAACCCACACCCATGGGTTACGACCCTAAACCATAAAAATGCAAAATTTTCCTTTCTTAGAGAACTTTTAGCACATTTTTCAAAAACCTCTCCTAGAGAGAGAAAATACCACTACGTTTGGATGAATTTTGGGACTTTATCTCTCTTTAAATAGCCTTTTTTATAAGTGGAGACCCACTTTTCCTAAACACTCTTAACCAAAAATCTCTTTTTTTTCTTAGGATTTAGACCCAAAAATCCAAACCAAGCTTCATCTACATCAAAGCACACTACAAGGGTAATCACCCGGTCCTCTGAGGATCTCTCTATCATTTTAATTAAAATTTTCACATATCATATCATTTTTCTTCTCCTTCTACTCCTTTCTTGCATTTTTTTTAATTATTTTTCACTTTATTTTATTTTATTTTATTTTGATTATTTATTATCTTATGATAAAGTTGTGGTTTTCATGGTGATTATAAAGTTTGGATATAGGATATGTAGAATGAGTGGGTAGTTCGGGTGATTCCGGAGTTTTTGTATTCATTTTTGCATTTTCCATTATTTTTGCATCTTTTTTTTTATATAAAAAATGGGCATTTTAGTGTTAAAGTTACCATTATTATTATTTTTTTCATTTTTTATTAATTTTGTTGCCCCCAATATTTTCCTTTTTGATAAATTTGTTATTGTTATCATAAAGTTCACATTTTTAGGGTAAAAATAACATTTTTATTATTTTTGTTGCATTTTTTGTCATTTTATTTTCCTTTTTTTTTCTAAATTTACTATTTTTATCATAAAGTTCATATTTTGATGGAAAATAGCATCTTTATCAATTTTGTTATTTTTGTTATTTTTATCTTTTTTCTATTATTATTATTATTATTATTATTATTATTATTATTATTATTATTATTATTATTATTATTATTATTATTATTATTATTATTATTATTATTATTATTATTATTGAATTTCTAATATTTTTATCATTTTTATTTTCCTTTTTGATAAATTTACTATTTTGTATAGCGCAGAGATGGTCAAATGACAGCTAGTCGGTGGAGAGAGCTCCTGTGTTTGGAGAATTAGGTAATTGATGATGATGGTGAAGAAAAAAAAAAGTTGCCTTACTTAATGGCTTGAAGAAATTGAAGAAAAATTGATATGTCTATTGTGATTTATGCTTTAGGCAACAAAAAATTGTTTCAAAAATTGAAGGTGGAAAGAGATTTTGAGAGGTTTGGGTGTTCAAAAAAAATTGTAAAGATTTTTCTTACCTTGATCTCTTGAAAACTTCAAAAAATGGGAGAAATTAATATGGGTCTTGTGAAATCTAGAGGATTCAAGTGATGAGTAAATTGAATATGTTAAAGAATTAAGAATTGAAAGAAGAAGTTGTTGAAAATTTGAAAAAGAAAGATAGGGATTTCTATGTATAAATTGATTTTTTTTAAAAAAAAAAAAGGAGAAAAATTAAAAATAAGAAAGGGTTTTATTTTATGGACACATTTATCCATATAATTAATTATGGACTTGGCTCAAACTATTATATGCGGGGGGCGTTGTTTGAGCCCAAAATATAATTTTTGGATTTAAGTCCAATTGAGCCAACAAGCTTATAATTAAACAACAAACTCAACCCATAACAAAAATCATGATTGAGAACATTTTGGAACATATTGGTGCATTGAGGAAGTGATTGAGGAGCTGAAGAAGAAAATTCTAGAGTTTATGTTACTAGAGTTGTAGTGTTGAGCAAGGAAGATATTTGAAGCTTTTGTAATTTTGTTGAAATGCTAAAAAGTGTGGGGAGTTAAGAGAATATTTTGGAAGCAATTTATGCTACAAGCTTATAGTCTAAGTTGAAGAAAAGTAACTTGCAAGTATGAAGATGAATGAAGCTGATGAAATTTATTTATAAAAGCAAGGAGGAGTAAACAATCATCCAAGAAGATCTACAACCAATCACCAAATCATTAGAATCAATCATCATCAACCAATTTATCATTCCCAATTTTCTTTTTCCTTTACAGAATTCTGTTGTATTCCTTTACTATTTTTAATTTGTAATAAATTCCTATTTAATATAAAATTTTATTTTTTAGTGACTCTATAATATACAAAATCTTGTTAGAATCCAAACGAATTGTTGTAAAGGAGTTTGGGAACTCGCAAAATCATTTGAAAGAATACTACAAAAAATGGCATTTTATTGACGGATTTTTTCATCGTTAAAACAAGAAAATCCGTCATTAAAACTCTTAACAGTGGAATTTGTGATGAATTTTTATTTGTCGCTAACGAAAATTTGTCGCTAAATTAGTGACGGATTTTGAAAATCCGTTGGTAAAATTAGCGATGGAAAACCAAAATCTATTGCTAAAATTAGCGACGGATTTTAGAATTCCATCACTAAATTAGCAAATTGAAAAGAAAAAAAATAAATTCAAATTTTATCAATTGAAATCAAATTATGTACCTAATATGACATTTTTTAATAGTATTTAAGAAATTTAAACTAATCAAAATCATATGCCATTACATATTTTTATAAAAGTACACATCCATTTCAAAACAACCATAAATTCTGTTGAACCTCAAGGGTTAAAATGATCTTTTTTTTATGGTTACAAGTAATTAAGTAAAATTACATTTAATTTGTGTGCTTAAGTGTTTATATTCATATCAATTAAATTTGCAATAATCAAATGTGGCATAAGCAATAACAAAAGTATTATGATCATAATTGCATAAGTCAAGCTTTGAAAAGTCAGCAATTGGACTTTATTAAGTCTACAGCCTTGTCATGAGTGATGATAGACTCATCATGATCATGAAAGAGTGGTAAAATGGAAGATTAAATTTTTATCAGGATTAAGTCAAAATTGATCAAATTCAATAGGAATCTTCATTATATATGATACAAGCAAGTTCTAATCATTAGAAAAAATTTTCATACGAAGATTCAAATAAAAAATTTTAAAAATGGCAAAATGTTGTCATAACCATTGTCACCACCAGTGTCATGATCATGACGAGCAAAATTATGATCATGACGATTTTATCATGATCATGACGACTAAATCCAAAATTTAGCAGAAATGTGTCATGATTGTCATCACCACCATAGTTATGATCATGAAAGTGCAAAAATTCAAATTTCTTCTTAGCGCCTCCAGAATTATGATCATAATGATTTTGTCATGATCATGATGATATGTAGACATGCTCTTTCTTGGGTGTTTTAAATGGCTTTATTTTCATTTAATGCACATCCAACATCTCTTTTTCTCTTAAAGGGTTTAAATATTACTTGGAATAAAGTTGGAATGGAGAAGGAAGTTGAGCAAACACATTTAGAGTAATCTTGAGCAATTAATATTGAATTTAATTCTTCAACCACCCAAGTTCTTAATCTTTAATTCTTGCAAATTCCTTCTATCTCAACAGTGTTCGTGAGTATGGGTTGGTGAGTGTCTAAAACTATTATTCAAAAGCTCAATAGTGAGATTGAGTGAGTTAGGTTAGGGCTTTACTCATTTATAAGTTAAAAAGATTGTTTTTAGCAAGTGGGTTTGAGTGTAAGCTATTGAAAACACTTGAGTTTGAGTGTGAGCCATTGAAAATATTTGGGTTAAAGTGTGAGCCTTGTGAAAACACTTAAGTTTGAGTGTGAACCTTGGGAAAACACTTGGATAGCTTGATTTAAACTTGTAAGTGTTTAATCTACACCTTGAAATATATTGAATAATGGATTAAAACTCTTAATAAGTGGTTAAGGAGAGAAGTAGGCTTTAAGGGTTGAACCTCTATAATTCCTTGTGTTTTTCTTACTCTTATCCTTTATTTTTTAGTGCTCAAATTTTTTTTAGTTTGCTCTTGAGTGTGAAATCAAAATTCCCCATATTGCTCAAAAATCCAACTCACCCCCCTCCTTGGCATTTATGGAATTACAAATTCAATACGTCCTTGCAAATATAAATTCAATACATTATTGTAAATATAAAAACCAAATAACTTAACATCATTATTTATCCAAGTTAACTACATAATCAATTATGCAAAATGATTAAGGACCTGTAACATCATGATCTAGACCTGTAAAAGGTGGAAGTTGAGAGTGATCTTATGTTAACTCTACCCACAGCCCATTACAAAACTATTTTTTAACATTAAACAAACCAAATTAATTACAAGATAAAACCAAATGATCTTATGTTCATAAAATACATATCAAAAGAGAAACTTCCAAAACACTTATAATGATAATTAATTTGCATCAAAATTCGAACTACAAAAATAAACAAAAAAGAAAAGTTAATAAAATAAGGTACTTGAAGCTTAATAAGAGTTGATCTTATTCAATGGAACTTTGAATGGAGAAGAGAGTGTTCTTTGGCATGTGACTTCCAAAAAAAAAAGATCAGCACCACTTGATCTTGTAAACTCTGGACATTATTTTTTGCACAACTGTTAAGGATCGAGTTTCAAGTTGGTATCCTCAAGTTGATGGTTGATAGAACTCTTTGGTGCGAAATGAGCTTGGGACTCAATTCAACTCAGAAATAGAATTGCAACACTAAAATTTGTATCTATTAAATGATAAATAAAAACATGGAGATTATATCAAATCAGCAA
Organism: Mallotus nudiflorus; assembly: GCA_947683625.1. Lineage (NCBI taxonomy): Eukaryota > Viridiplantae > Streptophyta > Magnoliopsida > Malpighiales > Euphorbiaceae > Mallotus > Mallotus nudiflorus. The sequence goes on along the minus strand of CANTUR010000282.1, from coordinate 1,173,734 downwards.
TTGCAACAACAAAACCATATATCAATCAGGAAAAACATATAAATATAAGGTCAAATTGATACATTAAACCCATAAATGCAGCAATTACATGTGGAATTATAACTAGGCAAAGAAAAAAAAAGATGAATCGAGTGTAGAAGGTAGGCAACCAAATAACTATCTTTGAAACTAAATATTAAAAAAAAACAAACGTTCAAGAGCACAATAGCCAAAACTCACTTTGCAGAGCAAGCGTCGAGGTCTACATATCAGTTAAAAGGTAGGATCTACTATGATCTAGAGTTGCGAGGAGGTTGTTGATCTGGAGTTGTGAAGAGCTTGACGATTGAGAATTCTGTCAAACGATGGGCGGGCTAGGAGGTTGTGACGATTTCAAAGGAGGCTACTGACGGTCAAACAAGGGTGGACGACGAGCTGATGAGGGCAATAGAGGGTGGGGCAGGGATGAGAAGTGGGGGTGCAAGGTGTGGGAGGCAGCTTTTATAAGGATTTTGGGAATTAGGTTAAGTGAATAGATTAAATGAAAGGAAAAAAATTTTAGGAATTAGATTATAGCAAAACTACATAGTTATGTGGAAAGATACATAATTTTTTAGTTTTGGACAAATTATTTATTTATGATATAAAAATTATATATTTTTATGGTAAGATAATTCAAATTAATATATAATGTATAATTTAATTATAAATTTATTTAATAATAAATTTAAACAATGTTAAATTTATTTAATACTAAATAAATATTGTACAATAATACTAAATTGCTTTATAACATTAAAGATAGGTAGTTTTAGCTTAAGACTAACTATGTAATTGAATAATAATTTAATTGGATAATAAAATTATATTATATTTTAGAATTTAACATTCAATAATAATATTAATTGGTGTTATATTGATTTAATGCTAAATTAGTATTATTTAATAATAAATTACTTTGTAATATTAGTGAATTAGGTTAAGCCAAAATTACGTAGTTTTGATGACAACTACATATATGATTTTATAGTTACGTTTAGTATTTCAATAGTTATATTTACTTATGATATTAAAATTATATATATTTGTGATAAGATAATTCAAAGTAAATTATAATTTAATAATTTATTTATTTAATTGCAATTTTAATCAATGATTTATTTATTAACAAAAGTCATTACTATACAATAATATTAAATTGTTTCATTATATTAAGATTATGTATTTTTAACTTAAGATCAACTATATAATTGAATAAGTGTATAATAAAAAGATCACCTATAATAAATATATTTGAATATATTATATAATAACTATAAAAAAAAAAAGTAATATTGGTTTTGCTATAAGTTATATATGATCCCAAAATCATATTTAAAAAAATAAATATGGCCTATCAAATCTTGTGTAATTATTTCAATGCCAGATTTTTATATTTTAGTATAAAGATAATATTTTTATATTAATACTTTCATATTTATTTTATAATTTTTATTGTTATTATTTTCATAATTAGTATATTATATAATAATTAGCTTATAAATAATTTTTTGAAAAATAATATTAACAACTAAGTGTTATAACACATAACACAAAAGTTAACCGAAATAGTAAATAATAAATTCAATAAAAGATATTTTTAAATTGAATTTTTAAAAATTTCATTAATTATAAAAAAAAAGATAATTATAAAAATTTGAGAAAAATAATTTTAATATGTAAACTAGAATACTTTTAAAAATAAAATTAATTAAATTGACAATTTATAATACAGTTATTGAATCAAACCAAAATTTTAAAAATAAAAATAGTATTTAAGTTAGTAAAAAATTGAATAAATATTAGTGACGAATTTTATAGCTACGGAAAACAAAATTCGTCGCTAGTTACTGACAAAATATGCAATCCGTAGCTAATTTAGTGATGGAATATGCAATCCATCGCTATATTTACAATATTTATTTTGCAAAAAAAATTAATTGACAATCACTAATTTAGGGACGGATTTTATCCATCGCAATAATAAAAGCAATTTATTTTTTAAAATTACTATAGCAAAAATAGCGACAAAATTCAATTTCTATCCCTAAATTAGTGACAGAAAAGAAAATCCATTGCTAATTAGCAATGGTTTTTTTTCTGTTCATAAATCGGTCGCTAAGTTTGAATTCCATCACTAATTTATGATAGATTTTATCCGTCACTAAATTAGTAATTTTTTGTAGTAGAAGTTAGGTTTTTCTTTGAGAAATTAATCCTCTGGCATATTTATATAAATTCACTAACAATCTTTTGACACGCTCCAAAAATTGAAGCAACAAAAACACTACAAAATAACCTATAAAGTTAAATAATTTATTAATTAAAAGTTAAAAAATTAATTATATAATAAGTGATTATTTAATTATAGGATTAAAATTAATGACAATAAAATGGCTAATTAATTATAAATTCAATTAATATAAAAAATAACCTACTCAATTAAAATATTTATTAATAAAAATAAGAAAGATAATAAGTGACTAATTAATTATATGAAATAAAAATTAAGTGTAACAATAAATGTCTAATTAATTACGAAATAAAACAATACAAAAGTAAGCAATAAAATTGAATCGTGGATATTAATTAAAATTAAAATATTAGTTGATTAATAAGCAATGAATTAATTATATGAAATTAAAATGAACTAGACGTATGAGTATAAAAAATATGAATATGATAAAAATAGTTACTTGGTAGCCTGTATGAGTATCTAGATGGATAGAAACTTATCTCTTTATACATACATCTCCCTTCTCCCAAAATTTCATTACCTAAATTTTAGTTCTTCTCTTTCTTTTTTATTCTTACTACTATCATTTTGTAAACTGGTTCTTCGGCAACTTTTTAGGTTGTACACCTGCAACAAAAAGGTTCATCGTACAATTTCGGTGATTACAAAAATAAAGGAGCATATCACTCTCCATTAGTCTTTCCATTTTCGTAATTCGGGAACAAATACTTCACTTGATTTTTTTGAATACCGGTCCCATTTTTCCCCACTAATTAGTTATGTTATGAACATTGAACAAACTTACGATACAACCTTAGTCTTCATCTTGCGTGTTGCACTTATATAATATGTACTTAAAATCACAGTATCTATTAATTCCGAGAGACAAAAACAATACAAAGTCCAAAACTAAATAAAAACAACAATCACACTAACTGAATTGACAAATCTATATGATTAAATATTTTAGTGAATTTTTCTAATAACAGAACAGAACCTTGACACAATATTTTTGTCTTCCACATACCGTACATTTCCGTTGATATAGTTACATGGAGAAGCAAGGACCCATAACTTTTATTTTTTGGAAGCAGTAAATCAAATGAAGCGAGAGCGTATAAATATCTAGCTGTTTCTCTATGCCCATGGCTACATGCAACAGTCACAAGGAGCAGATCGTATCCTGCTGCAAGCTGACTAACCAACTCAGGTTCTTTGTCACCATCATTTCTGCAATTCTCATGGATCCAATTACAGCAGCAAAAATCAGAGCCGAGTCTCCATTACTATAAAGTACCTTTAAGTCTGCTGCCGACATAAACTTCACCACAATCTTTGTATTTCCAGCCAAAGTTGCAATATAAAGAGCTGTTCTGCCAAAATTTGCAATCGTTTTGCATATTGAATCTGGTTACTGGCGAATCAAGTCTTTCACGGCATCCAAATTACCTCTCTCTATAGCCTCGTGCAGCTGTCGCAACTGAAGCTTTGCAGGACCCTCCACAACTGCCAAGTTCATCACATTAATTATTAGCACAATGTGTCCGTTAAGGCATTAATTATCAACCCTGTTACCTTGATTAATGGCTCCTGCTTGTGGCTGTGATTCTGCTTCACCTTGTCGCTGTTCAGGTTCTTGTTGTGGCTGGACTTGGCCTTGGGATACCTTTAACTCATTCATTTTGGCCAAAGTGTCCCAGCAAAGTTTAGCTGAGGTTATGCCTCTAATATGAGAAAATACATCTGTAAAGCAGGAGTTTTGAATTGCATGTAAAGCTGCAGCATTCTTCTTTCTCCAAGCCTCAAATTTAGCTTCGGCCTCTTCTTGACTGGAAGGCTCAGCAGTTGATTCAATCACGTCACAAAGATCATTAGCCAGCTAATAGTTCTTCATGCAAGCACTCCAGTTTGCATATGCTTGTTCAAATCTTCAAGCAATCCAAATTAAGCAGTTGGACCAAAAGGCAGATGACTTATAACTAAACCATGAGGCACGCCACGATGCTCATGAACTAAAATAACATCTGCGTAATCATGTGCACGACAACTTTCAATAATTTCAGAAATAACCTGCATATAAGAAGAACATCCAATAAAATCCTTGACATGATGAAATAAAAGAATATAGCATAACTTCTCGTCCCAGAAACCAACAATGAATTATTCAATAACATTTCACATTGAAGCACTCCCACTTGCTGCAAGAATATCGAGAAGTCCCAATCTATGCTCATACCATCACAAGGCACGTTCATTTGCGTATGCAAATCTAGTATTGAATCAAATGATGTATGGAATGATTCTTTTTTAGTATCAGTCTATTAAAATACAAATTAAGACAAAAAGTACAAGCTGCGCATTGGTGTTAAAAAAGCGCGGGTTGATGATTTGTTTGACTTGAAATAAACAAGACATGAAGTAAACAAAGAAAATTATTTCACATATAAATAAAAACATTTAATAAAAAATATATAAATTAAGTAAATTAACAATTTATCATAACTATTTTTAAGAAAATTATTTATTAATGCCACTTAAATTCATCCTACATCGACAGCCATTGTTTAACGGTAAAGATGACCTTAACAAGCCATATTTAACGGCAGGTTTTCATTTCACATTGTTTTTATTAAGTTCAATTGTTGACAATGTAGCAATCTTTACGCTGTCGTTTTTTGCAAAAAAAGTAAAGCAAAGCAAAAACAAGACCCAGGTCCTTCATTAAGCCTCTAGCTCATCTTCGCCTCTTGTTGTCGCTTGCGGCCGCTTCAGCGCTTCAAGGAGGTGAGACAATCGCTAACCCCATGAATTCTTCGTCCTTATATTCATGGTTATTCTCTTCTGAAATCCTTTTGATTCTCCGTTTCCCGGTAAGTCTCTGCTCCGATAAGTGAATTTGAAGGTTGATTCTTGATGTTTTTTATTTTTTTTTCCCGTTTCTAAAATCTGTGTTATCAAGGGTTTTGGATTTTTTTGAGGAATTGATTTTTCTAATGAATTTATTATTATTATTATTATGATGGTAGCTCCAATTTATTAAAATTTAACGTTAATGGAAAATTAGACAATTTAATTATTTATTAATAAAAATTAAATTAAATTAATTAAAATGTAATTCTAATTTAATTAAAAATATATTATCTATTATAATTAGATTAATTTTTATTTTATTTCTAATAAAAATTTAATTAATTAAATTTTAATTTAATTAAAATTAATTAAAATTTTAATAGTAATTTTGTTAAAAATATTTTTTTTTTATTTCAATTAGGTATGTTTATATTTTATCTAATTTAAATCAAATTAGATAGTATAACTACTTAAATTTATCTAATATACATCAAATTATATAACATAATTTTATAAACCTTATTATATTAAATTTAATATGTAAATAATTAAAATCAAAATTAATAAACTTTGTAAAATAATTAATTATGAAAATATTAACATAAAAAATGTTGAAAGTTTGTTGTGTTTAAATATAAAATTCACAACACATGCAATAAATTAAAATATTATATATCTATCAAGTTTGTAAAATTAGATTATTATTTAGATAAAAATATTGAAAATTGTTAAAATAGAAAATTTATTAAAATTATAATAAATTATTATGTTATAATAAATTATTAGTTAATTTAAAATATGATATATAAATAAAATAATATTCTTATTATTTTTAAATACTTATTAAATTAAATTTTATGAAGAAAATAATTATAATTAAATTAACTTTTTTTTATTTTTCTTGTATCCGTAATTGTATTTTAAAAAATAGAGCATATATATAATTAGTTGGAAAATAATATCTCTATAAGAAAAGTAGTATAATTATTATTTTTAGATATTTTTATAAATTTTAATAAAAAAATTTAAAATTAAATTAATTAATCTTTATCATTTACTTATTAATTGGAATTAAAAAATTGCATTAAATTATTTTTGACTAAATAAAAGTATTAATATTTAAAATATTAAAGAAGTAAGGTGTTAGTGTTCAAATAAAAACTTTCTAAAAATTATAATAAATTATAAGTTTACCTAGGTTATAATATTTAAATTATTATATAAAAAAAATATAAATTTTTATTATTTTTATATTTTTGTTAAGAAAGTAACTAATAATTTTTTTTATTTTTTGATTAACTATGATCAAAACATTTTTTATATAAAATTAATTCTAGAGTTGAAAAAAAATATTAATTACAAAAAAATTGAAAAAATATCATATAATTATTTAAATAAAAGATTTATCAAAATTATAATGAATTATAACTAAATTAAGTTAATATCAAATTGTTATATAAGTTACACTTCTATTGTTTTAAAAACTTTCATTTTAATAATAAAAATAATAATAATAATAATAATAATATCAAAGTATATGTCTAATAGATTATTTACTATTATAAATAAAAAAATTTATTCATATATAAATCATATATAAAGCACGTGGATATATATATATATAGTGTCTGCATCTAAAATATCATTAGTTTCAGGCTGGCCATTCATGGGCCTTGCCAATATTCAAGGCTCAAGCTCTTGAATAGAAGTCCATGATCAATGAAACCCAAAGGGGGAAACCGAAGGTTTAAAAATAAAATCTTGAGGTCAAGCATGGCTGTATTGACTGTTCAATATTATTTGATAAGCTTAAACAATCATGACTCTTAAACAGTCAAAGTCGGCGACCCAATAAAATAAAAAATAAAAGACACCATTCTAGCGCATAGTCTTTTTGCCCAAATCTCTTTCTCCGGTTCATCTTCTTTCTCTGAAACAATCCCTCTTATTCTAATCGCCTGGATATTGGTGAGTCTCTTTCTAATGTGTTGTTTCTGAAAAGTTATGTCAATTTCGATAAAAATTTAGATCACATATATGGTTTCTTTGTTTTTAGTTTATTTTGCTAGATTTTAAGTTTGGTTGAGTAAATTTGCTTTCTTTTCTTGGCTTTTAATTTCAAAGAAATTATGCTAGTTGTGATTCTAATCAGTAACAGGAAAATTAATTAATAATTTGCTTAATTATTTGTTGTAATAGTAGTGCACTCAGCTCTTTGCATAATTAAATAAATACGCCCCTGTTATTATTGATGAAATCACCTTGGTGGCATGTTTCTTCTTGTGATTGTGAATTGATTATGGTTTTTTTTTCCTGCATAATTTGTATATGTGGTTGTTTATATTATGTCTGAAGAAATCTGGTTGTTTATTTATTTATTTATGTTTCAGTTCAGGATATTTAGAAGTACTGCAAATAAATATGGCAGCTAGGCGTAATGTTGGTTATTCTCCTCTTCCTGTTGACGATGATTATGACACTGTTAGACATGATCGTCGATTCGATTATAAACTTGGAGCTTCTGATAAAATCCCTTGGAAATCAATTGCCCTTGCACTCTTTTTGCTCTGTCTTGGGTCCTTACTTCTCTTTCTTTCATTCTTCATCTTGACTGGTCATATGGGTGGAGAGAAGTCCCAAGCTTATGGTCTCTTGGCGCTTGGAATCCTTTCTTTCATGCCAGGTATGTTGAAACGTAATGGGTAATTGATTGCTTATTGTTTATGATGACTATGAGTGAAATATTTGTGTTTTGGTAAATGAACCTGGGAAATGTTTGCTTGTTCCATTCTTTATGTGTAAATTTGAATATGTTCTTTGATTTGAGAATAGGTTACTTGTGACACTGTTAAGCTCTGCGTGGGTTATTGCTAAAATTCAGAGCATGAAGAGGAAAGGAATTTAGAGAAAGTGTTCCTTTCTGGACCAACAAAAGGATGTAAATGAAAGAAATCATGTGAGGAGAAATTTACTAGGGAACAGACATCTGAATAAAATATCATACTTCTACATTCAATCTGTATGCAGCTAGTTTGTAATCTAAATAGAATAGATTTTGTAGGATTTTTCCTGGACTGAAACTAGGTTTTTGTTCAATAAAAAATTCATTCAATTATTGCAGTGAGTGAGATTTTAAAGATGCTTTCTATTGTTTGAAATTGTAGGTAAGCTCTCAAACCTAGGCAGCTAAAGAGTAAGAAAATGTGAATAGGGAACTTTGATCTAATTTGAGCAGACCCTTAGGTCCAGACCAATATTTTATATGGCCTGTTCACTTTAACTGCTCTGTGCCTTCTTCATTTTGCGAATAATCTGGGATGCTGTGCCTCTTCAGAAGTTAGATAAATACTCAATGAGCATTTTTGCTTATTATGTCTGTCTGTCAGCTAAGCTATAATTTTCATCCTCTCTCCAAAGCACCTTGCTGTTGTACTTGTTGCCCTTTTTGGCAACAAGTTAAAAGAAGTTTCCATATGTTAAAAGTCTGGTTTGTGGCTTTGACATTATGAAACAAGTAGAATGGCTTTATTGCTTCAACAAGTTTCAGAACTCCACATAGGTAGATGAGGTGGATCTGGGTGTATAACAGCAGCGGCCTCTCACAGCCTCTACCTCTGTGACACTTGTATCTGTATTGTGCCATTACCCCAAGAGTCAGTTGCTCTCAGATTTGGGTTTCCAATAGAGTTGAACCTAAGTTGAAGCAGGAACAGACCAACAAATTTTGGTTTAGGCACATTAGGTTCTTTAGCCTTCAGTAATGCATGATTTTCAAAGTGTAAAACTGTTGAAATTATAGCTCATGAACAAAACATATCCACCAAGCCACTTTTATATGCTAGTCTTGTGTGGTTGCTCTTGAAGCATCAGATTTAAACTTGATCAAGATAGGTAGATGTTTTACCTGTCATCAATTTCATCTTTAACTATGATATGCAAGAAAATATGCTGCCTTTCTTTTGGCGGCCTGTGATTCTTTCTTGGTCATTCAATTTTGATGATTTTTGTGCATGTGGATAATGTTTCCTTATGGAATTTTGTGTAGAAATTAGGTCACTAATGAATTAAATGGCATTTTAGACTTTTGTATGGTGGTTGAAACTTTAGCTGTTTGATTTTTGATTTTTTTTTTTTCTTTTGAAGTTGCTGCAAAAGCTGATTTCTGAACACATTGAATGATCTTAGTTTAATATTATTGTCATCATTATTGGTTCTATAGATGCATTCTTGAAAACAACTTGCCTTGGCATGCAAAGCCTGGATATTGTTGATCAAACCAAAGAGGTTTTGGTGTAGTAAGCTAGAAATGATAAGGTTATTCTCTTGAATTCAGAAAAACATTGTGGATATATTGCAAGTTTTTTAATTGCAGAATTAGGGATTAAGACCGGTTATGGATGCACTCCATAAAAGCATGTTACAATATAGGACCTCAATTGTATGAAGAAGTCTTCAGAGAATTTGGTCTTTTATCTTGAGATGCAGTCAGACACACTATAGTGCACGTCCTTGGCATGCAAAGCCTGGATATTGTTGATCGAAACAAAGAGGTTTTGGTGTGGTAAGCTAGAAATGATATATTGCAAGTTTTTTAATTGCAGAATTAGGGATTAAGACCAGTTATGGATGCACTCCATAAAAGCATGTTACAAAATAGGACCTCAATTGTATGAAAAAGTCTTCAGAGAATTTGGTCTTTTATCTTGAGATGCAGTCAGACACGCTATAGTGTGTGTCCTGTATATCTTTGTCTTGCCATGATTATGTAATTTTTTTTACAATGCTGTTTGGGAACCTTCAATTATTTCTTCCGTTTTGCACATAATCTTCAGCATACAATAGAATGTTACCTTGGATTTCAGATTCCTCGAGCATTGATGCTGTATGCATTGATGAATTCCCCTTGTGAACTCAACTGACCGGCATTTCACTATGTTTTGCTTGTGGCTTCAGGTTTCTATGAAACTCGGATAGCATATTATTCATGGAGAGGTGCAAAGGGATATCGGTTTGGGTCAATTCCAAATTACTAAGATGTGCAACTCAACAATGCTTCCAGTAGCTGCCCATTTTTAGGTTTTGTTGTTTACTTTAATTCTGAAATCTGTTGTAAAGAAGCACATGTTTTGAGCCTATGTTACTGTTATTTCTAACTTAAAAGTGCAGAAATTTGTATACATTAATCTAGGGTGGGGATGATTTTCATATTGGTCATAATTGGTTTTTCTGCAAATATATGTATATATATATATATTTCTCTTTTTGGATATGATACCTCCACTGTCCAGTAGCTATAAAAGTTTCTGTTATTCTTAAATTCAAGCTGGGTGAATCTTGGGGCAAAGGGTGAATCTTAGGGCAAAGCTTTCGTTTTATATATATATATATATTCTATATATAAAATTCGAACTGGAATCAATAAGTTAAATGTTGATTCATGTAAATAACAATTTATTAGCTGTTGTTACACTTCACACTTTTAGATTTTTATGTGTAAGTAAAGAAATCTTTTTATTTTCATTGATGTATGCGTGAATAAGAATTTACACAAACACAAAAAACATAAGATATTCAATATCATGATAATTGATTTTACTACGTGCAGCTGGGGTTTTTATTAAATATTTTGTTGTTATTAGATTAGTAATGTGATGAGGTAATTAATCAAATTTAAACTTTATTAAATATTTTCAAAGCAGCACCAAACTATGATATTTATAATATTTTCATTGGGTCTGTGGGACTTAATTAAGCTGATTTAATTAAATAGTAAATCTATTTAAGCTATAAGTCTAAAAAAAAAAACACTCAAATAAGTTAAAAATTAACAACATTGTTATCATCATCTATGTAGAATTGCTAATAACTAACAACCTTGTAATCATCATCAATAGAGTACAAAAATTAATAAATTAGAATTGAAATGAATTTTATTTTAAAACCATCAATTCATTTGATTATTGAATACAGTTGAATAACTAAATGATAAAAATTCGTATTAAAAATTAAAAATTTAATTTTAAATTATTGGAGAGGCAAAAATTTTTTGTGTCATATATAAAATAAAATAAAATAAATTATAAAATAACAAGATTTGCACACATGTCCATGACTCAGCAACATCATCAAAAAGCTGACTTTCAACCCAAAAAAAATAATAATAATCCCTTCTTTGTTCTGTTTATACCATTTTTTCTATTTCACCTTTTCTTTTTTAACTTTTTCATTTATTTCTCCAAAATAATTGTTTTCCCCAATTTACCCCTGCACCTGAAGGTAAAAAACAATCACGTCATTTCTTACTGAAACGAACTAAGCACCAGCAAAATTATATGCGTCCTTTGAGAATCTGCAGCTCTCCATTAAGGGTGGTCAGGAATCGACCGGATTTAAATTTTCGATCCAATCCGACTTGAAGTTTGACTTCCACGGTGAGAGGCAATGTAGGTCGGATGAAGAATAAATAGGTGTGCGGTATTCGGGTTGCGGATCAAGAGAGGAAAGTTATTTCTTAATCCATCTGAATTTTTGATATTAGATATTAAACTAAAACGACGTCGTTTTAATTATAGGATACTATATAAAGATAAAATTTTACATTTATTTATTTTTCACTTCCTCACCCTCTCTGCAGACTATTCCTTTCGTCTCTTTATGTCTCTTTCTATCTGATCCTCTCTTGCTCTACTCTCTCAGTCTCAATCTCATAGTCCTCTTCTTCCTCTCGAAATCCTAATTTCTATCTCAAAATCTTAGCATTTACATTTGTTTGTAAACCTTTAATCTTCACCAATCTCTCCTTAGTTCTCTCATTTTTAGTTCAATCTCTGTCATTTTTATTATTGTAGTTAATTTTTTTCAAACAGATCGCCATCTCCATTGACAATCTATTAATTCACAGTAATATATGGAAAATCTTTCATTTTTTTATTTTTAGTTTTATTTGCTTTTTGGTTCAGTTGGTTATTTGTAAAATAAAATATGATCTGTGTAATATTTATTGTTCAATATATGTTAAATTTTATAGATATGTTGTTATGACATTTAATCTTGTTAAATGGATAGATTTATTGTTTTAGACAGTTAATCTTTATAATATTTGTGAGTATATATATATATATATATATATATATATATATATATATATATATATATTATAGTTAGTCATAGATCTTTGCTTATTTTATATGGATCTAACATGCATATAAAAAAAATGGCGGGCTTTACAATTTTTTTTTTTTTTGTTCTAACATATAGATCTAACATGCATGGATCTAACATAAAATTAACTTGTTAAAAAATATTTTTTTTATTATTATCTATAAGAACAAACAAAGTGTGTTTTAAAGTTATTTTGGATTCGACAAATATTTATTTTGATTATATTATATATCTATAAATATTTCAATTTTTAATTTTTTATGGATCTATAATTTTTTTGTTTATATTATTTTTATAGATATAAAATTATATTTATTTATGTTTCTTTTGATTATTTATGTTGATGTTTATTTATATTATTTATGTTGATATATATATATATATATATATATATATATATATATATATATATATATATATATATATATATAATATACTTTATTTATATTATTTACATATCTTTATTTATGTGTATTTTATTTATTTATTCTCAGTTGCTCATTTGTAATAATGATATGTGAAATTTTGTGACATTGTTCTGTGTTTACGACTATTTGTAAAATGACAGACAATTTGTTTCTTTGTTCTCTATTTGTATCTATGATTGCTTCTAAAGTTCTTATTGGTGGAAGCTTAAAGTTATAACACAAAAAAAAGGGTGGAAGCATAAGTTTTACGAAATTGAGTTATAACTTTATAACTTTCGAAAAAAGTGGTGGGAGCATTCACTGTGATCCGATTGGAAGTATTAGCAGCTAAAATAAGGTATAATTAAATTCAATTTGTTTTATTTATTTTTTAATTTATATTTGAGTGCATTTAATATGCAATTCTGATTATGTTTATTTTTTGTAAAATGTGTCATTCATGAAGATGGAGAAAACCATTTGCATAAATAATGTCACTGGTTCGAACCTTGAGGAGGTGGAAGCCCCAAATGCACTTGCTGGCTCTTAAAATGAGGCTTAGGCTCAGCCTAATGTTGCTGCTAATGCTAAGAAACAAAAAGAGACTTAACCAAAATCTGTAGTCTTGCAGTATTTTGAGAGAATTAAGGATGAGTCTGGTGTTGTCATTAAAGGTAAGTGTATTTATTGTGGTTCCTCTATACATGCTCACTCTAAAAGACATGAAACTTCTTTAAAAATCATGTTATGCATTGTATGAAAATTTCTCATAGTATAGATGCTAAGCAATCACTGCTAACATTTAAACTTGTTGGGGTGGATGCACATGATACACAATTTGTTAGCTTAGGCACTTGGAAATTTAAGCTTAAGGCTATTAGGAAATCACTTGCACAAATGGTAATTACTGATGAATTACCATTTAAGTTTGTTGAGGGGCTGGGTGTTACGACCCAAACCGGGGGCCAAGACCAACGCTAGGGAATGAAAATTCTTTTGAATCCGGAACCTGTAACAAGCCTTAAAAATAAAAACAACAATAAATAATTGAAATATACCATAAATAAAATTTTAATTTAACGTAAATAGATAATCTCTTTTTCCTATCATGAAATAATTTAATACACTATTCAGATTAAAGATCTGAATTAAATTCTTATACATCAAAATAAATAAACTCACTACTGATACATAATATAACTACTGCAGTTTTCTAGAGTACAATAATAAATAACTAAGTAATTTACATAATAGGGCCGAGGCGGAAGAAATCCAGTGGATAGACTTACTGCTGAGGTCTGAAGAAGATGACTCTTTTGCAAAAACATCAACGGAGGGGAGTCAGACCTGATTGAGTGAATTATTATAATACATATACATGCATAACTAAATGTCAAATGCAGACACTCAAAAGTATATATAATAAATATATATACAGGCAAGTACACACAGATGCAAAGAAAATCATTTTATATTTAATACTGAAAATCATCTTATTTATGAAGGATCAAATAGAACCCTATGTTTTCGCAATCTCAACTATCAATAGAACTCGCTCTAGCCATACAGGCCCACTTAATTCCAAATGATTCACTTAGTCCAACTGGACAGTAGACTAGCCTCGAGACACTAAGTCGATCGAGGTCCAGCAGTCTGACTGTCAGTGTGATTGGCCCTGAGAAATTTGATCAACCGAGCTCCAGCAATCACACCATCAATCAAATCAATCAAGTCATAATTTTCATAAATAAATTAGTAATTCAACCTATCATCTATCGCACCGGTACGTACACATTCATAATACTACCCACTAGGAAGCATGTTCTGTCCATATCCTTCATTAAAATAAAACATACATTCGAGTAACAAAATAATGTATAATGACATTCAAAAGGATCAAATAAACCATATATATACCAAAAATATACCTAAAATGAACTAAGTATATTTCAGGTATATATACATAAAATAAATTCAATTAAATCATGTAATATACTCAAAATCAACTGATAAGATACTTAAACATAATTTGAAAGTAAGTTACAAAGAAAATATGCATTTATTTTAAAATATACCAAAAGCATATCTAAAATATACTTAAGCACTCAATAAAGCAATTATGCAAAAATCTTACATTAAAACATAGAATTCTAAAACATGCAACCTAAGCAATTTATTTATATCATAATAACTCATAGGGATGCCCTCCTCGAGACTGGTCCGACAAGCCTAGTCTGCTAGGCCTCAGTCTCGGCACAACTAAACAAATAAAATGATCACGACATTGGAATATATCTAACTTAAGCTTTTAGAGACTCGATCTAGAATTCCTAAACACAAATAAATACGGAATCGAAATTAGACCCGATATCATGTTTTACGAGAATTCTACCAAAAATTCGACAGAACCTCCTCTGTAAAACAGACATTTCTCTACTTAAAAAGTAGAGTCGGTCCTGCAAGAAAAGTACACTTCAAATACAAAATTCTCATAACTCTCGATTGGAATCCCGAACTTCAACAATCCCCAACCAAGGTCTATAATTCACCACAATCAAATAACACAATAAAATATATTAAAATTCAATAAATACCAAAAATGCCCTTCTAATATCAAAATATGGCAATTCAAATATTAAAACACCAAAAGTAATTATTTTCCTAAAAATTACTTAAAAACCCTAATTAATAATATAATATTATTAAAAATCGACTTTCTCGATAATTCCACAAATATTAATAAAAATTCATTTTATAAATCCAAATTACTTAATTAGTCTAAAAACATATTAAAAATTACTAAAAATCCATTTATTTACAAAAATAGTATATTATGTATAATTTGAAAATAATTTTCTAAAAATAGTATTAATTAGTTAAAATTAGTAAATAATTTGTAAAAATCATTTTTATACCTCAAATAATATTAAAACCGATTAAATTTAATATTCAATTAAAATTACTACCAAATTATCCCTAATATATAAAAATACACATAAAACACTAATAATATTCAAAAATTCAATAAAAATTATATATATACAAAAATTATTCTCTCAACATATTATTCATTAAAATCAACAAATATACTTAATTAACCAATAATTACTAACAAAATATATATTTAACCTATACTTCCAAAACTAACATAAACTAAAAATAATTATAAAAATTACAATTGACAAAAATTATAAATTAAATCCTAAAATTAATATTAACCACAAAAAACACCAAAAATCACAATTTCATAATTTATTTAATTAATTTACAAAAATAATAAAATAATAAAAAATTCACAAAATCAAAATAATTTTTAAAAATCACACAAAAATTATGGGATGTAGATTAAGCTAAGGGGAACAATTTTTGTAAAGGAATTTCTCATGAATCAAACAAAATTCTCAAAAAAAATGAAAAAATAAAAAATGGCCGAAAATGAAATCAAGCTAGAAACCCTACCAAATCGTGTTTTCAAGCTGAAAGAAGCTTGGAATCCTCCTCTTCAAAGTTCCAGGAGTCCAATGGCACCGGAAACATCCAATTTGATGGTCAGACCGAGGAGAACGGAGGAGGAGAAGATTCGACCGAAAGTAAGCTGCAGACGGCAACACCAACGCCGGAGAAGGAGGCTGAAGGCGGCGGCAACATGAGCAGGTGGGGGAGGCACTCTGTCGGCCGGTGAGCAAAAGAAATAGATGGTGAAGGGAGGGGGTGATCGAGGAGAGAGGGTAAGGAGGAGGGGTTTTTATGTTTTTTGTATATAAATATATATATATATATATATATATATATATATATATATATATATATATATATATATATACACACACACACACACACACACACACACATAATACTATATAATAAAAATTTAATAAACTATATAATATAATATACATTATTATATTTGTCACGACCCAAAACAGGGGTCATGACCGACGCTAGGGAACGGGAATTCTTTCGAATCCGGAACCCGTAGCAAGCCTAAAAATAAAATAAAACATGCAACAATAGTAGCAATATATAATGCAGCGGAAATAAAAATCATAAGTATCATAATATCACAATATTATTTTCACCAACTGGATTTAAATCAAATCCTCATCATTTCATATATATAAATCTTTTAATACAAATCCAGTTCAAGTATAATATAATATCTCACATAAATAAAATACATAAAATCTCACAATTAATTTACAACTACTGCAGTGTCTAGATTATAAAAATAAGACTCAAGTAAGCAGTTTACACAAAGAAGCCGGGGCGGAAGAAATCTGGCGTACAAGCCTACTACTGAGGTCTGAAGATGTTGACTCTCCTGAAAAATAGTCAACGGAGGGGAGTCAGACCTCACTGAGTGAATTACTATAATATATATACATGCACACTAAATGGAAATGCACACAGACAAAAGTATCAATATAATAAGTACATATATACAAGAAAATACACACAGATGCAGTAAAAATCATTTATATATATTTTTATTTAAAATCACAGTTTATGAAGGATCTAATAGAACCCTATGATATCGAAACCTCAATCAGTGTTAGACAACACTCTAGCCATACAGGCTCACTTATTCCAAAATATATCCACTTAATCCATTTAGACAGTAGACTGGCCCTGAGACACTAAGTCAACCGAGCTCCAACAGTCTGACTGCCAGTGTGATTGGCCCCGAGACCCTTGGTCAACCGAGCTCCAGCAATCACACCCGAATCACATCTCAC
This sequence comes from Mallotus nudiflorus, assembly GCA_947683625.1. NCBI lineage: Eukaryota > Viridiplantae > Streptophyta > Magnoliopsida > Malpighiales > Euphorbiaceae > Mallotus > Mallotus nudiflorus. The sequence goes on along the minus strand of CANTUR010000282.1, from coordinate 1,156,326 downwards.
ACATCAAATATTCATAACCAATCAATATCCACAAATAGGTTAGTAATATAGCCTAAATGCTATAAGCGCACCGGTACATACTCGGTCCTAGTGCTGCCCACTAGGTAGCACGTTCTATCGATATCCTTCATCAATAAATATAAAACATCCATTCACAAATACATGATGCATGAATTTAAATAAAATAACAATATAAACCATATATATACCGGAAATATACCAAAAGTAAACCAGGTATATTTCGAGTATATATATGTCAAATGAATCCAATTAAATTATAAATTAAGCTAGAAATATATTTAAAAACATTTTAAATATAATTTATTAACAAAACATGCATATAATTTAATATATACCAAAAATATACCAAAAATATACTTAAATACAAATCACATTATTTATGCATTTTAATCAAAATAAAACATATATTTCTAAAATCATGCACCCTAAGCATATATATATAAAATAGTAACTCACACTTAGTGCGCTCCTCAAGATGGGTCTGACGGGCCTGGTCCACTAGGCCTCGGTCTCGACACAACTAGACAAACAATAATGACAGAAATCAGAATAAACCTAATAGAAAATCCTAGAACTCGATCTAGAATATTAAACACAGAATCAAAATTAGGGTTCGACCGGACATCACGTTTTACGAGAATTCTACCGAAAATTCGACAGAACCTCCCCTGTAAAACGGACATCTCTCTACTCAAAGAGTAGAGCCGACCCTGCAAAGAAACACACTTCGAAAAACAGGCTCAACCACTCATCCACAACCCCTCGGTCAGACTCCAAACTACAGTGTGCCGACCAGGGTCCACAAACACAGAACAATTTCAGAAAATACCAAAAATACCCTTATAACATAGAAATTCATTTTATAAGTAGAAATTACATAATTAACCTTAAAACACTATAAAAACCGATAAAAACTCATTTTATTAGAAAAATCGTATATTATATATATAATTGAAAATAATTCACGAAAAATAGTTTTAATTAGTTAAAAATACCAAATAATTTGTGAAAATCATTTTTATACCTTAAATAACTATTAAAACCAATTAAATTACATTTTTAGCCAATTTAGGATAAAATTACCAAAATACCCCTATATATATAAATATACCAAAATTACTTCAAAAATTCACCAAAAATTATACAATTATCCAAAATTAATTTTCTCAACATATTTATTAATAATATTAATAATTAAACTCAATTATCCAATTAATTTCAATTTAAAACACAATTAACCGTAATTTCCCAAAATTACATAAACTTCAATAATTCAAAATAAATATATAGAAATTCATAAAAATTCCAAATAAATTCCTATAATTCATTTCAACACCTATAATTATCATAAAACACAATTTCATAATTTATTTAATTAATTTCAGAAAATTAGAAAATAATATTAAAATATACAAAAATTCCCAAAAATCAAATTAATCTCCAAAAATTCCAAAAAAATTCATAAATGTAGATTAAGCTAAGAGGAACAACATTTGTGAAGGGACTTTTCATGATTCAAACAATTCGAAGTTCAAAAAAATCAAAAACCCTAATATGGTTGAAATTGAAAATTTGAAACCTAAGCAAATCAAGACCAATTCAGCTCAAACCAAAGCTAGAATCACACTCACCGGAGTTCAAGGAGAAGAAAGAGACCGGTGGTGTCGAAAATGGTGACCGAAATCATGGTCGACGGCGAGGAGAGGAAGTTTCGGCCAAATGGGAAAAACGGGAGCTAACCGGCGCCGGGGAAGGAGCTTGGGGCGGCGGAGCAGCTGGCTGGGGAAGGTGGAGCTGCTGGCGGCACACCGACGGTAGGGGAACGGCACTTGCAGTGGTGAGGGGAAGGATCAGGCATGGGGAAGGAAGAAGGAAGAAGAAGAAGAAGAAAAGAAAAGAAAAAGAAAAGAAAAGAAAAAGAAAAGAAAAAGAAAAAGAAAAAGAAAAATAAATAAAAAATAATAATTTTAATAAAATATTTGAAAAAAATCACATCCACACACTTAATATTTAATATTTTAAAATTTAATATTAATTAAAAATAATTAAATAACAATAAAATAAATAAATAATAATAAAATATTAGGATAATATATTAAACCCTAATTAAATAAATAGGTACACATATACACGGTGTTTAGTATTTTAAAAATACGTATGAGTTCATGCAAGTCCAAAAATATATTTAAAATAATTAATAATGAATTATTTACGTGAAAATTTCCCCGAAAATGAAAGTCTCGGGAAAATTTTACGTAAAACACTGTAAATAAGACACAATAATTAAAATAGGTTTTAAATACATATCAACTCGTAAAAATATCGTAATATATATACAAAAATTATTAACACTGCATATCCCGATACAATGTAAAAATGTTTAAAAACACGAGATATTACAATATTTTACAAAATTCACACACCACACATTTAATTACATACACACACACGCATATATATATTACTCACAATAAAATAATAATAATAATAATAATAATAATAATAATAATAATAATATATAAACTCATTAAATTACATTTAAATAATGTAATTTATTAAAATATTAATATTTAAAATACTAATGCACCAAATTAAATATTATTAAAATAATATTTCCTAAAATAATAAACTTAAAACATACATTTATGTAGAAAATTTTAATTAAACGTAAAATAATAATGATAATAATTCACAAGATAATAAAATAATAAAATATTGTTTTGAAATTATTAACAGTGCATATCCTATTTTAAAATAAAATAATTTAAAAACTCGTGTTATTACACTGGGTTCAAGAACTTCATGGTTGTTGCATGTCCACGCTTTAAAATACCATCTAAATGGACTGTAAGTAAGGACTGTTATAATATTTTTGTGTCTGAGAGGGTGAAGCTAAAAAATTTTATGAAGGAACATTGTCAAAGAATCAGCCTCAGTGCTGATTTTTAGACATCCATTCAAAGAATAAATTACATGTGTATGATTGCTCACTTCATTGATGATAATTAGAATTTGCACAAAAAGATAATATCCTTAATCCTTGTTACATCTTATAGGGGAGAGTACCTTGCTAAGGCTTTAGAGAATAATTTATTAGATTGGGGAATTAAAAATGTCTTTCACAGTCACAGTGGATAATGCTTCATCCAATGACACTGCAATTAGGTATTTTAAAAAGAAAATGTTAAGTTGGGGGCTATTTTGTTAGGTTAAAGTTCTTATATATGAGATGCTTAGCTCACATCTTTAATTTGGTTGTAAATGATGGGTTAAAAGAGATTAATGTGTTTGTTAAAAAAGTAAGAGAGTTAGTAACATACATTAGAAACAGTCCTACTAGGTGGAGCAAATTTAGAGAAATTTCTTATCTAATTGGGGTGGAGTCAAAATACTCTTTGTCTCTTGATGTCCCAACAAGGTGAAATTCCACCTACATCATGTTAAAAACTGCATGTTTGTTTGAGAAAATATTTGACAAATATAAGGAGACAAAGTCCTCTTTCGTATCAGATTTGGGTGATGATATACCTGCTTTTTGTTACTAGGAGTCTGTTAGGCAAATGGTTGAAATGTTAAAGGTGTTATATGATATAATTGTCAAGATTGCTAGTTCTAATTATATGACAGCAAATAGTTTCTTCTTTAAAATTTCTGATTTGAATTGCATTATTAATGACTGACAATCTTCTTCTGAACTGTTTATTTATATCATGGGCATTAACATAAAACAAAAATTTAACAAATATTAGGGAGATCAACAGAAAATGAACTCTCTTATCTTTATTGCTACAATCCTTAATCCTCGATATAAAATGAAGCTTCTTAAATTTTCTTTTAATCAAATGTCTCGACATCTCAGTGATAGGGTTGGAAGCAGTTCATTTATTAACATTACATCTGATTTGCATCTCTTATTTAATGATTATGTTTCAACATATGCTTCATCTTCTGCCTCTAAGACTAGTTATGGTAGTCAGTCAATCCAGACTACTCAGTCAAGTGTTCAAACTGAGCTGTCAACTTATGGGAATACAATGTCTTTGAAAGCTAGATTCAAGAAACATAAATAGGAATCTGGAATGGGTGGAAGTAAAAAAATAGAACTTGAAATATATCTTAATGAGGCAGTTGTGGAAGATGAGGGAGCTTTTGATATCCTTAGATGGTGGAAGTTGAATTCTGAGAGGTTCCCAATTCTTTCACATATGGCTAGAGATGTTCTAACTGTTCCTGTTTTAACTGTGGCTTCTTAATCTTGTTTCAGTACTTGTGGTCGTGTTCTTGATGTTTTTTGGAGTTCTTTAACTCCAAAAATATTTGAAGCATTAATTTGTTCCCAGGATTGGCTTAGAATGCCAAACCAAATAGTTAGGGTGTAAGAAATATTAGAAGAGTTGGAGTGGGTTCAAGTGCTTGAAGAGCATATCTGCTGAAACAAATACGATTACCTCTCTTGAAAAAGGTCCTATTTTACTTCATTTGTCATTTATGTTTTTTATTTAATTGCATTTCTAACTCTTTGCTTGTTTATTTTCTTTGCAGATCTTGAACTTGCGGACAGTGGCCCTTCTCTTGCTCAATTAATTAGCTTACTATATATTTATTGAATTGTGTCTTATGATATCTCAATTTTGTGCCATGTTTTTTGCTTACCTCCTTTCTTTGTTGTGATTATGACCAACCTTATGTGCCTAAATTGTTTGTCTAATCAATTGACGTGCCTGTGCTGGTGTTGCATCAAGTAAATATTAGTTTTTGAACATATTAAAGAGGCAATGATGATGCTTCCACCCCTATGATTTTTTTTAGATTCAATTTATGCATGCTTAAGTTTCTTTGGTGACTTTTGTTTTAGTTTAGTTACCATAAACGTGACTGCATCTTGATGTTGAAAATACTTTATTATGAGCCTCTTTAATATATTTTGGGAGTGATGATGCTTCTAGCCCTCTATCACGACCCAAAATATGGGCCATGACCGGCGCTAGGGAATGGGAATTCTTTCGAATCCGGAACTCGTAGCAAGCCTTAAAATAAAATAAAACATGCAGTAATCATAATAACATAAATAAAATATTTTGCAGCGGAAATAAAATCATAAATAAGATAAAGTAAATATCCATCAATGGATTTAAATAAACAACTCATCTCATTTATAAACAATCCTTTAATATAAATTCCAGTTCAAATCTTTGAAATACATAACTCACACAAATATAATACATAAACCCCAAAACTATTTACAACTACTGCATTGTCTATATTATAAAATAAAGCTCAGATAAGCAATTTACATTGTGAAGCAGGGGCGAAAGAAATCCGACGTATGGGCCTGCTACTGAGGTCTGAAGATGATGACTCTGTTGAAAAATAGTCAACAGAGGGAAGTCAGACCTCACTGAGTGAATTGTTATAATATATATACATGCATAACTAAATGACAATGCACACATTCAATAGTATATATAATAAATATATATACAAGCAAATACACACAGATGCAACAAAATCATTTTATATATTTTTACTGAAAATTACTATTTATGAAGGATTAAATAAAACCCTAAAAAACTGCGACCTCAAACAGTGTTAGACAACACTCTAGCCATACAGACTCACTTATTCCAAATATATTCACTTGTTCCATTTGGACAGTAGACTGGCCTCGAGACACTAAGTCAACCGAGCTCCAACAGTCTGACTGTCAGTGTGATTGGCCCCGAGACACTAAGTTAACCGAGCTCCAGCAATCATACTCTCAAATCATATCACACATCAAATCAAATCAATCCGATCAATATCCACAAATAAGTTAGTGATAAAGCCTAAATGCTATCAGTGAACTGGTATGTACTCGGTCCTAGTGTTGCCCACTAAGTAGCACGTTCTATTAATATCCTTCATTAATATATAAAACATACATTATTAAAACAAATGATGCATGATATTAAATAAAATAGCAACATAAACCATATATATACTAGAAATATACCAAAAATAAACCAGGTATATTTCGAGTATATATACATCAAATAAATCCAATATAGTTACAAAATAAATTGGAAATAAACTATAAATATACTTAAAACAATTTAAGTATAAATTCATAATAAAACATGCATAGAATTTGGAAATATACCGAAAATATACCTGAAATATACCGAAATAAACCTAAGTAATGATTAAACTATATATGCATATTTTATCCAATGAAAACATACATTTCTAAAACATGCACCTTAAAACATATATATATAAAATAACAACTCACTGTTATTATGCTCCATGAGATAGATCCAACCGGCTTGGTCCACTAAGCCTCAGTTTTGGCGCAACTAAATAAACAAACAATAACAGGAAATCAGAATAATTCTAGCGAAAATTCTAAGGACTCGATCTAGAATCTTAGACATAGAATCATAATAGGAATTTGATCGGACATCGCGTTTTACGAGAATTCTACCAAAAATTTGACAGAACCTCTCCTGTAAAACGGACATCTCTCTACTCAAAGAGTAGAGCCGATCCTACAAAGAAATACACTTCGAGAATAAACAAAATTCACAACCACTCGGTCAGGTTCCAAACTACAATTCACCGACCGAGGTTCACAATTCACAGAATAATATAGAACACATGAAAAATTCCAAAAATGCCCTTCAACACTCAAAATATAGCAATTTAGATATTTAAATGCTAAAAATATTTATTTTACCGATAAATGCACAAAAACCTTAATTTTAATAAAATATTATTAAAAAATCGGTAATTCTCAATAAATTCATAAATATTGACCAAAATACATTTTATAAATCCAAATTACATAATTAACCCTAAAACTTACTAAAAATCGATAAAAACTCATTTATTTAGAAAAATCATATATTATATATAATTTGAAAATAATTTACAAAAAATATTTTTAATTAGTTAAAAATACTAAATAATTTGTAGAAATCATTTTTATACCTTAAATAACTAGTAAAACCAATTTAATTACATTTTTAGCCAATTTGGTACCAAATTACCAAAATACCCCTAGTCTCGTAAATTTGCTAAAATTAATAAAAAATTCACCAAAAATAGTATAATTACTCAAAATTAATTTTCTCAACATATAATTCAATAATATTAATAAATATACTCAATTAACCATTTAATTTCACTAAAACACATAATTAACCTAATTTTCCCAAAATTACATAAACTAAATAAATTCAAAATAATTATATAAAATTCACAAAAATTACAAATAAATTTATAAAATGCATTTCAACACCTATAAATACCATAAAACACAATTTCATAATTTATTTAATTAATTTTCGAAAATTAGAAAATATTAATAAAATAATAAAAAATTCACAAAAATTAAAATAATTCCCAAAAATTCCAAAAAAATTAAAAAAGGTAGATTAAGCTACTAGGATTAATGTTTGTGAAGGGAGTTTCATGAATCATAAGAATCAAAGTTCAAAAAAAATCAAAAACTCAAAGTGGCCAAAATGAAAATCAAGCTTAAATCCTTACCAAATCGAGTTTTCAAGCTAAAGGAAGCTTGGAATCGGCTTCTATGGAGTTCTAGGAGCAAAACCACACTAGAAACATAAAAAACAGTGGTCGGACAAAGGAGAACGGAATCAATGGTGATTTTCGGGTTTCCAGCCAAACGACGCCAGAAAAGCGAGGAGAAGGTGGCGGAATGGGCTAGAGAGGGTGGTGGTTGGATGGGAGGCACTCCTCTGGTGATGGTGGAGCTTGGCAGCGGTGGTGATGGTGAAGGAATGCGTCGGGGAAGAAGATTGAAGACGATGGCACAAATCGTAAATAAACCAAACTTTTATTTTTTTTTGTTTATATATATATATATATATATATATATATATATATATATATATATATATATATAACTTAACTTATATTATTATAATATATGAATATTATATTCAAAATATTGTACACCACATATATAAAAATCAACTTAATATTATATACATATACATATATATATAACACACATTAACTTAATAAAACTATATAATATATTTTTAATTAAAAATAAACCCTAATTTTAATTTAAATAAATGTATATATATGCATTTTATTTAACACTTTAAAATCACGTATGAGTTCATGCAAATTCATAAAACTGTTTAAAATAGTTAATATTTAATTATTTACTTCTTAATTTTTCAAAAAATAAAATTCCCGAAAAAATTTTACGTAAAAGACTTAAAATAATTAAAAATTCTTTAATAAATAACAAACTCATTAAATAATAATGAATATATATAAAAATTATTAACACTGCATATCCCGATGCAGTTTAAAATTATTTAAAAACTCGGGATATTACAGTCTTCCCCCCCTTACAGGAATTCGTCCCAGAATTCCAGAAAAAAATAATTACAAGATCAAGAAGGGAAGACATACAGGTAAGAAGCTCGCATCTCAACTTCAGTCTCCCACGTATGCTCTTCAACCTTATTGCTATGTCATAGAACCTTGACCATCAGAATCTGTTTCGATCGCAACTGTCGAACCTGATAATCAACGATCGCCACAAGTTCTTCCACAAATGTCAGATCTTCATTTACTTCTACGCTATCGGGCTGCAACACGTGCGAAGGGTCTAAGACGTACTTCCTCAGCATCGAGATATGAAATATCAGATGCACTTGAGATATACTCGAGGGAAAAGCCAACCGATATGCAATGGTGTCAACTCTCTCCAGAATCTCGAACGGTCCGATATATCTCGATGCTAACTTACCCTTTTTGCCAAATCTCATAACACCCTTCATCGGAGACACCTTCAGAAAAACAAAGTCTCAAACCTAAAACTCTACATTTCTGCGCCTAGGATCTACATAGCTCTTCTGCCTGCTAACTGTGGTCTCTAATCTGTGCTTAATCACGACGACTTTCTCTGCATCATCCTGAACTATCTCAGGTCCAGTCAAAGCTCTTTCACCAATCTTATCCCAACTCAGAGGGGATCTACACTTCCTCCCATACAACACCTCGTATAGTGCCATACCAATATTGCTATGGTAGCTGTTATTATATGCAAACTCTACGAGTGGTAAATGATCATCCCAGCTACCTCCCAAATCCAGAACACACATCCTCAATATATCTTCTAGTGTCTGGATCATCCTCTCAGACTGACCATCTGTCTAAGGATGAAAAGCAGTACTGAAATCTAACCTAGTGCCCATCGCTTCCTGTAACTTCTGCCAAAAACGTGAGGTAAACTTGAACCTCTGTCTGACATAATGGACACAGGTACTCCATGAAGGCATATAATATGCTTCACATATAGCTTTGCCAATCTAGCTACAGAATAGGTGGCTTTCACAGGCAAGAAATGTGCAGACTAGGTCAACTTGTCTACAATCACCCAGATGGAATCGTATCCATCCTTAGAACGAGGTAAACCAACCACAAAATCCATAGCTATCATTTCCCACTTCCACTCGGGAATAGGAAGAGGCTAAAGCTTTCCAAGAGGCTTCTGATGTTCAGCTTTCACTTGCTGACACATCAAGCATTTAGCAACATAATCAGCGACATCCTTCTTTAATCCGTCCCACTAGTATAAATCTCTAATACTGTGGTACATTTTAGTGACACCCGGATGTACGCTATAAGCTGTAGAATGTGCTTCCTTTAGGATCTTTTCTCTCAAATTGTCCACATCAAGAACACACAATCTACCACTGATCCACAACACACCATCATCATCGAGTGTAAAATCAGTGAACTTCCCTGCTTGAACATTCTCTACAAGCTCTTGTAGAATAGGATCTCAGCTCTGAGCTGCCTTAATCCTATCTCTCAGTACAAATCGCACCTTAAACTGAGCTAGCAGTCCACCTGACCTACTAAGCTTTATCATCAGACCTTGATCCACCAATAGATGCAACTCTTGGATCAACGGTCTCCTCTCTACACTGATGTGAGCAAGACTACCTGAGGACTTCCTACTCAAGGCATCTGCTACCACATTAGCCTTGCCCGGATGATATAAAATCTCACAGTCATAATCTTTCAACAATTCCAACCATCTTCTCTGCCTTAGATTCAAATCTCTCTACTAGAAAATGTACTTAAGGCTCTTGTGATCAGTAAAAATCTCACAAGTCACCCCATACAGATAATGTCTCTAGATCTTAAGAGTAAAGATCACTATAGCCATTTCAAGGTCATGTGTAGGATAGTTCTGCTCATGCTTCTTCAACTACTCGAAGTATAGGCTATCACCCTACCATTCTGCATCAACACACAACCAAGGACAACTTTAGAGGCATCACAATAAACTGTGAACTTGTCCACATAATTAGGCAAAGTTAACACCGGAGTTGTGGTCAACTTCTCCTTTAACAATTAAAAACTATTCTCACAAGCTTCTGACCACTCAAATCTTACATTCTTTTGAGTTAAGCGAGTCATAGGGGCTGTAATTCTGGAAAAATCCTGTACAAACAGCCTATAATACCCGACTAAACCCATAAAACTCTGAATCTCAGTAACAGAAGTTGGTCTAGGCCACTCAGACACTGCCTCAATCTTCTGTGGATCAACCTAGATACCATCTTTAGACACCACGTGTCCAAAAAAAGAAACACTCTCCATCCAGAAATCACACTTCGAGAATTTAGCATAAAGCTGATGTTCTCTCAGTGTCTACAGTATAGTCATCAAGTGATATATATGCTCTTCCATACTCCTCGAATATACCAGTATATCATCGATGAAGACTACCACAAACTGATCCACATACGGTCTGAATACCCTGTTCATCAGGTCCATAAAAGTTGTTGGTGCATTAGTCAAACCAAAAGACATCACCAGAAACTCATAAGGGCTATATCGAGTGCGGAATGCCGTTTTAGGAACATCAGCTTCACTGATCCACAGCTGATGATAACCCAACCTCAGATCAATCTTGAAAAAGAACTGTGCACACTGTAGCTGATCAAACAAGTTATCTATCCTCGAGAGAGGATACTTGTTCTTCACTGTCACCTTGTTTAGCTCTCTGTAGTCAATGCACAGTCTCAGGGTACCATCCTTCTTCTTCACAAACAGGATTGGTGTACCCCAAGGAGAAACACTGGGTATGATGAAACCCTTATCCAACAACTCTTGTAACTGCTCCTTCAACTCTTTCAACTTTACAGGAGCCATTCTGTAGGGTGGCATAGATATAGGAGTAGTACCTGGAACCAAATCTATACAAAACTTAATCTCTTTGTGAGGTGGTAAACCTGGAAACTCCTCAGGAAAAACATCAGGAAACTCACAGGCAACAGGAACATCTGTGAGTGACAACTTCTCCGTTGAAGTATCTCTAACCAATGCCAAATATCCCTGACAACCTTTCCTTAGTAACTTCCTAGCCATAATAGCAGAAATAAGATTCTAAGGTGCTGAACTCCTATCACCCAATAATTTAAATTCTTCTTCATCAGGAATTCTAAAAGTCACCTCTTTACTCCGACAATCCACCATGGCATAGTGCTAAGATAACCAATCCATACCCAGAATAACATCAAATTCCATCACATCCAATAGAATCAAGTCAACGGATAATTCTCTATCTCCTACGAGAACTGGACAACCAGAAAGAACAATATCAGTGTCCAAAGAATCATTTAGAGGAGTGGCGACAGATAAGGGAAAAGCCATCCTCGAAGCTTGCCAACAAGACTTGGAAGTAAAAACAGGAGAAAGGAACGGATGCGTGACATCCGGATCAAACAAAACCCATGCATCCAGGTAATAAATAGAAACAATACCTGCCACGACTGCATTAGATGCTTGAGCATCTTGCTAAGTGAGATGGAAGACTCTGGCTTATCCTCGACCTCCCTACTGACTGGTAGAAGCCTGGCCAACACCTCTGGCACCTTTACCATGACCCTGCTGGAGAATAAGCTAAGTAGAACTCTGATGCTGGGCTGGAGGCAACTGAAATGGAACAGGTGCAGCACTAGCAATCGACTGCTGTGGAAATCATGGAATCTGCGACTGCTGATACCTGGAATAAGGACACGATATGGCATAATGTCCTGTTTGCCCGTATCTAAAACATGTTAGTAGTGTCAGGTAACACGGTCCCTAATGGACTCTGCCACAGGTCTAGCAAACACTGGCAGTTGATCCGAAACTACGACCACTACTGCTACTCGAAGCACCTGACTTGAGTCTGAACGGTCTACGATGACCTCCACGGCCATGTCTACTGCTCTGATTCACTCGCTGCTATTGTCTCTGACTCTGCTGAGATAGACCTCTCTGCTGACTACTCGAACCAATATGAAAACTTGAACATGGAGTAGTCTAAAATCCACCTGACTACACACCCAGCTGGTAATAATTAGGCATAGCTCCTTGCCTGACTAGCCTCAGCTTAATCTCCTTGGCAAACTCAATAACCAACTCCAGAGTAAGGACAGCTGTAGGCATACCAGCAAATGTAGAACCCAATCCGGTGACATAGGTAGTGACTGCGAAGTATTGGTCTCGCATCAGATCCTCTGCATACCTACCCAGCCAGAGGAACTCTCGGGTGTACTTCTCTACTGATCGATCACTGCAAGATATACTAGTCAATCTGAGACGATAACTCATGCGAAGTGGCTCTGGGTAGAATCTCCTCATAAATCGCTTTCTGAACTGAGCCCAGGTCATCGTCATCATATAAGGCTGGATCATCTGAATGAACTAGTCTAGGGCTGGTCCCTCAACAAATAGCTCGACTATCATAATCCGCTGGTACTCGGTGTGAGCAGTCCGAGTCCTAGTCTCGATCGTATGCAGAAAATATAGAGGATCGAAAGTCCCATCAAAAGCAATCCTGCCAACTCTGGTATAAAACAGAGATGCATCAGGGTCAAACATTCCCTGCTGATAGGCAGGCTGAACATGCAAAATAATAGGAGGTATAGGAATATCCTTATACTTAGGCTTTACAGGCTCCTCATCCTGTATCTCTCTCTACCTACGGCGACTTGCCGCTCCTAGAGGTCTACCTTTGCCATGACCTCTGCGTCTAATTGGCGGCTCAGGAGGTAAAACCTCATCCTGAAAGGACTCATCATCCTCGACCTCAATGACCGATGGAGCGACACATGCTCGCCTCCTCATTCTGAAAAGACAAACAGAAGGATTCAGATAAAATAGACAACGGAGGATAACGCAAAAAACTAAAGCAAGGAATACTCATCAAGACATACTCGAACCTAATTCACTACAGTAGTTTCCAAAAGAAAACACAACTCTAAAAACTAGGGCCACAACTCACACAACTAAGGCCCTGACGCAGAACTTCGCTTTGATACCAACTTTGTCACGACCCAAAACAGGGGCAATGACCGGTGCTAGGGAATGGGAATTCTTTCGAATCCGGAACTCGTAGCAAGCCTTAAAATAAAATAAAACATGTAATAATCATAATAACATAAATAAAATATTTTGCAACAGAAGTCAAATCATAAATAAGACAAAGTAAATATCCACCAATGGATTTAATAAACACCTCATCTCATATATAAATAATCCTTTAATACAAATTCCAATTCAAATCTTTGAAATACATAACTCACACAAATATAATACATAAACCCTAAAACTGTTTACAACTACTACAGTGTCTAGATTATAAAATAAAGCTCAGATAAACAATTTACATATTGAAGCCAGGGAGAAAGAAATCCAGCGTATGGGTCTTCTATTGAGGTCTGAAGACAATGACTCTCCTAAAAAATAGTCAATGAAGGGGAGTCAGACCTTACTGAGTGAATTGTTATAATATATATACATGCATAACTAAATGACAATGCACACATTCAATAGTATATGTAATAAATATATATACAAGCAAATACACACAGATGCAACAAAATCATTTTATATATTTTTTACTAAAAATCACTATTTATGAAGGATCAAATAGAACCCTAGAAAACCACGACCTCAAACATTGTTAGACAATACTCTAGCCATACAGGCTCACTTATTCCAAATATATTCACTTGTTCTATTTAGACAGTAGATTAGCCCAGATACATTAAGTCAACCGAGCTCCAACAGTCTGACTGTCAGTGTGATTAGCCTCAAGACACTAAGTCAACCGAGCTCCAACAATCATACTCTTAAATCATATCACACATCAAATCAAATCAATCTGATCAATATCCACAAATAGGTTAATGATAAAGACTAAATGCTATCAGTGTACCAGTACGTACTCGGTCCTAGTGCTGCCCACTAGATAGCACGTTCTATTGATATCCTTCATTAATATATAAAACATACATTATTAAAACAAATGATGCATGATATTAAATAAAATAGCAACATAAACCACATATATACTAGAAATATTCCAAAAATAAACCAGATATATTTCGAGTATATATACGTCAAATAAATCCAATATAGTTACAAAATAAATTGGAAATAAACTATAAATATACTTAAAAAAATTTAAGTATAAATTCATAATAAAACATGCATATAATTTGGAAATATACCGAAATAAACCTAAGTAATGATTAAACTATATAGGCATATTTTATATAATGAAAACATACATTTCTAAAACATGCACCCTAAAACATATATATATAAAATAACAACTCACTGTTATTGCGCTCCACGAGATGGATCCGACGGGCCTGGTCCACTAGGCCTCGGTTTTAGCATAATTAAACAAACAAACGATAATAGAAAATCAGAATAATTCTAGCAAAAATTCTAAGGACTCGATCTAGAATCTTAGACACAAAATCATAATAGGAATTCGACCGGATATCACGTTTTATGAGAATTCTATCGAAAATTTGGCAGAACCTCCCCTATAAAATAGACATCTCTCTACTCAAGAGTAGAGCCGGTCCTGCAAAGAAATACACTTCTAGAATAAACAAAATTCACAACCCCTCGGTCGGACTCCAAACTACAATTCACCGACCGAGGTTCACAATTCATAGAATAATACAAAACACATGAAAAATTCCAAAAAATGCCCTTCAACACTCAAAATATAGCAATTTAGATATTTAAACGCTAAAAATATTTATTTTACCGATAAATGCATAAAAACCCTAATTTTAATAAAATATTATTAAAAAATCGATAATTCTCAATAAATTCATAAATATTGACCAAAATACATTTTATAAATCCAAATTACATAATTAACCCTAAAAATTACTAAAAATGAATAAAAACTCATTTATTTAGAAAAATCGTATATTATATATAATTTGAAAATAATTTACAAAAAATAGTTTTAATTAGTTAAAAATACTAAATAATTTGTAGAAATCATTTTTATACCTTAAATAACTAGTAAAACCAATTTAATTACATTTTTAGCCAATTTGGTGCCAAATTACCAAAATACCCCTAGTTTCGTAAATTCGCTAAAATTAATAAAAAATTCACCAAAAATAGTATAATTACTCAAAATTAATTTTCTCAACATATAATTCAATAATGTTAATAAATATACTCAATTAACCATTTAATTTCACTAAAACACATAATTAACCTAATTTTCCCAAAATTACATAAACTAAATAAATTCAAAATAATTATATAAAATTCAAAAAAATTACAAATAAATTTATAAAATGCATTTCAACACCTATAAACACCATAAAACACAATTTCATAATTTATTTAATTAATTTTCGAAAATTAGAAAATATTAATAAAATAATAAAAAATTCACAAAAATCAAAATAATTCCCAAAAATTCCAAAAAAATTCACAGAGGTAGATTAAGATACTATGATCAATGTTTGTGAAGGGATTTTGCATGAATCATAAGAATCAAAGTTAAGAAAAAAATCAAAAACTCAAAGTGGCTGAAATGAAAATCAAGCTTAAATCTTTACCAAATCGAGTTTTCAAACTAAAGAAAGTTTGGAATTGGCTTCTATGGAGTTCTAGGAGCAAAAACACACCGGAAACATAAAAAACGGTGGTCGGACGAAGGAGAACGGAATCAATGGTGATTTTCAGGTTTCCGGCCAAACGACGCAGGAAAAGCGAGGAGAAGGTGGTGGAATGGGCTGGAGAGGGTGGTGGTAGGATGGGAGGCACTCCTCTGGTGATGGTGGAGCTTGGAAGCGGCGGTGATGGTGAAGGAATGCGTTGGGGAAGAAGGTTGAAGACGATGGCACAAATCGTAAATAAACCAAACTTTTATTTTTTTTGTTTATATATATATATATATATATAACTTAAATTATATTATTATAATATATGAATATTATATTCAAAATATTGTACACCACATATATAAAAATCAACTTAATATTATATACATATACATATATATATAACACACATTAACTTAATAAAACTATATAATATATTTTTAATTAAAAATAAACCCTAATTTTAATTTAAATAAATGTACGAATATGCATTTTATTTAACACTTTAAAATCACGTATGAGTTCATGTAAATTCATAAAACTGTTTAAAATAGTTAATATTTAATTATTTACGTCTTAATTTTTCCGAAAATAAAATTTTCAGAAAAAATTTACGTAAAAGACTTAAAATAATTAAAAAAGTCTTTAATAAATAACAAACTCATTAAATAATCATGAATATATATAAAAATTATTAATACTGTATATCCCGATACAATTTAAAATTATTTAAAAACTCAGAATATTACACTCTCTAATGTTTTTTGATATATATTTGAATGGTATGCTTTTGTTTAACTAGGTGGTTGTTTTCTTTGCTGTTAGAAATGAAGCATCATGAGTCTACTTGTGATTTGCCACTTAGTTTATTTTCATTTAGTAATCTATATATTTTCTTCAATTGAAATTGTGCATCTTGTTTGCAATGTAAATTTGCAAGTGAAATACAAACATGACTGCTACCTATAGTTGGTTTTTTTGAAATTTTGTAGTCTATTTTTTAGTTTTTTTTGGACAAATTGCTATGGCTACATAATCAATTTTTTTTGTAATAGGGTGGTTAGCAATTTTTGAGCTTGCATTAGTCTGCTTTATTTTTTTGTATGTAGCATAATGCAATGCATTAATTTTTTAATAATTAAAATTAACTATTTTTTTTGTAAGTAAATGTATATTTTAAACATTGTAAATGTATGAGTTTAGCTTAAAAATATAATAAATCAGGATATAATCAGTACTTATTTTATTTATGTTGCCCAAGAATTAAAGACCTGTTATAAATAGCTTGTAGATATTGTCCGCTTTGATACTTCAGGACCTCACGGCTTTAAAACGCGTCTAACAGGGTCGAGACCTGCAGGGCCACCACCTGTAGATACTGTCCGCTTTGGGTACTTCTGGACCCTCACGGTTTTCTACGCGTCTACAAGTAAAGGCTTCAGGCCCTACTTATAAGCACGCACACAATCTCATGTGCGAGCGATGAGGGAACTTCAGGTTCACTACACACCCTCCCATCGCGAGCATCGTGCTGATAACGTGTTATAAACAGCTTGTAGATATTGTCCGCTTTGGTACTTCAGGACCTCACGGCTTTAAAACGCGTCTAACAGGGTCGAGACCTGCAGGGCCACCACCTGTAGATACTGTCCGCTTTGGGTACTTCTGGACCCTCACGGTTTTCTACGCGTCTACAAGTAAAGGCTTCAGGCCCTACTTATAAGCACGCACACAATCTCGTGTACGAGCGATGTGGGAACTTCAGGTTCACTACAAGACCTTAATTATCAGAGTAGTCAAAAAAGCCCAAACAATTCAAACTCAATTCGAGGTCCGACCCAATTTTTTCCGACCAACCGATCCGCCCGATGCTGACTCCTAAACTCCACACCTCACATTCAAAGGATCCCAAAATTTCAAAAAAATGGAAAAATTCGATTGGGTTTTACTTTTTCAATCCATGATTAGTGCTCTTAATCACTAATTAAATTCATAATCGAAGAACCAATCCAACCTCTTGAAATTTTTTTTCAGTCTCTCTTTCTCTATATTCTGTTCGAGATCGATTGTTATTCTGTCGCTTTTGGCCCTTTTGATTCTCCGTTTATCGGTAAGTCTCTGATTAGTGAATTTGAAGTTTGATTTTTAAAGGCGTTTTTTTTTTTGTTTCTAAGATCTGTGTAATCTAGGGTTTTGAGGTATTGATTTTTTAATGAATTTATTATTATTATTATTATTATTATTATTATTATTGTAGCTCCAATTCGTTAAAAACTTAATGTTAGTGGAAAAAATTAGAGTTTTGATTGCGGATTTGTTAGTGCAGGTTGTGATTGAAGTAATTTTGGCTGCTTAATTGTTTTTTAGTGTAATCATATTATTGATTTTGCAGTATTTACTCGTTTACGATAGTTGCTTCATTTTTGTTGGATTGTGAAAATAATGCATTTTTTTCATTGATTCTGTTGTATTATAGTATTTGTCACTGTCAAAAGTCCCCAAGAACTGATGTCGTCTCATCCTTGTTTGTGTTTAGATTATGTACGGAGGAGGAGGAAAAAATGAATGATCATTAAGAAGTTTTATCGAAAGGCACATGATGGCTTGTAATCGTTTGAGAAGAAATTTGTTATAAATGACTGCTAGGAAGGAACATCTGCTGCTGTTTCCTTTACATGATATTCTTGCAGCTCGGGAATTTATTTTCATGTTGATGTAATGCATTTGTTTTTGGCAGACCTTTCTTTTTTTTATTTATTTTCTTTCAAACTTATGTTGTAGGAAAATGGATGGGTCAAATCACCGAGGTGGCAGTGGCGCTGATGTTATTTTACTGAATTACAAACTTGGAAAAACTCTTGGAATTGGGGCATTTGGCAAGGTGAAAATTGCAGAGCATGCTTTGACAGGCCACAAAGTTGCTATCAAGATACTTAACCGTCGAAAGATAAAAAATATGGAGATGGAAGAAAAAGGTTCAGATTTTATTTTTCTTATCTTACTTTTAGATGTATATGTGAAATGTTCCTTTTTTGTTATTATAAATTATATGGAATTGAGAAAAGGCCTGTAATGTGGTGAAGGAAACAATAAAGATGTATTAGCGAGTTTTTTTTGAGGTCAGACATTGTTCAGAGAAGCTTTGACAAGAAATTCATTCTTTTCTTTTGTCCCTCATATATAGGTCAAGAGATTTTTTGAATTTTGCTATTGTGTAGTTTGTTATTGCTGTTTATGTGAAGCTGATAGTGTTATTTTTCTCTTTTTTTTTTCTTTTTGTAGTGAGAAGAGAAATCAAAATTTTGAGATTGTTCATGCATCCTCACATTATAAGACATTATGAGGTTATAGAAACAGTAACTGATATATATGTTGTGATGGAGTACGTGAAGTCTGGTGAGCTCTTTGATTATATTGTGGAGAAGGGTAGGCTACAGGAAGAGGAGGCACGCAATTTTTTCCAGCAGGTATGAATTGTTTGTAATATGCAGTGCATTTTTCCTATGTCTATCTTCATTATCACTTTTTTTGGTTGGCTAAATTATTGTCTGGATGTAGATAATTTCTGGTGTGGAATACTGCCATAGGAACATGGTTGTCCATAGAGATCTTAAGCCTGAGAATTTGCTTTTGGATTCTAAATGCAATGTGAAGATAGCAGATTTTGGGTTGAGCAATATAATGCGAGACGGTCATTTTCTAAAGACAAGTTGCGGAAGCCCAAACTATGCTGCACCAGAGGTGTGGAGTTGTTGCACTGAATTAAAAGATATCCCTGACCCCATTTATTCATGGCATATCTCTGCACCAGAGGTGCTAAGTTGTTTCATTACTGGTATTACAATTGTTCAATGATCTTAATTTGAAGTTTATTCTGTTAATTTGTAGGTCATCTCTGGGAAATTGTATGCTGGGCCTGAGGTGGATGTATGGAGCTGTGGTGTCATATTGTATGCTCTTCTTTGTGGCACCCTTCCTTTTGATGATGAGAACATCCCCAACCTTTTTAAGAAAATCAAGGTATTACAGATGTTCTTGTATCTGAATGTAAATTTGTCCAACAATGTACCTGCATTCTTGTCACGTTGGTAGATAGTCCAATTGTCTGGGATCCATAGGTCATTGGAATCTATACATTCTATCAAGCTCTTTTGCCTGTTTGTCTTTTTTCAAAAATTTCTTCAGTTCCTGATTGTATTATTTATATTTCGAACATATCTAACATATTTTGCAATATTCTAATACATTGCTCGTGTGAAGTTTTTGAAATAGTAAAAACTACCCTTTTATTGCACAAGAGTTTTCTCTCTTCAAAACCATTCTTTTGGAAATTTAAAAACCAGTTAGCTGGCATAAAATTATCATGAGCTAATTCAGTTTCTGTCTTAATTTTTGCCATAATGTTACTCATAGGGCTGTTTGCTGATAGTTTTTGTTGATAGCTAATAGCTGGTGACATGTAGCTGATAGCTAACCGATACTAAGTATTTGGTAAAATTATAATAGCGTTTGTTGATAGTGTTTTTAATTACATTTATAGACATTATATGTATAGTATATGACATAAATATGAACAATAGTATGTATGATTAAAAATTATTTAACGCTTATGATAAAAAATAATTTAGATGATTTTATTTATATAATTTCAAAAAATGAATATATCGACTTCTATTAGACAATCTATTTTAAATAAAATACTAATATTTTTACTATTATTAACATTAGAAATAATGAGCTGTACAATTTTTTTTATTAATATAATTTTTAATATTTTTATTTGTGTGGTTAATACTTTTAAAAAGTATAATGTTAATAGTTTATTAATAATTTTAATAATTATCCAAATAATAATTTATTAAGTAATGATAATTAGTTAAATTTAAAAGGGTAAGGATAAGGTAGTGAATATCATTTAAAAAAAAGAGCTGTTGCTGAGAAGCTCCAAATTGGAGCTTATATGAACTGATGTAGTTTGGGTATCTAATTGCTACCAACTCAGCTACTAGCTGCATCCTAACAGCTAAAACAAACACCCCATGGTTCCTAGGGGTCATGGGGCATAGGCACTAGGTGCAATATGCAGGTGCACACTGATTAATATGAGGCATAGAAGACAATAAAATAAAAGAATTAGAAATTTATTTTGATTTGGCATGCATGAGATTTTTGCAAAGTCATTTACACTTAAGATCATTCTTGGAGATTTATATATGGAAAAAGAAGTAAAGGAAAAAAACATGTAAACTAAAATGTTATAGTGGTCCTTAAATGTTTTGAGGCATGCACCTCATTAATGCCACCAGCCTGAGTGTTTGAGGTGCTAAGGCTTGTGCCTTGTGAGTCTCAGGTGCACCTTTGATAACTTTATTGTTACTTGTAAGTCAATTATTCTATTGTGCCTAAACCCACATTGATTTTGTCTTCAGGGTGGGATATACACCCTTCCCAGCCATTTATCACCTGGTGCAAGAGATTTGATCCCAAGGATGCTTGTGGTTGATCCAATGAAGCGAATGACTATCCCAGAAATCCGTCAGCACCCATGGTTTCAAGCTCACCTTCCATGTTATTTGGCAGTCCCTCCACCAGATACAGTGCAGCAGGCTAAAAAGGTTTGGCAACTTTTGATTTGCATTACTAAGCTCCAATAAAGGATGAATTATGACACTGGTATTGTATAAATCAACATCAGTGGCCTTTGATTCTTATGTAAAAGTGGAAAAATAGTGTAGATTTCTAGTTCAGTCTTGCTGATAAAGAAGCTGATTCATTTAAATTATATGGTGTGTAACCTTGTGATAGTTTAGAGCATATTTGCATGAGATCTGGCATTGCTTTGTCTTATGAGATCTGGCTTTGCCTTGTCTTATGTGTAAGCATCTGTAGTTGTTAATTTGGAGACAAATTGTGAAGCTCATAGCATTTCGAGCTATTAATCAGGTACTTCAATGTTTTTATTTTGCTGAATACGGCAAAGTAGCTCTATTGCTGGGGGACATTTGGCTGGCATCTTTTATTATGCATGCAATACTTTTTTTTCTTTGGCTGTCATCAGAAATCGTTATTACATTTTGTGTCCTTGATGATCTATCCCTAGTGAAACCATGGCTACAAAGATTCAAAAATTTATGCCAAAAACCTTGTAAATAAGAATAGTTTTCTAATTTCTGGAAGTTATATGGAGATGGTTGAAATTGCCAAAGCCAGGGCGCATAAATAACTTTTAGAAAAATAGAATAGAAGAGGGAAATATGAGATTATATAACTGAATCAGCCATTAAAAGTACATTGCAGTGTCCTTTATAAAACTACTGAACTCTAAATACAAAATGGCCCTAGGTTTTTCCAAAGCCCTACTTTACATAAATTTTATAAAAAGAGGGCTCAGTCCCCTGTCAGAACCCATTACAATTTAATATAGGATTAATATGTGAAATAAGCAGAGGACAATAAAACCATACTAGAATGGAAACCACTATAATCTCTTCTTGATACTCCCTATTGCTTAATTTAATTGGATATGCTACACTTGAATGGTTTCATAGCTATTTGATAATGCATGGGATGTTTGTGTTGATACATATGGCATGTGTGCTTTTTAATATTGTAAACATAGGGAGTTGTGTTTCTGAGGGTTATGCAAACGATCTGTCCTCTCTGCAGATTGATGAAGAGATTCTCCAGGAAGTGATCAGGATGGGATTTGACAGGAACCAACTTGTTGAATCTCTTCACAACAGAATGCAGAATGATGTTTGTTCTCTTCAACTTTGCAATTTTTCTTTGAACATTCTTTGTACCTACAGTAACTAAATGTTGCCTTGTTTGTTACAATGGTTTCAGGCTACTGTTGCATATTATCTATTATTGAACAATAGGTTTTGCGTTGCCAATGGTTATCTTGGAGCTGAGTTTCAAGAAACAATGGTGAGTTTATTTGTTTTCCCTGTTTGTAATTTATTGCTACAACTGCCCAGTCATACCTGGCCTGTGTATTCTTGGGAAACTTAGCCCAAACCACTTCAAAAACAGCCTGTCCAAGGGTGGTTAGGCTTGGATGTAAAGGCCACTACTATTTTTCCCTTCCCAAAATATGGAAGATTGCGATCTTACTGGGGAATGCTGCCTTCTAGTCGTTGGTAATTATAACTGCCTGAGAAAACAATCTATCATGTGAACAAAATTGTCTCTGTATTTATCTCTCCATTACTGACTTTCAAGTTCCACTTCTGGGATTTCTACGACTTTTTCTTTTTAGCATTTTTTCTAGGGTTACAGTTGCTCTTGATTTATCTTACGTATTTATTATTTATTTTTATTGCAGGACTGTGGTTTCAACCGTATGCATGCAAGTGAACCTTCTTCTCCTTCTATTGGGCAACGTCCTCCAGGATGCATGGACTATCAAGGGATGAGTTTAAAATTGCAGTTTCCAGTTGATAGAAAATGGGCTCTTGGACTTCAGGTCAAGTTGCTGTGCTTTTAAGATTTGAAAATGTTGCTAGGAGCCAATTTGCATTGCATGCTTAGTTTTAAAGATGAATATTTTTTATTGCTTTGCATGCATAAGAAGTCAGCATATTTGATGCATAGTTAGAAAGGAAATCTTTTTTTGATGGATTGGTATATGCATAAGAGGTCAAGGTTTCAGTCTTTTTTTTTTTTTGAACAAGTTAAGGTTTCAGTCTTAAGTGCCCATTTAGTATTGTGTTTCCAACCTTAGTTGTTTATTATCTGTATTGGTGGTGGAGTGGAAGGCTATGTTGAGCTACTTAAGTTTGTTTATTATAATTGATAATAGTTGTTGTGTTCCATTTGACAGTCGAGAGCCCATCCTCGTGAAATAATGACAGAAGTTCTCAAAGCTCTTCAAGAACTGAATGTGTGTTGGAAGAAAATTGGTCACTACAATATGAAATGCAGGTGGATGCCTGGCATTCCTGGTCATCATGAAGGCATGGTCAATGACCCTGTGCAGAATAATCATTTCTTTGGGGATGAGCCCACTATCATTGAGAATGATGGAGTCATTAAGTCACCAAATGTGGTTAAGTTTGAAGTGCAGGTAAATAGATATCTCAAATTTATTGTTGTTTGTTTTGCTGTTTTATATGACTTATTGGAAAGAATTTAATTGAAAATAAGTGGAAGATGACATGGGAGATTGATGGGTGGATGTGCAGATGATGTATTTCTGCTGGCATCTTTTGGTTTTACACTGAGAAGGAAAAAACAAAAACTTACAGCTGTTAATATTAGAAGGTTCTAAATGATACTCACTTGATACAGGATTACTTTTCATGCTAAAAGCCTTCTTTAAATGATCATAGTATTGCAAGTATTATTCACTTAACATATCAAGCTGATGTAAATACATCACTGTATGATCTTGACAGCTTTACAAAACTCGTGATGAAAAGTACCTGCTTGACTTACAAAGGGTACAAGGACCCCAGTTTCTCTTCTTGGATCTTTGTGCTGCATTTCTTGCACAACTCCGAGTTCTTTAGCTTGAGAAAAAGTAGGCTTTCAATAGGACTTCTATCCAGGGATCTCTTGGTGCAACCTGTGAATAAGAAGTCACGATGTAAATAACTCTGATTCAATCTTACTCTTATGTTTACTGTTTTACTTTCTCCCTCAATTTTATATGCGGGTAATTGTGATGCGAAAGCCAACATTCAAAGCTGAAATTGGCAAAATCGCTAGTAGTCTGTTTGGGATAGTCTGCTCTGATTTTTCACTTATCACTCGGGTTATTTCAATGCTGTTAACCCTGTGGGGAATTTTTATTACTTTCAAGGATAAGCTCTTCTATAGCTGTTGCTTTTAAGGTTGTAATTAATCTTACAGTTTCTATGCATGTGCTGCTTTCTTGTAATTGTGTTCCAGGTTATATTTGATTTGAATTCTCTGAGCAGCCAAATTTGTAAATGTTGTTTTAGGTGTGGAGCTAGTTCTTGTAAAATCAACAGAAGAAGAGAATTATAAGATATATCACTGTGTTGTAATAACTTTTATGCTGAACAATGCAAGCATTAATTGCTTCAATCACATCTGCATTTGAATTGTATCATGGGAACCGGGAAAATAAATTGTTAAGTAAATATTTTATCCTAAAAATCCCTGACAGTGTGGTGTGGTGCAAAATAATTGCATGCAAAATAATTGCACCAGCGTGATAAAGGTAATCTATCATGCCAAGAAGGAATTTGGTAATGTTTTAAGGAGTCTGATGGATTACTTTCAAGCAGAGTTGTCCAATAGAGAATATCGAATCATAAGATTCAGTTTATATTAATATTATTAATTAAAAATAGTATATTTTATTTAAGTTACTACTTAATTTTAATATATACTAGTTATTAATAACTATAATTAAAATTTTCTAATAATATAATACCTTAAGTATAATATAAATAATTGAATTTACATTAATGATTATATATAAATATTTGGGTAAAAAAATAAAGTCAAATGTAAAAACTAATACTAAAAATATGCTAATAGGTTTTTTACCCCCATAAAAACCACTTGAAAGTTAAGAATATCTATGTAAAAGAACAAAAAAGAAACAAATTAATGAAAAGAAAGATAAAATCTCAAATTGGTATTCCTAGTTTTCCAAATTAAAAGAATAAACGAAAAAATGATTATAATAGAATTTATAAAGTTAATCTTATTAGTCATTATTAAGTTAAGAAACAAAAGTGAAAGAGGAATTTTATCTCCTAATTATATAGTTTCTTAAATAAAATTCACTTTATTCAATAAATAAATAAATAAAAATTGGTGAGAATTATAGATTCATATTAATTCTTATAATTTATTATCTACAATTCAGTATAAATTCTTATACTTTTTAAATTCACTTGTAGGTTCACATAAAATATGAAGTAAATTGACTCGAACCGTAAGATTCTAATAATTTGAAGTAGATTGACTCAAATCTTAAGATTTTAATAAGAGTGCTTTGAAGTGTTAAAAGAATTT
Source organism: Mallotus nudiflorus (assembly GCA_947683625.1). NCBI lineage: Eukaryota > Viridiplantae > Streptophyta > Magnoliopsida > Malpighiales > Euphorbiaceae > Mallotus > Mallotus nudiflorus. The sequence continues at coordinate 1,130,350 of CANTUR010000282.1, read as the reverse complement.
TTACATCACAAACTTTTTAACCTTTTTGGCGTATGAGCATGTTGATATTACCTCAAAATTACTGCTATCTTTTCAACTACGTCACGAAGCTATCTCTCCTTGCAATGCTAATGCTAATGCTAATAAAAATAGCTATATATGCCATAGTCATATAACAGGTATTCGGCTACCTTTGAAGGGGGCCCTGTTCCTGTTAGTGCAAATGCTAGAGCTGCTAAGCTTCTTCACGAGTCTATTATTGCTAATCAAGATTATTTACGTGCAGCGAAATCAAACTCTAGCTCTATTTTTCCTCTTTGCGGATCCTGGCAAGTCCCATGTCCGGTGTAGTTAATATAGATGCTGCATTCATCTGGCATAGCTGGATTGACTGTTGTGTGAACAAATTGTAATGAGAGATTGTTGATGGCTGTAACAGAAGAATCTGAGCCGGATAGCTCTATGCTCTGATTTTGGGGATGGTCACTGCTATGAGGCGAATCCTCTCTCCTACTGAACGACATCTCCCTTCCGCCTGAGGGATTGAGGGCTTGCCTCTTCCACTCTTTTTGCTGAAGCTCAGGCTCTCCCAGTGGCAATCCAGTTGGCGAAGGCAGTGAAATGTTAGTTGTTGCATTTTTGAAACAGATAAATTCATTTTCAATCTGTGTTTGCTAGTACAAACAAAGCAACATAAGAAGAGGGTGCAGCTGATAAGAACTGGAATTAAAGAAAAAAAAAATGACCCACTAAGGTGGGGAAAGAAATTGTCAAAATGTAATAACTCAAGAAAGAAAAATAAAGATAATGTTCATTTCTGCTTACATTTGAAGTACTACAACCAAGCTTCAAATGCTACATATTTTGTTGTATAGGTTCTAAATTTTGTATTAGTTGTTTTAGAACTCATGAACATGACAAAACATCAAAAAGCTCATAACTAAAGATCACAATCTCCTGGAATCGATTGAGCTGTAACTTGCTGTTGACTTGTTAGTAGAAGCATGAAGTGCTTATGAAGTGAAATGAAAATCCTGAAACTGAATTAGTTAACAAAGCAGATCGGTGGAAGATCAAGTGAGCTCCAAAGTGACAATTCACCATCATTGCTCAAAGAGGAGGAATCAGAGGACCCCATTTCACTTGAGCTTTGCGGGATCTCCTCCTGTTTCTTCTCCATCGCTTCCATGTTCTCATCTTCTGCTTTCCTATCTTCCCCTTTGTTCTTGTTACATGCATTTCGAAGATTAGTTAATTGGGCAGACCTTTCTCTTCCCATGACATTTCTTGATCCAAGCTTCAACCTTAAACATTCAGGAATTCCATTGAAGGTATAAAGAGAAGCCGAAAACTTCCTTTCGTATTTCATTCTCTTCATGAGCATTGCAGGCTCATCTCCATAGCATTCAGGATCCACTGGCTCATCAATCTCTTCAGCAATATCGAAAGGAGAGTAGTAAAAGGATGATCCAACATGATCATCAACAAATTGGAAATCTAAGGCACTGATTTCATTCGCTTCTTCTTCTTCACCTTTACCTCCTAAAGCATTGCCATGATCACCACTGCAAGATTGTGTTAAATCATTATCACCCCAATTATAATCAAAAGTGGTGCTATCTTCTTTCTCGGTTAAACCTGACTGAAGACTACTTGTCATGTAATCAATAGCACTGGAAAAACAAGTGCTATTGATATTATCATCACAAGCAGAGTAGTCTTCAGGATCATCAAGGAAGTCAGTAAATTGGGTAGCTGAGTAATCTGTTTCTTTTTCTCTGTGCTCCTCAACTTCTTGCTTTTTTTGGTGATTACCTGCAGGCAGAGAGTTTGTCACAGAAGAAGAAGCATTGATTCTTGCTTTGAGTCTTTGAAGAAGAAGGTTAGTGATCTTTGAAGAAGAAGGAGAACAAGGCCAGAAATTTGTTCAGAGAAGAAACCTTGATAAATATGATAATTAACTTTGGGCTTATAATTATGAGCCCAATAGGAATCGTCTTTTCTTCATCCAAGGCTTTTTACAGGGTAAATGTATCACTTTGATCACTTAAAAAGCCGTAACGCAACGCATGTCTGCATCCAGCTACAGAATTATGGGATAAAAAAAAAAAGATGAAACTTCAGCTTAATTCAAGCGACAAACTGTTCAAGAAGCAACACTACATAGAGATGACAAATACTACTAGAGTTTTCAAGGTGACTGTTGAATAGTGTGACAAAATAATTACAAAATTAGAAAGTGAGAAGATTGAGGGAAGAAATCAAGGAATTGATTTATGTAGATTATGAATGATTGATACAAATTAGTAATTATACTACTAAAAATAGATGTATGTAAATACTATATATATATTTGTACTATGAAGGAAGAGAAAAAAAAAAGATATTTCCTTAATTCTACTCTTAAATTCTTATTGTTAACATAGTATCAGAGCAAACGATTCTAAAGCTCTAAAACCAAAAATAGTGGTAGAATTGACAAACCCAATGGCGATAGAAGAGAAACCTTTTGCTGCTATTCTAGACGAATTGACAATAAAGATGCAACAAGCATTGACCTAGACCTTGATCTTATCGACTTCGAATCATGATAACTTCAGTATCGAGATGGGTATCAAACTTGATGGAAAAAGCTATACCTTTTGGTCTCAAGTAATGGAGATGTATATAACGGGCAAAGATAAACTCAGATATATCATTGGTGACACTCCTCAACCTGAGTTAATAGATCTAACTTTTTAGAAGTGGAGGATGAAGAATGCCATTGTAAAAGGATGCTGATAAGCTTAATGGAACCATCTCTGATTGGCAATTTCATTCAATATCTAACTACTAAACAAATATGAGACTTTATTACTATCACTTTTTTTATGGATTAGATACTTCTTACGTGTACGAGCTAAAAAGGCAAGTAGCTTGGATGAGGCAGGTAGAAGGACTTATTGAATTATACGACAACAATCTCTAAGGATTATAGAGGGAGATAGACTTTAGGAGACCAAAACCAATAAAGTGTGCTGAGGATATCCATATCTACAATGCCAATATCCATGAAGATGAAGTCTATAACTTTTTGGACGGGCTAAATGACTGCTTAGATAAGGTTTAAAGTGACATACTGTAAATTCAACCATTCCTTACTTGAACGAGCTTATGTTCAAGTCCAGAGGAAGGATATTCAGCAAGCTGTTATGCTAAGTGGTACGGAGACAATACTAATAAGTGTTGCCATGATCTCTAAAGGGTATAAAACTTATCCACCAAGTATCCATATGTCCAAGGCTGGATTATCACCCATGACCAATGGAAAGAAGAAGATAAAGGGAGCTGAAGAAGGGTGCATCCACTGTAGGAACCCCAAACATACCTGAGAAACCTACTTCAAACTACAAGGGTATCCTGAGTGGTAGCAAGATCTAAAAAAACATGAAGTAGATATGGTAAGAGTACTGAATAAGCAGCACACACTATAGGTCGAGCATCACTTACTGAGTCTCTAGTGTTGAACAAGGACTCTTATATTACTATAATTGAGCTTCCTGATAGTTCAAGTAACATTAGTTATGGCTTATATTATTTTGAACAAGGGTCTTTAACTGACTGTATTATTGATTCGGGGGCAATTGGCCATATGACATTTGATAAAAAAGACTTGGTGGTATTTACCCAACCAAAATCAACATTTATTACAAATGCTAATAGAGTGATGTATTCAGTTGTTGGAGCCGAAAAAATTACACTATCCCCCTCATTTTCCTTACCCGACACACTATTAGTTCCTTTATTCTCAAACAAACTTCTCTCTGTAGGACAAGCCACTCAGGAATTAAATTATTGTGCACTAATGTATCCTACTTTCTACTTATTTTAGGATATTCCCACAAAGGAGATTATTGGTTATGATACTAAAAGGGGGGGTTATACTACATGGATGACTTTAGCTCTAGCAAAGCTAATAGTATGTAATACCTGAGAAAAACTAACAAGCAAATCATGTTATGACATCACGCATTGGGACATCCATCCTTGAGTTATATGAAGCATTTATTTCCAAGTCTATTCTCTAGGTCAGTTGAGTCCAAGTTTGAGTGTCATACCTGTACTCTAGCCAAAAGTTATCGTGTATTATACTCGGTTAGCTTAAATAAAAATACTATACCTTTCTTATTAATTCACTTCGATATTTGGGAACAGTCTCCTTGCCCGAATGCTTCAGGTTCTAAATGGTTTATCACTTTTATTGATGATTGTACATATATGACTTGGTTATATATAACGAAATAGAAAAGTGAGGTATTTAACATATTCACATCCTTTCATAGCATGATTAAGACCTAATACTCAACTAAACTACAAATCCTTCACTCAGATAATGAAGGGGAGTATGTTAACCACAACTTTTAATAGTATTTTCAAATTCATGGCTTATACCATGAAATCTCATGCTCTCATACACCACAATAAAATGGTATTACAAAATGGAAGAATAAACAATAATCGAGACAACTCGAGCTTTTTACTTGCTGCTCAATCTTTAAAGAGGTGCTAGACAGATGCGATTTTTATTGCAATCTATCTTCTGAATAGATTATCATCCCTGGTTCTAAACTTTCAAAATCCCCTTTAGACTCTTGCTTGGCATGTACACCTACATTTAATTTTAATGCTTTACCCTGAGTGTTTGGCTCAGTAGCCTATGTTTACCTCCTTAAAACCCATTGGACCAAACTTGATGCTTGTATAGTTCAGTGTGTTTTCTTGGGCTATGAAGGTCATAAAAAAGGGATATCGGTGTTATAATCCTACTACTCGGTGCCTATACACTACTTTGGATGTCATGTTTCAAGAATATGACATGTTCTTTATACACCAGGATTCTCATTCTTTTCTGTAGGGGGAGAATACAAGTGAAGAAAAGAACTGGATATCAAAAAACTGGCTCAACTGAGAATTAGCAAGCTCAGAGCATAATAAAGGGATGGGTGGAAGCTCAAAATTTAAGCATAATGAGTGGACGGGTGGAAATTTGAAAATTGAGCATGATGAGGGGACAGGTGGAAACTCAAAATATGGTAAAGGAAATAGAGACTCAGTGTCCGAGTATACTAGGAAAGACCAAACCGAGCTTGGAAACTTAGAAACCCCTCCCTCGACTATTTAAAGCGATCTATCTCCTGAGAATATTCCTAAGGTGCAATATTTAAAACTCTCCTTCAAATTTAAATTATTTTATTCATAAGTTACTTTCAGACATAATCAGGGAAAGCCACCAAACCAATACTCAACTGATCGAGAAAATAAGGAAGGAAGATACTCTATTGCTCAATATGTATCCATTTAGAGACTTTTAAATCCTTTAAAAGCCTTTGCAAATAAACTATAAGTTAAGTGCATTCCTTGTAATGTGAAAGAGGTATTAACAGAACCTCGGTAGAATCAAGTCATAAAGGATGAGATGACTGCTCTCCAAAAGAACAACACTTAGACTCTTATTTTGCTACCAAAGGGAAAAAGAACTGTAGGATACAAATGGGTGTTCTCTATTAAAGCAGATGGATCGATAGAAAGATACAAAGCAAGACTTGTGGCAGATGGGTATACTCAAACTTATAGAATTGACTACTAAGAGACATTCTCCCTAGTTGTAAAGCTGAACACAATAAGGGTGTTAATGTCTCTTGCTGTAAGCTTAGATTGGCCCTTTCATCAATTTGATGTAAAAAAATGCATTCTTACATGGAGATCTGGAGGAAGAGGTGTACATGGATATTCCACCCAGCTTTACTGCCTCACAAGCTAGATATGTGTGTAAATTGCAAAATGCACTGTATGGTCTAAAGCAGTCCTCACAAGCATGGTTTGGTTGCTTCAACTCTATAATGAAGAAACACAGGTTCAAGTAGAGTAACTCAGATCATACATTATTTTTAAAGTATTAGGATAGGAGAATAATAACCTTGATTATATATGTGGATGATATGATCATTATAAGGAATGATAAGGAAGAAATCTTAAATCTCCAAAGACATTAGGCATGCGAGTTTGAAATAAAGAATCTTCAGGATTTGAAATACTTCTTAGGCATTAAAGTACCTTGGTTAAAACAAGGTATATTCCTTTCCTAAAGGAAATATACACTTAACTTACTAGCAGAGACTAGAATGTTAGATTGTAAACCAGTAGACACTCCCATTACTCAGAATGACAAATTGACGAATCAAACACCAATAGATGAAGACCAGTACCAATGACTAGTAGGAAAGCTGATCTATCTATCTCATACTAGACTAGACATTGCATATGGAGTAAGTATGGTAAGTTAATTTATGCATAATCCAAGTAAAGATAACTTAAGAACAGTATTCCAAATTTTGAGGTACTTTAAATCATCACCCAAAAGAGGACTTATGTTCAAAAATCATAATCACTTGAATATTGATGGATATACAGATGCCGACTAGGTAGGAAGCTTAAATAGAAAGTCAACGTTAGGATACTTCACCTATGTTGGTGGTAACTCGTCACGTGGAGAAGTACGAAACAAAAATTGGTTGTCTTGTCAAGTGTGGAAGCCAAGTTTAGAGGTATATTAAAAGGATTATGTGAGCTCCTATGGTTAAAAAGCTTACTGAGTGAGATCGACTATCCTCCAGAAGTAGAGATGAACTTATACTGTGATAATCGAATAACTATTCATATTGCTCATAATCTAGTTCAACATGACCGAACGAAACATATGGAAGTGGATAAGCACTTTATCAAATAGAAACTTGAAGCCAAGATAGTCGAATTTCCTTATGTAAAATTTGAAGACCCGCTAGTAAATGTACTAATAAATGCTATCTCAAGCCAAGTGTTCTATAGTTCACTAAGTAAGTTGGGCATTGATGATATCTATGCACCAACTTGAGGGGGAGTGTTGAATAGTATGAATAGAATAATTACAAAATTAGGAAGTGAGAATATTGAGGGAGGAAATCAAGGAATTGATTTATGTAAATTAGGAATGATTGATACAAATTAGTTATTATGCTACTAAAGATAGATGTATGTAAATACTATATATATGTTTGTACTATGAAGGAAGAGAAAAAAAAGAAGATATTCCCTCAATTTTACTATTAAATTCTTATTGTTAACAGTGAATTCATAAAAAAAGCTTAACTAATTGGCTAAATTTCACATCCAAATCATCTTTAGTGCACAACTTAACAGGGCATACAATTATCAAGGACAAGCTTTAACCTAAAACTAAATAGTTTCATGATTGAGAACTAAGCCCTAAGCACCAAACTTGTTAATTGTCAAAGAGCTAAGCTACAAACATCGACATGTAGACTCAAAAATAAAATAAAAGGCTTTCATTGGCCTTTTGGATAGAAATGGTATACTTTATCCTTGATTGTCAAAAAAAAATAATAATAATAGTAATAAAAAAAGGGGGTCTCTGATAAATTCCATGCTATTATGGCATGCTGAAGCAAAATAAACAACTCTTAATCTTCATATATTACCTCATTGAGCATGCACTGAAGATCATAAGCTCTGAATGCTAAGCAATCATCTATCGAGCTCTGAGCATTGAGCTTTAAAGCACCAATGCCTAGAATCAGTTAGGCATCAGAGTTTGGGTCATAGCTCCGCTTTTATATGAAACAACTGTCAAGCTTGATGGATAATTCTAGATTCATTATTACTGAAGATAGAGGCCATAATGGTCAAATATAAGCATAAAAAAATCAAGTACAACATTACCAAGACCTGATTTCTATTCTCTCAGAGATGATTATACCCTTTAATGATAGCTCAACATCATCCAAAATTCTTAGATCATAAGCATCGATTTCCACCAAACATCGAGTATTGAAAATGGCTTCATAAGCACCGAATGAGATTCTTGTGATAGTTATATAAAGAGGGAGCTTAAACATACATAACATCATACACTTTTAAGTATGATAAACCTATAAAATTCATAGTGTAGTTGAGTATTGACAAAGAAAAAGAAAATACAACGGAGAAATAAATTACGTCCAAGTGATCATGGAGAAGGATAAGTTGAACACAAAAAAAAATAAAAAATAAAAAACATAGAGAGAGATTTATCTGATTGAAGATTTAAATGTGTGCTAAGGTTTGGGTCTGGGTAGAGGAGCATCACCTCTTTGAGTCCACCTCAATTTGAATTTTTTTAGTGGAGTAAGATAGCATAGAAAGTTATCAGAGATTAGTACATGGTGGCATAATTAATTGGTACAAGTCCATTAATTTAAAGGATATGAGTTAATGAGTTGTAGCCCATATTGAAAAGCCTATGATCCTAAGCCAAAATCAAATATTTAGTGGCCAAACCTAAGAAACGACATAATTGAGTTTTGAAATGATGAATTATTTTTGACTGAGTAATTAAAAGTTCGATCCAATAACAACTTTAAACTCAGACAATGAGAAGCTCAGTATATGTGCAGTAGCCTTTACATAGAAAAATCAAGGATTATAAAAAAGACGTTAACGATTAACATGTGAAGAAAAAAAACAATATTGAAAAGCCTATGACAAGCGACATTGCAACAACTTTAAAGAACTTATACTCAACATGCTAACAAATAATATAGCAAATTAAAGACTGAACTGCATGTTTCAGCAAGCAAACTTTGATTTAATTTCACTCGATAGTAACCAAGAAATGAATATAAATATTCATTACTTTAAAAGGTAGGACAAGAGCACATCCAGAGATAAGTTCTACTCTTTCTCAATTAGTTATTTTCACATATTATTCTTATAGAATAACTACAACTTGTCACATAAGCATGCTCTTATAGAATAACTATAGCTTGTCACATAAGCATGCTTACACATCTACACATAAAATGTTTATACATTAATATATTATTATAGTTCCATGCATGAATGCGCATTAATTACATTAATATGCATCTAGGACTAGCACTTAATTGAGATCGATCAAAGTGATCCTAAAAATTGTCTATTTTGTCTGATGTAACAGAAACATAAACTAAGTTCAACATAATCATTAGAAATCATGATCGAGCAATATTGATGCATTCAACAAAAACACAGGTTGCTTCTATAGTACCGAGCATCTAAGTCCAGTGACTAAAGCTAGTACCCTCAGGTTGTTTACTATAATACTGAAGTTCGGAAACTCAATGTCACTTCTATAGTATCGAGCATTAAAGTCTAGTGACTGAAGTTGACACCCTTAGGTTGTTTACTATATTATTGAGGTTTGGAAATTCGGGTCGCTTCTATAGTACTAAGCATTTAAGTCTAATGATTGAAACTGACACCCTCAAGTCATTTACTATAATACTAAGGTTCAAAAAATCGAGTCACTTCTATAGTAATATCGAGCATCTAAGTCCAATGATTGAAGCTGACATCCTCAATTTTTTTACTATAATACTGAGGTTCAGAAACTCGGGTCGCTTTTATAATACTAAGCATCTAAGTCAAATGACTGAAGCTAGCACCCTTAGGTCATTTACTATAATAATAAGGTTAAAGACTCGGGTCATTTCTATAATATCGAGCATTAAACCCCAACAACTGCTAGTCCTCTTAGGTCATATCTATAATACTAATGGGTTAATCTCTCAAGTTATTTCTATAACACCAAGCATCTAAAGTCCAATTGACACCTTAAGGTTATTATACACATACATTGTGATTCTAAGACTTGGTATACCAAGCATCTCAACTTTTAATGATTGGGGCTGGCTACCTCAAGTCATCCTTTAACTATAGCAGAGATAGATTTCAAGAAACGTTATTATCCTAGTGCAAAAGTCACCTACTGAGTTACTTGTCATCATTCAAATTGATTCTTAGAAATTTAGAAATCTCAGACATAAATATCCTAATAGACTTTCAGGGGAGACTCTTGATATCCCATATTCATAATCCTATTCTAATAAGGATCATTGTCTTTCAAATAAAGGATAAGAGGAAGATTAATCTATTATGGAGGTTATTCTATAAAGGAGGTTTTTTCTCTCCTATTTAAGGCAATCTTACAAATACAAGGAATCTTATTTCTCTTAGATTTATGTATAACTTCTCTCTATATATACATCTTATTCTATCTCATATCATTCATTCTTATATTCTCGTACTTTCATATTCTACATAACTATTTTTTATTATTATTATTATTATTTCATTCTTATTATTATTTTTTTTATGATTCTACATAGCTATCATTCTCATTATCTCATCATACAGGTAATCATCTAACTTTTTTTTATTATACTTTGTTCATTTTATTATTATTATTTTCTCACATAAGTACTGACTTAATCTTTAAAGTGTTTATAGGGAAAACCTTATCTCTTCATTCGTTCTTCTCGTTGATGCAGCTTCCACAACAAGAGATACAATTTAGAGTTATTATATGAAAACAATTAGCACATGTTTACCCTTCATTCGTTATTCTCTCCATTTTTAGGTTTTGTTATTTACTTTAATTCTGAAATCTGTTGTAAAGAAGCACATGTTTTGAGCCTATGTTACTGTTATTTCTAACTTAAAAGTGCAGAAATTTGTATACATTAATCTAGGGTGGGGATGATTTTCATATTGGTCATAATTGGTTTTTCTGCAAATATATATATATATATATATATATATATATATTTCTTTTTAGATATAATACCTCCACTGTCCAATAGCTATAAAAGTTTATGTTATTCTTAAATTCAAGCTGGGTGAATCTTGGGGCAAAGTTTTCGTTATATATATATATGTATTATATATATAAAATTTGAACTTGAATCAATAAATTAAATGTTGATTCATGTAAATAACAATTTATTAGTTGTTGTTACACTTCACACTTTTAGATTTTTATGTGTAAGTAATGAAATCTTTTTATTTTCATTGATGTATGCGTGAATAAGAATTTACACAAACACAAAAAACATAAGATATTCAATATCATGATAATTGATTTTACTACGTGCAGCTGGGGTTTTTATTAAATATTTTGTTGTTATTAGATTAGTAATGTGATGAGGTAATTAATCAAATTTAAACTTTATTAAATATTTTCAAAGCAGCACCAAACTATGATATTTATAATATTTTCATTGGGTCTGAGGGACTTAATTAAGCTGATTTAATTAAATTGTAAATCTATAAGTCTAAAAAAAAAACACTCAAATAAGTTAAAAATTAACAACATTGTTATCATCATCTATGTAGAATTGCTAGTAACTAACAACCTTGTAATCATCATCAATAGAGTACAAAAATTAATAAATTAGAATTGAAATGAATTTTTTTTTAAAACCATCAATTCATTTGATTATTGAATACAGTTGAATAACTAAATGATAAAAATTCGTATTAAAAATTAAAAATTTAATTTTAAATTGTTGGAGAGGCAAAATTTTCTTGTGTCATATATAAAATAAAATAAAATAAATTATAAAATAACAAGATTTGCACACATGTCCATGACTCAGCAACATCATCAAAAAGCTGACTTTCAACCCAAAAAAATAATAATAATAATCCCTTCTTTGTTCTATTTTTTCTATTTCACCTTTTCTTTTTTAACTTTTTCATTTATTTCTCGAAGATAATTGTTTTCCCCAATTTACCCCTGCATCTGAAGGTAAAAAAAAATATATAAGGGCAATCACGTCATTTCGTACTCAAACGAACAGAGCACCAGCAAAATTATATGCGTCCTTTGAGAATCTGCAACTCCACACCTCACATACAAAGGATCCCCCAAAATTTCAAAAAAATGGAAAAGTTCGATTGGGTTTTACTTTTTTAATCCATGATTAGTGTTCTTAATCACTAATTAAATTCATAATCGAACAACCAATCCAACCTCTTGAAATTTTTTTTTCAGTCTCTCTTTTTCTATATTCTGTTCGAGATCGATTGTTATTCTGTCGCTTTTGGGCCTTTTGATTCTCCATTTATCGGGTAAGTCTCTGATTAGTGAATTAGAAGTTCGATTTTTAAATGCGTTTTTTTTTTCGTTTCTAAGATCTTTGTAATCTAGGGTTTTGAGGAATTTATTTTTTAATGAATTTATTATCATCATTATTATTATTGTAGCTCCAATTCGTTAAAATTTTAATTTTAATGGAAAAAATTGGAGTTTTGATTGTGGATTTGTTAGTGCATGTTGTGATTGAAGTAATTTTGGCTGCTTAATTGTTTTTTAGTGTAATCATGTTATTGATTTTCCAGCATTTACTCGTTTACGATAGTTTCTTCATTTTTGTTGGATTGTGAAAATAATGCATTTTTTTTCATTGATTCTGTTGTATTATAGTGTTTGTCACTGTTAAAAGTCCCCAAGAACCGGTGTCCTCTCATCCTTGTTTGTGTTTAGATTATGTACAGAGGAGGAAAAATGAATGATCATTAAGAAGTTTTATCAGAAGGCACATGATGGCTTGTAATCGTTTGAGAAGAAATTTGTTATAAATGACTGCTAGGAAGGAACATCTGCTGCTGTTTCCTTTACATGATATTCTTGCAGCTCGGGAATTTATTTTCATGTTGATGTAATGCATTTGTTTTTGGCAGACCTTTCTTTGTTTTATTTATTTTCTTTCATACTTATGTTATAGGAAAATGGATGGGTCAAATCACCGAGGTGGCAGTGGCGCTGATGTTATTTTACTGAATTATAAACTTGGAAAAACTCTTGGAATTGGGTCATTTGGCAAGGTGAAAATTGCAGAGCATGCTTTGACGGGCCACAAAGTTGCTATCAAGATACTTAACCGTCGAAAGATAAAAAATATGGAGATGGAAGAAAAAGGTTCAGATTTTATTTTTCTTATCTTGCTTTTAGATGTATACGTGACATGTTCCTTTTTTGTTATTATAAATTATATGGAATAGAGAAAAGGCCGGTAATGTGGTGAAGGAAACAATAAAGATGTATCAGTGAGTGTTTTTTGAGGTCAGACATTGTTCAGAGAAGCTTTAACAAGAAATTCATTCTTTTCTTTTGTCCCTCTTATATAGTTCAAGAGATTTTTTTAATTCTGCTATTGTGTAGTTTGTTATTGCTGTTTATGTGAAGCTGATAGTGTTATTTTTCTCTTTTTTTTATCTTTTTGTAGTGAGAAGAGAAATCAAAATTTTGAGATTGTTCATGCATCCTCACATTATAAGACTTTATGAGGTTATAGAAACAGTAACTGATATATATGTTGTGATGGAGTACGTGAAGTCTGGCGAGCTCTTTGATTATATTGTGGAGAAGGGTAGGCTACAGGAAGAGGAGGCACGCAATTTCTTCCAGCAGGTATGAATTGTTTGTAATATGCAGTGCATTTTACCTATGTCTATCTTCATTATCACTTTTTTTGGTTGGCTAAATTATTGTCTGGATGTAGATAATTTCTGGTGTGGAATACTGCCATAGGAACATGGTTGTCCATAGAGACCTTAAGCCTGAGAATTTGCTTTTGGATTCTAAATGCAATGTGAAGATAGCAGATTTTGGGTTGAGCAATATAATGCGAGACGGTCATTTTCTAAAGACAAGTTGCGGAAGCCCAAACTATGCTGCACCAGAGGTGTGGAGTTGTTGCACTGAATTAAAAGATATCCCTGCCCCCATTTATTCATGGCATATCTCTGCACCAGAGGTGCTAAGTTGTTTCATTACTGGTATTACAATTGTTCAATGATCTTAATTCGAAGTTTATTCTGTTAATTTGTAGGTCATCTCTGGGAAATTGTATGCTGGGCCTGAGGTGGATGTATGGAGCTGTGGTGTCATATTGTATGCTCTTCTTTGTGGCACCCTTCCTTTTGATGATGAGAACATCCCCAACCTTTTTAAGAAAATCAAGGTATTACAGATGTTCTTGTATCTGAATGTAAATTTGTCCAACAGCGTACTTGCATTCTTGTCACGTTGGTAGATAGTCCTATTGAATGGGATCCGTAGGTCACTGGAATCTATACATTCTATCAAGCTCTTTTGCCTGTTTGTCTTTTTTCAAAAATTTCTTCAGTTCCTGATTGTATTATTTATATTTCGAACATATCTAACATATTTTGCAATATTCTAATACATTGCTTTTGTGAGGTTTTTAAAATATTAAAAACTACCCTTTTATTGCACAAGAATTTTCTCTCTTCAAAGCCATTCTTTTGGAAATTTAAAAACCAGTTAGCTGGCATAAAATTATCATGAGCTAATTCAGTTTCTGTCTTAATTTTTGCCATAATGTTACTCATAGGGCTGTTTGCTGATAGTTTTTGTTGATAGCTAATAGCTGGTGACAAGTAGTTGATAGCTAACCGATACTAAGTATTTGGTAAAATTATAATAGCGGCTGTTGATAGTGTATTTAATTACATTTATAAACATTATATGTATAGTATGTGATATAAATATTAACAATAGTATGTATGATTAAAAATTATTTAATGCTTATGATAAAAAATAATGTAGATGATTTTATTTATATAATTTCAAAAAATGAATATATCTACTTCTATTAGACAATATATTTTAAATAAAATACTAATATTTTTACTATTATTAACATCAGAAATAATGAGCTGTACAATTTTTTTGTTAATATAATTTTTAATATTTTTATTTGTGTGGTTAGTATTTTTAATAAGTATAATGTTAATATTTTATTAATAATTTTAATAATTATCCAAATAATAATTTATTAAGTAATGATAATTAGTTAAAGTTAAAAGGGTAAGGATAAGGATAAGGTAGTGAATATCATTTTAAAAAAAGTGCTGTTGGTGAGAAGCTCCAAATTGGAGCTTATATGAACTGATGTAGTTCGGGTATCTAATAGCTACCAGCTCAGCTACTAGCTGCATCCTAACAGCTAAAACAAACACCCCATGGTTCCTAGGTGTCATGGGGCGTAGGCACTAGGTGCAATATGCAGGTGCGTGCTGATTAATATGAGGCATAGAAGACAGTAAAATAGAAGAATTAGAAATTTATTTTGATTTGGCATGCATGAGATTTTTGCAAAGTCATTTACACTTCAGATCATTCTTGGAGATTTATATATAGAAAAAGAAGTAAAGGAAAAAAACATGTAAACTAAAATGTTATAGTGGTCCTTAAATGTTTTGAGGCATGCACCTCATTAATGCCACCAGCCTGAGTGTTTGAGGTGCTAAGGCTTGTGCCTTGTGAGTCTCAGGTGCACCTTTGATAACTTTATTGTTACTTACAAGTCAATTATTCTATTGTGCCTAAACCCACATTGATTTTGTCTTCAGGGTGGGATCTACACCCTTCCCAGCCATTTATCACCTGGGGCAAGAGATTTGATCCCAAGGATGCTTGTGGTTGATCCAATGAAGCGAATGACTATCCCAGAAATCCGTCAGCATCCATGGTTTCAAGCTCATCTTCCACGTTATTTGGCAGTCCCTCCACCAGATACAGTGCAGCAGGCTAAAAAGGTTTGGCAACTTTTGATTTGCATTACTAAGCTCCAGTAAAGGGTGAATTATGACACTGGTATTGTATAAATCAGCATCAGTGGCCTTTGATTCTTATGTAAAAGTGGAAAATAGTGTAGATTTCTAGTTCAGTCTTGCTGATAAGGAAGCTGATTCATTTAAATTATATGGTGCATAACCTTGTGATAGTTTAGAGCATATTTGCATGAGATCTGGCATTGCTTTGTCTTATGAGATCTGGCTTTGCCTTGTCTTATGTGTAAGCATCTGTAGTTATTAATTTGGAGACAAATTGTGAAGCTCATAGCATTTCGAGCTATTACTCAGGTACTTCAATGTTTTTATTTTGCTGAATACGGCAAAGTAGCTCTATTGCTGGGAGACATTTGGCTGGCATCTTTTATTATGCATGTGATACATTTTTTCCTTTGGCTGTCACCAGAAATCGTTATTACATTTTGTGTCCTTGATGATCTATCCCTAGTGAAACCATGGCTACAAAGATTTGAAAATTCCATATCTTTATGCCAAAAACCTTGTAAATAAGAATAGTTTTCTAATTTCTGGAAGTTATATGGAGATGGTTGAAATTGCCAAAGCTAGGGCTCATAAATAACTTTTAGAAAAGTAGAATAGAACAGGGGAATGATGTCCAAATATGAGTTTATATTACTGAATCAGCCATTAAAAGCACATTGCAGTGTCCTTTATAAAGCTACTGAACTCTAAATACAAAATGACCCTAGGTTTTTCCAAAGCCCTACTTTACATAAATTTTATAAAAAGAGGGCTCAGTCCCCTGTCAGAACCCATTACAATTTAATATAGGATTAATATGTGAAATAAGCAGAGGACAATAAAACCATACCAGAATGGAAACCACTGTAATCTCTTCTTGATACCCCCTATTGCTTAATTGAATTGGATATGCTACACTTGAATGGTTTCATAGCTATTTGATAATGCATGGGATGTTTGTGTTGATACATATGGCATGTGTGCTTTTTAACATTGTAAACATAGGGAGTTGTGTTTCTGAGGGTTATGCAAACAATCTGTCCTCTCTGCAGATTGATGAAGAGATTCTCCAGGAAGTGGTCAGGATGGGATTTGACAGGAACCAACTTGTTGAATCTCTTCGCAACAGAATACAGAATGATGTTTGTTCTCTTCAACTTACTTTGCAATTTTTCTTTGAACATTCTTTGTACCTACAGTAACTAAATGTTGCCTTGTTTGTTACAATGGTTTCAGGCTACTGTTGCATATTATCTGTTATTGGACAATAGGTTTCGCGTTGCCAATGGGTATCTTGGAGCTGAGTTTCAAGAAACAATGGTGTGTTTGTTTTCCCTGTTTGTAATATATTGCTATAACTGCCCAGTCATACCTGGCCTGTGTATTCTTGGGAAACTTAGCCCAAACCACTTCAAAAACAGCCTGTCCAAGGGTGGTTAGGCTTGGATGTAAAGGCCACTACTATTTTTCCCTTCCCAAAATATGTGGGATTGGGATGTTACTGGGGAATGCTGCCTTCTAGCTGTTGGTAATTAGAACTGCCTGAGAAAACAATCTATCATGTGAACAAATTTGTCGCTGTATTTATCTCTCCATTACTGACTTTCAAGTTCCACTTCTGGGATTTCTATGACTTTTTTCTTTTTAGCATTTTTTCTAGGATTACAGTTGCTCTTGATTTATCTTATGTATTTATTAGTTATTTTTATTGCAGGACTGTGGTTTCAACCGTATGCATGCAAGTGAACCTTCTTCTCCTTCTATTGGGCAACGTCCTCCAGGATACATGGACTATCAAGGGATGAGTTTAAAATCGCAGTTTCCAGTTGATAGAAAATGGGCTCTTGGACTTCAGGTCAAGTTTCTGTGCTTTTAAGATTTGAAAATGTTGCTAGGAGCCAATTTGCATTGCATGCTTAGTTTTAAAGATGAATATTTTTTATTGCTTTGCATGCATAAGAAGTCAGCATATTTGATGCATAGTTAGAAAGGAATTTTTTTTTTTTGATGGATTGGTATATGCATAAGAGGTCAAGGTTTCAGTCTTTTTTTTTTGAACAAGTTAAGGTTTCAGTCTTAAGTGCCCATTTAGTATTGTGTTTCCAACCTTATTTGTTTATTATCTGTATTGGTGGTGGAGTGGAGGGCTATGTTGAGCTACTTAAGTTTGTTTGTTATAATTGATAATATTTGTTGTGTTCCATTTGACAGTCGAGAGCCCATCCTCGTGAAATAATGACAGAAGTTCTCAAAGCTCTTCAAGAACTGAATGTGCGTTGGAAGAAAATTGGTCACTACAATATGAAATGCAGGTGGATTCCTGGCATTCCTGGTCATCATGAAGGCATGGTCAATGACCCTGTGCAGAATAATCATTTCTTTGGGGATGAACCCACTATTATTGAGAATGATGGAGTCATTAAGTCACCAAATGTGGTTAAGTTTGAAGTGCAGGTAAATAGATATCTCAAATTTATTGTTGTTTGTTTTGCTGTTTTATAGGACTTATTGGAAAGAATTTAATTGAAAATAAGTGGAAGATGACATGGGAGATTGATGGGTGGATGTGTAGCTGATGTATTTCTGCTGGCATCTTTTGGTTTTACACTGAAAGGAAAAAACAAAAACTTACAGCTGTTAATATTAGAAGGTTTTAAATGATACTCACTTGATACAGGATCACTTTTAATGCTAATAGCCTTCTTTGAATGATCATAGTATTGCAAGTATTATTCACTTAACATATCAAGCTGATGTAAATACATATCACTGTATGATATTGACAGCTTTACAAAACTCGTGATGAAAAGTACCTGCTTGATTTACAAAGGGTACAAGGACCCCAGTTTCTCTTCTTGGATCTTTGTGCTGCGTTTCTTGCACAACTCCGAGTTCTTTAGCTTGAGAAACAGTAGGCTTTCAAGAGGACTTCTATCCAGGGATCTCTTGGTGCAACCTGTGAATAAGAAGTCACGATGTAAATAACTCTGATTCAATCTTACTCTTATGTTTACTGTTTTACTTTCTCCCTCAATTTTATATGCGGGTAATTGTGATGCGAAAGCCAACATTCAAAGCTGAAATTGGCAAAATCGCTGGTAGTCTGTTTGGGATAGTCTGCTCTGATTTTTCACTTATCACTCGGGGTATTTCAATGCTGTTAACCCTGTGGGGAATTTTTATTACTTTCAAGGATAAGCTCTTCTATAGCTGTTGCTTTTAAGGTTGTAATTAATCTTACAGTTTCTATGCATGTGCTGCTTTCTTGTAATTGTGTTCCAGGTTATATTTGATTTGAATTCTCTGAGCAGCCAAATTTGTAAATGTTGTTTTAGGTGTGGAGCTAGTTCTTGTAAAATCAACAGAAGAAGAGAATTATAAGATATATCACTGTGTTGTAATAACTTTTATGCTGAACAATGCAAGCATTAATTGCTTCAATCACATCTGCATTTGAATTGTATCATGGGAACCGGGAAAATAAATTGTTAAGTAAATATTTTATCCTAAAAATCCCTGACAGTGTGGTGTGGTGCAAAATAATTGCACCAGCGTGATAAAGGTAATCTATCATGCCAAGAAGGAATTTGGTAATGTTTTAAGGAGTCTGATGGATTACTTTCAAGCAGAGTTGTCCAATAGAGAATATCGAATCATAAGATTCAGTTTATATTAATATTATTAATTAAAAATAGTATATTTTATATCAGTTACTACTTCATTTAAAAATTATTAGTTAATAGTATCTGTAATTCAAAATTTCTAGTAATATAATATATTAAGTATAATATAAATAATAGAATTTACATTAATCACTATATATAAATATTTGGGTAAAAAAGGAAGTCAAATGTAAAAATTAATACTAGAAATATGCTATTAGTTTTTTTACCCCCCTGTAAAAACCACTTGAAAGTTAAGAATATTTATATAAAAGAAATAAATTAATGAAAGAAAACATAAAATTTCAAATTGGTATTGCTAGTTTTTCAAATTAAAAAAATAAATGAAAAAATGATTATAATAAAATTTATAAAGTTAATCATATTAGTTAGCTTTGTTAAGTTAAAGAAACAAAAGTAAAAGAGGAATTTTATCCCCTAATTATATAGTTTCTTAAATAAACTTTATTTTATTCAATAAATAAGAATTAATAAGAATTATAAATTTATATTGATTTTTATGATTTACTATCGACGATTCAATATAAATTCCTATACTTTTTAGATTCATTTATAGGTTTGCATCAAATTTGAAGTAAATTGATTCAAATTGTAAGATTTTAATAACAGTGCTTTGAAGTGTTAAGAATTTTTATAGCACAAACTTTTTAAGCTTGTTGGAGTGTGAGCATGTTGATATTACCTCAAAATTACTGCTATCTTTTCAACTACGTCACGGAGCTATCTCCCCTTGCAATGCTAATGCTAATGCTAATAAAAATAGCTATATATGCCATAGTCATATCAACTTACAGGTATTCGGCTAACTTTGAAGGGGGCCCTGTTCCTGTTAGTGCAAATGCTAGAGCTGCTAAGCTTCTTCACGAGTCTATTATTGCTAATCAAGACATTTACGTGCAGCGAAATCAAACTTTAGCTCTGTTTTTCCTCTTTGCGGATCCTGGCAAGCCCCAAGTCCGGTGTAGTTAATATAGATGCTGCATTCATCTGGCATAGCTGGATTGAATGTTGTGTGAACAAATTGTAATGAGAGATTGTTGATCGCTGTAACAGAAGAATCTGAGCCGGATAGCTCTATGCTCTGATTTTGGGGATGGGTTACTGCTATGAGGCAAATCCTCTCTTCTACTGAACGACATCTCCCTTCTGCCTGAGGGATTGAGGGCTTGCCTCTTCCACTCTTTTTGCTGAAGCTCAGGCTCTCCCAGTGGCAATCCAGTTGGCGAAGGCAGTGAAATGTTAGTTGTTGCATTTTTGAAACAGATCAATTCATTTTCAAGTTGTGTTTGCTAGTACAAACAAAGCAACATAAGAAGAGGGTGCAGCTGATAAGAACTGGAATTATAGAAAAAAAAAAAAGACCCACTAAAGTCGGGAAAGAAATTGTCAAAATGTAATAACTCAATACAGAAAAATAAAGACAATGTTCATTTCTGCTTACATTTGAAGTGCTACAACCAAGCTTCAAATGCTACATATTTTGTTGTATAGGTTCTAAATTTTGGATTAGTTGTTTTAGAACTCATGAACATGACAAAACATCAAAAAGCTCATAACTAAAGATCACAATCTCCTTGAATGGATTGAGCTGTGACTTGCTGTTGACTTGTAAGTAGAAGCATGAAGTGCTTATGAAGTGAAATGAAAATCCCGAAACTGAATTAGTTAACAAAGCAGATTGGTGGAAGATCAAGTGAGCTCCAAAGTGACAATTCACCATCATTGCTCAAAGAGGAGGAATCAGAAGACCCCATTTCACTTGAGCTTTGCTGGATCTCCTCCTGTTTCTTCTCCATTGCTTCCATGTTCTCATCTTCTGCTTTCCTTTCTTCCTTTTTGTTCTTGTTACATGCATTTCGAAGATTAGTTAATTGGGCAGACCTTTCTCTTCCCATGACATTTTTTGATCCAAGCTTCAACCTTAAACATTCAGGAATTCCATTGAAGGCATAAAGAGAAGCCGAAAACTTCCTTTCGTATTTCATTCTCTTCATGAGCATTGCAGGCTCATCTCCATAGCTTTCAGGATCCACTGGCTCATCAATCTCTTCAGCAATATCAAAAGGAGAGTAGTAAAAGGATGATCCAAAATGATCATCAACAAATTGGAAATCTAAGGCACTTATTTCATTCGCTTCTTCTTCTTCACCTTCACCTCCTAAATCATTGCCATGCTCACCACTGCAAGATTGTGTTATATCATTATCACCCCAGTTATAATCAAAAGTGGTGCTATATTCTTTCTCGGTTAAACCTGACTGAAGATTACTTGTCATGTAATCAATAGCACTGGAAAAACAAGTGCTATTGATATTATCATCACAAGCAGCGTAGTCTTCAGGATCATCAAGGAAGTCAGTGAATTGGGTAGCTGAGAAATCTGTTTCTTCTTCTCTGTGCTCCTCAACTTCTTGCTTTTTTTGGTGATTACCTGCAGGCAGAGAGTTTGTCACAGAAGAAGAAGCATTGTTTCTTGCTTTGAGTCTTTGAAGAAGAAGGTTAGTGATCTTTGAAGGAAGAGCTGGAGTTGTTGAAGAAGAAGGAGAACAAGGCCAGAAATTTGTTCTTGTATTCGCGCCACGAAGCAAGCAAGCTGCTTCATCATAAGCTCTTGCAGCTTCTTCTGCAGTATCAAAAGTGCCTAACCACACTCTTATTTTCTGTATGGTATCCTTAATCTCAGCAACCCACCTTCCTGATGGCCTTTGTCTGACCCCAACAAATCTTTTTCTTGCTCTCCTGACACCTCCTAGTGCAGCTGCTTCAGCAGCTTCTTTCACCATATCATCCCAAGCCATTGTTCCTTCACTAGAGTTCTTGTCCTGATGATCAACATTTTCACCACTACTCTTTCTCTTCCTGCCCATGATCTTCAATTATTTTCTTGTGTGTGTTCAAGTTGTTAAGTGCTGTTGTCTATTGGGTAGTTGGCAGTTTGATGATTAGTTCAGGTTTTAGTTGGATTTTGGTTATGTAGTGTTAGCAATATATACAAAATGGAAATGAAGATCCTGTCAAAAGTAAAAGAAGTGCTGAAATGGTCACATTGCCTTGTTCATATCTATTTGTTGTTTTTTCTAGTTTCAGCCTCTTTTGAAATCATATGTAAAGTCCCCTTTAATTTTTTAGATGAGAAGTAAGAAAGTACCAAATGGAAATATTCTTTGTATTAGCAATTCTTTTTTGTAATTTTTTTATAGCTTTGACCCAGCCAAACCCCAAATTGTATCTTGATTCTTCCATTTCTTTAGCCATTAATTTAAGGTTTTTTTTTTCTTTTTTTTTTTTTGGATTTTTTAATCTAGGAATCTATGCCTGAATGGGTCATTCTAGGTTAGAATAATGTACATTAAATGATGTATGATTTCATCAACAAAATCTTCTCCGCATTGAGGTTAAGATCATGGATATAGAATTTACTAGTAATAAATGAATATTATTTAACTTATATATTTTTAAAAAATTACTTTTAATACCCAATAATGATAAAAATTTTGACTGATTCGGTCAAGTAGAATGAACTTAATAGGCAATGTAATTTTTTTAATAATTATTTTTTTATATATAAAATTTAAAATTAAAATTTTATTTAAAAAATCCAAATTAATAAACGTTGGTTACATTATTCATTTATATTTAAAGATTAATTTAGTTGCATGTTATATTATAATTAGTGTAATTATAATTGGTGTAATTCTACATTGTGAATATTTTTTATTTTATAAAAATTCTATCTTCCTTAAAAAATAAAGAATTATACAATGTTAAATTTAGGAAAAGGTAATTAAGTAGCAAATCTGCCTTGCAATTTTAGAGACAGTCACATAGTAGTCATCACAATCCTGAAAGAGACTGATTGTGAGTTTTCTATTGTTGTGAGTTGTAACAATGACATAAATTGCAGTGTCAATGCAATTACTGAAGTTAAAAAAAAAAAAAAAAGTCCCAATGGTGAAATTAATGGTGCTATGGATTGGTAAATTGCTTTTTCAAAATTTTCAATATAAATTTATTAAAATTTAAAATAGTAAAAACTTTTGATACCAAAAATATTAGATGAAAAAAAAAAAAATTGTGCTATTATAACAATAATATAGAGAATAGACATTGACTTTTATTCCGCCATCAGAGCAGCATGTAATCAATGGACATGAAAATGTTGATTAGCATAACATCCATGCTAAGGTTGATTTGTAACCCCACAAAAAAGAAAGCACATTGATATCTAAATAAGAAGTCACTTTCAAGTTTCAATCAAAATAATTAATAAAATTACATTGGATTATTAGTCATATAAAGCTATGCAGCAACCCCAAACGCTTGCATTTGTCATTGTTGTTCGAAGTCAATAATTGCGACGATTTTCCCAATGCCCCACCACAATGATCATGCCCAATTCACTAAAAAAATAAAAATAAAATTACATTAATAAGTATTTCTTTTAATAATGGTTGATGAGAAAAATTTAAATTTATTATTGGTTCGTAAATAAAGAAATTTAATAATTTAAATATTAATGTATTATATAACAGAAAAAATATTTTTATTTTTTTTAAATTAGATAAAAATTAATTTTACAAATTATTATTAATAATACAAATCAAATTCTCTATTTCATAAGGCTTTTAGATAGAGATGACAACTAAATTACTTTTTTTTTATTTTACAGATACACTAATAATAAATTTTTAATTTCAAAGAAAATTGTATGATGTGAGCATTTGTATTTTGTAACATTCTTATCACAGAAGACATTTTAGTGGGTTTTTTTTTTGTCTAAAATAGCATCTTTAATGGGTTTTGCGTCCATGATCTAGCTAAGATGGTGAAATCCATGGATCTATTATAATTCGCCACTATTTATTGAGAATATTGTATTTGGTTATATGCTACTTGCCAAAAATATTCTCCTTTGTCATTAATTATCATAAGTAATATCAATCAAGAGCTGTAGAGTGATTATCAATCAAAGCACTGCTTTATGTCGTTTTTAGTGAATGTTTATAGTTACAAATTTTGAGTTTTTTGAACTTCACATTGAAAGCTTTCAAAAAAAAAAAAATTATGTGACTTTTATTCTTTAAAAATTATTATTTCGTAAATTTTTTATTTTGATATATCTTTGAATTTATAAAAAAAGCATAACATTTATTTTTATCGAAATTGAGAAATCTACCGTAAATACAGTATTCGAAATGAGATAATTTCACCAACAAATTAAATTAAGAAGAAAATCTAATCAACATAATTAATCTTAGCTTAGAAAATAAATAATAATAATAAGATAGAAAAAGAGGAAGATTTTGTGGCGACTGTACTTGCATAACAAAAGAAGAGACGAAGCATATAGAGAGAATGCAGACAAATTCTCGCTTTTGGTGTTTGTTGTGGTGTTATTTTATATCCTTCAAGTAAGCAAATAATTCTCAAAGCTAACAAAATAAAAGTTGGTTAAGTTTATTTTATATCCCATCATCTAACTTTGTAATTGAAAATAGAAGTGACCCAAGAAGTCTTAGTGGATGATTTCTAAATTAATTGATTTAGGACTGGATGAAATCTATTTAACTGCTTCCTATTTTTCATAAGTAATAGTACGTTTCACTTTTAACACTAACTAATAAGTATTAGTTGTGATCATTTAATTTGTAAAATTGATTAACCGTAGAGTTCGAATTTTCAATCTCTTTAAACTTTTTCTTCTTGTAAAGTAATTAGGCCATGCCAAAAAAAAATAGTAGTGATAATTTTATGGAAAACCAACATATGATAATGGTTTAAAAAAAAAAAAATCAAAAGCTAGAAAAATAAAATATCTTGAAAATTTTATATAATAATTTTTTTTTTCTAATAACATATTTTTGTCAAACCATGATGCGAAGGTGAAGTTATGAACTAGTACTATTTTAAATAACTTCTACGTAAATTTATTTCTAAAATAATGGGGAAGTACAGATTTTATAAGAGAAAAAGAATTGGTATGAACTGTTGATGATGGGGCTTACACCATCATTAGTTAATCATGATCTCAATCATTCAATAACTAAGGTTAATTAGAGTGTGATTAGCCAGCCTTTTGCCACATGTCATGTTGTGGAAGTTCATTGGTTGTTTGAATAGAAAAAAAAAAAAAAAAAGATTTTAATTAGAGATTGAGTGTAGATTTGGCAAGTGTGAGCATGTAGTGTTACTTCCACAGAAGTTGTCAATGGCCATTCTTGTACCTCCAAGTGGAGGTTTCACCGCTAATTAATTGTCCACTTCTTAATTAAGTAGATAATTAATTAGAATAATCTTTATTTGAGGGTTTGTTATGCTATGATTAGTTAGTAAGCTATTGGAGGCTTACAGCTAAGCTAAATTAAAATGATTTTCTGATTTCCTAAAACTCAAAAAATATATATTTACTAAAATAAATCTAGCACACTATATATCTTCATTTATGGTTGAATGCTGAGTTTTTTTTTTTTTTTTTTTTTTTTTTTTTTTTTTTTTTTAAAAGAGAATGCTGAGTATTTGTATAAAATCTACAGAAATATTATTTTCATTTTTTCACAAGGTCATCATTTTTTAGTAGTTGATATTTTTAGTTGTGCAATTAAACAACATATTCACCTTATGATTGATATAAATTAATTTAACAAATAACTTAAAGAAAAAATCGCAGCAAAAATAAAAGTATTTGTACTTTTTAAAATATATTTGCATATTTTCAGGCTTTACTACCTTCTATTTGTTAATTAGATTAAATTGATAAATTTATTTTTTTATTCTTTGATCACCTTACATAATTTGTTTCATAAATAAAAATGTAGTAAGTTTGATAATATATGATGATATCCCATATTTATAATCCTATTCTAATAAGGGTTATTGTCTTTCAAATAAAGGATAAGAGGAAAATTAATCAATTATAGAGGTTATTCTACAAAAGAAGTTTTTCCTCTCCTATTCAAGGCAATCCTACAAATATAAGGAATCCTATTTCTCTTAAACTTATGTATAACCTCTCCCTATATATACATTTCATTCCATCTCATATTATTCATTCTTATGTTCTCATACTTTCATATTCTACATAACATCATTCTACATCGCTATCATTCTTGTCATCTCATCATACAAGCAATCATCCAACATTCTTCTATTCTACTCTATTCATTTTATTATTATTATTTCTTTATAGAACTACTAACTTAATCTTCATAGTGTTTGTGGGGAAAACCTCACCCCTTTATCCGTTATTCTCGTCGATGTAGGTTCTACAATAAGAGATATGATTCAGAGTTATCAAGTGACATCGTCTGTGGAAAAAAGCCTAGCTTGTCTTGATCATTAAAAATAATCAAGAGTTAGGCACAATCAAATCAAATTCTGGATTATCATTGTTTGCTAGGAATTTAGTCCGACAGCTAAACCATTCAACAAAACCAATTTTTCTCTAAGTCCTTCCACGTAAAAATAAATAAATAAGTAAATAGTCATGGTGACTAATGAAAAGTGGAGTAAGATGTGAAGCTTGTTTTGATTCTTATCGGAGAAGAAACCTTGATAAATATGATAATTAACTTTGGGCGTTGAAATTCATAATTATAAGCCCAATAGGAATCGCCTTTTCTTCATCCAAGGCTTTTACAGGGTAAATGTACCACTTTGATCACTTAAAAAGAAATAATGCAATGCATGTCTGCATCCAACTACAAAATTATAGGATAAAAATAAAGGATGAAAGTTCTGCTTAATTAAGTAACAAGCTGTTCAAGGAGATTCAAGATTTCAACCTGAAGTTGTTACCCAATATGATTGCAGATCCTACGAACATCATTTAAGAAGTAAGACTATATAAAGATGAAAAATACTACTAGAATCTTTGAGGCAACTGTTGAATAGTATGAATAGACTAATTATAAAATTAGAAAGTGAGAAGATTGAAGGAGGAAATCAAGGAATTGATTTATGTAGATTATGAATGATTGATACAAATTAGTGATTATACTACCAAAGATAGATGTATGTAAATACTATATATATGTTTGTATTGTGAAGGAAGAGAAAAAAAAAGATATTCCTTCAATTATACTCTTAAATTCTTATTGTTAACATGGTATCAAAGCGAATGATCCTAAGGCTCTAAAACTAAGAATAATGGTAGAATTGATAGACCCAATGGAGATAAAAGAGAAACCTTCTATTGCTATTCTAGACAAATTGATGATGAAGATGCAACAAGCGTTGACCCAGACCTTGACCCCACCGGCTTTGAATCATGATAACTTTAGTACCAAACTTGATGAAAAAAACTATGCCCTTTGGTCTCAAGTAATGGAGATGTACATAGCGGGCAAAGATAAACTCGGATATATCCTCGGTGACACTCTTTAGCCTAACTTAACAAATCTAACTTTTTGGAAGTGGAGGATGGAGAATGCCATTGTAAAAGGATGTTGATAAACTTAATGGAACTATCTCTGATTGGTAACTTCATTCGATATCTAACTGCCAAACAAATATGAGACTTTATTGTTATCACTTTTTTTGATAGATTAGACACTTCCTATGTGTACAAGCTAAAAAGGCAAGTAGCTCGGATGAGGCAAGTAGGAGGACTTATTAAATCATACTACAATCCATATGCTCAAGTCTGGAGGATATCTAGATCTACAATGCCGATATCTATATCTATAATGCTAATATCTAAGAAGATAAAGTTTATACCTTTTTGGACAGGCTAGATGACTATTTAGATAAGGTTTGGAGTGACGTATTACAAATTTGACCATTCCTTACTTGAACAAGCTTATGCTTAAGTTCGGAGGGAGGATATTTGGCAAGCTATCATGCTAAGTGGTATGAAGACAATACTACCAAGTGTAGCCAAGATCTCTAAAGGGTATAAGACTTATCCATTGAGTCTTCAGATGCCCAAGGCTAGATCATCACCCATGACCAATAGAAAAAAAAAGATAAAGGGAGCTAAAGGAGGGTGCACACATTGTGGGAACCCCAAGCATACCTGAGAAACCTGCTTCAAACTACATGGGTATCCTGAGTGGTAGCAAGATCTAAAAAAGAAACGTGAAGTAGATACGAGTAAGAATACTGAACAAGCAGCACACACCACAGGCCGAGCAGTTGCGTTTTAAATTCGCAAGGACATGGTTGTGGTTGTAGTAGAAAGATATCATTCCCTCAAGGACTGTATATTGATTACTAACAATTTTTACCTATGATCTCAGCTAGTAAATTGAATAATTTAGCAAGGTTTAAAAATTAAATAATAGGAACTTAATTAAAGGTAAAATCAAATATTTGTAAACACAGAGCCTAGGTTTAGTTTCACTATTCTAATCCAATTATGAACACATTATTTAAATAGAAATCTTAAATTCAATTAAGGGTAATTGCTCTAAAATACTTAAAAACTCTCGCAAGTTCAATTAAACATGCAAGGATTAAAATCTAACCTACTCTCATGATTAATAATTTAATCCAAGCTCATTAAGATTTTTAGCAATTAATTTATCATCGTAATCTACTATCATGACTCCCCGAAGAGCTTGCTTACTCTCATGGTTAAGTGATCTAAGTTCTAAGTGTCTTAAGCTAATGAATTCCCCTAACTCTCATTGGTGAATTCATCCATAAACATGCAATCAAACAGGCCTGGAATGATAACAAGATAAATATTACAACATAAAGAATTAATTGAAATTCAAATCAAATATAAAAACTTGTGTTTAAATCATGTCATGGAATAACTACTCCTAACTAAGACTCTGAAAGAAAAATTAGCCACACATGGCTATGATGAAATCCATAATCATAATAAAAAAATAAGAAGATGAAATAGAAAATAAAATAAGCTTTTAGTCTTCGTTGATTTTTGTCTAGTCGCCTCCTTTTCTCTATGATTACTCTCGCTCCCCTCTCAAAAAGGTGTTTATTCCTTATATAGTGCTAGGGTATGAAAAGAATCCTCTTTAATTTCTAATTTCTTCCTTTTTTTTCAAAATAAGAAGTCTTTGCCTTCATGACATGGTTTTGAAAGATGTTCATGCTTCACTCAAATAAATCTGTGAATTTACTCAGCATACATCACAGCTTCCAACATGGGCAAGTTTATTAGCCGTGCATCATTTTGGGTCAGAAATCTTTACTCATACTGCATGTGCATGCTGTGACATTGCTAGGTTGATATTCAAGTGTAGTTGACTTCTTCATGGCTCATACATGGCTTAGACATGGCTTTTCCTTATTTGTTTCTTCATCACACAACATATGCATGCCATGCTATATAAAAACATACCAACTCCTTGCAAACTCCTGGAGCCCACATTAGACATAAAATACAAAAATCAATTAAAACTCAAATAAAACTTCCCAAATATACAATAAATAATAATAATAATCCTAATTAAATATTAATTCATAAAAATCTCCTAATTAAACCTAAAAATTACTTAAATTAATTTATTCCTTATTTAAAATTTATTAAAATTCAACTCTAAGACATTTAAATAATAAACATATCAAATTCCCCCATACTAAAGGTTTGCTTGTCCTTAAGCAAAAACCAAAATTTGAAAATATTAAATTCAAATCACAATTAGGGACATACAACTTCTAAGATATGAAATCTTGACAACACTGAGATCGAAAAATGTTTACTAAAGAAGATAGCTAGACAAAAACACAATATATATGAATAATTTACTAATTATGACCCAAGCACAACCCTTTGAAGTCAAGTGAGCATAAATTCAGAAAAGAAAAAATTAAGTTCTATAGCTCTTTTTGATATGGTTGTGAATGCGTTTTATGCTCCATTTTACAATTTCTTTTTCTTTCTCTCTATTTAATTCTTTCCACTCTTGAGTAATCGTATTACTAAGCGTGGATACTGTTGAGTGGGTCCTATAGATACTTATACCCTAATAAGGGCATTGGAGTAGATTTAAAGTGTATAAAGATTTAAATTTAAATATTGCTCCTACTTAATGAATGAGAGATTTTTTTTAACTAACATTCAAAATGCAATCCTTCCTAAAATAATGCATAATTTTAATCGCCAGGATCATGCTTAGATTATAAGAACTAAATTTTTCATACATAAAGACTATGTATAACTATCTTAATTAATAATAGTTCAGTAATTTAATTATGAGACAAGCTTATACACTAATATATTCCTAAGTGTGATCAAAAGCAAATTTAAAAATTTTCAGGATAAACAAATAATTTATATAGGGAAACTAGTTGAAAATTAATAAACCTTAAATAATACAACAATAGTAATAACAATAGTAATATTATTATTATTATTATTATTATTATTATTATTATTATTATTTTAACTGAAATGAAAAGATAAAAACTAACAAACGAATCAATTAAAGCACCCCCCACACTATCCATGGCATTGTCTTCAATGACAATTGAAAATATAAAAGATAAAAGGAACATCAAAAAGGAAAAGTAGGAGAAGGGTACCGCCTTGAAATTGTGCATTTGTCCAAAAAGAGCAAAGGGTAGAAAACTAACAAAGAGAAACATAAAACTAAAATAATAAAACAACACACATAATATCCGAAAAGAAAATAACAGAAAAAGAAGAAAAGCATAAAACCTAAAACATAATTAAAAACTAAAAGCAAAATCAATCATCCATAGGAGCAGAATCATCAAGGGCAGCTCCAGTGTCATCCAACAGATTAGTATCGTCAGGAAGCTCTTCAGTAGTAGCAGTGGAGGTGGAACTAGGAAAGATAGGTCATAGAGGAAGAGGTATACCCTGAACTTGACATAAACTCGAGACACCATCAACAACCTAGTGTAGAAGCTCTGTGTGATACTAAAGAGTAGCCTTAAGATGTAGAGGATAGGAAGATGATGAAGGTCCAGTAGTGTGAGAAGCTTGTGGAGGTGGAGGTGCATGGGTGTGTGTTCGCTGTGGCTCCTTGGTACCCAACTCAACAAGATTATGAATCAGAACGTATTGACCATCCCTAACTGTGACCACTTTAATCTTTTTCATGATAATGATATTAAAAGACAATGTGGAGTCATGTTGGTAAGGGAATAAAAAACCTATAGATTCTTAGCAAGCCTAGTGATATAGGAACCTCTACATAAGGCTCCCTTCATTTTTCTTGAAACACCATCCATATAAAAAGCAAAACTATATCCCAAATGAAGCACTATACCCTCAACAAAACAATGCAGATAAAATAAATCTCTAAGTGTGACACACCTAGTACTCTCCCTTTGACCATAAATAGTGCCAGCTATTAGGCGCTATAAGTAGAGCAATTCAGGACGGGCTATATTAGTGCATTTGCTAACCCTAGGGTCATAGGTTTGTTGGGCGGCTCCAACATGTATAATCTCCCTCCAAAACTGATGATAGTTTACATGTTCAAGAATACTTTGTGCATTATCAAGCGCATCACTAGTAATATATAAAGCATTATAAAAACCATAGTGCATAGCAAATTCATTCAAGGAAAAGGAGAATCGTTTACCCCTTAATTGGAATAGCACTACATTTTTCTTATTAAAATTAACAAGATTACTGTGGTTGAATAAGAAAGTGGATAAGAATTCCAAAAATAACTCATGAAAAATAAGCTCCTTAATTCTCATAAAATCCTCTTATTTGGAGTTATCAATCATGCCTAACATTGATTCATTCAAGCCTACAGTAGTAAGATCCCCTAACATAATATGATATGAAGGATGGACTGGAAGGGGAAATAGAGTAGCACATGCTTTTTTAAAATTAGGATTAGTGAAATGAAGAAGGGGGTGAGACATACCAGATTGGCTTCCTTGATTATGGCGTGAGGAAGTTAGAGCGATGGGTGGTGGCAATTCATACGAGAAGGGCGAGAGGATGGAAGGGAAGATATGGTACAGGTCTGCTTCTTGGATGATGATGGTGATTTTCCAGATGCTTTGGATTTCCCCATGTGTAGAGAATGAAAAGGAAAATAAAGAAGTATGGTGGTTAGAAGGAAGAAATAAGGAAGAAAAATGGATGATAAAGTCAAGGAGGAGGAGGAGACAAGGAAGAAAAATTAGGAGAGAATGGTGTAGGAGAAAGAGAATGGTAAAAAGGAAAGAATGGAATTAGGCTAGGTTTAGAGAAGTGGGTGTTTATATAGAGGGTTTGGGACATGGCTTTGGGAACACGGTTTGGGAAAATTATGTTGGGTAGTATGATATGGGGAAGTGAATGGCACAGCCTCCCATGCCGTGTTTGGAGATCATGCAATATAAGGCATGACACGGCATGGATATGTTGTGCTGTCATGCCGTGTTGCATACTGGGAGATTTAGTGAATATGTAACATGGCATGGAGAAGATGATAATATGACATCTCCATGCCATGTTAGGGTGGTCACATGACACGACATGGTACCGTGTGATGATGGTCTTAACACGGCATCATGCGGTGTTATAATGGTTTTGACATGGTATGGGAAGGTAATGGCAAAACATGCTAAATTCCGTGTTAAGGTGGTTGGTATGACATGTTGAAGGTATAACACATCATGCAAACCATGTTAGGTGATTAATAAGTGACACGACATAGTGATGTCATGCTGTCATACCGTGTGATAGTTTGGAAGATAATTAAAGATATGACACGACACATATATGTCGTGTAATGAAGCCGTGACATAGTCTGTAACTTGTGGAGCTTTAAAACATAGTGTGAAAAATGTCGTGTTAATATGCCATGCAGTGCACATATAAATTTTTCAATTTTAAGTTTAAGTGGTGTACCTAGACATGGCTTGTGACACGACCATGCATTACCTCGTGTGATCATGCAAACTTGCTCCTTAAAGTAGTAGCTCTTTATTGTGATTGCATTCTTGATCCTATGGAAGAAGTGAAGTAAATTACTCAACAAATAAAAACATAAAGGAGAGGAAAACTAAAAAAAATGAGAGTTAAATAAACAAAATTGATTGGGTTACCTCACAATTAATGCCATTTTAAGGTCTTTAGCTCGACTGTTTTGTGATGAGCTTAAACTGGATCTATGAGTGTATAAAAGACACTCTTTAAGCTGGCTTCCTATGTGTAGTAGGGCTTAAGATGTTGCTCATTGAATTTGAAATTTTTTTTGCCTTATTTGAAAGCTTAACTACTCAATGAGGGAAGACTTACTTGATTTTGAAAGGTCCAGACCATTGAGACTTGAGTTTCCCTGGGAGTAGCTTTAGTCTAGAGTTGAATAGCAACACCAGATCTCCTTCTTAAAAGTCTTTCTTTTGAAAATGTTTATCATGCCACTTCTTTGTTCTTTCCTTGTAAATTTTAGCATTCTCATAAGCATCAATGCAAAATTCTTCAAGTTCATTCAATTGGAGTAGCTTTTTACACTAGCCTTTGCTAAATCAAAATTTAGAAACCATGTAGCCCATAATGCTTTATATTCTAACTCAACTGGGAGATGACACAATTTCATAAAAACCAACCTAAATGGTGAAGTCCCAATTGGAGTTTTGAAAGCTGTTCAGTATGCCCATAGTGCATCATCCAAATGAATGGACCAATCCTTTCTTGAGGTATTGACTGTCTTTTCCAGTATAGTCTTTAGTTCTTTGTTTAAGATTTCCACTTATTCATTGGTCTTAGGGTGGTATGGTATGGCCACTTTATACTTGACTCCATATTTTGCTAAAAGAGATTCAAATTGATGATTGCATAACTGAGAATTGCCATCACTAATTATAGATCTAGGTGTGCCAAAGCAAATAAATATGTTTCTTTTGAGGAACTTAATGACTACTTTTGCATTATTGGTTGATGAAGCAATTGCTTCCACCCATTTGGACACATATTCAACCTTAACCAATATATATTTGTTTCCATAGGAGCTTGAGAAAGGTCCTATAAAATCAATACCCCACTCATCAAATAATTCAATCTCAATAATATTTGTGAGGGGCATTTCATTCTGTCTGCTAATGTTGCCTATCCTTTGGCAACGATCACACCTGATTGAGTTTGCATGTCCCCCACACTCAAGTGAATGGTAATGAGTGAGTACTTTTGAAATTTCTTCGTTTGGAATGCCCTTTCTCAATAATCCATCCCCATACTTCTTATATAAATAAGGTTCATCCCAAAAGTATTAGTGAGAGTCCTAAAATAATTTCTTCTTATGATGGTAATCAATTTTTGGTGGAAGAACACCACATGCAAGGTAATTAATAAAGTTAGCATACCATAGGATGCTATGCTAGACTCTCATAAGTTGTTCTCCTAGAAGGTCATTTGAGATTGGACGAGAGCCTAGATTGGCACTTCGCTCAAGGTGGGAAAGGTGATTAGTAACTAAATTCTTGGTTCCTTTACGATCTCAAATCTCGAAGTCAAATTCTTATAAAAGAAGGATCCAATGAATGAGTCTTAGTTTAGCATCCTTTTTTGCAATGAGGTACTTAAGAGATGAATGGTTGTGGTAGAAAATCACTTTGCTTCCTACTAAATAAAAACAAGATTTATCTAGAGCATGTGCTACTACCAGAAGTTCCTTCTCAGTTGTTGCATAATTTGTTTAAGCTTCATCGAGAGTGTGGCTGATGTAGTAGATGGTATAGGCCTGTTTTTCTCTTTGTTGCCCTAAGACAACTCCTACTATATAGTCGCTAATGACACACATGATTTCAAAAGGAAGGCTCCATTTTGGTTGTTGTAGGACATGTGCTGAAATAAGTGCTTCTTTCAACTTGTGGAAAGCAAAAAGATATTTATAAGAAGATTCGAAAGGAATGTCCTTGGCAAGCAAATTAGTCAAAGGTTTGGCAATTTTGGAAAAATCTTTGATGAATTGCTAATAGAACCTGACATGTCCTAGAAAAATTTGTATTCCCTTAATAGATGTAGGGGGTGGAAGTTTCTTTATCACTTTAATTTGTTCCCTTTTGACTTCAATGCCATTTTCAGACACAATGTGCTTGAGCATCACTCCTTTTGTCACCATAAAGTGACACTTTTCCCAGTTCAGCACAAGGTTAGTGTCTTCACATCTCTATAGCATTTAGGATAGATTATCAAGACAATCATTAAAAGAACAACCATATATAAGGAAATCATCCATAAAGACCTCATAGTGTCCTCAATAAAATCAGAAAAGATAGACATCATGCATCGTTGGAAGGTAGCCGGTGCATTACACAGCCTAAAAGGTATTCTTCTGTATGCATATGTTATATAAGGACATGTGAATGTGGTTTTCTTTTGATCATCAGGGTGTATAGGAATTTGAAAGAAACCAGAGTATTATCCAAGTAATAGAAAAATGAATGATTAGCTAATCTTTCTAAAAGTTAGTCAATAAATGGTAGAGGGAAGTTGATGACCATTTGCATGATCAAAATCCTAATTTTGGAATTTGATAAAAAAATTTTATACTAATAATTTCAATTAAGTGTGTAGGGAATTATATACCAACATATACCAAGCATATACAGTTTTGGATGAATAGTGACTTTTCAGGCTGATTGAACCTCTAAGATTGAAGAAGACTTTTGATATATTTAGAGCTCTTAAATAAGAAAATGAGCTTATTAAATTTTGAAGTAGACATATTAAGATTTCAAAATTGATCTTTCTTGTCAAAATTCAAGTTCATTTGGGTATGAAAATCTTCAATCTAAGTCAGCATATGCAGCTTGCATTTCAGTTTGCATAGCTCTTGGTATTTCAGCAATATCTTGAGCTACAAATGTCCAATTGAGGTGATTCAAAGTTTTATAGAAATATAAGAAAATTATCTACAACTTTTATGAAGACATTTTGGTTGAATCAATCAGCTTCAGTCCCGTTCATGAGCATCTTTCTAAGTGGTCATGAGCTATCCTTCAATGGAGCCTTTGGAGCACGTTTTTGCCAAAATATGGCAGTACCCCTCACGAGCGCTCCTCACAAGCTGAGTTCTCATGAACCTACTCATTATCAGACCACTGAAATCATCCAATGGGAAAATTTGAATGCAACAGATATATTTTTACTCCTCACGAGCACTGTTCACTAGTGAGCTGCCCGTGAGCATCCTTTGAGCTGCCAAAAGTCCAAGAATTGATTCAAAATCAATTATAAACATTGGAGACATGATTGATACATCCAAAAACTAAATTTTTAAGTGTTTTTCTATATAAACACAACTTATAATTCAATTAAGAGGTTAAAAAAAGTTGTTTATCATTCATTATTTTCTTAAACATTCAATTGAGCTCTTAAACTTTTCTTTAAACAATTCTTTGTGTATAAATCTTATGAGAGTTGGTCAGTGATTAGAATAGACATTCTTATTCTTCTATTTTTTTGGTTTAGAAAATAAGAAGTGAGATTCTATTCTAAAGGAATTGGTTTAAGTGTTTAACCATTAAAACACTTAGGAATTTGGTTTTAGTGTGAGCCTTGAAAACACTTGTAATTTGGTTTTTGAGTGAGTCTTCAAAACTCAAGTTGTAAGGTTGTAAGAGTGAGCCATAAAACTCTTGTGTATTCTTAATCTTATGAATAATATTGTGGGTGATTAAAAAATCCTAACTTGGGGATAAGTTAGGTGGAGATGTAGGATTATTGTTGAATCCGAACTCCTTAAATATTTGTATTCTTCATTCTTCCTTCTCACCTCTTACTTAATTCTTGCAAAGAATTCCTTTAATTTTCTATTTTTATTTAATAGTCCTATTCACCCCCCTCTAGGACTCTTTTAGAAGTGATCTTTCCTAGTGGCCTTATTTAATTTTCTATAGTCATTGCACATGCACCAACTTGTGACAGTCATAGTTAGGATTAACTCATTATTCTCATTTTCACTATTGTCATACCTCCCTTCTTAGGGACTATATAGATTGGACTAACCCATTGATTATCCGAGATAGGATAGATAATCTTTGCATCAAGCAACTTCAAAATCTCTTTCTTAACCACCTTTTTTATGTTAAGGTTTAGCCTTCTTTGATGTTTTATAGTGGGTTTAGCATCATTTTCCATGTGAATCCTATACATGCATATTGAAGCACTAATCCCTTTTAGGTCATTTATGGTATAACCTATGATCTTCCTATGAGGCTTAACTCTCCTAAGTAATTTGTCTACTCATTCATCAGTTAACTCAGCATTTACAATGATAGGATATGTAGAGTTAGGGCCAAGAAAAGCATACCTCAAAGATAAAGGAAGAGCTTTGAGCTCTACCTTAGGTGCATTTTCCTCCTTAATCATACCAAGGCTTTCTATAATAGAGGGTAAGGACTCATACCTGGTTGATTTTTGTTATTAAATATTGGATTTACAGGTAGTGTTCATACATTTCCACCTCTTCATCAATGTTATCCTTTGAAACATCATCGATCAAGCATGCTTCTAAGGGGTCGTGGGTGAGTTGCTTTTCAAAGGTCTTTTGCACACATCTTTTTATCACGTCTACTCTAAAATAGGACCCCATCATTGAGGACTATTTTGCCATTTTGAAAACATCAAATTTCACCTTATTATCTCTAATTTCTAGCAAAATCTTTCCTCTTTTGACGTCTATGATCACCCCTACTGTGGCTAGGAATGGTTATCCTAGTATAATTGGAATGTGGCAATCCTCCTCCATTTCTAGGATAATGAAACCTCCTAGTACATAATAATCTCCAACTTTGATTGGGACGTCTTCTAGAATTTTTTCTTTCTACGAGCTGTAGCGACACCGTCATTAGTTGTGGCTCACTAATGTTGAGTTTTCTGCAGAAGGAAAGAGGAATTATACTCACACTTGCACCAAGATCACATAAATATTTACTTATAAATTAATTTCCAATGGTAGAAGGGATAGTGATACTCCCTAGATCATTAAGCTTTTGGGGAAGCTTATTTTGAATGACAACACTGTATTCCTCATTGATAGGAATAGTCTCATGATCCTCCTATTTTCTCTTGTGCGAGATGATGTCTTTTAAGAATTTGGAGTATGCAGGCATGGTATTGACCACATCCAGGAGAGGTATATTTAGTTTGAGCTATTAGAATAACTTCATAAACTTCTCAAACTGCTTGTCTAAGTTGGATTTCAGTTGCCTTTATGGAAATGATAGTGGCAGTACTAAGGGTGGCGAGTCCTTCTTCTCCTTACCCTTATTTTGTAAATGCTCAGTCTTCTCCTCTTGGGTGTCATGAATGATTTTTGTAACATTTTTCTTGGTTTCTATTTCAGGCAATTAATTTCCATTTCTTAGTGTGACCACCTTAGCCTGTTCTCTAGGATTTTGGGGTTGACTGGGAAACATTCCACTTTGCCTTGAACTTGAAGCTTGTGATGCAATTTGGTTTTTTAACATCTTGTTGTGGGCAAAAATTTGTTCCACTTGAGATGTTGGATTCTTTATTACCTCCTTTTGCTCCTCTTAGTCTTTTTGTTACTTCTTTTAATCTTTTAGGAATTTCTCCATCATCACTTCAATGTTAGACTTTGGTTCACTTTGTTGAGGGAAGGTAATCTTCTACTAAAATCCAGGAGGTGGTTGTTTGAACCCTTAATGGGTATTTTGTACCCCTCCTTGGTTAGACCATAAAAAGTTTGGATGGTTTCACCAACCTAGGTTATAGGTATTAGAGTAGGGATTCCCTTGATTTCTTTGGAAATTATTAAGTGCATTTAACTGCTCAATATAGGAATCCTAAGAAAATCCTCCTTGACACTCTAAGGTTGAATGTCCTCCTCCACAATTTTCATAAGAATAGATTGCCATGGGATTTGAGACTATAGTGGATGCCTCTAATTTCTTGGTAAGAAAATCAATCTTAACATTAAGGAGGTTCCAACTATCCACTTAATGCATTCCTGCCACTTTCTTTGGTGCGCTTCTCTCGCCATGCCATTGGTAGTTATTGGATGCTATAGTCTCAAGAAGATTATAGGCATCATCAGATGTCTTACTTATGAATGAGCCTTGGGCAATTGCATTAATAGTGATCCTAATTGGTTTTGTCAGGCCTTAGTAGAAGGTTTGAATAAGCAACCACTGTAGAACTCCATGGTGAGGACACTATCTCTGTAAATCCTTGTAACGTTCCTAAGCCTCATAAAGAGATTCGCCACCATGTTGAATGAGGCCTGTGATCTCCTATATGAACTTTGTTGTTTTTCTTGGTGGGAAATACTTGCCCAAGAATGTCCTTGATAACGTATCCTATGAAGTGATCGATTGTGGTGCTAAAAAGTGCAACTATAGCTTAGCCTTATCCCTCAAAGAGAAAAGGAATAACCTAAGCTTTATTGCATCTGGACTAACCCCATTCATCTTGAATGTATCACAAATCTCCAAAAACTGAGCTAGATGGGCATTAGGATCCTCGCTTTGGAGACCTCCAAATTGAAATTGTGAGACCATTTGAATTATCGCTGGTTTGATCTCAAATGTGTTTGCATCGACAGTTGGCTTGATAATATTGTTATGGGTATCTCTTGGATTAGGCATTGTGTACTCTTGAAGAGCATGATTCCTACCTAGTGGTGGTGGTGCTTGATCTTCAACCATCTTTTGCTTGTCTTTCTCATGCTTTTCCTTTTGATTTTTCTTATATGATTTCTTAATTTTAGGGTTTATCTTCTTTAAGTTCGTCCCGTTGGATCAAGTGTTCATAAACCAGTAAAAGTTACCTAAAAAATAAATTAGCAAATTAAATTAAAAACTAAAAAAAGAATACTAGTCTAAGAAAAGTAAAAATTAAATTAATATCAATATTGCCAGTCCTCGACAATGGTGCCAAAAACTTATTGCATTTTAAACTCGTAAGCACACGGTTGTGGTTGCAGTAGAAAGATATGGTCCCCTTAAAGACTGTATATTGATTACTAAAAATTTTTACCTATGATCTTAGCTAGTAAATTGAATAATTTAGCAAGGTTTAAAAATTAAATAACAAGAGCTTAATTAAAGGTAAAATCAAATATTTGTAAACACAGAGCCTAGGTTTAGTTTCACTATTCCAATCCAGTCATGAACACATTATTTAAGTAGAAATCTTGAATTCAGTTAAGGGTAATTGCTCTAAAATACTTAAAGACTCTCTCAAGTTCAATTAATAATGTAAGGATTAAAATCTAACCTACTCTCATGATTAATAATTTAATCTAAGCTCAATAAGAGTTTTAGCAATTAATTTGTCACCATAATTTACTATTGTGACTCCCCAAAGAGCTCGCCTACTCTTATGGTTAAGTGACCTAAGTTCTAAATGTCTTAAGCTAATGAATTCCTCTAACTCTCATTGGTGAATTCATCCATAAACATGCAATAAAATAGGCCTGGAATGATAACAAGATAAATATAACAACACAAAGATTAAATGAAATTCAAATCAAATATAAAAAATTGTGTTCAAATCATGTCATGGAATAGCTACTCCTAACCAAGACTCTGAAAGAAAACTTAGCCACACATAGCTATAATGAAATCCATAATCATAATAAAAAAGATAAGAAGATGAAATGGAAAATAAAATAAGCTCTTAGTCTTCATTGATTTATATCTAGGTGCCTCCTTTTCTTTGTAACTCTTTTGTCCATTTCTTTGTGACTCTCTTGCTCCCCTCTCAAAAAGGTGTTTATTCCTTATATAGTGCTAGGGTATGAAAAGAATCCTCTTTGATTTCTAATTCCTTATTTTTTTTTCAAAATAAGAAGTTTTTGCCTTCGTGACACAGTTTTGAAACACAACCATGCTTCACTCAAATAAATCTATGAATTTACTCAACATACAACATGACTTCCAACACAGGTAAGTTTATTAGCCATGCATCATTCTGGGTCAGAAATCTTCATTCACACGACATGTGCATGCTGTGACATTGCTAGGTTGATATTCAAGTGTAGTTGGCTTCTTCATGGCTTACACATGGCTTGGATATGGCTTTTCCTCATTTGTTTCTTCATCACACAGCATATGCATGCCATGCTATATAAAAACATACTAACTCCTTGCAAATTCCTGGGGTCCACACTAGACATAAAATACAAAAATCAATTAAAACTCAAATAAAACTTCCCAAATATACAATAAATTATAATAATCCTAATTAAATATTAATTCATAAAAATCTCCTAATTAAACCCAAAAATTACTTAAATTAATTTATTCCTTATTTAAAATTTATTAAAATTCAACTTTAAGACATATAAATAATAAACATATGACGAGCATCACTTACCAAGTCTCTAGTGTTGAACAAGGAGTCTCTCGCTACCACAACTGAGCTTCCTAATGGTTCAAGTAACACTGTTATGGTTTATATTGTTCTAAATAGGGGTCTTCAATTGACTATATTGTTGATTTGAGGGCAACTGACCATATGACCTTTGATAAAAAGGACTTGGTGGTATTTAACTAGCCAAAATGAATGTTTATTGTAAATGCCAATGGATTGATGTATTCGGTTACTGGAGCTAGCAAGTTACACTATCCCCCTCATTTTCATTGCCCGACATACTATTAGTTTCTTCATTATCAAATAAACTTCTCTTTGTAGGATAAGCCACTCAGGAATTAAATTGTTGTGCACTAATGTATCCTATTTTCTATTTGTTTAGGATATTCCTACGAAGGTGATTATTGGTTGTGGTACTAAGGGGTGGTTATACTACATGCATGATTTCAACTTTGGCAAAGCTAATAGTATATACTAGCTGAGAAAAAATGACAGGCATATCATGTTGTGACATCATCGGTTGGGACATCCATCCTTAAGTTATATGAAGCATTTATTTTTAAGTCTGTTCTCTAAGTCAGTTGATCCTAAGTTTAAGTGTCACACTTGTACTCTAGCTAAAAGTCATCATGTACTATACCTGGTTAGCTTAAATAAAAGTACTGTACCTTTCTTATTAATTCTCTTCGATATTTATGAACCATCTCCTTGCCCGAATGCTTTAGGTTCTAAATGGTTTATCACTTTTATTAATGACTATACACATATGACTTGGTTATATCTGATGAAATAGAAAACTGAGGTATTTAACATATTCATGTGCTTGCATAAATGATTAAGACCTAATACTAGACCATACTACAAATCCTTCGCTTGGACAATGGAGGGGAGTATGTTAACCATAACTTTCAATAGTATTTTAAAACTCATGACTTATACCATAAAACCCCCATGCTCTCATACACCATAACAAAATGGTGTTACAGAATGGAAGAACAAACATATACTCGAGACAGCTCAAGCTCTGTTACTTACTGCTCAGGCTCCAAAGAGGTACTGGACATATGGGATTTCTACTGTGGTTTATCTTCTGAATAGACTGTCATCCCAAGTTTCGGACTTTCAGACTCCCCTTTAGACTATTGCTCGACATGTACACCTACCTTCAATTTTAATGCCTTACCTCGAGTATTTGGCTCAATAGCCCATGTTCTCCTCCCTAAAACCCAGTGGACCAAACTTGATCTTTGTGCGGTCTGGTGTGTTTTCTTAGCTATGGAGGTTATAAAAAGGGATATCAGTTTTATGATCCTACTACTCGGCGCCTATACACTACTTAGTATGTCATGTTTTAGGAATTCAACATGTTCTTTATACATTAGGATTCTCATTCTTTTCTTCAGGGGGAGAATACAAGTGAAGAAAAGAACTAGATATTAGAAAACTGGCTAAGATGAGAATTAGCAAGCTCTGAGCATAATGAGAGGATGGGTGGAAACTCAGAATTCGAGCATGATGAGGGGATAGGTGGAAACTTGGAAATTGAGCATGATGAGGGGACAGGTGGAAACTTGAAACATGATGAAGGAAATAGAGCCTCAGTGTCCGAGTATAATGGCAAAGACCGAATCGAGCTTGGAAACTCAGAAACCCCTCCTTAGACTGTCCAAAGCGATCTATCTCTTGAGAATATTCATGAAGTATAGTCTCTAAACTCTCCTTCAAATTTAAATTCCTTTTTTCATAAGTTACCCTTTATATATAATCAGGGAAAGCCACTAGACCGATACTCACTCGACCTAGAAAATAAGGAAGGAAGATACTCCATTGCTGAACATGTATGCACTGAAAGACTTTTAGATCCTTTAAAAGCCTTTGCACATAAGCTTTAAGCTGAGTGTGTTCCTCATAATGTGAGAGGCATTAATAGAACCTAGATGGAATCGAGTCATAAAGGATGAGACGACTGCTCTCCAAAAGAACAACACTTGGACTCTTATTCCGCTGCCAAAGGGAAAAAGAACTGTAGGATGCAAATAGGTGTTCTTTATTAAACATAAAGTAGATTGATCGATAGAAAGATATAAAGCAAGACTTATGGCAAAGGGGTATACTCAAACTCATGGAATTGACTACCAAGAGACATTCTCCCCAATTGTAAAGTTAAACACAGCAAGGGTGTTTATATCTCTTGCTGCAATTTTAGATTGGCCCCTTCATCAATTTGATGTAAAAAATGCATTCTTACATGGAGATCTGGAGGAAGAGGTGTACATGGATATTCCACCTAGCTTCACTACCTTATAGGCTGGATATGTGTGTAAACTATAAAAGGCATTGTATGGTTTAAAGTAGTCCCCACGAGCATTGTTTGGTCAGTTCAGCTCTATAATGAAGAAACATGAGTTCAAGCAGAGTAACTCAGATCATACATTATTTTTAAAGCATCAGGATGGGAGAATAACAACCTTGATTATATTTGTGGATGATATGATCATCACAAGGAATGATGAAAAAGAAATCTTAAATATGCAAAGACACTAGGCATGCAAGTTTGAAATGAAGAATCTTGCGGGTTTGAAATACTTCTTGGGCTTGAAGTAGCTTGGTTGAAACAAGGCATATTCCTTTCCAAAAGGAAATATACATTTGACTTACTAGCAGAGAATGGAATGCTAGATTGTAAATTTACAGACACTCCCATTGCTCAAATGACAAATTGATGGATCAAATGCCAACAGATAAAGACCAGTACTAATGACTGGTAGGAAAGCTGATATATCTATCTCATACTGGATTGGACATTGCATATGGAGTAAGTCTAGTAAGTTAATTTATGCATAATCCAAGTAAAGATCACTTGAGAGTAGTATTCTGGATTTTGAAGTACCTTAAATCATTACCCAAAAGAGGAGTGATATTCAGAAATCACAATCACTTGAATATTAATGGATATATAGATGTCGACTGGGCTAGAAGCTCAAATAGAAAGTCAACATCAGGATCCTTCACCTTTGTTGGTGGTAATCTTATCACATGGAGAAGTAAGAAACAAAAATTGGTTGCCTTGTCAAGTGCGAAAGTCAAGTTTAGAGGTATATTAAAAGGATTATGTGAGCTCCTCTGGTTAAAAAGCTTACTAAGTGAGATTGGCTATCCTCTAGAAGTAGAGATGAACTTATACTGTGATAATTAGGCAGCTATTCAGATTGCTCATAATCTGGTTCAACATGACCAGACTAGACATATGGAAGTGGATAGGCACTTTATTAAAGAGAAACTTGAAGCCAAGATATCAAATTTCCTTTTGAAAAATTTGAAGACCAGGTAGCAGATGTACTGACAAAAGCTGTCTCAAGTCGAGTGTTCTATAGTTCACTGAGCAAGTTAGGCATTGA
This sequence comes from Mallotus nudiflorus, assembly GCA_947683625.1. Taxonomy (NCBI): domain Eukaryota; kingdom Viridiplantae; phylum Streptophyta; class Magnoliopsida; order Malpighiales; family Euphorbiaceae; genus Mallotus; species Mallotus nudiflorus. The sequence goes on along the minus strand of CANTUR010000282.1, from coordinate 1,085,591 downwards.
TGATATCTATGCACCAACTTAAGGGTGACATCTATGCACCAACTTAAGGGGGAGTGTTGAATAGTGTGAATAGAATGATTAAAAAAATTAGGAAGTGAGAAGATTGAGGGAGGAAATCAAGGACTTGATTTATGTAAATTAGGAATGATTAATATAAATTAATGATTATACTACCAAACATAGATGTATGTAAATACTATATATATTTTTGTATTATGAAGGAAGAGAAAAAAAAGAAGATATTCCCTTAATTCGACTCTCAAATTCTTATCATTAATAGTGACTTTATAAAAAAAGCTCAACTAATTGGCTAAAATTCACATCCAAGTCATCTTTTCTTACACAACTTGATAGGGCATACAATTATCAAGGACAAGCTTTGACCTAAAACTAAGTGGTTTTAGGATTGAGAACTAAGCCTTAAGCACCAAACTTGCTGATTATCAAATAGCTAAGCTACAAACATCAACATGCAGATTCAAAAATAAAATAGAAGGGTTTCATCAGCCTTTTGGATAGAAATGGTATACTCTATCCTTGATTATCAAAAATAAATAAATAATAATAGTAATAAAAAAAGAAAGGGGGTCTTGATAAATTCCACGCCATTATGGCATGCTGAAGCAAAATAAATAACTCTTAATATTCATATATTGCCTCATTGAGCATGCATGGAAGATCATAAGCTTTGAATACTGATTAATCATCTACTGAGCTCTAAGCTTTGAGCTTCAAAGCACTAATGCCTAGAATGAGTTAGGCATTAGAGTCTAGGTCGTAGCTCTGCTTTTATATAAAATAAGCTTCAAGCTTAATGGATAATTATGGATTCCTTATTACCAAAGATGGAGGCCATAATGGTCAAATATAAGCATAAAAAATCAAGTACAGCATGACTAAGACCTGATTTCTATACTCTCAAAGATGATTATACCCTTTAATGATAGCTCAACATCATCCAAAATTCTCATATCATGAGCATCGATTTCCACCAAGCATTAAGTATTGGGAAATGACTTCATAAGCATCGAATAAGATTCTTGTGAAAGTTAAATAAAGAGGGAGCTTAAACATACATAAAATCATACACTTTTAAGTATGATAAACCTACGAAATTCATGGTGTAGTCGAGTATTAACGAAGAAAAAGAAAAGACAATAGAGAAATAGATTACATCTAAGTGATCATGGAGAAGGATAAGTTAAATATAGAAAAAATAAAAAACACAGAGAGAGATTCATCTGATGAAGATTCAAATGTATGCTAAGGTTTAGGTCTGGGTAGCGGAGCATCACCTCTTCGAGTCCACCTCAACTTGAATTTTTTAAGCAAAGCATGATAGCATAGAAAGTTGTCATAGATCAGTAAATGGTGGTATAATTAATTAGTATAAATGCCCTAATTTGAAGGATATGAGTTAATGAGATGTGGCTCATATTGAAAAGCCTATGATCCTAAGCCCAAATCAAATATTTAGTGGTCAAACCTAAGAAACGACATAATGGAGTTTTGAAACGATGAATTATTTTTGACTGAGTAATTAAAAGTTTGGTCCAATAACAGCGTTAAGCTCAGACCATGAGAAGATCAGTATATGTGCAGAAGGCTCTACATAGAAAAATCAAGGGTTATAAGAATGACGTTGAGGATTAACATATGAAGAAATGAAGCAATACTAAAAAGCCTATGACAAGCGACATTGCAACAACTTCAAAGAAATCATACTCAACATGCTAACAAATAATATAACAAATTGAAGACTGAATTGCAAGTTTCAGTAAGGATAGTTTAATTTCAATTCACTCAATAGCAACCAAGAAACAAACATAAATATTCATTCTTCAAAAGGTGGGACAAGAGCACATCAAGAGATAAGTTTTACTCTTTCTCAATTATTTATTTTCACATCTTATTTTTATAGAATAACTACAACTTGTCACACAAGCATGCTTACACATCTACACATAAATGTTTATACATGAATATATTATTATATTTCCATGCATGAATATGCTCCAATTACATTGATACACTTTTGAATGCAACAAGGATTGGCACTTAATTGAGATTGATCAAAGTGATCCTAAAATTTTTTTCTTTTGTCTGATGTAACAAAAACACAGACTAAGTTCAACGTAATCATCAGAAATCATGATCTAGCAAAATTGGTGCATTTAATAAAAACTCAAGTTGCTTCTATAGTATCAAGCATCTAAGTCCATTAATTGAAGTTGGTACCCTCAGGTCGTTTATTATAATAATGAGGTTCGAAAACTCAAGGTCACTTCTATAGAACCGAGCATTTAAGTCTGATGATTGAAGTTGGCACCCTCAGGTCATTGATTATATTATAGAGGTTTAGAAATTTGGGTCGCTTTTATAGTACCAAGCATTTAAGTCCAATGATTGAAGTTGGCACCCTCAAGTCATTTATTATAATACTAAGGTTCAAAAACTCAGGTTGCTTCTATAGTAATATCGAGCATTTAAGTCTAATGACTAAAGCTGGTACCCTCAATTTGTTTATTATAATACTGAGGTTAAAAAACTTAGGTCACTTCTATAGTATCGAGCATCTAAATTAAGTGACTGAAGCTAACACCCTCAGGTCGTTTACTATAATAATGAGGTTAAAGACTTGAGTCATTTCTATAATACCGAGCATTAAACTCCAATAACTGCTATTCCCCTCAAGTCATTTTTGTAATACTGATGGGTTAATCCCTTAGGTTGTTTCTATAACACTGAGCATCTAAAGTCCAGATGGCACCTTAAGGTTATTATACATATACATTGTGATTCTAAGACTTGGTATACTAAGCATCTCAACTTTTAATGATTGAGGTTGGCCACCACAAGTCATCCTTTAACTATAGCAGATATTTCAAGCAAAGTTATTATCCTAGTGTAGAAGTCACCTACCGAGTTACTTGTTATTATTCATATTGATTCTTGGAAATTTGGAAATCTTAAACATAAATATCCAAATAAAATTTTGAGGGGAACTCTTGATATCCCATATTCATAATCCTATTCTAATAATGATCAGTGTCTTTCAAATAAAGGGCAAGAGGAAGATTAATCTATTATGGAGGTTATTCTACAAAGGAGGTTTTTTGTCTCATATTTAAGGAAATACTACAAATACAAGGAATCTTATTCTTCTCAGGTTTATGTATAACCTCTCCCTTTATATGCTTGTCATTCCATCTTATATCATTCATTCTTATATTCTTGTACTTTCATATTCTACATAACATCATTCTATATAGCTATTATTCTCATTACCTCATCATACAAGCAATCACCCAACATTCTTCTATTATACTCTATTTACTTTATTATTATTATTATTATTATTATTATTATTATTTTCTCATACAAGTACTGACTTAATCTTTGGATTGTTTATGGGGAAAACCCTACCCCTTCATCAGTTCTTCTCGTCAATGCAGGTTCCACAATAAGAGATACGATTTAGAGTTATCATATGAAAATAATTAGCAACTAAACATTTAAAACATAGTGAAAAACATTAAATTACTAACATTTTAGTTAATACCAAATTCCAAGCCGAAAGAATAAGTGATATTAAGTAAGCAATTTGATAATAGTTTAAAGATTAAGTTTCTTCCAAGTTTCAAAGTTGTTTTGTAGTTTAAAATTATTAATTATGAGATTCGTTGATCACTAATGAATCTTTATTTTTACATATTCATTATTTTTTTCAAGGAATAAAGTAATAAATGTTTTATTATGTAGCCATGTATGCAAAGATGGTTAATGATTATACAAGTTCAGGGGTGTGTGTGGCTATGTAATTGTAAAAAATCTAATTCTACACATAACTATGAGATAAGATACATTTTAGCCCTTGAAGTATACCCCGAGGCGCACTTAAGCACCTTAATTAATTTTTGGCTCACTTAAATTGAAAATTCAAGTTTTATTGAACTCTAAGCCCCTTTATTAACAAACGAATTAAATCCACTATTAGTGGACCTAAAGCCAATGCCACATCACCCTATAAAAAACCCATACCCATAGGCTTCCCATTATTCATCATCATCATCATCATCATCATCTTGTTCTTCTTCAATCTCAAAGAAGAAGAAAAAAAAAGAAATCTTCTCTACCACACCTTTATCTGTTGCTATACCTCTCATGAAATCCTAATATTCAATCATTTTAATTCTTCTCCACTTCTCCATGGAAACCCTATTCTCTTCATCTCCCTTATTCATCAACGCGCCTCTCCCTTCTTCTATAATTTCTCACCATGGGGGCTTTACTTAGTATTGCTCTTTAACCAGAGATTCAATTCTACTGGAGTCAAGTTCAGCTTCCATGAAATTTGACTATTACTCTTCTATTAATTTTATTGCTATTCTTACTAGAGCTGAAAGCCACCACTACACTCTCATTAATGCTGTTGTTGCCATTGCTAGTTCGTGGCCTCTACTGTTGCTTCTACCTCTACTGATGTTGCCATGTAGAAGAGTGGTGGTTGGTTCGTTTTATCTCTGAAGCTGTGGAGTTCGTTCTTAAGGTGAAAATTTACTTCACTTAGCTTGCTTTTTTTTTTTTTCAAAAGGGTACCATTATCAAAGGATAACTCTTATCACAAGTAGTAAAAAAAGTTGCTCATAAAGTTACAATCATAATCTTCTTCATCATTTAAGAAGAATTATGGACCTAATTATAATAGTGTTCATGTTAATCCTCTATTGAATGTTCCATCAGGGAACATATTTGGTTTAGGATCAATCTTTTTCAATGGCAAAGATAAGAACAAGAAGAAGTGACAATTGATATTAGTTTAGCTATATGTTATAGCTCTCAATCTGCTGTACTGACCCACTTTTTCCTTTCCCTTTTTTTTAGTGTTTTATGGTTTATTAGGTTTTGTTTTAAACTTAAAGAAATGGTGTTACAGATATTTATGGTGTTAGCTCAGTAAGAACTTGTGCCATGTCTTGACTACCCACTTTGAGTTGTGTTCCATTTAAGACAACCTTTGCTATTGGCTTGCCAGTCTGTGAGCTACTCATAATGCCTTTTTCTTTTGTCAGTTATGTGTAAAAGAACTGAGTTTTGAATGGTTTACTTTGAAATTGATTTGTTGAATGGGAGATTGATGTTATATGTAATGAAGGGTAGTGTACCAAAAAAAAAAAAAAATTAATTGCATGTGTATGTCATCTTTTTTTGAATGCTTACTTGAAAGAACCTAAGCAGGCATGATACCATTTTATTAGATTAGCTAAAACTTCATGTTTTCTGATTGTGAATGGGAACAGAGTTGTCATAACCTAAACCGGGAGTCATGACCGGTGCTAGGGAATAGAAATTATTTCTAATTCAGAACCCGTAGCAAGCCTTAAAAAAAGAATCACAAGGAATAAATAAATAACAATACACCAGAATTAAAATTTAATTGATATATAATAAATATTCAAATTTTATTTCATTAAATAAAAATATATTAAATTGTGGCATTTTGATTATTTTAAGTATTTTGATTATATTTATTATTTAATATTGATTTTTGGTGAATTGTGAACGTCGGTTGGAAATTTGTGTATTTCGAGGTCCCAACCCAAGGTGTTGAGTTTTGTAAATTTAGAAGTGTGTTTTCTTATAGGATCGGCTCTACTTTTCAGTAGAGAGATGTTCATTTTATAGAGGAGACTCTGCTGATTTTTTAATAGAATTCTTGTAAAACATGACATCAGGTCGATCCTAAGTCTTTGATTTTAACTAAGTTTTAATTCTTAGATTAAGTCTTCTTTAGAATTCTTAGAATTATACATTAGGATTATATTCTAATTTTCTGATTATTTGATGTAATGCAAATATGCATAGTTATTTAAGGTATTTGACTAGTTATTTTCATATTAATTTCGTTTTGAATGTATGTTTTTAGGATATAAGTGTTGGTTTTATTTCCAAATGCCTTTTATGGTTATTTGTTTGTCTTATATGTGTTTTTAGGTCAAATTGGTTGATGAAAAAGACATTGAAATCATTTGGATGAAATGTGAAGTTGGCAAAGCAAAAGGAAGTTAAAATCGAGGCCATGCTGACTCGTTATGATTGGATCAAGTCATTATAGAGACCCAATGTATTGAGTCATTCCTCTGTGCTGAGTCGTTACAGATACTGATGGTTCCGACTCATGCCTTGGTGCCGAGTCATCCCAAGAAGCCTATCACATTCCAATTCTAAGCATTCTTCGTATTTTAGCCATAACTTCTTCTACAGACATCCAAATGAGGTGATTCAAGTTGTGTTGGAAAGATAAATCAACAAAATATAACTTTAATGAAGGGATATTCTAAAGATAATGTCATTTAGATGGAAAAAATTTCCCTTGAAGTTCCTATATTTTCATAAGAGTTGTGATCCTTCATCTAAAGGGTGCCTTTTCAATTGTAACTTATTGTAACTTCCTCTAAGGTCTATATATACATCATTTGTGACCTATAGAGAGAAAAGAGATACATATGTAGAGATAAAATATTATTTTATCTTAACAAAAATTACTACTTAGTTTTTTATTCGAAGTTCAATTTTAGAAGGCAAAGCCAATCAAGAAGAAAGGAAGATCATTTTGGTCAAGCAATATTAGAAGATATCTTGAAGGGTTTTATTAAATCAATATTTCTTTTCTATGTTGTATTTTGATTATCTTTTCATTGAACTAACCATGTATACTGGCTAAGTCTTTGTAGGAATTGCAATGAATGATTGAATAAGGATTCCATATTTCTAACTTTGTTTTATGATTTGATTTCTATTAGTGCAATTTGATGTTGTGTATGACTAATCACCATATATAACTTGTGAATCGAATTACTTAGAATGAGAATTGAAGTAATTCGGTGGAAGAATAATTGAAGTCATTTAAGTAATGAATATCACTTAGAGATAAGGGATTCATCTTAAAGGAATAAGCATTAGTGTTTACTGTTGTTGATTTTTTCTCTGTCTCTGCAAAGACATGAGAGTGCTTGTAGAATTTAAGAGGAAATACTTCTAATTGATAACAACAGTTACTATTAGGGATTTTAACCTTTATTTGACAACGAGAGTTACTTTTAAAGATTATACACACTAATTTGCAATCAATATATATATATAAGAACATTTATTTTATCCTTATTTGATTATCATTGTAATTTTCCTTATTTATCTTTGTTAAGAACTTATAGTAGTAATTAAAATAGTTAAATATTAGTATAGTTTATTTGTTACTTCAATTCTTAAAACCTATTTTGATTTTACTTTGCCTATCCATCTAATTATCTATCCGATTAATACAAGGTAGTACCAATTTCTCGAGTGTTTGACACCTTATTTGCTTTATGCTAAGTCCTTAGAGACTAGGGTATACAATTTGACCTGCTCCAAATTTTTGGCATCGTTGTCGGGAAGTTTTGCTTTATTATCTTTATTAACTTAGGGTAGAGAAAGGTTGTTTTAGGCCTTGTTTTTATTTTATTTTATTTTACTTGTTAATTTTTAGTCTTAATTTGTTAGATTGTGAATTCACATTTGTAGATGCTTACTAGAAGTATTAGTGATAATAATTTGTACTTTGATCCTGAAATTGATTTACTTATACGTAATTTGCACAGGTAACAAAGACAAAGAAAAAGGAACCAACCGAATTCGAATAATATGGTTCAACCGGAGAGAAGGACATTAGGTGATTTTTCAATGCTTGACATCTCGAGTAGTTTCGATGGAATTGTGGCTTCGACTATTGCCAACAACAACTTTGAGATCAAGCCAAGTATCATCTAAATGGTGCAAAATAATCAGTTTGGAGGATTACAAGGAGAAGATCCTTATGCTCACATATTGACCTTCCTTAATGTGTGTGCAATCTTCAAGATTAATGGAGTGATAGATGATGCAATAAGACTCAGGCTCTTTCCATTTTTGGTTAGGGACAAAGCACAATTTTGGCTGGCAAGTTTGCTTAGTGAGTCAATCACAACATGGGATTAATTGATGCAAGCATTTCTGCATAAATATTTTCCACCACAGAAGACAACTAAGTTTTGAAATAAGATTACCACTTTCAAACAAAGTTGAAGTGAGACAATCTATTAGGCTTAGGAGAGATTTAAGGAACTTTAGAGGCAGTGTCCACATCATGGTTGGCCATAATGGATGATTCCTCAAATTTTCTATAATGGATTGATTGATGAAAATAGAAACATTGTCAATGCAGCATCTAATGGGAAATGGATGGGTAAAACTGCTAAAAAGGCCGTAACCTTGTTAGAAGAACTTGCATCTCAAGGGTACATGGGTGAGGAAATCACAATGGCAAAAGTAAAAGGAGTCTTGGAACTTGACACAATCAAAATGCTGAATGCAAAGGTTGGTGCTCTCACCAATATGGTAGTAAATCTCAAGTTAATTCATTAGAGTGTACTAATTTTGTTTGTGAGACTTGTGGAGGATCTCATTCATATTCTCAATGCAATATGAGTATTAATGAGGATGTGAGCTATGTCCAAGGAGGTTTCAACCAATGAATGGGTCTCAACTCAAATACATACAACCCCCAATGGAGAAACCACCCTGGATTTTTAAGGTCAAACCCGTCCTCCCAATTAAACCCAAACACCAAACCCCAAAACCCACCTGGATTTTCCATTAAGCAACAATCTTTCAATTCCAACCAATCTAAACCTAACCTTAAAAATCTTATAGAGCAGTTTGTTAACCAACAAATAACCATCAACAAACAAAATGAGGAGCAATTCAAACAACTAGCTTCTATGCTTGAACAATTTGCTACTCATAACCGCATCCTTGAAACACAAATTGCCCAACAAGCTTCTTCATCTACTATTAAACCCTTGGGGAAACTTCCTGGTCAACTGGAGTACACTCAAAAAGAGACTTGTCAATCCATTTCTTTAAGAAATGGTAAGGAGGTTGAAGGTAGTGCTAGTAAGAAAAAAATAGTAATGGTTGATGATGATAAGGTAGGAATTGAAGAAGCGGAAGTCAGTGGTACAAATGATGACAATGGAGCAATGAAAAGTATGAATGGAGATGCTACCATGCCACCTAAGGAAGATGAACCCAAAGTAGATTTCAAAATATTTCCTTTTCCTTAAAGGTATGTAAGGAAAAATTTGGATAAACAATTTGGCAAGTTGCTCGATTACCTCAAGGAACTTACCATTACTATACCATTTGTGGAAGCAATAAGAGATATGCCAGCATGGGGTAAATTTTTGAAAGATATTATAAATCATAAGAACAAGCTTCAAGATTATGGCTTAGTATCCCTTATTGAAGAGTCTAAGGCTAGGTACTCTAAGTCACCCCTAAAGCTCAAGGATCCCGAATGTTTCACGGTTCCTTGTGTTGTTGGAGGTACTCATTTTGATAAAGCATTATGTGATATTGGTGCTAATGTTAGCCTTATGCCTTATTCTGTCTATAAAAAGCTTGATTTAAAAGAACTTAAGCCTACCAATATGTGTTTATCCATGGCGAACAAGTCTATCACTTATCCATTTGGCATTCTTGAGAATGTGCCAACTAAAGTGGGTAAGTTTGTGATCCCAACTGATTTTGTTGTTTTGGAAATGGAGGAAGATCTTGAGATTCTGATATTGTTTGGAAGACCATTTTTAATGACAGTAGGAGCAATTATTGATATGAGGAAAGGAAAGATCACATTGGAAGTAGATAATGAGCACATGGAATTTGATGTGTTCAAAATCATGAAGTCTACATCGGTGGAAGTAGCAAGCCGAATTGAATCCATAGATATTATTGATGATTGCATTGAAGAAATGATTTATAAGCATTTGAAATAAAATCCTATGGAAATAAACATAGTGCTGAAAGTTAATAATCATCTTATGGAAGTGACTACATATCAACATTCACATCGTCCATCAAGGTTTGAACCTTTAAAAAGAGAGGATGATCTAAAAGATACTACATCAAGTGAAGGAGTAAAATTGGAGCTTAAGCCTTTGCATTAAATCTAAGATATGCATTTCTTGACTCTAATTTTAAATTTCCTGTTATTAACTCATCCTTGCCTAGTGATAATGTTGATGCTTTATGTGATGAATTGAATAAACATAAGAATGCTATTGGTTATTCCATAATTGATTTGAAGGGAATTGGTCCTAATATTTGTATGCATAGAATTATTTTAGCGGATCATGCCAAGCCTTCCATTGAAGGTCAAAGGCGATTAAATCCCACTTTTAAGGAAGTGGTTAGAAAAGAGGTGACTAAATTGCTTGATAATGGAATTATATATTCTATTAGTGACAGTAATTGGGTAAGCCCCATTTAGGTTGTTCCAAAGAAGGGTGGCTTAACCGTTGTTAGGAATGAATCTAATGATCTAATACCTACTAGAACTGTCACATGATGGCGTATGTGCATTGACTATATAAGACTCAATAAAGCAACTAGGAAAGATCATTTTCCATTGCCTTTCAATGATCAAGTTCTTGAGAGACTAGCTAAATTCTCTTATTTTTATTACTTGGATGGACTTAGTGAATTTTATCAAATCCCTGTTCACCCTGATGATCAAGCTAAAACCACTTTTACTTGTCCATATGGTACATTTGCCTTTAGGCGTATGCCTTTTGGTTTATGCAATGCACCTGTAACTTTTTAAAGATGTATGTTTTTCATATTTAGTGACCTACTTGATGATTATGTAGAAGTTTTTATGGATGATTTTAGCGTTTATGGTACTAACTTTTCTAATTGTTTAGACAATCTATCTAAAGTTCTTAACAAGTGTATTGAGCATGGATTGGTCTTGAACTGGGAAAAATGTCATTTCATGGCACAAGAGAGGATCGTTCTTGGACATTTAGTTTCAAAAAGAGGTATTAAAGTTGACAGAGCAAAGATAAAAGTAATTGCCAAATTGCCGCCTCCAAAGTGTGTTAAGGACATACGAAGCTTTCTTAGACATGTGTGTTTTTACAGAATGTTTATCAAAGATTTTTCTAAGATTTCAAAGCCATTATGTAAATTGCTAGCCAAGGATGCTAATTTTGAGTTTGATGATGCATGCCTAGAAGCATTTGAGATTTTAACGAAGGCTCTTATTTCAGCACCTATTTTGCAACCACCTAATTGGGAGCAACCGTTTGAAGTGATGTATGAAGCAAATAACTTTGTGGTTGGGGTTGTTTTAGGTCAAAGAAAAGAGGGTAAGCCCTATGTGATTTACTATGCTAGCAAGCTTTTGGATGATGCTCAAATCAATTATACCACTATATAAAAGGAGCTGCTTGCTACTATTTATGCATTTGACAAGTTTAGAGCATATCTTGTGGTATAAAAAGTGATTGTTTATTTAGATTATGCTACTCTCAAGTACCTCTTAAGCAAGAAGGATGCAAAACCTAGGCTTTTACGGTGGATATTGATTCTCCAAGAGTTTGATTGGGAAGTGAGAGATAAGAAAGTAAGTGAGAATTTAGTTATGGATCATTTATTAAGATTAAATCAAGAAGGATTGAAGAAGCATGATAATGGTGTGCCAATCAATGAGACATTTCATGGTGAACATCTTCTTAATATTGCTTCCAAGGAACTTCCATGGTTTGTGGATACTGCAAACTATCTTGTGAGTGGTGTTCTTCCTTATGGTATGGATTATAGACAAAGGAAAAAGTTCTTGCATGATAGTAAATTCTAGTATTGGGAGGAGCCATTACTTTATAAAAGGTATATAGATGGTTTGATTCGAAGATGCATTCCCCAAGACGAAGTACAAGATGTTTTGAAGCATTATCATTCTTTGGATGTTGGAGGACATTTTGGAGCTTCAAAGACAGCATCTAAGGTACTACAATCTAGTTTTTGGTGGCCTACTTTATTTAAGGATGCTAGAGAATGTGTGCTTACATGTGATAGATGTCAAAGAATGGGTAACTTATCAAAGAAACATGAGATGCCTTTAAAAGGGATTCTTGAAGTTGAGATCTTCGATGTTTGGGGTATAGACTTCATGGGTCCATTCCCTAGTTCTTTAGGCTACAAGTATATATTGGTGATGGTTGATTATGTTTCTAAATGGGTGGAAGCAACACTGACCTTGACTAATGATGCCAGATTGGTAAAGAAGATGCTTAAGAGAGTAATTTTTCTGAGGTTTGGTACCCCTAGAGCATTGATAAGTGACGGAGGTTCTCATTTTTATAATCATGTGATTGAGGTTCTATTGAAGAAGTATGGGGTGTCACACAAGGTTGCTACTCCATATCACCCACAAACAAATGGACAAGTAGAGGTGAGCAATAGAAAGATTAAATGGATTCTTGAGAAAATGGTCTCTTCTCTAAGAAAAGATTGGGCATTGAAGCTTGATGATTCATTATGGGCATATAGGACAGCTTTCAAAACTCTAATAGGCCTAACTCCTTATCAATTGATCTATGGGAAATCTTGTCATTTACCCATTGAGGTTGAGCATAAGGCATATTGGGCAATAAGAGCTTTGAACTTTAACATGATGAAGGCAGGTAAGAAAAGGTTACTTCAACTCAATGAACTAGATGAGTTGAGAATGAATGCCTATGAGAATGCTAAGTTGTACAAAGATTGCACCAAATTGTGGCATGACAAGCATTTACTAAAGAAAGAATTTCATGAAGGATAGTTTGTTTAGCTTTACAATTCAAGATTGAAGTTGTTTCCAGGCAAGTTAAAATCTAGATGGTTGGGTCCATTCAAGGTAGTAAAAGTTCATCCCTATGGTGCAATTGAGATATCAAATGATAAGGGTGAAGAATTTAAGGTTAATGGTCATTGCCTCAAGCTTTATGTGATCAGTGGCACAATTGAATAAGGTCATTTTGTCTCTCTTTCTAGACCTTAATCTACCAAAAGAAAGGTCAAGCTATAGACCTTTAAATTTAGCATGGTAAGCTTCAACACATTCTTTATTTTATTAACATCTTTATATTTTAAGTCTTCATTTTATTTTATTTTATTTCATTTTAGTTAGTTGAGTTACTTTAGTTTTTATGTTTCAAAGTTATATTTTTCATATTTTTAATTCACACATTCTTTTTTTATTCACTTTTTCTTTTTCTAAGTTCATTTCACTTATTTATTCACATTTCTTTACTTAAGTATTCTTAATTTTAGTATACATTTGATTTATAATTAATGAATATTTAGTTTGTAATTTCATTTTCCTACATTTCATTTTTCAAAAAGTTAGAATTATTTTCTGCATTTTGGCATTTTATCATGACTTGTTATAGCGTAACGAGTTGTTACAGAAAGGAAACATGCCAAGTTGTTCCACAAAGGAATGGCTTAATTTAAAGAGGCATGTCCATAATGAGTCATTACATTTGGTATGACTCATTACAGAGAGCAAATGTGTTGAGTTGTTACACTTGGTATGACTCAACACATGCAGAATGAAGGCATAATGAGTCATTCCTATAGAATGACTAGATACAGAGCCATGGCGTGCCGACTCGAACCCTCGTGCCGAGTCGTGCCACTTACACATTCACCTGCATTTTACATGTACACACATATACATTTGTAACAACCATGAATTTGAGCCTTTTCATATGTTTTTCTTAAAGTTTATTTAATTTTCAATTTAATTTTGGATTAAAAAGGTGTCTAATTTTTCAAAAAGGTGTCATACCTTTTCACTTCCCTATACACCTTTTCACTTCCATACATAACTTTTCACTTTACTCTTACACAACCCTTCATTACACCTTACACCCCTACATTTGACACCTCTCTAACACCTATATATACACCCTTTTAACCACCCAATCACTCATAATTTCCAGCCCCAAAAACCCATACGAATTTGACTACTTAAACACACACAAAACTCCTATTCCTTCATCTTCTTCATTCTCTCTTCCATAATAATAAAGCTTTTTCATTTCTTCTCTACAAGTTAACCCTAACTCAATCAGACACCCTTCTCCATCTCTTTCACTTGCTTTTCCATCTTTATTTCTTCTATTTGCATATTTTTGCACTTCTTATTTTCATTTTAAGCACAACTAACACCATGGGAAAGACAATGGAATCCTTATCCAAGAGGCCACACATTGAAGAGCCCCTTCAAGAGGAAGAAGAAAACTTAAGCCAGACATACAAGGCTAAGTTTCTCATCATTTCATATGCTGAAGGTGCTAAATTAACAACTATAAAGTTTAGAGAAATCTTGGGCTATAAGTATATTCCAAACTCCCTCTTGTCTAAAATGGGTATGCTTAAAGAGTTTGATCAAATGCTAACTCAATGTGGTCTTAAATGATTTGTTTATTTTCATGAGGATACTTGGGTTGATTTAATTACTAAATTTTACACTACATTAGATGTTAATGAGCACAATTCACAAATTCTGGAATTTCGATTGGAGGGAAAACCACACCAACTAACCTATTCTTTCATGAATCGTGTGTTCGGTTTCAAGAAGGATGGTTTGTGTGACCCTCCATCTAATTTCAAGTTGAATGAGTTTTGGACTGTCTTGATAGATTGGCAAACCCCTTTCCAACCTAAAAAGGCCAAGGCAATGTTTATAAAAGACATAAAGTATTAGTTGTTGCACAAGGTTTTAGCATGTGTTGTATTTCACAAATCTGAATTTAATAGGGTGTCTGAACAAAAAATGTTCCTTATGTGGTGTGTGTATCACAAGAATCTAATTTGCTGGACATATTGGATTTTCAACCAATTGTTGTCTTGTGCTCCACACAAGGAGTCACCCTTGACTCATGGTCATTGTAGACGGCGGGGTTTACATCGCAATTGTGTACAATTGCATCTCGAAATTGGGTGTTTATAGTTGCCCCCCTTTTTCGTTGTTTGCTTGACAAATTACGGCAAAGTAATAGAAGCACACAATTTCGAAAGAAAGAAATTAGGACACTTGATTGTATCCTAAGTGATATATTGATGCCCAAATTGTCAAGGTGTAATGTTTGACAAGTGGCACTATATTTCTTGTTGAACGTCTAATGGACTTTGTGCTAATGAGTTTCACTATATTCCTTATGGGACGTTTAGTGATGATAAATTGAAAACTTGTAACCTGCTATAATTCCCGTGGAACATCTAGCAATGATGAATTTCGTTATATTCCCTGTGGGACATCTAACGATGAACACTAGCAATGATGAATTTCATTATATTCCCTGTGGGCCGTTTAATGATGCACACTATATTGCCTGTGGGCCGTCTAATGATGCACACTATATTCCCTGTGGAATGTCTAGTGATGATAAATTGAAAACTTGCTATAGTTCCTATGGAACGTCTAGCAATGATGAATTTTGTTATATTCCCTATGGGACGTCTAACAATGTACACTATATTCCTTATGGGACGTCTAGTGTAGTTGAATTGAATTTCGTTATATTCCCTATGGGACATCTAACGATGCACATTATATTCCCTGTGGGACGTTTAGTGTAGTGGAATTGAATTTCGTTATATTCCCTATGGGACGTCTAACGATGCACACTATATTCCTTATGGGACGTCTAGTGTAGTTGAATTGAATTTTGTTATATTCCCTGTGGGACGTGTAACGATGCACACTATATTCCCTGTGGGATGTCTAGTGATGATAAATTAAAAACTTGCTATAGTTCCTATGGAACGTCTAACGATGCACACTATATTCCCTGTGGGACGTCTAGTGATGATAAATTAAAAACTCACTATAGTTCTTATGGAGCATCCAGTAATGATGAATTTTGTTATATTCCCTATGGGACATCTAACGATGTACATTATATTCCCTATAGGATGTCTAATAATGTACACTATATTCCCTGTGGGACGTTAAGTGTAGTTGAATTGAATGTCATTATATTCCTTGTGGGATGTCTAACGATGCACACTATATTCCTTGTGGGACGTCTAGTGTAGTGGAATTGAATTTTGTTATATTCCTGATAGGACGTCTAACAATGCACACTATATTCCCTATGGGACGTCTAGTGTAGTTGAATTGAATTTCGTTATATTCCCTGTGGGACATCTAACAATGCACACTATATTCCCTATGGGACGTCTAGTGTAGTTGAATTGAAAATCTGCTATAGTTCCTGTGGAATGTCTAGCACTGTAGAATTTGAAAGTTTATGTTATAACTGCTATGCAGTACATAACATAATGAAGGTTATGACTACTGTGCAACACATAACATAATCATTTGAAATTCATATCATAGCTATTGTGCAGCATATGAATCCCTTGATTGAAATGATGCATGTAAAATGCAAAAAATGAATTCTATAATTTTTTTTTGTATTTTTTCCTTGATAGAAAATTCAGAATCATAGATTGAATAATTTAGTGAATTATTAACTTGATGAATGTCATGATTCAATTAGGAACATGTTCTTAATCCGAATGCAATTATGGACCAAATTGCAAGAAATAAAAGATGAATAAAAAGAATATAAATTGGAAGGATTAAAATGGATATTTTCCATTTTATATACCCTTCCCATGTCAATCACTTTCCTTCTCTTCCTATTCTTTTCCCTTTTTTCTTCTTTTCTTTCCAATTGATTCACATTTTCTTTTCTTGATTTCTTGATCATTTGTGGTCTGATTTTCAATCCATCTGATCCAATGGCCCACCTGTAACTTGAGCTATGTGGGAGAGCAGATATGCAAGTGGATCCGATTATTTTGAGTCCACGTTTTCCACAGAATAAACTTGGACTACAAGAAGGTGATATCATCCTTCCTTTGGCCTGTTTGCATCTTCATAGGTCTTCACAGACTGGCAATGAGGTATTTTCTGTCTCTTCTACTTCATTCTGTAAGATTAATTCAAATAATTAGCTATAATGATCAATTTTTACAGTGTAAAAATTTTCATGCATGCTAACTACGTTAAATTTAAAAATTAACTGGGATATATAGAAAAATTCAAATTAAACGTTGAAAAATAGTTGGGAGTCATCAGAATTGCGTGCATAACCGAACGATTTTCTAGATTGCTGATTGAAAAATTGGATTTTCGACTGGAAAATCTAGATTTCCAATTGGAAATCCATAATTTCAATTTCCAAATTTTTTTGGTAATTTACATTACACATAAATAAACAAATAAATTAAATAGATAAAAGCAATGTAGAGAATGATGTTTTTTTTTTTGAATTTTATTTAGAAACTACTGAAATTCGCGTTATGCTTCATTTGGCATGAGAATTGTTCCATGGTTTGCCAGAGAATGTGACACAAATCATTTGGGCCTCGGGCTTCAGACATTTCGTTGCTGCTCTTCCAATTGCTCGGGGTAGATCGGATCATTATTCCTTGTTTGCATTGATTGAGAGGTGGATGGACACCACTCACACCTTCCATACACCTGTAGGTGAGTTGACGATAACACTAATGAGTTTCTCTGCTATTACTGGTATTGCATTTGGAGGGACTCTTGTACCTTTTGACATTAGCTACTGCAATCTTCCAGAGCATAGACAGAGTCAATACGTGCAAGATTTGATTGGGTTTGCTCCAGCATGGAAGAATCATAAGAATGTAGTTCTTTCCTCTTTAGTTAAGGGCTTCAGACATTTACCCACTAGTACTCCTTGCCAGATTGCTCAGAAGGCAAGATGTTTCCTCCTCATCTTGCTAGGCACTACTCTTTTTTGTGAGACTAGTCATGAGGTGAGCATTGCTCTTTTAGGCCCCTTGCATGACTTATACCAGGTCGTTACTCTTGATTGGGGATTTGCAGCACTTGCTTATCTCTATTATAGACTCGACATTGTTTGTAGAGGTGCAGTGACCTTGTGTGGCTTTTGGCATGCATTACATGTATGTTCTTATTTGCCTTTAATTTTTGCATACTTCCTAATCCCTCTTCTAATTTTACTAACTCTTTTTCTTTATCAGATCTGGAGTATTGAGCTTGGGCTAGTTCATGGTTTTGGTTCTGTTAGCTTGGACAAGAGCCTGCCTTTAATGCAGATATGAGGTTCATCTCGCCTTGCTAGTACTAGGAACACACTTCAGACATACCGTGACCATTTGAATGCTCTAGAATGGAACCTAGTAAAAATAATAAAATCATTAGTATTAGCTAGTGAAACTTAATTTAGTTAATGAAAATGAAAATCTGTAGGTTGATCCTAGTTGGTTGGAAGGTGCTGATGATTTCCAGTGATACGACTTCGTGGTTGGTGCAACAAGGCTAGAGACACTGAGGATTCTACTTCCTGGATATGGTTGCAAGATGTGGTATCTTGGTGAGCGAGTATATTGCTGGTTTGCAGGACATACTAGGTGACGTTCCCTTTTTGGTATTCCTGCTTCTATGCTATAGAGTTCTGATCTTGCTGGATCAGAGCTGAGGGAGACACTGCAGGGGTATGATGCTTCGACTTTGCTTGAGTGATCCCGTCATTATCGATGATATATCTAGGAGAACCTTTTAGAGCAGATTCCCATTGGTGATGTTGAGGTATCTCCTAATGATTTCAATTATCTTCTTGGAATTTATGAATAACTCTTTTTTTTTTCAATTTGAGGAAGTCCACTCTCATGCTGTTGAGGCGAAGGAAGTAAAGACTGAGAATGTTTAGGAGATTGAGACTATTCCTGATCCTGAGATTGGCCTTAAGACTGAGAGGTTTGAGTCCAGGCCCAGTCCGTAATATGTTAGGACTAGCCGTGATGGGGCCTTTATCGGTGCTACGCTTGGTGATGTCTCTCTTCCAGACAAGTCTATGTTCTACTGGGCTCCTGCTGTTCAAGCTCTAGTTGAGCAGTAGATGCAGTTTGGTGATGCTAAACTTCCTAGCTTTTGTCCACTAGATGCTTCTCATATGAGTCTGTTTGCTTTATTTCTTGTATGGATCTGTACACTTGACATTGATATTAATAAAATTTTACAAAACAGATTCCCCAGACATAGGCAGAGTATCTATATGGACTTGCCTCGTCTTAGAGATTATTTATGATGTAGGTTACAAACAGCTGGTGGGTAAGCGCTTTCACTGAGAAAATGCAAATGTATGTATGTAATGCATATGATATGGTGTTTTCTGTGTATGCAGAGCTATTCTAGAGGTGTAGAGCAGGAGAATGAGATGCTTCGTCGACAACTTACAGACTTGGGCTTTGATCCGTATAGTGTTGGGGATTCATCTGCTAGATTTCCAGACACTTATCATCATGATGACCCTACTAGAGGATGGAGCCTATGGCCTGATACCAGAGCTCGAGATGAGTGATTTAGAGTTTTTGTATTCCTGACTTTTTGCATGTTTGTATCTGATTGCTCTCTATTGTATTGCTATTTTTATTCCTGTACTGTCTCGAACACTGTTAGATAGAACTGAAATAATGTTTGCATCTTAATTTTTTTTAAATAACTAAATAAAAAAGATAG
Organism: Mallotus nudiflorus; assembly: GCA_947683625.1. NCBI lineage: Eukaryota > Viridiplantae > Streptophyta > Magnoliopsida > Malpighiales > Euphorbiaceae > Mallotus > Mallotus nudiflorus. The sequence goes on along the minus strand of CANTUR010000282.1, from coordinate 1,066,156 downwards.
TTAATGAACATTATCCTTTTTAATTAATTATCCATTTATCTTAATCTTTTTCTAAGATGGATAATATTGGATATATAAATAATGAAAAAAATGGATTATCTTCGCAATTATCTATTTATCCCAATCCTTCTCAGATTCTATCTCTTTATACATATCTTTCTTTGCTAGCATAATCCTTTTGCCACATGAACTCATCTTCTTTCCCTATATAAGAACATACAAGGGGCATTCTCCTTCATTCTCTATACCCTCATCATGACTCAAGCATCTCTCCAAACAATGAAGAAATTTCTTAAAAGTCTCAATGGTGATGACTGGAATAGGCTTCAACCTTTCCATATCAAATCCCTGAAATCTCTTTAACACCTGACTATCGATAATAATCTCCTTCATGCTGCTTCTACCTTCTAGGATGTCAAGGACCATGTATTCAGGTTTAATGGGCAAGAGCTTTGTCCAATGATTGAAGAGTTTGCAGCTATTCTGGGATGCACATTAGACTCGATTGCTATGATAGCCCTTCTTGATTTGGAGATACAATTTCCTGGCAGATTGGTTATGTTCTTTGATTTTCCCTCAGCTAATATTTACATGTATACGCATAACCCTAGGACCATCAATCTTTCTTTGATCACCGTCTGTGGGACTTGGGACAGGAACATTGCTTCTTGGACTAGAACAGTTGCTTTCTGTTTATATGCTCAATTTTTGCTAGTTTCTCACCATGGTAGTGCTGATACATGCATTGTCAGTATTTTAGAATAGGAAGAGCTTAGGGCTAACCCTATGCTAGTTATCCTTGTTGAGACCATCATTGGGCTAGACAGGTTCAAGACTCATAACCGTTTTTTAGGCAGCTTACTTCTTCTTCAGGTATGCAACCAAAACTTTTATTTATTTTGCCTTAACTTTTGCCTAAGCCACCCTTTTGGATTTTCAGCTTAGCAGACTTGCCCTAACTTTTGCCTAAGCTACCCTTTCGAGTTTTCAACTTAGCGGGCTTTTATTTTATTATTCTTACATCTTTTTTTTTAGATTTGGTTACAGGAAAAGCTGAGCTTGCTTACTGTATCCCTTAGTCCTTTGACTTATCAACCTCATCAGCTACAATCTCATCCTCTGAAAATGAAAGACAAATTTTCTATAGACCAATGGGTTAACTGGTTGAAGAAGATTTCAGATGCTGAGATCACCTAGGTCTGCCCTTAGTGGAGATTGAAGTTCATGACTATTGAGCTGTATGATCACTGTGTTCTTATTCCAGGGCTACACTTTTCTACCTTTTTTACCCCTTTACGCCTTTGTCATCAATATGGTCGACCTCAGTTCATCGTTATTGTTCTGACTGACTTTGAAGGCTTTCATTTGAGATAAGATTCTCTGGATAAGATTAGGAGCTTGTGGCCTTATAGAGCCCTTAAACAGAATATACACCTAGATGCTGATGTTACTATTGATGATGATTACAAAACTTGGGTTGTTATCCAAAAGACAACCACCAAGATTTGCTAGGTACAAGAGAACTCAAACTTTGTATGATGAGTCGCAAAGGAAGAAACAAAGAAATCACTAGATAGAATGGTCTCATAGAGCTAGTTTTAGGCTTTCTTATGTTTTGTTATCCTTTCAAGTACTTATGCTTTATAATAAAGAAGGATATGCAAAGTTTAACCAAACTTCAATTTCAATTTCATTCATTAATTAAGGCCAAAATGAGTACATTAAATACATCACATGTGTAGACGGCGGGGCTTAGCGCGCGCCCAAGATTTTAGCAACCGCGACACTGTTTAGGCTCAGGGCCTTAGAGAACATACTAACCACTGTCACAAAGACATGGTATGGAGATGAGGAGTCGCCACCCAGGGTAATAATTGGGACAAATCGAAAAGGTGGTACTCGATTCCCTAAAAGAAAGCTAGCACCACAACCAGGAGATTCTAGATACGGAATACCAACTTCTCTTAGTCTCATGTTCATTTAGAATAATTTTATAAATGATTATTTCATCCTCTAATTACATGGAATTTTATTAAACCCTAATTAACATCCATCTAACCCAAAAGGCAACAAGTCAATAAAATTACAAGTAAAAATGCATAAAAAAAGCAATGTCCCTATATCTAAACTATGTTAATTTTATTTTATAAGTTAGCTAAATCTACATTTTATTTACAAGTGAAATGGACTAAAGGTGGGCCTACATTTTTATTAATTACTGAGCCTAGATCTATTTATTTTAGTTTATTTAAGATATGGGCTTAAGTCTATTCAATTTTTAAAAGAAAATTAAATTAGTGGACCTAAGTCTAACTTGGTTTTATTTTAAATGAAATGTGGACGTAGGTCTATTTATTTTAAAAGAAATAAATTTAAGTGGGCTGAGTTAAGTCTAAAAAAGTTTTAATTAACTAAATGGGCCTAAAATCTAATTAACCTAATGGGCCTAAGTTAATTTTAATTATTTAAAATCCTAATCCATTTTTAAGCCTATTTATTTAGTGGGTTAGACCTAAATGTGGGCTTGGGGCCCAAAAACATAAAAACAAAAAAAACAAGCCCAAAATAAATAAAACATAAAAAATAGATCAAACATACATTACAGTGATTTTCTAAAAAAATGCTAAATTAATTACATGCAAACCCTAATTTAAACTACTGCCACCATTGATTTTAATTTATTTTTTTACCCAATTGAACCTAATTACTAATCAATTTTAAAATACAGAAAATGAAAATTATCACTATTCCCACTACTGGGACTATTACAATCTACGTACAAAATTAAAATTAAATGATTATACACCTAGAAATTAAAATAACTACATAGAATATCAAAAAATGAAAAATAAAAAAATCCTAAGAACTATTGAAAAATTAATACAGGTTCATCCATGGCATTCCATGGATCTTTTGTTAAATTAAACACAGGCGGTATCCTCCTCAATTCATATGCACATATGAAAAAAAAAGCAATCAAATTAGTAGTGAAATTAAATAATAAAACAATTAATGAAATGAATAAAAATCACAGAACAGAAGAAAGAAAAAAAAATGAATGCTGTGCATATGCCCTTTTTCGGCCCCTCAGATTAGGATTTTCACTGTTGAAATTGACTCAGTGTTGATTTGATTATGGACTGGGACTAAAAAATCGTTGTATAATCTTCATCAAATGAACTGTAAAAATTAGGGTTTTTAAAGAACAGAAGAAATCAAAGTTTAATCTATCTTCCGTTTATGTAAAAAAAATCCCCCTCTTATGCACGTATGCAGACTTTGCTTTTAAATGTAGAGTCTGCGCGTACTAATCTTCCTCCAAAGGAGGAATAAACCTATTTGATCAGATAACAATTGTTTTTTTGATTTCAAAAATATCTTATGCATTTTTAAAAAACCTTATCAGATAAAATTTGAATTTTCAACCAATCAAAACATTGAAAAAAATTGATAAAAAATAAGGAAAAATACACGAAAAATAAAAAAATGGAATTATTGTGCATCGACACTGTGCAATGTCGATCAGCATTGTGTAATGCCGATCGACATTACACAATGTTGGTCGGCATTATACCAATGCCGATCCGAAATTTTTGTTAACTTTTAATTACCAAAAGACCCCTGAAAAAATGACTTATTTACAATCAAATCCTAAAAAAATGTTGCAATTTAGTCCCTAAAGTCTAGAAAATCAACAACCAAGTTCAATTTTTGAATAAATTTCATCATAGGGGCTTACATCGCAATTGTGCACAATTGCATCCCAAAATTGGGTGCTTACAACATGACATAACTCCTGTTATCAGCTAGTCCTCATGAATTTTCTAACTGAATGTTTTTCGCTCACATTTTATTTCCCTAATTTTTGCCTGACTAGCCCTTTGCGGATTTTCTAATCAGCGGGACCATTATTTTTATTTATTTCCCTAACTTTTTCCTGTCAGCCCTTTGCGGGTTTTCTGAACAGTGGGAATGTCCTAACTTTTGCCTGATTAGCCTTTTCAGGTTTTTTAGCCAGCGGACTTTATTTTCTTTATTCTACTTTTATTTATATTTTTTACAGGTAGTACTTCTTGAGGCGATCTAGATTAACAGGTTCCTTCAAGATCTAATATCTTAGCAGCTCCTTTAGGTAAGACCAATTTGACCAAGTACGGTCCTTCCTAATTCGATCTAAATTTACCTCTCAGATCGAACACCACGACTCTAGACTGTTTCAGCATCATATCTCTAACTTTGATCTTCCTAGGCTTAACCTTCTATGGCTACCTAAATGCATCAGTAATTCCCAAATGATGATGTTTGCCTTAGCCTTCTTCAGTTGTTCTAAAATTAGATCCTCTTTCTATCCTTCCTCTACTTCAGCATCTTCTGTTTCTTCCCTTTCTGCAACCCTTTCATTTTGTTTTTCTGCTGCCTAGTAATTTCGCCCGCTTCTAGTAACATGATTCACATTGGAGTATCACTCCATACATCGACTCCAGTGGGTTTTTCTTCATCAGAATCATACTAGATGTGAATAACTCCAATGATTCAATCTCTTTTCTTATCTTTCCACACTTCCATTGTGCATGTTTCCTTCCCTTTCAGATCTTCTGTATTGAGCTTACCTAAATGTTGATTTAAAAAATCTTTAACTCCTTCTTGAGACTGTTTAAGAGCCAAAGGTTCATCCTCAAATTCATCACCCTACCCTGTAGGCACAATCGATTCAATGGGGATGTCAGTGGAAGCGGGTTTAGTATAGAATACTCTGTAATTGAACTTGCTCGAAGGTTGTCCCAACAGATCTTCAACTCCTCTTGGCGATTGCTCAGGAATTTCAGGCTCTTCTTTTACTGGCTTATCATCAAACTCGTCTTCCTAACCTGAGGGCTTAATTGATTCAATAGGGATATCAGCAGAGGGTGGTTTTGAGTAAAATAATCTATAATAAAACTTGCTTAAGGGCTGGCCCAGTAAATCTTTTACTCTTCTCTGTGGCTATCTGAAAGGTTCTCCATTGAGTATAAGGTTAAGGTCCTCAAAGGAGCTTAACACTTCTTCTTCGCTAACCCCTGAGTTGATCATCATGGTGGCTGGTGGTGGAATATTTCGGTAGTCTGGGAAAGGGTTATTTTTGGTGTTTGGGTTGGAATAGGATTTCTTAGGGTCAGTGATTTTTCCAGAGTCTATCAGGTTTTGGATTTCGTGTTTTAGGCGAATGCAGGTATCTGTGGAATGGCCAGCTACTTGATGAAACTTGCAGTAACTGTTTGGATCAGAGCCAGGGAGATTTGGATTCGGGGGGTTTAGAAAAGGTTAAGGGTCTCTAGGACTTTGGAGAGTGGTTGGTTGAAGTTGGAGAACCTTCTAGGTTGTTGAACTGTAAGCACCTCCATAGCTTGGCTAGTACTTCCCTATTGTGTGCCCCCATTTGAGTAATTTCAGGTTACAATACCTTTAGAACTCTCTTTTTTCTCATTCTTTATCTCTTTAGCTTGTAGACTATCATTATACAGATCTATGAAGGTCTTTGGGTTCAACATTTGTAGTCTTTCGACCAAATTAGGTGATACATTATGAAAAATCATCCTAACTTGATCCTTTTCAGCCAGTTTATTTTTCATCAGTCATGCTTTATTCATGAATCTGGTGAGGAAATTAGAAAAGGACTCATTTGGTTTTTGCTTAGTTAACTCTAAATCCATAATAGACACTTCCAATTGAGTGTTATAATTATATTGTTTCAAGAATGTAGTACATAGTTCCTTTAACAAGCCCTAATAGACTTTTCTAACCCATGGTACTAGTTTACAACCATTCCCTCTAGTGACAGTACAAACAGCTTAGCAACTACTGACAATGGCGCTTTAGTAGTGCTCATGGTTATGATTTATTGACTCAAATGAATTCTAGGGTCTCCTCTCCCATCAAATTTCTGCAGTTGAGGCATTTTGAATTTTTCAAGCAGCTTATTTCCCTCTATTTGTAGCATGTTATCAAAGTCAAAAGAATATCCTATTCCTTGTCCTTTAATAAGCTATTCCATCTTAGACATTTTCTGAGTCAGTGCTTGCATCTGCTTGGACTCAAGGTCTTGAGCCAATTCAAGTGATTCTCTCTTCGCCTTTTCTACCATGTAGTTTTCAATGTCTTCCATTATCACATCAGTAATAGGCACATTTCTAAGAGTAAGTTGCCCCCTAGTGTTGTCAGCAGGAGGTGGAGGAGCTACAACAATAGGTGGAGCTCCTACAGGAGGTGGCTGTGTAACAATAGCAGCAGGTGGTTGTCCAACAACAGGTTGCACTAGTTTGGCCAAAGCCTGTCTCAGTTCATCTTGCATTATAACTCTCATGTCATCCATCAAAGCTCACTTAATGTCCTCTAAGGTCCACATCTCTGGTTGTTGTCCCATTTCAGTCTGTTCAATATGAGCTAATTCAACTTCTAGGAATAGTGGATTGATTTGACTCCCCTCTAGTCTCTCCAGTCTGTGAAGAATGCTTTGAGCTATGGACTCCGGACTTAAATCAACTCTGGTCAATCTGCCACCTCTTTGTCCCCAGACACAAGAAGACCCAGATGAATCTATGATGGCTGCAAAACAAGGTATTAGTATGATGCATGGACTATATGTATGCATGTATGCATAATGCATGAGTTTATGCAACAAATAGCAGGCAAGCACTTAACAAGTAGCAAGTATCAAGAAGTAATCAACAAGCAACATACAAGCATAAGCCTTCCAACTTTATTCCTCCCACACACGTGTTCAATGGTGAGTTTCTTTTCCTTGGGTTTTTGGTCTTGGCCTTCATATCAATAGGGGATATTAAGAGTTAACGCGTATGCCAAATCTCTCTTAAAAGAAAAAAGCACAGAAGCAGCATTTCTAAATATAAAGGTCTAGCCTAATCCTTATTAGCCTAAATGAGCTTCAAAGGTATATGCCTAAGCTTTTATAAATAGAAATACCTCATGGTAATTTAAACAAACAAGCACTTTGGATGAAGATCCTAAGGGAAGTAACTAGGCCATTATATATGGTTAGGGTTCGGTGAAAAGTTAAGGTTCTCTTAGCAAGATGCTCTCTATTATGGATGTTGAGTTATAGGCTAAGGTCAGAGGGGCCCAACATCCTTTACCAACTCAAGAGAAGATTACCCCCCCTTAGGGACTTGGGTTATAGACTCTGGTCAGATGAGCCCGGTAATCTCTCTTGAACCGAGTTAAGGCTAAAAGTGATGGTTAGCCAATCTACAACTCCATGAAGCTAGTGGACTCATGGAATAATAAACCAATGCCATCAGTTTAGTAGGGACATACATAATGAAATAATAATCGATAAAACAATTTTAAAGAACACAAGTAGAATCAGTATCTTTTATCCCTAGCAGAGTCACCACTGTAGACGATGGGGTTTACGTCGCAATTATGCACAATTGCATCCCGAAATTGGGTGCTTACAATCATGTTGTCACAATCATAGCTAAGGCTTTGAATATTAATTTTGATGCTTATACCCATAAGGTTGAATGCTCTTATTTCACTAACCATGCTTTTGTGAGAGGGGAAGTTATTGATGCAGGATTTCAATTTATTCTTGCCCGCTCTCGTTCATGTTGGTGTGGACTTGCTGGATCATCCCGAGTTAAGGAGCCTCCACCTGCTTACCAAACCAAAAGTGAAGCGGAGGATGAACTTCCTCAATACCAACCCTTTGGAGAAGACATTCCTTTGCTAACATATCCTATCCAACATATGCCGGGATCTTTTAGTGATCACCCTCAAATTTGGGACCAAATTCTAAAAAACCAAATTGCCATGCAAGGGCAATTGAATGCGATGGAACGTCACCAAAAGCAATTGAATCACCGAAAAAGAAAAATGGAGTACAAGTTAAGCCGCTACTTTGCTCAAACTGGATACTCAATTGAGTCTCCACCCACTACTCCAACCGACGATTGAGGGAGTATTTCTATCCTTTCCCTACTTTTCTTTTATTTTCATTAAGGACAATGCTTATTTTTAAGTATGGGGAGGGATATTAGTTTTAGGGATATTAGTAGTTTATTAGTAGTATATTATTAGTATATTAGGGTGTTATGTTTATGTTTGTGTTATATTTTTGTGTATTTGTATAAATTTTTTTTTTCCAAAAGTAGCCATCCTTAATAGTCTTTTTAATTTTATTGAAGTTAATATGTTTTATTAATAATGCATTTCTTATTGCTCAATTGGTAGAAGTTTAAGTTTCATGTAGTATAAGTAGTAAGTTTACCACTTTATCTCTTTTTATTATTTTTAAAGTCTAAGAAATGTAGTAGTCAACTTGTTAACTATGCTTAAGGCCAGGTAGTAATGATTTAAGTTTAGTTTTTCTAGAGACTTAGGTAACCTTAGAGAAACTATAGCCATAATACCAAGACACTCACTTTTCAATAATGGATGAGGATATGAAAATAAAAAAAATAATAAAAAAATATAAAATAAGTAAATAATGCTTGTGATATGATGCATCTCGAGTAAGTTGTGTACAAATGAGTATGCTCTTTAGTTGCATTCATTCAGAAAGAGATGTCTAATGTCATAAGTTGATGTTTCTTGAGTAAGTTGTGTGCATTTATGTTTGCTCCTCATTTGTATTCATTCAGAAAGAGTAAATTTAGCAAATATGTTTTTGAATAAAATTGTCTAAAAATGCCATAAGAAGAGTGAGTCAATGTGTGTGCTTAACATTGTCTCAAGGTTGCTATTGCCTCTAGAATCCTTAAGTTTGAAACATGACTATTTGGCTAAATAGCTTGGTTAGAACTTTGACTTTGACTTTTTGATTTTATTCTTAGTAGATTGAGATAACTTAGTAAACTTGTTGCCTATGCTATGAGACTTGTCTATTTTACCATTATTGAGCATTGGAATTTCAACTATTGACTTATTCCTTTCCTAACTTCATTCATTATTAAAATGACTTGATAAGGAGGCTACATTTCTTTTTTTTGAGTAAATGAAATTTTTTTTAACTTTTTCATATTTGATCTATACTTGCTTGAGGGTAAGCAAGGTCTAAGTGTGGGGGAGTTTGATGCAATGCAAATATGCATAGTTATTTAGGGTATTTGATTAGTTATTTTCATATTAATTTTTTTTGAAAGTATGTTTTTAGGATATAAGTGTTGGTTTTATTTCCAAATTCCTTTTATGGTTATTTTTGTGTCTTATATGTGTTTTTAGGTCAAATTGGTTAATGAAAAAGACTTTAAAATGATTTGGAAGAAATGTGAAGTTTGCAAAGCAAAAGGAAGTTAAAATCGAGGCCGTGCTGACTCGTTACAATTGGATTAAGTCATTACAGAGACCCAATGTGCTGAGTCATTCCTCTGTGCTGAGTCATATAGAGACTGATGGTGCCAACTCATGCCTTGGTGCTGAGTCATCCCAAGAAGCCTATCACTTTCCAACTCTAAGTAGTCTTCGTATTTCAACCATAACTTCTTCTACAGACATCAAAATGAGGTGATTCAAGTTGTGTTAGAAAGATAACTCGACAATATAAAACTTTGATGAAGGGAACTTCTGAAGATAATGTCATTAAAATGGAAAAAAATTTCCTTGAAGTTTCTATATTTTCATAAGAGTTGTGATCCTTCATCTAAAGGGTGCCTTTTCAATTTTAACTTCTTGTAACTACCTCTAAGGTCTATGTATACATCATTTTTGACCTATAGAGGGAAAAGGGATACATATGCAGAGATACAATATCATTTTATCTTAAGAAAAATTACTACTTAGTTTTTTATTTAAAGTTCATTTTTAGAAGGCAACGCCAATCAAGAAGAAAGGAAGATCATTTTGGCCAAGCAATATTAGAAGATATCTTTAAGGGTTTTATTAACTCAATCTCTTCTTTTGTATGTTGTATTTTGATTATCTTTTCATTGAACTAACCATGTATACTAGCTAAGTCTTTGTAGGAATTGCAATGAATGATTGAATAAGGATTCCATATTTCTAACTTTTTTTTATATTTTGATTTCTATTAGTGCAATTTGATGTTTTGTATGACTGATCACCATATATAACTTGTGAATCGAATTACTTAGAATGAGAATTGAAGTAATTCGGTGGAAGAATAATTGAAGTCATTTAAGTAATGACTATCACTTGGAGACAAGGGATTCATCTTAAAGGAAAAAGCATTAGTGTTTAATGTTGTTGATTTTTTCTCTATCTTTGCAAAGACACGAGAGTGCTTGCAGACTCTAAGAGGAAATACTTCTAATTGATAATGAGAGTTACTGTTAGGGATTTTAACCTTTATTTAACAATGAGAGTTGCTTTTAAAGATTATATGCACTAATTTCCAATCAATATATATATATATAAGAACATTTATTTTATCCTTATTTGATTATCATTGTAATTCTCCTTATTAATCTTTATTAAGAACTTATAGTAGTAATTAAAATAGTTAAATATTAGTATAGTTTATTTGTTATTTCAATTCTTAAAACCTATTTTGATTTTACTTTGCCTATCCATCTAATTATCTATCCGGTTAATACAAGGTAGTACCAAATTCCCGAGTGTTTAACACCCTACTTGCTCTATGCTAAGTCCTTAGAGACTAGGGTATAAAATTTGACCCGCTTCATTATTTTTTTTTAAGCTGTGTCGAGACCGAGGCCTATCGGACCAGGCCCATCGAGTTAGTCTCAAGGAGCGTAAACTTGTGAGTTATTATTCTATATACACATTGCATATAGAATGCATGAATAAGGATTTTCACATTTTCATTATACGTTTATACATGATTTATTTCATTAAATGATTTAATATATTTTTGTTATATTTCGATATATAAACAATATATATGCATGTTGTAATTTTCAATATATACCTAGTATATTCATGGTTGATTTGGGTATATTTATGGTATATATATCTAATATATGTTTAGTATACATTTAGTATATTTTCAGTATACTTTTGGTATGTAATTGATATATTCCTCTTTAAATGAATGCTACCATGTTTATATCATGCATTTTATTATTTTTTTATAATTATAAGAATGATTTGAAGGATAACAGTAGAACGTGCTACTAGTGGGCTATGTTAGAACTGTTGCACGACAATATGGTAGAATTAGGTTGAAATCTAATAATTGATATTGAGATGTTGGTTATTGGATAGGCTGACTGTGGATCCTCGGTTGACGTAGTGTACTTGGGCCTAGTCATGCCGGTAATGAGATTGTGGAACCTTAGTTGACCTAGTGTACTTGGGGTCAGTCTAATACCTTAAGTTGGAAAAATTAATACTTGGAGTTTTGATTAAGTCTGTTGGCTATTAATTATTATGATCGAGGTTGCGAACTGTTAGGGTTCTGCTCCGGTCCTTCAACTAAAATGATTTTATGCTTTTATTATATATAAAAAATGAATTTTTGCATATGAGTGAAATGTCTATATATATTTATATATATACTGATGTTTGACTGTATATGAGTTAGATTGCATGTATATATATTATAATAATTCACTCAATGAGGTCTGACTCCCCTCAATATTTTTTTTCAGGAGATTCCTTATCGTCAGACCTTAGTAGACCTCTATGCTGGACCTCTTTAGCCATGGCTGGATTATGTAATTTATTATTCTGAACTTTTTATGTACTCTAAAAAACTACAGTAGTTGTGTATTGTATCAGTAGAATGTTATTTTGGTTTTGAGACCTGTCTCTGAAGATTGTATGAATATATTTTTATTTTATGAAATAACATTTGAATATTTATTATATATCGAGTAAAATTTTAATTATGGTGTATTTTTATTTATTTATTGTTTGTGATTCTTTTTTTTAAGGCTTGCTATGGGTTCTGGATTGGAAAGAATTCCTGTTTCCTAGCGCCAGTCATGACTTCCGGTTTGGGTCGTGACAAAAGTTATATTTGTGCTAATGTCCCATTTTTCTTGGCATTCTTGCTTGGTCAGAAAATGGTATTATTGAACAATTTGAAGAAGAAGAAGAAAAAGAGGAGGAAGAGGAATGGGAAGCACATGGGTGTGGGTTTTTGATTTTTGATAGGGTGATGTGGCATTGGCTTTGGGTCCACTAATGGTAAATTTAACCCCTCTGTTAATAAAGGGACTTAAAGTTCAATAAAACTTGAATTTTCAATTTAAGTGAACCATAAATTAATTAAGGTGTTTAAGTACATTTCAGAGTATACTTCAAGAGCCAAAATGTACCTTATCCATGTAACTATTAATTATGTGCAACAGTTATACATAATTCCTAAATTTATGGTGTAAGCTAACCTATTGTTTCACTATTGGATATAGATTTTTTCTTTGTTTCTCTAAATAATTTTATTAATGCTAATTGCCTAGTTTATGTTGTCTCAAACTAGCATATACTATTGACAATTAAATTTGAAGTGAAAAGTGTAAGCATCAAGAAAACTATTATATCATAATCTTCTCACATTGCACTAAATCTTAATTTCCTCCATTATCTTACTGTTAACTTAATTTTAGAATTAAAAACGGCAAATTATAGTTGAATTTAATTTAAAACTTACAAAATCTTTTTTTTTTTTTTTAAAATTAGAGCTATATATGTGTTTGTTATTTTTTAGTTTTTTGGGTGATTGTAAGTGTGCCAGAGGAACTAAGTTTTAAAAAATAAACTGACTTTTCCCAGATAATTTGTAGATCCCTAAGCTCATTTACCATAATTTGTTTGAATTTCATAGATGAAATAAAATTAAAAATACAAAAGTTATTTGAGTAATTAAAAAGGAAATTGTATTGATTTTAGAGTTTAGTACAAAAATGAAAGTAGAATAAAAATAGTGCTATTAGTAAACTAAAGAAAATGACAGTAAAAATGATTAGCTAATGATGAAGATGAATGCATATTTGTAGATTGATATCGATATCTTGTCTTCAATCATTTTTATCTTTTTATAATGCTAGAATTCATTTCCCCAAATAATTATTAGAGCTCATGAGTCTTTAGTTTTGTAGAGAATAAATTCACGTAACTCTTCATAATAATAACGCCAGTGATACCCTTCATCCCCAAGTCTCATGTATATAATAAACAGTCACGTTCCAGATTTTTCTAGGCTCCTTATCCTCTAAGCCCTTGCAGATTGGACCTTAATTATTCATCTATATTTTTTTAATTTTTAATTTATATTAAAAATATTAGGCTTACAATTTTTTAACCCAAAATTCAATTTGGATACAAATAATATTCATATTTAAGAAGAAATGCATTCACATATATATTTATATACCCATCAGTCATGTAATATTGTTTGTTGCATCCAATCATATTAACTAGTTAGCAAGAAAATCATTTCATTTGCTTATCATACTTAAAAAATTTTGATCTTGATCTCACTTATTGTATTCTTCAATTGTAATTTTTCTTGGTGTTACAGAAACATTAAATTTGAAAAGAAATGTAAAATTTGAAATATAAAATACTTGATAGCCAGGCCTATAATTTTTTTGATTTAATAATCTATTATGTGCCTAGAAAATATATTTTAATTATAATATTGTAAATTGTCCATTCTTTGGACCCAATACATCATTTAATATGACCCAGAGGCTGTTTATGTACCAATATACAATAGGAATTTGCATCCTTTGATCAGTGTGTGGACTGAAGTTGACTCTCTGATCTCATAAAATATTTTGATATGAATATAGAGATGGTGATCCTTTAATTTTTTTTTAGGTCTGATTCTGTATCTTCCCTTGCTATATATGTAAATGTGAAGGGGATGTGACCTTTGGGCCATCAGTCCAATGGTACTTAGGTTTAGGAAATTAAGGAAATGGCAAGTATTTTCTTTGAAATTGAAAGAAATTTAGATCCACCTAAATTTGCAAATAATTAAGTAGCTCTTGCCTTTCTATTTCTATAAGGTATTTTGTTTGTCTTATGCCGTTTCATGAAATTATGTATGTTGTTAAAAATATGCATGATATTTATGTCTAAAGGGAGTTTGTTTTATGAAAAATAAGAGTGGGTATTAAAATGTAAATGAGTGATTTTGATTTTTAGTATTTGATTAATTAAAATTTTCCATAAAAATGAGAATAGATTCCCCAATTAATCAGAATTTTTTATTCTCTTATGAGAGGATTTTATATATAAATAATATTGATTTTGATTTCAACTCTCTTATAAACCAAACTTTTTGTCAAAAGTCATCTGATTTCCGATTTCTTTTTATTTCAATTCTAGAATATGAACCAAATGATATCCAAATAAAATTAAACTTTTATTAATTAAAAGAAACGATGTCCAAAACATTTTTCATTTTCTTAATTAAACTTTCAAGGTCAAATTCTATGTATAAAAGAAATAGATGTTGAGAGAGCTTTACTCTCCTTATAAAATCTATCCAACTCAAATTTTAAAATAGTTGAAGTTTATATAACTACGATCTATTAAGAACATAAAAAAAAAAATCTTAAAATTTATTTCTATCATTCATCTTGGAATTTGACTGAATTGTGAATAATTTTCAATGCAAATATATCAATCTATTGAGCTGCTATCTTTATTGCTTGGATGTAAACTCCATGAATTGCCAGTCTCTGAAGATAAGGAACTTGATCCCACATGCAACTGCTGCTTTAACTCAAAAGAATTGCACCCTTCAAGTTTCCGATGCTACTTTCTTTTTCGTAAGCCAAATTGAAATCAGGCAAACATGTTGGTCTATCCCATCACAATTCTGCTTTCTGATAATTTGTAATAAGAATGAAAATAATGTCTGAAGTTAATGGTCTTGGCTTGGCTGTTTATGGGTGAAGTTGCTTGGGCATCCTGGCACTATACCTACATCCTAAATTAATAGTCTAAGTGAGATTTAAATAAAAAAAGTCCTTTTTTTTTTTTTCTCATTTCTCTAAATAGTTTTAGCAATTGCGTAGTTTATGTTGTGTCAAACTATCCTGTGCCATTGACAAATAAATTTAGGATGAAAACGGTAAGCAAGAAGAAAATTATGATATTGTTAATTTTAATTTTACAATTAAAAGAGGCAAATTATAATTTAATTTAAAACTGACAAAATCTAAAAAATAAAATTTACAAAATAAAAATAAAAAAAATACTGCAATGGCTATTAGGAAGAAATGCATTCATATATTTATTATAGGTGGCGGGTTAAGTGTGCACTAAATGTTTGACAATTATGACACTGTATGAGTTTAGGGTCTACTAAGAAATACAAAATAGATTTGGGGCACAAAATGGAGATGGAGTTGCCATCCGGATAAAAGTTAGAACACACTGTAGAGAAATTAGATTTCACGGAAGTTTCCAGAAGCTATTATCAGAGATCGGGTTCAGAAACTGGGTATGAGGTTTTGAAATGCGCACCCAACCTTGAGGTTAGCCTCCATATGTGTTTTGTATTTTATTACCTTTGATTATTGAATTATTTCCTTATTTAATGTGGATTGCAATCGTTTCTAATTTTATATTTTAATTTAAGTTTGCACATTAGTCTTATTTTCATGCTTATAGCCCGACTTATATTACAAATAAAATAAATAATGATAATTTACAATCATACATTCCAAATAAATAGGGGACAAGATTAGGGATTACAATACTTTGTTCAAAAAATGTAAAATAAACCATACCTAAACCAAAGATAAACTAATTAATTATACAAATAGAACCTCTCAAGAACTAATTAATAAAATAACTATTTGATGATTAAAAATCACCAACTAATTCCTACAATAAGCACAAATTAGCCCCATCTCACAAAATAACAATATTATCTACAAAATAATTAACAAATAATATTCATGGGAAATGGAAATAGCATAACAAAATAGTCCACCAAAAATCACAATAATATTTATACAATAATATATTGAGCAACATAGTAATAAAAAATCAAGATATATAACAAGATAAATACAGGAATCATGCAAAATATACAAAATAAGCATTAAAAACAAAATAGAATGGTGCATGATTCTAATGGAGCAGCGACGCCTCTTCTCCTGACCAAGACGCAATATTATATTGCCGTAACATGAAGAGACGATGCCTCTACAAAGAGATGTTGCCTCTTCAATAGACTTAAAAAACAGACTACATTAATTAGCTTTTAAGAAACCCAATATTCAGATAAATATGCAAAGACTGATACAAATATACAAAAATCAATAACCAACACTCAATATCATTTCACATATGACCTTAAACAAGCAAAAAACACAAAAGAAACATGCAAGAGTATAATAAATCAAAAGCTTTTAAGAAAATGAAGAACTTAAAGCTTAAAAAAATGGGAATTTTCATTGATTGGGATGAAGTTGATGCTCCTAACTAAGCCTTTAAAGCTTGGTTTATTTACTTGGGTGATTGAAATGCAAGGGAGCCTTCCTCCTTAAGAAATCAAGTCCTTTGATCCCAAAAGTCCCTTTTTCCTTTTTCCTCTTCTTTTTTTTCCTTCCTTTCTCTTTTCTCTTTGTTTTTCTCTTCTCCCCACTAAAAGTTTCAGTTCTTAAAAAAGTTAAAAAGTCCAAAGTCCTTTCTCCTATGCCCACACCTTCTTTTTTAAGGCCTCTCCTCCCTTTTGCTTTTCTAATTCCCAAAAACCCCACTCACTGTCACACACTCCCTCTTTTTCATTATTCCCCATGCCCCTCTATGCTTTTTCCTGCTTTTTTTTTTCTCTTTCTTTGGCATTTAGGAATGTCTCAAACCCAAAGTAGGTGAGTCTTAATTACTGCCATTAATGACATTTAATGTTGTAAAGGGTGGTTGTGAAGAGGCGTTGCCTCTTTGATGAGGCTTCGCCTCACCGATGCCTAGGGTAAAGAGGTGATGCCTCTTTGTTAAGGCTATCGCCTCTTCACTTAGGCTAGGTCTGAACCTTTATGCCAAAAGGCAATAGGCTTGGGCTTTTAAGGCTTAGGCTTAGTGTTTAAGCTTGGATTTAGTGTTTTGGGCTTTTGAGTCTATTTTTAGAGAAGTTTAGGGCTTCCCTTACATTCAAAACTTGTACTTTCTCATTATTGGGCTTCTATTGTGGGCCAATTAAACTGAAGGTGTCCATATTTTGCCTTCTTGGTTTTTAAAAAAACTAATTTTTTTGAAAATAATTTTTTGAAAAAGCAACATGCACATGAATATATTGAGGGATAAGAAGAACATACATGACCTTCAAGCTTCATTTGGGCTATTAGCCTCAGGAATTCATACTAAAGAGGTCAAACTTTTATTCAAAATGTGACTGTGATCCTTAGGTTTTCCTAGCCTGATTAGCCACTTATTATAATTTGGCATGATTCCTAAGTTTTCCTAGCTTGAGAAATCACTTAATAAAGAAGTTGCAAATGTGACCATGATCCTTGGGTTTTCCTGGCCTGATCAGCCACTCAATATAGTTTATCGTAAAACTTAGGTTTTTCTGGCACAAGAGTCACTCAGTAAAAGAGATGAAAATATAACCATATTCTAAATTTTCCTAGCATGATCAGTTGCTCATTATAGTTTGTCGTAAAACTTGGGTTTTCCTGGCCTAAGAGTCACTTTGTAAAAGAGATAAAAATGTAACCGTGTTCCTTAAGTTTTCCTATCCTAATCAATTACTCATTATAGTTTATCATAAAAATTAGGTTTTCCTAGCCTAAAAGTCACTTAGTAAAGGAGATGAAAATGTAATTGTGCTCTTCGGGTTTTCCTGGCCCAATCAGTTACTCATTATAATTTATCCTAAAACTCAGATTTTTTTAGCCTAAGAGTCACTTAATAAAAGAGATGAAAATGTAATCATGTTCCTCAAGTTTTCCTAGCCTAATTAAATACTCATTATAGTTTATTGTAAAACTTGGGTTTTCTTAGCCCTTTTGGCCTTTAGTCACTCAGTAAAAAAGATGAAAATGTAACCATATTCCTCAAGTTTTCTTGGCCTGATTAGTTACTCATTATAGTTTGCCATAAAACTTGAGTTTTCCTGGCCCAAGAGTCAGTTAGTAAAAAAGATGAAAATATAACCATGTTCCTCGAGTTTTCTTGGCCTGATCAGTTACTCATTATAGTTTATTATAAAAGTTGAGTTTTCTTGGCCTAAAAGTCACTCAATAAAAAAAATGAAAATATAACTGTGTTCCTCGAGTTTTTCTAGCCCAATCAGTTAGTCATTATAATTTATCATAAAACTTAGGTTTTCTTACCTAAGAGTCACTCAGTAAAAGAGATGAAAATATAACTGCGTTCCTTGGGTTTTCCTAGCCTAATAATTTACTTATTATAGTTTGTTGTAAAACTCAGGTTTCCTGGCCTAAGAGTCACTCAGTAAAAGAGATGAAAATGTAACCATGTTTCTTGGGTTTTCCTAGCCTGATTAGTTACTCATGATAGTTTGTCATAAAACTCAGGTTTTCTTAGCTTAAGAGTCGCTTAGTAAAAGGGATAAAAATGTAATCGTGTTCCTTGGGATTTCTTAGCTGAAAAGTCACTCACTAAGGAAGATGCACTTTGGGGATTCAAACTTGACTAGAAACTTCCTATGATGCACACTTTGGGAATTCAAACCTGACCAGTTGCTTTTTCTACCATGCACTTCAGGGATTAAAATCTGACCAAACGCTTCTTATGTTATGCACTTTGGGGATTTAAACTTGACCAGATGCTTTTTCTTGCTGATGCTTCGATTAGAACATCTTTAATTCTTAAACATCAATTTCAGGGTATACTTGAGAAGCGAAATTTTCTTTTAGCTTTGCTGGGGAGTATATTTTTTATGGGCCTTTGTATTCTTTTCATCTAATGGGCTTTACCCTCTTCTTTTCTCTTCTTTTCAACCAGTCTTCCTCTTTTACCATGTTTCTTTGACATATAAATTCCCTTTTTTCTCTTTTCAAAGTCACTTTCACTTTTTATTTTTTCAAGTTCTTTTTTTTGTTTTTTTCTTTTCTATCACTCTTTAGACCCTTATTTACTATGGATGCTGCACGGACTCTAGATTTATCTACATGGGACCTAGTGACTCCCTCAGTACATTCTTTACATAGTTTTAGGCTCAGTATTAGAGATGAGGTCCCTCTTTTTATAGACGTGCGATCCTATATCTGTGGATTGGTTATAAGAGAGGTTAGTACCTGATTTCTTTTGATTTTTTTCTATAAATAATATTAGATAACATCGGGTTATTGTTCATATATTCATGTTTATCATTTTAACTAATAGAAATTTGATTTAATGGAATAAAATTGCAAAAATTGAATCATTCTGTTAGATCATCGACATATAGAGGTGTTGCCTCTTTGATGGGGTGATCGCCTCTTTGATCAGGCAATTGTTTCATCATAAAAAGGCAGTCATCTTTTCATGTTAAAGTTCCCATAAAGAGGCAATTTCCTTTGAGCCAAGAGGTGATGCCTCTTTATTAAGGCGATCGCCCTTAATAATATATTTTTGAGTTAGAAATTGAGTTCCTTCATGAAAAATAATAATACCACTTCTTATTTTACTCCTATAGCTTGATGCCTACATCCTCAAGGGTGTTGGGAACTTTAGCAGTGCCTGTATTTGGTATGATGAGCTCACAAATGTGCTAAAGGCTTTTATCTGTGACATGGGATTTTTTGATTCCATCCTAGCACTTCTTATGCAGTAGAGGCATACAAACTATCAGCTTCTTCATGCTTTGATGGAGAGATGGTCCAACACTACTTATACATTCCATCTTCCTTTCCGGGAGTTCACGTTGAATCTAGTGGCTTTTGCTACAGTCACTAGTATTGCTTGCATGAGAGATTTTGCTCCTCTTGATGCTAGTCTCCACCGTCTATCTCCCGATTGTCTCACTTTCATTGACCATCTACTTGGCATGGTCTTAGATATGAAGAGGATTTACATAGTGAAGCTCAATTCCATTTAGAGCTTTTATACCCATGCTAGAGTTGACATAACTACCATGCCTCGTTAGATTGATAAGGTAGTGTGTGCATTCCTAGTTTACTTGCTGCGTACCACTCACTTTGCAAACACTGCTAGTTCTATAGACCTGAGCTTCCTGATGCCCTTGAGGGATTTGGACCTGGTGGCCATATATGACCAGGGCAGTTGTGCTCTAGCCTATCTATACATAAGTCTGGATGAGTCGATGCGTAGAGCTAAGAGGCTTTGCAATTTCTGGCATGCCATTCTAGTACTTCCCTCCTATTTTACTATTAAGTTCTACCTTAACTGCTATTATCATAATTTACTAATAGTTCTTTCTTTCTTTCTTTCTTTTACAAGATTAGCTGGAGTTGATCATAGGGATTACTCATGTTATCAACATTCATTTCCTTACTATAGGAGATGGGGCCCAAGTCATGCTTAGGGGAGACTAGTTACTCGCGTGCATATTCATCATGAGTAATTGAACACTCTCACACATGATGAGGTAAGAACCTACAAATATAATTATAATTAGTAACACATTTATTAATCAAATTCATTCACTTACCTCTTTGCTTTCACCACTATGCTTGGATTTATAGGGTTCTTAATCAGGATATTCTCAAACCATGGTACACTTGATTCCATTATCTTAGAGGAGGGTACTACTTTGAGGGCCTAACTATAGAGTTTGGTACCTCAATGAGAGGGTACACTAGTGGCAAATAGGTGCTCAAGTGAGACAACCACCCCTCACTCCTCCCCAACATATTTTTAGGAACATAAGTTAGAGGGAGATGAGCTTGATTTGGCTCTAGTAGGAGATGATGCTGTTGATTATTATGAGAGGAGGAAGTCTCGATACGTGGATTTTTCATAAGCTTATCTTATATAGAGGGTGCCTCTACTTGCACCTACACCTCATGTAAGCATGCAATTCTATTAAACATATATTTCACATCCATGCTTGTGGATATTGTTTCCTAACTTAATTTTTATTCTTAGGTGCCAACTAAGGCACTAGCTCCTTGTTCTAGGCCTACAGCATAGAAGAGGCCTCATCAGCATCATCGTATTATGCCTAGCAGTAAAGATACCTCCTTTAGCGTGCGACCTATTGGGTAGCCTTCTAATTATGGATCTCAGGTCAAAGCTAGTAGGCTTGTTGCCACTCTTGACTTGCTAACCCACTATTAGGTGGCTTCAGGCAAGCTCTCTCGTTAGTTCTTGATGTTAGATACGAGCTTGGAGCTCGAGTTCTTACCAGAGGCCACTACACTTGTGAGTTCCCTTCTTCCAAAGTCCTATTCTCAAATTTTACTTAACACATGATTAATTCTCATAATATATTAATTGCATAGATACCTCAAGATTAGGGAAAGTATATATATAGGGTGATTAAGGCCCATTAGGACTTCCTGATGTAGATGACTTAACAATGGAAGGTAATAACTACATCTTATTTTTATATGTATGCATGCTCTCATGATTTCTTACCTCTTATGTCATCTTAATGGGACTAAGATGAGGCTAGCTAGGCCAAGATTATTGCTCTTGAGTGTCAGCTTACTACTCTCCAGGTCGAGGGTGACAAGGAGGAGGGTGACACGAGTGATGATGAGGAGAGGAGCTAGTTGATAAGCATGTTGAGGATGATAGTGATGACGATGGAATTAATAGCCTGGAGATGATGAGTAAAGGGATACCCTAGAGGCCTTCTAGCATAGGATCATTTTGATTGGAGACATTTTTATTGTCTTGCACTGTTGCCTTGTTATTATCTTGATTAACTTTTGCTTTATCATTTTCATGTTTTGCACTTGATGAATGATGCAATATTTAAATTCAAAATTTGGCAAGATTTTGAATCAATCGAGGGATTTTTATTGCTGAAATACTCTCCTTTAAATTTGTATATATTGTACAATCATTCTGTAGCAACACAAATATAAGTTTCACTTGTTGGAGAGGCATCACCTTTTTGTGAAGAGGTGATAGTGAATCACTTCTTCATATAGAGGCAATCGCCTCTATAGGTTCTGTCTGTAGCTACTTAAATCCCTAATTCTTCTTTAAAATCCTCAATTCCCCATTCACATGAATTCTCTTCATTCTGTCTCTAAATAGCATCCTAACCTCCTAACATGACTAAAAGAAGTTTGAAATAACTACAACTAATTTTAAAAAGCTTGGATGGTAGATTATGGGCTAGATTAGATCCATTTCACCTATTTGTCTTTCAATCTTTACATGCTAAGGAGATTAATTTCCCATTTCTCCATGTTCTTGCTCAATTCTAGGATCCTCAAAAAATGTTTTCAAATTTAACACTATAGTGTTATGCTTCCTGCCAAAGGAATTAAAGCTATCTTTAGCTTTCAAATGGATTTTGCTTATGAGATTACAATTCCTCTAGTTGAAAGCCTAAATTTACATTCCATCCAACACAAAATGGCTAGGCTATTCAACCTTTCCCCTCAGTCTTCACTTTGCCATATCTTTGGTAATGAGATTTTGATGTGCTGTTTTCTCGAAGCTGTTGTGACTATAGATAATAATGAGGTTTACTAGCCTCAGATAATTTCTCTTTACTTATATGCTCAATTTCTACTAGTTTCTCATTTTGGCAACTATGACCCAAAAGTTCTTCACATTCTGGACTAAGTGAAAGTTAGCCTAAATCCTTTTCCTTTTATCCTAGCAAAGACCATAATTAGATTCGACAACTTCTATGAAACTAGGTGATTCTCAAGGAGTCCCCTGCTATTAGAGGTGAGCTTTTTTTTTTTTTAATCAACTTCTGTCTTTTTGCCATTTTTACCTATTCTTTCTTTCAACATGTATGGTTTCATGAAAAATTAAGGTTACTTGAACCTTTCAGAGACATTGCACATTACAAAGCCAAACACTATCATACTAGGAGACTTCATCCTATTCCAGAGGATATTTAAAGAATGTTGTCTACATTCCCTGACACTCTAATTTGGTGAATGTGCCCATAGTGGAGGTTGCAACACATGACCATATAGTGTTATACCTACTACATTCCACTAGCCAATCGCCACTTTGCCACTTTTTATAATTATGCTCAGCTTTACAAATAATACGGGCAGAAATAACTGATCATAGGTCTAATGTATGAATTTGAGCTAGGGCCCCTTTCTTAAAACTTCCTGGACAACCTTATCGTTACTTAGTCTTATAGATTCATTCAAAAGTTCATTGACTATGATGGAGATCAGTCCACTGATGACTGATAATAGGCATAGATCCAGTTACAATAGATAGATTATGATGAATTCATAAGAAATAAAAGGACAAGGGCATTATAGGCATTAAGTGCTCAAGGTGTTCAAAAGAAAAATGAGCATCACTAGTTTAGGAAATTCAGTCTTTATATGCTTTTCATTGGAAGAAATTTCCTTTATAGTTAAAAAATTTGTAATAAGAATTTAATGCAATGTTTAACAATAATAAAGGCAATCCATTCCATTTAATTTAAGCATAAATTGACCATACATCTTGCTTCTTACATAAGTCCTATCGTTAATTGGCTTGCCCTTGTAAGTTTTCTAACTAACTATTTTTTTCTCTATCTCATTTTATTTGTCCTTAACCTTTTTCTTGGACTGCCCTGTTAGGTTTTCAATCCAGTAGGACTTTCTTATTTTTTTCATTTTTTGTGTCTCTGACTTTTACCTAGGTAACTGTAGACGCCCAATTTCGGGATGATGTGTTATGGATGCGACAAAGGACTCTAATGATAAAAATATCATGAATAGGTCTTCGATACTTAAGCTTTAAAATTCTAAGGGTTTAAATGCATCTTTTAAAGGAAGGATTTAGTGTTTTCAAGGACTAAATTGTAATATTTTTAGGACCTAATTGCAAACTTAAATTCTTTCAGGGGTCTTTTTATAATTAAATGTTAAAAAAAAAACCTGTCGAAATTCCATAATTTTGACCGGAATTATGTAATTCCGGTTGGAATTCTGTATTTCGATTAGAATTATGTAATTATGGTCGAAATTACACTAATTCCGATCGGAATTGCACAATCCCGATCGGGATTGGACTCTTCTATCTCTATTTTTTTTTTTATTTTTTTGGCTTTTAACTCAATCCTAATTGGTCTAAAATTTCTAAATATGATTTTAAGTATTAATCCTATATTTTTAGGAAATAGAATAACGTTAGAATTGAGTTAGGGTTTTTGGTTTTCTTTTTCCTATATAAAGAGGACGAAAGAAGAAGAAAAAAATAAAAAAGAAGAAAAGGAGGAGGCAATAACATATATTTTTAAGCTTTTAGATTTTTTTGCATTTAATCAACAATTTTTATCCAACGTTGATTTTTAAAAAGAGCTTTCTTAATTTTTTTTGGAGTTGTTTTTCTACAAAAATTCCTTTTAGTTTATCAATTAATTCAAAATCCTTGGAGAATTTTTGAAGAAGAAGATTCGAAGATTTGTTAAGAATGGTGAATTAAAAATTTGAGAAGTACCCCAAATCACTTATAAGCATCATCATCTTCTTCTTATTCTATTTCTTATTTATTTCTTTTTGATATTATTGATTACTTTTTTTCTTTCGAGTTATTATTATAATTTATTCATTAATCATAATTTTATTTTATTTTATTTTTTATGGTGATTATGGAGGAAAATGCATGGTGATTATGTTGGAGGGATGAATTCATGAGAAGTCCATGGAAAACCATGGATAAAGCCTCGTAGAGACTTAGTTTCTAGGGTTTTTTATTTTATTTTATTTATTGCTTTTATTTTTTTTATTAATTATTTTATGAATTAATGTAATAGTCCCAATAGTGGGAGTAGTAAAATTATGTGTGTGGTTGCATGTTTATTTTGATTAAATTGATTAGTAAAACTAGGTTTCAATTAGGTAATTATTTAAAATCAATGGAGGAAATAGATTAATTTAGGGTGCATATTAATAAAACTAGGGTTTTTTTTTTATAAGGGATTAATTAATTAGTTGTTTGATTTTTTTTAATCGTTTTTTGTGTTTTTATTTATTTTTGGGCTTATTTATTATTTTTATGTGTTTTGGGGCCTTAAGTTTAGGCTTTGATTTATTTATTTAAATTTAGGTAATTTTTTTAGCCCATCTCCCTTAATAATTAATTAGGTTTAATTAATTAAAATATATTTTTAGGTCTATAATTAATTAGATTTTAGGTTGTAAATATCCTTAGGCCCATTTAATTAATTAGACATAGGCTTACCTAATTTAATTAATTTAGACTTAGCCCACTTAATTTAAGCTTTTTTCATAATTTGTAGATTTAAGATCACTATTTAATTAAAACATGTAGAATTAGGCCCACTAATTTAAATATTCCATAATTTATAGATTTAAGCTCATATTTAGAATTAAAATTAGTAGACTTAGGCTTATTTAATTACAATAAAAAGGAATGAGGTCTTTAGGTTCATTTATAATTTAAAATATATAGACTTTAGCTCATTTTTTTAAAAATCCATATAGATTAGACTAACTTAGGGATTATGTGATTTATTGAATGCATTATTTACTTGTATATTTCATGACTAGTTTGCCTTGGAGTTGATTATTTTTAGGGTTTACATGGAATTGCATGTAAATAGAGAATAAGATAATAATTCATAAAGTAATTCTAAATGAACACAAGACTGAAAGAAGTTGGTATTCCGTATCTAGAATCTCTTGGTTATGGTGCTAACTTTCTTTTAGGGAATTGAGTACCACCTAGTTATTACCCTGGGTGGCGACTCCTTATCTCCAGGCCATGTCTTTACGACAGTGGTTAGTGTGTTCTCTAGAGCCCTGAGCTCAAACAATATCGCAGTTGCTAAAATCTTGGACGCGCGCTAAACCCCGTCGTCTACAGCAGCCTCTTTTGAGGTTTTCTCCCTAATAAGATTTTATAAAAAGTATTTCTTAAGCTTATCTAGGTTAATGGGCTCTCTGAACTCATTTCCTTCTAAATCAGATAAAATAGTAGTGCCCTTAGAAAATAGCTTCTTCACTTGATATGGACATTCCCAGTTTGGCTTGAACTTTCCCCGTGGATTCGTTATGATGGGCCTTGTAAGCTTTAATAGAAAGTCACCTTCTTTGATTTTGCTTAGCTTAACCTTTTTGTTATAAGCGCAGGATATCCTTTTATGGTACAATTGAGAGTGATACATGACTTTCATTCTCTTTTCATTTAGTAGCATCAGTTGTGCTAATCGGCTTTCGACCCATTAATACTCAAGGATTTTAGATTCTAGGAGAACCCTTAATGATTGAATCTCAACCTCAACTGGCAACACAACATCATACCCATACACTAGAGAATATGGAGAAGTTCTCATTGACGTTTTGGTAGTGGTCTTATATTCCTATAATGTGAACTGCAGGTAGCTCGCCCGGTCTTTATAGTTCTTTAGTGTCTTGGCTAAGATCCTCTTCACATTCTTGTTTGTTGCTTCTACTCCTCCATTCACCTATGGTTTGTAAGGAGAGGGTCTATGATGTTTAATCTTATATTCCTTTGACAAAGTGGCCATTTTTGCTTTGAATTGAACACCATTATTAGTGATGATGTAATGAGACAACCTATATCTGCAAATTATATTCTTTTCTATAAAACTTGCCATATGTTTAGCTCCAATAGTCACAAAGGATTATGCTTTAATATACTTAGAGAAGTAGTCGATTACTACCATAATATAATGATGATCATTAGATGCTTTTGACCTTATCTTTCTGATGATCATAATATCAATTCCCTAGATTGTGAATGGCCAAGGAGAGGTCAATCCTTAAAGTTCCATAGAAGGCAAATAGCTCACATCATTATACACTTGGCAGTTATGGTATTTCTTTACATATTTCACACAATCTACCTTTATATTAAGCCAAAAGTGCCATTAATGAGTTATTTTTTTTAACAAGGATTATTTTGTTCATATGTGGTCCACATACACCCTCATGAACTGCTTTCATGATTTTTCATGCCTCATCCTTTTCAACACATCTCAAATGTACTCAAGTTGGCATCCTCTTATATAATGTCCCATTATGGTTGATGAATTGTCTAGACAACATCCTTAATGACATTCTTTCTTTTCTATTGGCATCATCAAGGAATTGTCCTGTCTTGAGATATTGCTATAGATGATGAAATCAAGGCTTCTATGTAGGGTTAATTTACATTATTTTGATATCTTCATAACAAGGAGTCTGGGACTTTGCTAGAATAAAGGGCTTAATCTTTACCTACTTTCCTCCTTCCCATATTGAAGCTAGAGTAACTAAAGAATATGCCATCTAGGTCTCTTCCCATGGCAAGTGCACGAACTTGCATTGGGTAAAAGATAACAGAATTGTAGTTGAGCAGTCACAGTACAATCTCAACTTATCTTCTCTCACTTCCTATTTATTAGAGATCTGTTTCACTACCAGCATCGAGTCTCTATATACTATGACCTATTATGCTCGTACAATCCTGAGTGCTTATAGACCAAAGATATAGGCTTCATATTTAGCTTGATTGTTAGTGACTTTAAATTCTAATCGCTTTGCCATCAAAATCATTTCTCCTTTTGGCGAGACTAGAATCACATCAATTCTTGCTCCTCTATTATTAACTGCTCTATCAAAATACATTTTCTATGTTTGGATCTCTATTATCGTTAGGTGCTCATCTGAGAATTCTAACTCCCATTCCTATCCATTACATAATGGATTCTGAGCCAAGAAGTCTGCTATAACCCTCCTTTTTTATCACATTCTTTACCATATAGTCTATGTCGAATTTGGTAAGCAGGACTAACCATCTGGCTAATTTCCCTATAAGTGACAGAGTCTACTAAAGATATCTGAAAGGATTGTGCTTAGAGATTGCCTTGATTTTGTAAGATTGGAAATAATGTCAGAGCTTCTTTATCATCCAAATTATAGCCAAGCAAGTTCTTTCTACTAGACTATAATTAGCTTTATAGGGTAGAAGCTTTTACTAAGATAATACACAACATGCTCAACCCTTCTCCTTCTTGAGCTAGCATTGTGCCAATCGTATCCTTCTCTATTGCTAGGTAGAGAATTAAAGGCTTACCCAGCCTAGGCGGCTATAAGATTGGAGGATTCATTAGATAATTCTTAATAGTTTTAAAACCTTATTAACATTTATCATCTTAGATGACCTACTGATTCTTCTTCAAGAGCTTGAAGATTGGCTTATAAATGCTAGTCAGCTTGGCAATGAACCTACTGATGTATTGTAACCATCCAATGAATCCCCTAACCTCATTCTCATTTTTTGGTGCAGGCATTTCTCTAATCACTCTCACTTTATTTGGATCCACCTCTATGCCTCTTTGGCTAACAAGATGCCCTAGTAGGGTTTAGCACGCGTCCAAGATTTTAGCAATCGTGACATTGTTTGAGCTCAGAGCTCCAGAGAACACACTAACCACTGTCACAAAGATATGGCCTAGAGATGAGGAGTCGCCACCCAGGGTAATAACTGGGACAAATTGAAAAGGTGGTACTCGATTCCCTAAAAGAAAGCTAGTACCACAACTAGGAGATTCTAGATACGGAATATCAACTTCTTTCAATCTCATGTTCTTTTAGAATTACTTAATGAATTACTATATTATCCTCTATTTATATGCAATTTCATATAAACCCTTATTCTAGCAATTAACTCCAAGGCAAACTAGTCATGAAAAGTACAAGTAAATAATGCATTCAATACAATCCCTAAGTTAGTCTAATTTACATTAATTTTAATTAATGAGCTAAGTCTACATATTTTTAATAAGTGAGCCTAAAGGGCCTAGTTCCTTTTAATTTTAATTAAGTGAACCTAAGTCTATTTATTTTAATTTTAAAAATGGGTCTAAATCTATAAATTATGAAGTATTTAAATTTGTGGGTCTAATTCTACATGTTTTAATTTTAAAGTGATATTAAATCTACAAATTATGGAAAAAGCTTAAATTAAATGGATTAAGTCTAAATTACTTAAATTAAATTAGGTGGGCCTATGTCTAATTAACTAAGTTGGCCTAAGCTGTCTCTACCTTAATTTATAATTAATTATAGTCCTTAAATGCATTTTAATTAATTAAACCCAATCTTAATTAAATTAGTAAATTTATGAATAAAGTGAATCTAATTATCAAACCTAAAAAAAACTCTAAATTTATTTAAGTGGATTAGAATCTAATATGGGCTTAAGGCCCAAAACACATAAAAATACATAAATAAGCCTAAAAACAAATAAAACATATTAAAATAATTAAATAAAAGATCAAACAATAAATTAATTATTCCTTATAAAATCCTAATTTTAATTAACATGCAATCCTAAATTAATCTACTTCTTCCATTGATTTTAATTAATTACCCAATTGAAATCCTAACTTTACTAACCAATTAATTAAAATAAACAAGCAACCATACACATAATTTCACTATTCCCACTATTGGGGCTATTACAATAATTCATAAAAAATAATAATAAAAATAATTAATACACCCCAAAAAATAAAGAAAATAAAGCAATAAATAAAAATAAAAATCCTAGAAACTATGTCTCTACAAGATCTTATCCATAGTATTCCATTAACTTCTCATGGATTCAATCCTATAAATATGATCATCATGTATTTTTCTCCATAATAACCATGAAAAAAAAAATTATGATTAGTGAATAAATTATAATAATACCTCAAATAAAAGAAAAAATCAACAAAATCAACAAGAAAAATAAAAGAAAAGAAGAATATGGAGAAGATGATGCTTATGAATGATTTTAATGAAGTGCTCCTCAGATTTTGTAAAATCACCATTCTTGATAGGCGTTCGAATCTTGTTCTTTAAAAATCCTCTAAAAATCTTCAATTAATCAATTAAACAAAAGGGTATTTTGTAGAGAATTTTTTTGCTTTTAAAAAATTTACAAAAGAAAAGAATCCAGAATGCTCTTTCCAAGAAAAATCAATCAAAGGGAATTTGGTGTAGAGAAAAACATTAATCAACAAAACTATGAATAAAATATCTTGCTGCCCCCAAAAGTCCTTTAAAAGAGCTAAAATACCTTCTTCTATAGTAAAACAGCCCTTCAAACCCTATGTATAAATTGATTCCTTAAAAAAAAATTCTATTTCCTTAAAAATATTAGATAAATATCAAAAATAATTTTAAGAAAATTTTAGACCCATCAAGATTCAAGAAAAAAGATATTTTTATTTTCTAAAACATCAAAAAACTAGACGGAAAACTCTAATTTCGATTGAAATTATAGAATTCTAACCACTTTTTTTTTTTTAAAGTTTTAATTACAAAAAGGTCCTTGAAAAAATTTAAGTTTTGCAATTAGGTCCTTAAAAAGCATTGCAATTTAGTCCATGAAAACATTAAATTCTTTCTTTGAAAAATGCAATCAGACCTCTGAAGTTTCAAAGTTCAAGTATTGAAGACCTATTCATGAAATTTTTATCAGTGGAGTCCTTTATTGCATCCATAACTCATTATCCTGAAATTAGGTGCTTACAGTAGCTTTCTAGAGGTTACCCCAAAAACATATTTCTTCGAATTCAGTTTAAGGTTATACTTTTTAAGTCTTGCTAGGAACTTATTAGAGCCTTGAAATGCCCCTCTCTAGTAAGATATTTAACCATCATGTTGTGCACGTACACTTCTATCTCTTTATGGACCATATCATGCAACAATATGGTGACTATCCTTTGATAAGTAGCTTCTACATTTTTTAACTCGAACGACATGACTGTATAGCTATAAACACCCCATTTAGTGGTGAAAGAAGTCTTCAACTTGTTAATCACTACCATCATAATCTGATTATATCCTAAGAAGCTATCCATAAAGGAGTAAGTAACACTTGAAGCTACACTATTGACTAAAGTGTCAATATGCAGCAAGGGAAAGTCATCTTTTGGATAAGCCTTATTTAGATCCCTACAGTTTATACACATCCTGACTATTCCATCCTTCTTAGAAACTGGAACTATGTTGGTTAGCCACTTGGTGTCATTTACCACCTCCAAAAATTTTATTTTTAGCTTTTTTTCCACTTCTTCTTTGATTAAGAGAGTCCATTTTAGCCTTATTCTTCTCTTCTTCTGCTTTATCAGTGTGATGTGAGAATACATAGGTGTAGATACTCAATTTTGGGATGATAAGTTATGGATGCGATAAAAGACTCCAATGATGAAAATGTCATGAATGGGTCTTCAATATTTGAAACTTTAAAACTTCAAGGGTCTAATTGCATTTTTTTAAAGAAAGGATTTAATGTTTTTATGGACTAAATTGCAATGCTTTTTAGGGATCTAATTACAAAATTTAAATTCTTTCAAGGACCTTTATGTATTTAAAAGTTGAAAAAAGGTGATTGGAATTACCCTAATTCCGATTGGAATTACACAATTTCGGTCGAAATCAGACTCCTTCCATAAATTCTTGAATTTTCTAAATAAATCTCAAAATTTCTAGATAAATTGAGTCCTAATTGGTTTGAAATTCTCCTAAAATTATTTTGATAATGTTCTTAAGGAAATAAAAGTCTTTTAGGAATCAATTTATAACTAGAGTTTCAAGATGTATCCCTATATAAATAGGGCTTTTTGCTTTGAAAAAAGGGAAGAAAAAATAAAGAAAAAAAGGAAGAAGGGAGGAGAGAAAAAGGAATGAAGAAAAGAAAAAAAGCGAGAAAAGAAAGAAGAAAAGAGAGAAAAAAAAATCTTATTCTCTATAAAATTTCTTTTGCTTAATTGCTTGATTAAAAGATTTTTGAAGAATTTTTGAAGAATAATATTTGAAGTCCTATCAAGAATGGTGATTCTACAAATATGAGGAGCACTTCATTAAGAAACATCCATAAGCATCATATTCTCTTTGTTCTCTTTTATTTGATTTATTTATTTATTTGATTTTATTGATTTTTGATTTAATTTAATTATTGTTATTATTTATTCACTAATCATAATTTTTATTATTTTTTTATGGTGATTATGGAGGAAAACACATGATGATCATACTTGGAGAATCAAATTCATAAGAGGTCCATGGAATGCCATGGATAAGACCTTGTAGAGATATAGTTTATAGGGTTTTTTATTATTATTTTATTTTATTGCTTTATTTTATTTATTTATTTTTGGGGTTGTATGAATTATTTTTATAATTATTTTCAGTAGATTATTGTAATAGCCCCAATAGTGGGAATAGTATAATTATATATGTGATTGCATATTAATTAATTGGTTAGTAAAATTAGGGTTTTAATTGGGTAATTGTTTAAAATCAATGGAAGAAGTAGATTAATTTAGGTTGCATGCTAATAAAAATTAAGGTTTAGAAGGAAATAATTTAATTAGTTATTTGATCTTTAATTTAATCATTTTAATATGTTTTATTTATTTTTAGACTTGTTTATTTTATTTTTGGGCTTGTTTATTTATTTTTATGTGTTTTGTGTTTGTTTGTTTATTCTTATTTGTTTTGGGCCTTAAGCCCATATTAGATTTTAATCCATTTAAATAAATTTAGGTTTTTAGGTTTAATTAATTAAAATGCATTTTAGGCCTATAATTAATTAGATTTTTAGGTTAGACATATCTTAGGCCTATCTAGTTAATTAGTCATAGACCCACTTAATTTAATTAATTAGACTTAGCCCACTTAAATTTTTTTTCATAATTTGTAGATTTAAGATCACTTTAGAACTAAAATATGTAGAATTAGGCCCACTAATTTAAATTCCTTCATAATTTGTAGATTTAGACCCATTTTTTAAAATTAAAATAAATAAACTTAGGTTCATTTAATTAAAATTAAAAGGAATTAGTCTTTAGGCTCATTTATGCAAACATGTAGATCTAGTTCATTTAATTAAAATCCATGTATATTAGACTAACTTAGGGATTATATGTTTGATTGAATGCATTATTTACTTGTATTTTCATGACTGGTTTGCCTTGGAGTTAATTGCCAGAATAAAAGTTTATATGAAATTACATGTAAATAGAGGATAATATAGTAATTCATAAAGTAATTCTAAATGAACACGAGACTGAAAGAAGTTAGTGTTCCGTATCAAGAATCTCTTGGTTGTGGTGCTAGCTTTCTTTTAGGGAATCGAGTATCACCTTTTCGATTTGTCCCAGTTATTACCTTGAGTGGTGACTCCTCATCTCCATGCCATGTCTTTGTGATAGTGGTTAGTGTGTTCTCTAAAGCCCTGAGCTCAAATAGTGTCGCGGTTGCTAAAATCTTGGACGCACGCTAAACCCTGTTGTCTACAGTAAGGATCCTATACTATGCAATCTCTCTATCAATCCTAAGCATATCTTCATAGCTCCAAACAAATACTTTCTATCTTCTTTTCAATATTTCTTTCATTTTTTCTCTCTTATTAGGAGTTAATTCAAAAGCAATAAGTATATTCTTAGTGTCATCACATGTGCCTAAATTAAATGATTCAGTTTGCACTGAATTAATGTCAAACATATGCATGAAATGATCATCATAAACATAATAACCATTAGGGAAAACATCTCACAAATAAGCAAAGTTGAACCTTATTGTGTTAACTTTGGAAAAGAAAATGCTATCAGTTTTAAACAAGTTAGAAAGAGAAATGTCAAGGTTATCATAGAAAACATCTATAATGGAATCAAGAATATAGTATTTAAAGTTAAATTCCTCTTCCTAGTCAGCAGTGTCCTTTAGCTCCACCATAAGAATGTCCTCTTCTGATTCTAGAGTTAGCACCAGTTCTACCACTATTAGCTCATTAATAGTTCATTGATCTTAATCACATGTTTGGTGAAAATTTCAAAGTCAGGAACTAATTTCTTTGTAATCATCAAAGGCTCAGGAGCTCCTTTATAGGGATAGTTTGTGCCTTCCTCTACAAATGTTTTCCATAGCATATTCTCCTTCAGTTTAGCTCTTGCTCTATTTTTACCAGACTTTCCTTCAGCTTCTTACTCTTCATTAGACTCATATGCTTATGGATACCCTACCCCATGCTTCAAGATTGACACTTTAGTTTCGACAAACTCAGGTGGGCCTATTGATTCTTCATCAATCCTATTCTAGGTATAAAGTTCCTGCTCTTCATCATACTCACAATTCTTGAATTTAGCTTATCTTTATAGATCATGCAAACCTCGAAACTCAGACTAACCAAAATTTCACTGGGAGTTAACTTCAAAGTAGCAACAACAACTTCAGTTTCAGTTTCTACTATGATAGTGACTACTATTCCCTTATATGGAAATTTGATCTTTTGATGAATTGTAAATGGTACTCCCCCTAGAGGATGAAACCATGGTCTCCCTAGAAGGATGGTAAAGGTGACTAGAATATCGATGACATGCAAGTTGACCTAAACTTAATAGGTCCAATCTTGGCCAAAGCTTTGAAAGTTCCCTCAACTGGCCTTTTCATATCATCTTAGGCCTTATTGACCACATCAGATGGGGGTACACATTAATGGCTGATGAATTATCAACCATAACATAACATGTTAATTTCCCTTTTACTTCAGCCTTAATGAATAAGGATTTTTGTGGTCTCTGCCTTCTAAGAGTAGGTTATAGTCTATAAAAATAATTGCTCTCGGAGGGGTGTCTATTAGTGAATCTACCATTTGTTCTAGAGTATAGGTTGAGGGGATCTTCTTATGATCAAGGGCCATAACCAGTGTTTTCTAATAGGCTTGAGAGTTCATAAGCAACTCCTAAACACTAGCGAGAGTTTTCTCATCTCTGTTGGCCTCAACACCTTCCTCAGTTTTCTCATCTTTCTCTGGTTCTTCTTTTGAATCAACTTTCTCTTTTTCTAGTTCAACATCTTTCACTTCCTCCCTTTTCTCAAGATTCTTAATTGATTAGGCTATCTTCCCTTTATTATTTTTCCATAGATCAATTACTTTCCCTCTTTCATAATCGAAACTCTAAATGTCTAAAACATTCACATAAAAGCTCCATAAACTGCTGCTTCAGTTTTAGGTCTTTTGATTGTGATTTTAGTAGTGTGGGTATGACATCAATGAAGGAATTAAGGACTTATTCCTTCATTAAGCTGGTATTGATAATCAAGATCCGTGGATTTAGTGGAGGTACATTTCGATAGTTAGCTAGAGGGTTATTTTGGGTATTTGGTTTTCTAGTTTTGGGTCAGTTATCTTGCCTAAATCAATCAAATCTTGAACCTTATGCTTCATATGGGTGTAGTTGTTAGTGTCCTGTCTAATTTTTTGGTGGTATTTATAGTATAATTTGGATTGGCATTTAGAAAAGAAGGTCTTTGAGGTAAGGGTCCTAGTAGGTTATTTTTTATCAGCTTCTCTAAGACTTTGGAGAGAGGTCTTTCTAAGTTATAAAACCTTCTAAACTATAAAATAACATTAATCTCTATATTACTGCTCAGCCCAATTCCATTGTAGGACTTAATCCCTTCTTTACATGCAGGTCTCCTACTAAAGAACTTCTTTTCTTATGCTAAGTCAGATTATTTCTGTACCCCAAATCTACATAGTTCTTTAAAATTATAAATTCCCAAATATTTTAACTTTTTAGAGAGTAGGAGCACACACCTTTCTATTGCTTTCACTAACTGATCAGACTCTATGGGGTAGTGCTTCATCTGTGCCAATTTTTCTCTCCACCTAATTAAGTAATCAACGAAAGACTTATTGAATTTTTGCTTCATATTATGTATGTCTCTTAAAGATGCTTTCATTTGAATAATGAGATTGTATTACTTCATAATTGCAGCACATAATCCTCCTAGTTGGCTTGGATATAAAATTCCAAAGTATAATGGCATCTGATGGGTGCCCTTTCCAGAGATAGAGGAAATTGCTTCATAATTGTAATATCCCGTGTTTCTAAAATATTTTCACACAGTACCGGGATATGCAGTGTTAATAATTTATGTATATTACATGATATTTTTACGAGTTGATATGTATTTTAGATCTATTTTAATTATTGTGTATTATTTTCAGTGCTTTACGTAAAATTTTCCCGGGACTTGCATTTTCGGGGAAATTTTCACGTAAATATTTTAATATTAATTATTTTAAATGTATTTACGGACTTGAATGAACTCATACATATTTTTAAATTATTAAATAAAGCCTGTGTGTGTGAATATTTATTTAATTAGGGTTTAATACATAAAACCCTAATATTGTATTATTTATTTATTATTATTTAATTATTTTATTTATTATTAAATTATTAAAATTTATTTTTTTTATTATTATTTTATTAATATTTAATTATTTTATTTTATTTTTTTCTTTTTCTTTTTTTTTTTTCTTTTTCTTTTTCTTTTTCTTCCTTTTTCTTTCTTTTTCTTTTTCTTCTTCTTCTTCTTCTTTCCTTCCACGCTCGACGCCCGACCACCATCCCTCACCGTCTGCAACTCCGGCCACCAACCGTCGGTGTGCCTCCTAGCTTGCCACCGCCGTTCCCAGCCGTCCTCCGTCGCCTCCAGCCCCTTTCCCCGGCGCCGGCAGCTCCATTCTTCCTCTTTTGGCCGAAATCTTCCCTTCGCCGTTTCTCCCTCCTCCGGCCACCGTTTTCGACACCGCCGGTCTCTTTCTTCTCCTTGAGGTCCAATGAGTGTGATTCTAGCTTTGGTTTGAGCTAAAATGGTTTAGATTTGCTTAGGTTTTGATTTTTCTATTTCGGTCACATTAGGGTTTTTGATTTTTTTTGAGCTTTGAATTGATTGATTCATGAAAACTCCCTTCACAAATGTTGATCCTAGTAGCTCAATCTACATGTATGAATTTTTTTAGAATTTTTGGAGATTTTTTGGATTTTTGGGTATTTTTGAATATTTTAATATTATTTTCTAATTTTCGGA
The DNA here is from genome assembly GCA_947683625.1 of Mallotus nudiflorus. Taxonomy (NCBI): domain Eukaryota; kingdom Viridiplantae; phylum Streptophyta; class Magnoliopsida; order Malpighiales; family Euphorbiaceae; genus Mallotus; species Mallotus nudiflorus. Next base: position 1,029,311 of record CANTUR010000282.1, on the reverse strand, counting down.
AATTAATTATTTAAATTATGAAATTGGAGTTTATGGTTGAATTGGGTGTTGAAATGAATTATAGGAATTTATTTGGAATTTTTATGAATTTCTAAGTATTTATTTTGAATTATTGAAGTTTATGTGATTTTGAGAAATTAGGGTTAATTGTGTTTTTATTTGAAATTAATTAGATAATTGGGTTTAATTATTGATATTATTGATAAATATGTTGAGAAAATTAATTTTGGATAATTGTATAATTTTTGGTGAATTTTTGAAGTAATTTAAGTATATTTATATATATAGGGGTATTTTGGTAATTTTACCCTAAATTGGCTAAAAATATAATTTAATTGGTTTTAATAGTTATTTAAGGTATAAAAATGATTTCTACAAATTATTTGGTATTTTTAACTAATTAAAACTATTTTTCGTAAATTATTTTCAATTATATATATAATATACGGTTTTTCAAATAAAATGAGTTTTTATCAGTTTTTACAGTGTTTTAAGGTTAATTATGTAATTTCTACCTATGAAATGTATTTCTATGCTATAAGAATATTTTTGGTATATCTGAATTATTCTGTGTTTGTGGATCCCGGTCGGTAGACTGTAGTCTGGAGTCCGACCGAGGGGTTGTGAATGAGATGTGGTGTTTATTTTCGAAGTGTGTTTCTTTGCAGGGTTGGCTCTACTCTTTTGAGTAGAGAGATGTCCGTTTTACATGGGAGGTTCTGCCGGATTTTTGATAGAATTCTCGTAAAACGTGATATCCAGTCGAACCCTAAATTTCTGATTCTGTGTTTAATACTCTAGATCGAATTCTAGGATTTCTGTTAGGTTTATTCTGATGTCAGTTAATTATTTCTTGTTTAGTTGCGCCGAGACCGAGGGCTAGTGGACCAGGCCCGTCGGACCCGTCTCGTGGAGCGCACTAGGTGGGTTACTATACTATATATATATGCTTAGGATGCATGATTTAGAAATATATGTTTTATTTTGATTAAAAATGCATAAATATTATGATTTGTATTTAAGTATATTTTTGGTTTATTTTGGTATATAATAAATTATATACATGTTTTATTAATAAAATATATTTAAAATGTTTTTAAATATATTTTTAGTTTAATTTATGATTTGACTGGATTTATTTGACGTATATATACTCGAAATATACCTGGTTTACGTTTGGTATATTTCCGGTATATATATGGTTTATGTTGTTATTTTATTGAAATTCATGCATCATTGATTTTTGTGAATGAATGATTTATATTATTAATGAAGGATATCAATAGAACGTGCTACCTAGTGGGCAGCACTAGGACCGAGTACGTACCGGTACGCCTATAGTATTTAGGCTATAATATTAACTTATTTGAGGATATTGATTGATTATGATTATCGATATGTGAGATGTGATTTGGGTGTGATTGCTGGAGCTCGGTTGACCAAGTGTCTCGACGCCAATCACACTGGCAGTCAGACTGCTGGAGCTCGGTTGACTTAGTGTCTCGGGGTCAGTCTACTGTCTAAATGGATTAAGTGGACATATTTGGAATAAGTGAGCCTGCATGGCCAGAGTGTTGTTTAACACTATTATTCTGAGGTTGCGATATTCTAGGGTTCTATGTGATCCTTCATAAACTGTGATTTTCAATAAAATATATAAAATGATTTTTATTGCATCTGTGTGCAATTGCCTGTATATATACATATTATATATATACTATTGATTGTATGCATTATCACTTAGTGTGTATGTATATATATTATAGTAATTCACTCAGTGAGGTCTGACTCCCCTCCGTTGACTATTTTTCAGGAGAGTCAACTTCCTCAGACCTCAGTAGCAGGTCGATACGCCGGATTTCTTCCGCCCCGGCTTCTTTATGTAAATTATCTACTTGAGTCTTATTTATTTTATCTAGACACTGCAGTAGTTGTGAACTAAAGTATTGGATTTCATGTATTTTATTTTAAAAGAGATGTATTATATTGAAACTGGATTTTTATTAAAAAGATTATATATCTATGAGATGAGATTTGATTCAAATCCAGTGATGAAGTGTTATCATTATATTTATGATTTTTATTTCCGCTGCATATTATATGGTTATTGTTATTATTGCATGATTTATTTTATTTTTAGGCTTGCTACGGGTTCCGGATTCGAAAGAATTCCCGTTCCCTAGCGCCGGTCATGGCCCCTGTTTTGGGTCGTGACAATAATCTATGCCATCTGTAATAAGCTAAAATGGCCATGAGAGGCCCATCTTAGCAAGGTTTGTTTATAATGGGCTTGGGCCTTATTCAACAAATTACCATATGACATCAAACATATGCATTTACGAAAAATCCTAATGGAAATTACTAAGTCATTACATGAGCTGAGTCTCGGGGAATAAACTTCGACTCTCACAACTATATACTTCCATTATGTCTCCACAATCAAAGGTCCATGCAACATAGCTAAGTATGTACTATGAGTGACAATAATCAAATACTCCACCACCAAGTTTGAGTGAAACACAGGTAGCAAAGCGAAGACTGTTGTCAGTTTATTTAGGACTTGGTGTTCACATTATGTGGAAATGTGTAGTGAATGCAAGAATTTGCAAAGGAAATAAAAAAATAACCAAAGATGATAAATTATGAAACACTTGGAATCAGTTTCTCTATCCCTAGTGGAGTCGCCATGGTAGGTGACGGGTTAAGCACGCATCTAAGTATTTGGTGACCATAGGATTATATGAGATCAGGGCCCACTAAGAAGTACAAAATGGGCTTATGGCCCAAAATGGAAATGGAGCCTAAAAAGCTGGGACACATTATACAACAACTGGATTCCATGGAGGTTCCCATAAGCCGTCATTAGAGATTGAGTTTGGAAACTAGGTATGGGCTTTTGAAATGCCCACCTAACCTTACGGTTGGCTTCCTTTTATGTTTCATATTTTATTACCTTTAATTATTAAATTATTTCCTTATTTAATATGGATCACAATCATTTCCAATTTTATGTTTTAATCCAAATTTGCCCATTAGTCCTATTTTCATGCTTATAGCCCAACATACATCATAAATAAAATAAATAATGATAATTTACAACCATATATTCCAAATAAATAGGGAAAAGGATTAGGGATTATAATGCTTTGTTCAAAAAATGTAAAATGAATAGAAAATAAACCATACATAAACCAAAGATAAAATATTTAATTATATAAAGAAAACCTTTTAATAATTAATTAATAAAATAACTATTTGATGATTAAACATCACTAAATAATTCCTACAATAAACACAAATTAGCCCTATCTCACAAAATAACAATATTATCCATAAAATAATTAACAAATAATATTAACGAGAAATGGAAATAACATAACAAAATAGTTCACAAAAAATCATAATAATATTTATACAATAATATATTGAGCAATATAGTAATAAAAAATTATGATATATTACAAGACAAATACAAGAATCATGCAAAATATACAAAATAAGCATTAAAATCAAAACAGAATGGTGTAAGATTCTAATGAAGAGAAGAGGAATCACCTCTTGACTAAAAGGTGATATCATATTGCCATAACACGAAGGGGCGACGCCTTTATAAAGAGACGTTGCCTCTTCAACAGATCCAGAAAACAAACTACATTACTTAGCTTTTAAGAAACTTGATATTCGAATAAATATGCAAAGATTGATACAAATATACAAAAATAACAAACAATACACAATATCTCACATATTCATGTTTCATATACGACCTTAAACAAGCAAGAAGCATAAAAGAAACAAGCAAGAGAATAATAAATCAAAAGCTTTTAAGAAAATGAAGAACTTAAAGCTTAAAAAAAAGGGAATTCTCACTCATTGGGATGAATTTGATGCTCCTAACTAAGCCCTCAAAGCTTGGTTTATTGACTTGGGTGCTTGGAATGCAAGGGAGCCTTCCTTCTTCTCAAGAAATCAAGTTCTCTGATTCTAAAAGTTCCCTTCTCCTTTATCCTCTTCTTCTCTTCTTTTTTTCTTCCCTTCTCTTTTCTCTCTTCTCCCCACCAAAAGTTTCAAGTCTTAAAAAAGGTAAAAAGTCCAAAGTCTTTTCTCCTATGCCCTTACCTTCTCTTTTAAGGCCTCTCTCCTTTTTTACTTTTCCAATTCCTAAAAACCCCACGCACTCTCACCCTCTCACTTTTTTCATCATTATCCATGCCCTTCTCTACCTTTTTCTACCTTTTTTTTTTACTTACTTTGGCATCCATGAATGTCTCAAACCTAAAGCAGGTGAGTCCTAACTGCTACCATTAATGGCATTTAATATTGCAAAGGGTGGCTGTAAAGAGGTACCACTTTTTTGATGAGGCATCACCTCACCAATGCCTAGGGTGACGAGGCAACGCCTTTTTGTTGAGGCGATTGCCTCTTCATCCAGGCCAGGTGTGGGCCTTTTGGCCAAAAGGCAACATGTTTGGGCTTTTAAGGCTCAGGCTTGGTCTTTTGGCCATGGATTTGGTGTTTTGGATTTTTGAGTCTATTTTTAGAGAAGTTTCAGGCTTCCCTTGCTTTTAAAACTTGTACTTTCTTATCATCGAACTTTTGTTGGGGGCTGATCAAACTGAAGGTGTCTGCATTTATATACCACATAAGTCATATAATTGTTTGTAGCATCCAAATTCCAAGCATATTAATTATTGTTAAGAAAATAATTCCATTTAATTATCGTACTAATTTTTTTTTGATCTTGATCACACTTATTGTATTCTTTTTGATATAAATATTGCTGTTAACATGCATGAATTTTTATAAGGTAAAATTCATTTTTAAACCCTTAAATTTTTATTACATCAAGTTCTTAAATTTAAATTTTGTTATATTAAACTGTTTTTTTAGAGAAAAAGATGAACCTTTCATTTATTGAAGATTAAAAATACATTTTAATGAAATAATAATAAGAATAATAGTAAAATCAAGAAATATCAAAATAAAATTTCACTAAAATTATAAATTTTCTAGTTGTTATTCCTCAATCATGTTGATAAAACTCTTCTGATTTACAACTCAACGATTTGTACACTCTACTCAGTGGCTTTATTTAGTCGTAAATTGACTCCTTGGTCTTTGAATGAGTCTGATTGAAGAAATACTAATAGAAAATTTACAATAAGGAGATATCTGAATTTTATAAAAGAAAACCATAGAAATCCCACAAAGGGCAAAAATTCCACAAAGAAAAACTATAGAAATCCCATAAAGGGCAATAATTCCATTTAAAATTTCAATTAAGAGACAAATAGATAAAATATCTGTATTTATTCAATGTAAAAAATAAAATAAAATAGATAAAATAGAAATCAAAGGGACTACCGCCAATTGAAAAGATGATTGGCAATGGTCAAGATGAAAGTTATACAAAAACCAAGAATTGGGCAAAAAGAGGAAGGTAGGGTTTAAATTTTTGTTGAGATAGAATGTTTAAACCATCTTATTTTTATTTTCACATATTAAGAACTTTTAAATATTCCATCCACAAACTTATGTTAAAAAGTCAAATTGCTATATTTTAAATTTTTAACATTAATATTTTGGTGGTTAATATTCTAGTTAAACTTTTAACATGTTTAAAATAATTTTTTAAAATAAAAATTATGAATTTTTAAGATACTTAATTATTATTGAAACATTATTTACTTAAAAATAATAAAATTTATTGATTTGAATTAAAAATATTTTTCCTTTAAACTAATATGTTTAAATAAAAATAAAAATAGTTAAGTATACTTAAAAATTCTAAGTATAGTGAATTTGGCCATTATGCTAGGATTTTAATCGACATTGATATGTCTTCTTCCTTGCCCGAAACATTGCTAATTGAGAGAGTTGGTAAGAGTGCAAGAATTTCCCTTCATTATGTAGTATATGTTATAGGACTTACATCTAAGGATTATAGAGTTGGGAAAAGGTTAGCTCAAGCTATTGCCCCACATCAAACTAAGAAGAAAGTAGATGTGAAATTGATTCAGAAACCAAAAGTAATAATTGAAATTCCAATTGCTAATGCTTTTCGAAAGCTTGCTGCAAGCGTTGCCATAGATGTCAATGAGATAATTGCACTGAAGTTAGAGCCAGCGGAACTGATATAACCACTTGCTCCAAACTTTGTTAATACTACTCTTCTAGTGGTGATTAATATTGAAATAATAGCAACTTAATTCCAGGTTGATGATAATGATGAACTCATCCAAAGAGCAGCTCTATTGGAGAGGATGAACATACTTTATCAGGAGACAATAATGATGGTGCAATTGTAGATGATATCCAGAATGAGCAATGAGATGAAGATCATTCATAGGATGATGATCTAATTACTAAAGAGCAATTTAAAATTTTATGGGTAGATGACGTAGACATAGAAGATGCCTTATGGTCCATTATCAGACAAAAGAAAACTCTAAAGCAACAGGACAAACACAAAGTAATCCTCTCTAAAAGGGTTGCAAGGAATATTGATAAACTCACCCTATAAAGATCCTATGCTAGAATTGTAGAGGTTTGGGTAATTCTCAAACCTAAAACACTATTTTTTTTCTTTGCAGACAATACTCTCCTGTTTATTTATATATTGTAAAACCAATGGTGGTTTTTGATTCTATTCATAATTTTTATTGGGATAGATTAAATTTTGCTTTAATTAGTAACAATAATTTACCTTTGCCTAGTATTTAGGTTGGACAAATGAGGTTTTTTTACTTCCATCAAGTGTATATATTCATAATCAAAATATTTCTCTGGATGTGCATGTTGATAATTCTTTATAGAGAATCTCTTTTATCTATGGTATAATTTAGCGCAATAGAAGAATGGAATTATGGGCGAATTTGTGCAATTTATTTGCTACATTTACTTTTAGTTGGTGTGTGATTGATGACTTTAATGCCATCCTGGGTGCACATAAGAAAATAGGTAAAGCTCTAGTAATAGGTCCTTGTAGAGAATTCATAAATTTTATTGATGATTGCTTACTTTCTAATATTCCATCTCGAGGTTCTCCTTAACTTAGAGTAATGGACGTCATGGTGATAATAGAGAAGAGAGCCACCTTGGTAGGGCTCTAGCTAATCTATATTTTTTTAACTGTTAGAATGATATCTCTTATTCAGTTTTGCCTCGGTATCACTCATATCATTCTCCATTATTACTTAATTGTGCTATTAAAGATAGATTTATTGCTCATTTTATATTTCAAGCAATATGGATAACTCATCCTTGCCTTAGAGATTTTATTTCTAATTCTTAGGCAATTCCTATGGGTATGCTACATCTTATGTAGCTTTTGGGAGTAAAGCTCAAGCTTCTTTGCCAAGATCTTAAAATTTGGAATCGTGAAGTGTTTGGCAGACTTGGTGATAATATTCAGACTACTAGTAATCTCTTACAAGACATTAAAAATCAAATAGCAATTTATGGATTCTTAGAGGCTCTCCATAAATAGAAATTAGATGCCCATGCTTAAATGGATCTTTATGTCAATCAACAAGATATATTTTTTAAAGAAAGAAGTAGAGTGAAGTGGTTAATAGCTGGAGATTGAAAGACATATTTCTTTCATTAATAGTCCGAAAAAAACTAATGTAAGGAATTCATCATCTATAGATTAGTGGGGTCATTACAGATGACAAGTCTACTATTGAACACCATATTATTGATTTTTTATCAACATCTTTTCAAGGTAGATGCTTTAGTGGTTTTTAATATTTAGTTAATTCAATATGTGGTTCCCTCTTTGGTTACAGATTCGAATAACTTATTGCTTGTTCAATGTTCATCTGTTGACGAGATCAGAAATATAATTTTCAGTGTGGATACCTATAATGCACCTAGACCAGATGGTTTTATAGGTATTTTTTTTATAAAACATATTGGGATGTTATTAAAAACGATGTTTGTGTTGTTGCTTGTAGCTTTTTTAACACAAGGGTGATAACTTTTGGAATTAATTCCAGCTTAATAGTTTTAATGCCTAAGATGTCTGATGCTATTACTATAGAGCAATTCTTTCTTATTGTTCTTAGTAGCTTTAGAATTAAAATAATCACTAAAATTTTAGCTAACCAACTTGGCTCCATTGCTATAAGAATTATTACTTGTAATCACTTTGGTTTCTTAAAAAATTGATCTATTGCTAATTGCATTGCAAAAGCATATGAGGGTGTTAATCTTTTAAATAAATATTTTTTTGGAGGCAATATGGCCATGAAAATTGATATTCAAAAGGCATTTGATACTTTTGATTGGAATTTCCTTTTGGATATGTTGGAGGCATTTGGATTTTCTTTACAGTTTAGAGATTGGATTTTCTTTTCATCAGCTAGACTTTCCATTATGATCAATGGCAAACCATAAAGGTATTTTGCTTGCTCTAGAGGGGTTCATCAAGGAGATCCACTTTCCCTTCTTCTTTTTGATATTGCAGAGGATTTTCTTAGCAGACTAATTTCTCTAAAATTTCATTAAGGTATGATTGTGTCGATGCTTCATACTAATGGGTTCTCTTTTCTCACACATTTTCTTCATGCTGATGATGTCTTGGTGTTTGGGGAAGCTTCTATTGACAATTTAAGAGAAATTAATAGCACTTTTAACCTTTATGGAAGTCTTTCAAGGCAATTTGTAAATTGGAACAAATAAAAAATTTATTATGGGTCAGCTATTTCTTCACAGCGTATTTAGAGACTTCACCAAGTTTTAAACATGAAAAATCCTTTGTTTATTTGGGTGTTCCATTGTTCATGGGTGCCCCAAAAAAGAAATGGTTGAAGCCAGTGGCTGACAAAATATGTAGCAAATTCTCTAAATGGAAACGAAAATCTTTATCAATGGTAGGACAGTTGGTTCTTGTTCAATCTGTGATTACCAGCTCATTACTTTAGTTTTTCGCCATATATTATTGGCCACAGTCATTAATTTCTTATGTAGAAAAGTGTATGTTGAATTTTATTTGGTTTGGCACAGTTGATGAGAGGAAGCTTATGACTGTTCCTTGGAGCATTTGTTGCCTCCTAATTAATGAAGGTGGACTTAATACTAAGAATCTTGGATGCCTTAATAAAGCTATGCTGAGTAAGACAACTTGGAAAGTAATTGTTGGCCATGATTATCCCATATCTGTCCTTAGACTTTGATTCCAAAACCACTTAGGTACTCTCAGGGAAACATATTTTCGCTCTTCCATTTGGTCCTTTATCAGGCATCTTTATAATAATGTTTCTGAGATTAAATAGTTTATTGGTGCTTCTTTGAAGTTAAACTTTTGGAAAGACGAGTGGATATCCCATCATAGCTACTCAGCTTGGCATTTCTTCTCATACTCAAACATTCCTTCAGGATTCAATATCTAACTTCCTAATAAATGGCATATGGCAGCTTTCCCAGCTTGATAATTCAGTGGTTGCTTTTAATATTAGCATAGTTAAGCCTATTAATAATGACATAAATTTGTGTGTTTGGACTCCTGCTTTGGATGGCATTCTTTTAGTTAAAAAAGTGTATAATCATTTATGAAGGAAAGGTCAGTCACTTCCTTGACACTCATTTATAAGGAAAGAGTTCTTGCTTCTATCCCGTTCTTTAATACATTAGAGAGCTATTAGTAGATATTTACCCACCGACAACAATTTAAGGAGAAAAGGTATTTCTTGGCCTTTTGATGTCCTCTTTGCCAAAAGGATAATAAGGATATTATTCACTTATTTGTACATTACTCTTTTGCTATTGCTTTATGGCAATTGATTGCTATGCTGTTTGGCAAAAGCTTGGACACATAGGCTAGTTTGCAAGATCTTCTTAGTTCAGCCATATGCCATCATTTCAGCACTCAAGTTACTCCATTTTGGTGTGTTCCGATTGTTAATTGTATTTGGGTGATTTGGAGATTGTGAAATGCATACATTTTTTATGATCATATTACCAATATTCACGTTGCTCTTCGACTGCTTTGGATTGCAATTAGAGCTATAATTATTTTTTCGGAATTGGTAGTATGTTTAATTCAGTTGATAAGTTAAACATTCTTTCCCTTCTTGGTGTATGTGGAATACCAGGACCTGCCTCTTGAATAATCAGAGTTTCTTGGAAGCCTCCTTATTGTAATTGGATGTAGATGAACATAAATGGCTTTGCCTTTAGCTCTCCAAGTGTTGCGGGTGCTGGAGGTGTTTTTTAAATAGCTAGTATTCTGCCTAAAGGTGCGTATGCATTTAGAATTGCTTCTAGTCATGTATTTATGGTTGAGTTATGTGCATTTATATATGCTATTAAGATTGCTTGGGTTAGAGGGTGGCATTGCTTATGGTTGAAGTGCAACTCCATGTTTGTGGTTCACTCTATCCATAAAAAAGTAAGAATGTTCCTTGGATTCTCATGCAAAGATGGCTTCAGTGTCTACGTTTTTTCTCTTAGATGCAATTTTGAGTTTCGTATATATACAGAGAAGGTAATGAAATTGCGGACTTGTTATATGAGCATGGAGTTTCTACAAATTCTTTGATTTGATGGGACTTGATCTCTTCTTTTTGTAATTCATCTATTGCAAATGACTTTTGTCAACAACCTTATTATAGGTTTTGTTAGTCTTTGCAAGGCTTGTTTCTCTGCTCTGTAAACTTCATAACTTTTATTTTTATTAATTTCATTTTGAGCTTCAAAAGTATGATGCAAATATTAAAAGGGTGTCAACCTAATTGAGATGCTTGGATACGTTCTTGATTTCTGAACCCCAACGTTTTATTAAAAAAATAAAAATAGTAGTTTTTACATATTTTAAATTATTATTTAATAAAAAATATAAAACATAAATTGTAAGTTGTTTAATTGTATTAAAATGACAAATGATTTTAAAATATAGTAATTTGATTTTTTAAAATAAGTGTAGGGAGGAAATTCTTAAAATAAGTCTCAATGTATGAAAAATAAAATTATGAGAATTTGATACAAAATAATTGAAATTTGAGAATCTAATACAATAAAATTTAAAAATGTAAAGATTTAAGAATAAATTTTACCTTTTTATAACTAATTTTTCATGTAAAATACAAATTAACTAGATTAAAATTTAGAAATTTAACATTTCATATAGTGAAGTTTCTTGGGCCTCAGGGTGTAATTTAGTCAATTGACTCATAAGTTACTCTAAATCAATTTAAAAAAATTTAAAATTTAAAAATTAATTTTATTATTATTTTTAAATTAAGTTCGAATTCAAGCTATTTAAATAGGATATTAAGCCGAGATTGACCTATTTAATATTTGATTTGATTGGCTTATGAATTTAATCAAGACTCATAAAACTTGTACATATATATATATATATATTTACTATTTATTTATTTTTATTTTAGGACAATAATATGTATCGCGAATCGTTATATTAGGAGTCGCAATATCACGAGTCGCATACAATAAAAATTCATTTGGGACAAATTTAAAATTGCCCCCAATATTAATAAATATAATTTTTTGAATTTGAATTTTTTGTTTTTAAAATTCATTTTTTTTGAAATTTATTTTTTAAATATAAAACCTAAGGTGCACATGAGTGAACTCATTGTATAAGAATTGAAATACATGTAATTTTTTTTTAATATTGTAATATAAAAAATAAAAAATAAAAAGGTAAATGTTGTGAGTAACAATGTTATTGTAAAAGTCGTTACTCATGATACTAAACATTATTTTTTATTTTAATATAATTATAAAAATATTTTTTTAAATTAAGTAGAATTCAAAATTGATTCAAATTTGAATATATATATATATATATATATATATCCATAATTAACAAACAAACCTTAGAATTGACAAAACTCTTGTATTATAGCATGAGAATATACTGAAGATGACAAGATAATTGCAAAATTACATTGTATTACTTAGTCAAATGAAATTGAGTCACTTGCAGTTGGCACGTCGCCCCCAATATTACTGCACTATAAACAGGAGCCTCACCACACTGATCGAACATATATCCACGCACTAAAAAACGGAGCCTCATCACACTGAGCATATGTCCATTGCACTAAGAAACGGATATGTCAATTGTTGTTGTCCACAAATACCTAAATTTCATTCTTATTTTCAGCACTGAGGCAAAATTTTGTTTTTATTTTTATGTTTGTAGGTCTGCGAATCAGGCTACTCACGGCTGAAAGTATCTGATTCTATGACAGACTATTGCAGAGAGATTTTACAACCCTCCTAGTTACTTATCCTCTATTTTACGAATTGAATTTTGTATTAATCTCTATTAACCTTTAAAAAAAAAAAAAGTCAACTACTAATGTTCAAAAAGAAGAATAATGAAGAGCTAAATTTTAGAGATTTATTGTACCAATTACGATTAAGTTAATTTTAATTATATCTTTAACAATAATTAAAAGAAAAGAAAAAAGTTCATTGAATTTATTTTCATTTTATATTTTTCTTTTTGCATTTTTGCACAATAGAAATATACAATATTGTTGCATAAATATTTTAGTTGTTTAACTATATATTTGTCCACATTAGGAGAGAAAGAAATTAAGTGGCTAAATAGAAATTTTTAATTATTTTTTAGGTTGTAACACAGGGTATTGATATTTTTTCAATTACACATTTACGTCAATTTATTTTTATAGAAATTAAAATATTTTTTGCACAATATTTTTATAGGCATATTTAGATCACCTGAGCATTGCATATTTTCCATATTATGCTCTTCATCCATTAGCAGGTAAAAGAAAACAGACATTAACAAGCATCTAACAATTTATGAAAAAAATTACATTAATTTAATTTAATTATACAGAAACATGAAGCAGCCAGTGCCTTACAAATATTTGCGTTTATTCCCATGATCGAACGAAAGTTTCATTAAAACGTAGCAGCAAATTATAATTATAATTAAGGCAAACACCCTACAAGAACGTATGAACAAACAGGCAGCACCCATCAAGCTGGCAATCCATTTCCAACCTTAATATTAGAATTATTTTATCCTCTAAGAGCCTTCTTAATTTGACAATAACAATCAATGGTGGACCCAACATTTTAAGTTAGGAGACAAAGTTCTATTTTTTTTTCAAACAAAATATTTTATATATTTGTCTTCATATGACAAGTTTCGTAGAAGTTTATAGGCTTCCATAATAACTGTAATCTAGTAAATTGACTACCTCTAACTCATCATGCATGGTCAAAAAGAAAAAATATCATTCGTTCACATTAAAGATTATATTGTCTTTATCTAATTAATTAGTATGAATATAATTTTTTATTAATAAAAGTAGCATATCGTAAAATAAAAGATAATTGTTTTAAAAATTAGATAAAAATTGATTTTATGAATGTAGATAGAATTGTAACTGAGTCGAGTTGAGCTTTAACTAGTTCGAATTTGGTTCGTTTATAATTAAGCTGAACTCGTTATCTTACTTGATGTTCATAAATTGTTTGCTAGCGAGTTAAAAAAATTTTAAGAAATACAAACTATAAATTAAATTATATATTAAAAAATTAAAAATAAATTATAATATATTTAATAAAATTATAATTTTATTCTAATAATATATTGTTTAAAATTTTTTTTATAGCTCAAATTTATATATTATATATTTTAAAATCAAATTACTAAATATAAAAATTATAAATTGGTTCATAAGCTTTTATTTGAGTTTCTTTGTAAGTTTCACTAGTCGATTTTTAAATAGTTTGAGCTCAGCTCGTTTATTAAATAAACTTCAATATACGAATTGAAACGAATTTTTATTGAATTAAATACCGAACAGCTCGCAAGTGACTAGGTTTGTTTACATCCTAAATGTGGATTCAAATCTTACATTTAATATATCCTTTAAAAGGTGTGGCCATTAATTTTCATTTTTCTTTTTAATCTTACTGGGGTATGAACAGGTATTCTGAAATGAGATTAGAAGGATAAAGCTAATTTATTTAAATATATATAAATTAATTTTCAGATATTTTTCTTAAAAGATTTATAAAAAGTTCAACTGCATATAATGATGGCGGCTGTTCTTGCAAGAAAGATTCCCACGGCCAGCATGCCAACATGAAGAAAAAAAAAAAAAAAATATATAACTCATTCAAGCTCAGTATATAACTCTGCAATGGCATATACTATGATTATTCTGCCATGTACTGCAACAATATCGGTATTATCGTTACCATCTAAAATTTTTTCCAAGTATATATCAGTTCATGCAGTTTTGCAGCTTCCGTCCCCATTTGCTCTCTGTTTGCTTTCTGGAGGAAAAAAAAATACCCAACAACAGCAGCACCAGCTCCATAACTCTTTAAAAAAAGTAACCATGGAAGTGTTGTACATTTTCCTGTGCTTTCTCATACTCTTTCTTGGCTTAAAATCACTTCACAAATCAAGAACTAATAAAAAACTCCCTCCAAGCCCACCTGCACTTCCAATTATCGGCCATCTCCACCTCAAGAAACCGCCCATGCACCGTGCTCTTTATCAGCTGTCTCAAAAATATGGCCCTATCATCTCCTTACGCTTTGGTTCTCGCGCTGCAATTATCGTCTCTTCCCTCTCTGCTGCTGAAGAGTGCTTCACAAGAAATGACGTAGTTTTTGCTAACCGTCCGAAACTGCTCATGGCCAAATACATAGCTTATAACTACTCCACTATGGCTCAGGCACCCTATGGCGACCACTGGCGCAACCTTCGTCGTGTTGGCAATATAGAGTTCTTCTCGACTCACCGTCTCAACGAACTCATAGGCATTCGAAAAGACGAAATCAAGAGACTTATCGTTAATCTATCTCATTGTTCGCTCCATGCATTTTCCAAGGTAGAGCTAAAATCCAAGTTCAAAGACTTAACGTTTAACATAGTCATAAGAATGGTTGCAGGGAAGAGATACTATGGAGATGATGTAAGCGATGAAGAAGAGGCAAGACTGTTTAGGCAGATAATGGAGGAAGCTATAACTAATGGAGGAGCAGCAAATGCTGGAGATTTTGTGCCAATCTTGAATTGGATTAATGGTGGTAAATTTAAAAAGAATGTGATTAGACTTGCTAAAAGGACTGATAAATTCTTTCAAGGATTGATCGATGAACATAGAAGAAAGAAGGAGAATTTAGAGAAAATGGATACTATGATTTATAATCTTCTTTCTTTGCAAGAATCAGAACCTAAGTACTACACTGATGATATCATTAAAGGGCTTATACAGGTAATCAGTGCACTCTCTCACGCTCTTTGATACTCTTTCAACATATGTAGGAAAGTTCTTACTTATTTCAAGGGAAGATGTGGCCAGTTGCGAGCTGTTACACGATAACTGTTATAAATTCTTTTTTAAGAAAGATTCACGTAGCGGCCCATTTTGAAGCGACCAGGCAGCTTAAAATAATAAGGGAGGAGGATTTTACCAAAAAGCCAACTGTCCCTATGTAAGCAGGGGGCAGTTTTATCAAAAAAAAAAAAAAAAAAAAAAAAAGCAGGCCACTGTATAGTGGCCTACTATGTCTATCAGCGCTTTTCTGTTTTTGCCCTTCAAAATAGAATTGACAATTAACTGGAAGGGGAGAATATTAAAGAATTTTGTGCAGACCACGATAAGAAGCATTTTCATATCTTAAGTAGACTTGACACATTTGTGGCTTTCTAAACTTAATATATTTTATTAATTTGTTTTCTTAACTTCGAAACTATTTAGACATTTGAATTAGTTGAAAAGTGTTAATCTAAGTCATGCTTTCAACAAGTTAAAGAGTTAAAATGATTAATTTGTAAGTTAAAGGGGTAAACTGATAATATATGTTATAAATTATCATAGACATATAAACAATTTTTAAGTATGTATTCCAACTTATACGTCAAGCCAAGAGTGGTACATACTTATTAATATCAAAATTTTTACTTTAAAAATATATATATGTCACTCTATTGATTGCAGGTTGAATATGCATTGTAGCTAATTCTATAGTTTGTTTATTAGTATATTCATTTTAATACAATTTAAAGATGGATCATTTTCTTGTTCATTTTAAGATTCATTTCAATTTTTTTTTTTTTTTGAGTACAGGTGATGCTATTTGCTGGAACTGATACAAATGCAGTGACGATAGAATGGGCAATGTCTAACCTGCTCAACCATCCAACCGTATTGAGAAAGCTTAAAGATGAAATAGACAGTCAAGTTGGCCAAGAACGCTTAATAGATGAACCTGACCTTTCCAAATTACCTTATCTCCAAGACATTATATACGAGACACTTAGGCTACACCCACCAGCCCCCGTTCTAATCCCTCACATGTCATCCGCTGATTGTGTTGTTGGAGGCTACGACGTACCGCTTGGCACGATGCTGCTGGTGAATGCATGGGCTATACATAGAGACCCTGCTGTATGGGATGAGCCATTAAGCTTTAAGCCAGAGAGATTAGAAAATAGAGAAGGTGAAAACTTTAAGATTTTGCCCTTTGGACTGGGGAGAAGGGCATGTCCAGGGATTGCTCTAGTCCATCGAGTGATTGGCTTGACTTTAGGGTCATTGATCCAATGCTTTGAATGGGAGAGAGTTGGTAAAGAGGAAGTTGACATGGAAGAAGGCATAGGGCTAACATTGCCTAAGGCTCAGCCATTAGAGGCAATGTGCAAGGCACGTCCAGTCATGCACAAAATTCTCTGTCAAGCAGCAATCTAGTGGTACTCTTCTTCCATGCAGAAAGTTTTACGCTATTAAGAGATTCTGTTTTCATTTGTTTTATGTTCTGAATAAATTTCATTCGTTATATGAATTGTGTATATGATGTGTAAAAATAAAAAAATTATACAATTCATTTCAAATGCCATGAATTGTATTTGGAATAAATTTTGAATTTAGTCTAAATTTTAAAACTAAAATTAAAAAATATTTTTTTTTTTTTGTAATAAAAGGAATGTATTATAAGTGTATAATTTTATCTGAAATTTTTGTCAAAATTTGATAGAATTTGAGTTAATTATAGTGTTGTGTTTTGATAAAAATAGGAATATCGATACCAAAAATTAAATTGTAAATTCGATTAATTATTTTTGTATTGTATTTACGAATTTAAAAAAGATATTTTAACTTAATAAATTTACAACAAGTCATAAGTACATTAAGGTTTTTGATATAACAGGCCATAAGTATTTTTAAATATGATTCTCTTATAAGAAAGAGAATTAGGGACTAGCTAGCTAGATGAATAATTATTAATACTAATGACACTGCAAATGAATGATTGATAATTATTTTTAATAACATTTTAAACATTGTTCACATATATGACAAATGAATAATATGGATAAGTAATTCATCAAGTTTATTATCAACTCATGGAGTAACATGAACCCAATACATATTGTATTTCTATTTAGTGAGAAGTGCTTGATAAGGACACAACTCATGAAAACCATTTTTCCTTGTTTCGCGCTCTCAGCTTCTATTTAGTTGTTTTAGTTCTTTAAGGACCCGTTTAATAACAAGAATGATGACATCTGTTTACTTCTTTATAGTTCTTTGGCTGAGAACATGCTTGTTCTATTGCTAGTTGATGCTGAAACAATTGAGTGAAACTTGATTGTATTATGTTCTGATGAATCTATAGTTATATAGAGTACATGAGCTGGTAATGAACATAGCTATAAACAACTTGATAAGTGAATACAACTTAATGAATAACAAACATATGTTATAACAGAAGATAGTAATCTTATCATCCTCCCGCAAATTGAGCTAGAGTGGATAGAATAGTCAATTTGGCATGTAGAAGTTGGAAATGTTGTTTGGACAATGGCTTTGTGAAGATATCAACGATTTGGTGCTCAGTGCGTAGGTGTTGGACAAGAAGCTGTTTGGAAAGCACCTTGTCGCGGACATAGTGGAAGTTGACTTCCATGTGTTTGGACCTGGAATGGAAGATGGGTGATGAGGTTAAGTAGGTGGCAGATAGATTGTTGCACCATAGTGGGTGGGCTGGTAAGTGGAAAACCAATTTCAGTGGGCAAAGATCATAACCAGTGTAGTTTGTTTGTGGCATGAGCAATAGAACGATACTCTACTTCTATGGTTGAGTGAGCTACCGTTCTTTGTTTCTTAGAACCCCAGAGAATGATATTATGACCAAGAAAGAGACATAAATCTGATGTTGATTTTCTGTCGTCCAAGGAGCCACCCCAATCAACATCACAATAGGCGATGACGGTGTGAGAGGAAGAAGGATTCAGAAAGATACCATGGTTTGCAGTGGCTTGGAGATAATGCAGGATGCATTTGACGGTAAACCAATGTTGTTAAGTGGGTTGGTGCATGAACTGAGAAGCTCTGTTGATAGAGAATACAATATTAGGGCGAGTTAACGTTAAGTTTTGAAGGTCGCCAACAAGACTTCGGTATAGTGTGGGGTCAGGGAAGGATTTAGAATCAACTAGCTGAAGTTGTGTGGTAGAGCTATATGGAAGTAATTCCATTTACATCCGCCATAAAAGCTTTGTCAAACAAGTCTCTTATGTATTTAGTTTGTGTTAGGAGTAATCCATTAGAGTGCCATAGAGCTTCTACGCCAAGAAAGTATTGTAGCCTGCCAAGATCTTTTAGAGCAAAGGCATAACTGAGATAATTAATAACACGTTGAAGAGTGTGATGACAATTTCCAGTGGGTATATGTTCATCCACATAAATAAGAAAGAACATGGTGATAGAACCCCGATTGAAATAGAAAGGGAGGGATCAGTCTTGGATCCTTCAAAGCCGAATTTTTGTATGTATAATGTCAATTGCTTGAACCATTGGCGAAGAGCTTGACATAAACCATACAGTGATTTCTTCAACCGGTAGACATGAGAAGGATAAGTAGCACTAGCAAATCCAGGTGGTTATTGCATGAAAATCTCCTCATCAAGTTGACCATGAAGAAATGCATTGGACACATATAGATATTTAATGTCCCATCCACGTGTGATTTCTGTAGACACAATAACTCGAATGGTTGCAGGCTTGATTACTGGACTAAAGATGGCAGGATTTAGCGTACGTTCAAGATTTTAGCAACTGTGACACTGTCAAAATTTAAATATTGAACACCTATTCATGACATTTTGTCTCGACCTAAATTAGGAGTCATGACCGACGTTAGGGAACGAGAATTCTTTCGAATCCAGAACCCGTAGCAAGCCTTAAAGATAAAAGTATGCAATAAATAAAATAAAATATGCACCATAATTAAAAACTTAAACCAATATAATAAGAATAACTTATGATATATAATAAAATAAAATATATAATACAATATTAAGAGAAAGACCTTTAAAATTATAACCAACAACCTACAAATACAAAATTCAACTACTACTACTACTGCAGTTTTCTAGAGTACAATAAAATTAAATAAGTAATTTACACAAAATAGCTGGGGTTGAAGAAGTCTGGCGGATGAGCCTACTACTGAGGTATGAGGAAGAAGAGTCTTCTGTAAAAATCACAACTGAGGGGAGTCAGACCTCACTGAGTGAATTGTCATATTATATATACATGCATCTCCTAATGTCATATGCAATCAATCATCTATTTATAATAAATATACATACAAGCATTTCACACAGATGCTAAAATCACTTTACATAAGAATGTTGAAAATATTTTTTTATTGAAGGATCAAATAGAACCCTATTTAGAATCGCAACCTTAATCAACAATAACTTTCTAGCTATACAGGCTCACTTAATTCCAAATTAATTCACTTATTCCATTATGGACAATAGACTAGCTCCAAGACACTAAGTCAACCAAACTCAAGTAATCTCACTGTCAGTGTGATTGACTCCGAGACACTAGGTCAACCGAGCTCCAGCAACCACACTATTCAATCACATCAAATCTCAAATCAATCAACCATATATCATTAAATATGTCAAATGATTCTCACTTAACCCTAAATATATCGCACCGGTACGTACATGATCATAGTGCTGCCTGCTAAGTAGCACGTTCTATCAATATCATTCATTTAAATAAAATATTCATACGGGAAAATAAATAATGCATAATAACATTCATAATAATAAAATAAATCATATATATACTAGAAATATACCTAAAATAAACTAAGTATATTTCAAGTATATATATGTTAAATAAATTCAATTCAACCATAAAATATGCCAAATATAAACCAATATTATACTAAAGACATTTTAAGTATAAATAAAAAATATTGTAATATATAAAAAATATACTAAAAATATACCTAACATATACTAAATATTTTAATGAAACAATTATGAATAAATACAAATCAAAACATGTATATTTAAAATATGCATCCTAAATGCAATGTATATATAAAATAACAACTCACAAGTTTGCGCTTCTCGAGATTGATTCGACGGGCTCGGTCCACTAGGTCTCGGTCTTGGCGCAACTAAACAATAAAAATAATAATGAAATCAGAATAAATCTAACTTCAATTTCTAGAAAGACTCGATCTAAGAATATGGAATACAGACAAACACAGAATTTCAAGATCGACCCGATGTCACGTTTTACGAGAATTCTACTGAAAATTTGATAGAGCTTTCTTTGTAAAACGGATATCTCTCTACTAAAAAGTAGAGCCGATCCTGTAAGAAACACACTTTTAAAAACAGAATATTCAATACATTCAGTTGGGACCCTAAACTATATAATTCTCCAACCGAAGTCCACAATAAATAATATAATAAATATGTTAAAAATTAATAAATGTCATAAATATCCTCAAAATATCAAAATATAGCATATTTAATCATTAAAACACTAAATATAATTATTTCACAATAATTAAATAAAAATTCCAAAATAATAATATAATATTATTAAAAATCCAATTTCTCGATAATTCACTATAAATTAGTAAAAGTTCAATTTATATATTCAAATAACTAAAATAGCCTATATACATATTAAAAGTAATTAAAAACCCATTTAATTACCAATTTAGTAAATAAAATATTATTTGAAATTAATTTTTAAAAATTAGTATTAATTAGTTAAAAATAGTAAATAATTTATAAAAATCATTTTATTACCTTAAATAATTCTAAAACCAATTAAAACATAATATTTAACTAATAATTCAAAATACATATAATACTAAAT
The DNA here is from genome assembly GCA_947683625.1 of Mallotus nudiflorus. Lineage (NCBI taxonomy): Eukaryota > Viridiplantae > Streptophyta > Magnoliopsida > Malpighiales > Euphorbiaceae > Mallotus > Mallotus nudiflorus. The sequence continues at coordinate 1,008,138 of CANTUR010000282.1, read as the reverse complement.
AATTCCCTCAAAAATTATATAAAATCATTAAAATTATTTTATCAACATATATTATTCTAATATTATCTAAAACATATATTTAACCAATAATTTCAACAAAAATACATATTTAACCTAATTATCCAATATTTACATAAACTAAAAATATTACTAAAAATTACATAATATTCTCAAAAATTATTTTCTCAACACTAAAAGTAATAGCAATATATAATAACACTAAATCAACCAATTTTATAATTAAATAAATTAATTTACGAAAATTAAATAAATAATAAAAAATTCACCAAAATTCAAATAAATTCCAAAAATTATAAAAAAAATAATTTCATGAAGCTCAAGCAACAAGGATCAAATTTGCTTAAGGGACTTTTCAAGATTCAACCGAAAATAAACCCAAAAAAAAAAAACCCTAAAAGCTTAAAACCGAAAAAATCAAGAAAACTCACAAACGAACGAGATTGAACTCGGAAGATGCTTGGATTCATCTTCCTCACGACACCGGAATAGTGAGCTAAGGTGGCTAGAGGAGGAAGAAATTACCAAAAAATGAGTTGTTGCCGTTGTTGCTATTTCTGCTTGCTGCCAGCGTCGGAGAAGAAGGAAGACGACAATGGACCTGGCAGGAAGAAGGTGGTGGTGAAGGGTGACAGTTCGGCAGAGAAAAGGAAGGCATAATGACAGTAAGAGAGTTAGGTTGTGCAGGGAAGAAGAAAGAGATGTTCAGCGTTTATGTTTTCTTCCTTTTGCAAATGTGTGTGTATAATAATAATAATAATAATAATAATAATAATAATAATAATAATAATAATAATAATAATAATAATAATAATAATAATAATAATAATAATAATAATAATAATAATAATAATAATAATAATAATAATAAAACTTTATATTATAACTTTATAATAACAAATCTCCACCACACATTATAAATATCCACACACACATAAACATTATATATATATATATATATATATATATACAAGAATAAACACATAATATAAAATTAACAACAAATGAAAATAATACTAATGAAATAGTTTAATAATAATACAAATAATGAATTTAATAAAAACAATAATAGAAATAATAATACACTAAATTAATATTAATAAAATAATACTATCCAAAATAATAAATATCAATAATGCAAATTAAATGTTTAAAATAATAAGTTTCTAAAATAAAATATTTACGTAGAAAAATATAATTTAAAGTAAAATAATAATTATAAATCATAAAGTAGTAAAATAAATAAATATAACTTTTAAATTTATTAACACTACATATCTCAATATATATTAAAATAATTTAAAAATATGGGTTATTACACATTTTCATCATTGGAGTCTTCTGTCACATCCATAACTCATTATCCTGAAATTGGGTGTCTACAGTTTCCCCCCTTTGTCTTTGTTTGCTTGACAAATTGTGGCAAAGTAAACTAGCACCCAATTTCTTAATTGAAAGTTAGGATACTTACATGTGCTTCATGAAGCTTTTGGTTATGAGCTTGCTATACTCAGACGTACAACATTGATTTGAAATGACATATCATACTTGGTCGTATGATATGACTATACTCGATCATATAATCTTGGGTGAAAGAAACTCATTGTACTCGGTCGTACAATGCTGATTATAGTTGGACATATAGTTTGAATTGAAAAGGAACATCACACTCGGTTGTATGATGCCGATTATACTCGGTTGTATAATCTTGATTGAAGATACATTGCACTTGATCGTATAATGTCGACTATGCTAAGTCGTATAGTCTGTTTTGAAAAGAAACATCACACTCAGCCATATGATGTCAATTATACTCGGTCATATACTCTTAGTTGAAAATACATTGTACTCGGTCATACAATGCCGACTACACTCGGTCGTATAGTCTATTTTTGAAAAGAAACATCACACTTCGTCATATGATGCCGATTATACTCGGTCATATAATCTTAGTTGAAAATATATTACACTCGGTCATACAATGTCGTCTACACTTGGTCGTATAGTTTTTTTTTTTAAAAGGAACATCATACTCGATCGTATGATGTCGATTATACTCAGTCGTATAATCTTAGTTGAAAATACATTATACTTGGTCGTACAATGTCGACTACACTGGGTCGTATAGTCTGTTTTTAAAAAGAAGCATCACACTCGGTTGTATGATGCCGATTATACTCGGTCATATATTCTTAGTTGAAAATACATTGTACTCGGTCATATAATGCCGAATACACTAGGTCGTATAATGCCGAATACACTCGGTCGTATAGTCTAAATTGTCTTATATGATTATACTGCAATCCATAATTGCTTGCGATTAGCTACAACTCTTTTGTTGCTCACTGATGATGCTGCAATCCACAATTGCTCACAATTAGTTGTAGCCCTTTCCTTGCTCACTGATGATGTTGCAATCTATAATTGCTCATGATTAGCTGTAACCCTTTCATTGCTCACTGATGATGATGTAATCTATAATTACTTGCGATTAGTTGCAACCATTTCATTGCTCACTGATGATGCTGTAATCCACAATTGCTCACGATTAACTGCAACCCTTTCGTTGCTCATTGATGATGTTGCAATCCATAATTACTTGTAAATTGACTACAATCGTTTCATTGCTCGCCTTTGATGATACTGCAGTCCATAACTGCTCGCGATTTCAAGTTGAATGCTTTGAATTCTTTATGTTGTCTGACTTTGAATTTTGCTGTGTTGGCTGATTAGAATTTCTCTACTGATTGATTTTAATTTTTCTATGCCAACCATCTTTACAAGTTGGGTGCACTTTCTATTGGATTTGCAATTCCTGCAAACTTGTTGAAGTTAGTTTCAATTATGATGAATGAATAAAAGTATATTATGACATTTAAAATTTATGAGAAAATTCATTACTTTTCACGAGATAGCGTGACTCAGCAAATCTCACTATTTTTAATTTTCATAACTATCATTTATTTGCCATTTACAGAGGTTAGAGGCATCATTAACCATCTTATGCTGAGAGCATGTCTTTTACCAATGAAGAGCTTAATTCCACACCTAATTTTAAGAAGAATTTGCTAAACAAAACTCATGGAAAATAAAAAGATCGAATTTTGAGTATCAAAACAATCTTTGAGTTATTTTTGTGCTTTTTTGTGCTTTCCTTCCTTATCCGAGTATTCCCCTGCCTTTCTCATATTACTCAATGTGGATACCATTAGAAAGGTCCTTTGGATACTCATACTCATATAGAGCATTGGAGTAAATAGAGTAATTTTTGGCATGGTCCTCTTTTAGTATTCCCCTACCTTTCTTATATTGCTCAGCATGGATACTGCCAGAGGTTTTATGTTGATACTCTTACTCATCTCTGAGCATTGGAGTAAATTATGCTTGTTCTTATTTTGATTCTCCTCTTAGTATTCCATCACTTTTCTTGTATTGCTCAACGTGGATACCGTTAAGGGATTTTTTACTCATACTCATTTATGAGCATTGGAGTAGATTATATGCACATTTATTATTCAAAAGACTAAAATGATACTTTGAAATTCAAGCAATTTATGCTTCATGTCCATAAATTTTATCTTTTGCATTTTCTTCCCTTCGTTTGGGTGTAAAGCAAGCATTAGATTGATTAGAGTTTATAAAATCTCAGCACAAAACTACTAACTACTCATATGAATTTTGTGAGGCTAATAAAAGAAAGCTACTATGACCAAAAGTCATGAGATAGGCTTTTCGCACATGATCTTGTGAAGTGGATGAATTTACTTTCAATTTATGAATTTTATGATTGAGATGGTTCTTTATTACAAAATCTAAGGAAATAGAGTTATGTTACTTGCCTTTATTATCTTGATGATACTTCTTATGAATGCTTAGCATTTGCAACCTTTCCCATTCTTGTTGATGTATCGGTTTCTTTCCCCTTCTTTATTCTCTTTTATTTTTCCCTGCACAAAATACCATAAGTTATTATGGTCTATTTGTAAATGAATAAAATTTGTTAAAATGCAGTGTTATTCTTTTTGCATTCTTCCCTTTAGATTTTTTGCTGATCGTAGGGTCATGACACTTCACTATTAAAGTTGTGCCTTTGGGCTGCATTTGTATTTTTGCCATTCCATTAATGTTATGGTAAAGGACTTCATTCCTCTTACTGACATATCCTGTAAAAAAGGTTCAAGAGTTAGAGATCTTATTTCATGATCAAATTATTTTTCAAAGTGCATTCATTTCAAGTTTAGAGTGCATTCTTCCCTTTTTAGGGTCGACAAATGTATTGCTGACATATTGGACCTTCTCATCACCATATTCCATACCCTACACTAGTCTAGCTGTTATGGAGAGATATTCCAGATGATGCTTTTAATGAGACTATAGAGATGGATGCTAAATCTGAGGAGCTTGAATGTCCTATCTAGACTCTTGAGGTTTCCAGGATGATGCTTTTACAAGTATCACTGTCGATGATATTCCCTTATTGGATGGGCTAATGATTTACTAGGCTTTTGAGGTCTAAATTCCCATTGAGCATCAGGTTCACCTTGATAGTGTTACCCTTTTCTCCCATATGTGAACATTCTGAATACCTTTCTGCACTTTTATAACACTAATTTTGAATGTTAGTAGCAAAGTATTTGCACAATTTCACCTAAGCTTAAAGACTTTATTATGCAAAGTAAGTATTTCACAACAAATGTATGCAAGTGTATGCATGTTATATATGACGTGCATAATCCTAATGGGTCTCCTATTTGGAATAGAGCTATGTTGCAGCTTGGAGTATGAGAACAAGGTGAATCATCAATAGCCTGTAGGCTTGAGAATTAAATGCTTCGTTATTGGTGCTTCTAATGTTAGAGCTTCAGATACAGTTCATTTGACTGATGACTAGGCTAGCAAGTGGGGTCCATGACTTGACATTGAAGCTTATGATTGATCAATGCATTGTTAAACTTTTCTTTTTGCCATTACTTTTGCTGCATGATACCCGATGTACTTATATGCTTCTTTCTGCCTTGAAATCTCTTATATTGGCTTTTATACTTCAGCATCCATCTTTGCTCTTTGAATGTGGACTCAATTTGCCCCTAGTTCCATTCTGGATTCATTCATGCTATTCTAGCAGTCCTTTTTTCATTTTCGTGTGTAGAGACTAAGTTCGTTCACTGTTGTTGTTGATCCTTCGACTTATTTACCCCTATTAGTTGTAATCTCATGCATTGAGGATGCAGAGGAATGGGCGAATTGATTGAAGTTAGTTCTTGATGATGAAATTAACTAGACTTGCACTTCAAAGAATTCTTGAGCAGAATATGAAGCTTGATATTGATGCAATGATTGATGATAGTTATAAGACAAGACTTGCAATACAAGTTATAGAGCCACCTGAATTCTCAACATATAAGGAGATGCTAGGCTTACAAGGAAAATTACAAAAGGGGTGGCAAAAAAGAAAACATAATTGAAATAGTGATCTCCTAGCTATGATTTAGCTTTTATTATGTATTGTCTTTCCATTCAGATACTTATGCAATATGATAAAGACGAATATGCGATATTTGAAAAAAATTTTAAATTCAATTTTAATAATTCATTAGGGAAAAATGAGAACATTCATTACATCACATGATGCAACTCCTATTATTAGTTAGTTTTGAATTTTTCTCTTTAATTTTTACCTTATTATTCTTTATTCTTTTTTTTTTCTCTTTTTGTTTTTTCTCTTTTTTCATTTTTTTCTCAAATTTCCTATCTTTAGAAGTTACATCATGTGATATATAAATGTTCTTTGAATTTGCATTTGTGCCTATGCTGAATGAATCTAATTGAATTAAATTTATGTCAAACATGTAGGTGTGATTAATATCATAATGCATAGTACCATTAGGATGTACACTACATAAGTAAGCATGATCATAATTCATATCATTGATCACTAAAAAAAAAAATTATTTAAAGAAGACAATAAGAAAATTTATTTCCTATTTTAGATGCTAAGGATGCTGAGTCTCATAGTGGTTGTCCTTTAGGTGGATGACATAACAATTATTCTTGCATTATCTTGCAAACCGTCTCCATGACTTCATCTTTCTGTACCTCCACTATGCATGCTTCTTCCTTTTCTTATAGCTTCTCAGCATCAAACTCATCACCCCATCCTGTAGGCACAATTGACTCGAAGGGTATATTAAAAAAAGGTGGTTTAGTGTAAAACACCTTATAATTGAACCTGCATGAAGGTTGACTCGATAAGTCTTCTACTCCTTCCTTATCTTTAGGGGCATTAGGAGATTTCTCATTGTGTTTAAGGTCTAGGACCTTAAAGGAGCTTAGCACTTCTTCTTCACTTACTCCTGAGTTGATCATTATGGTAGTTGGGGGTGGTGCATTTCAGTAGTTTGTGAAAGGATTGTTTCTAGTGCTTGGGTCTTTGGGGTCTGTGATCTTTCTAGAGTCTATAAGGTTTTGGATTTCATATTTGAGGTAGATGCAGTTATCCGTGGAGTGTTGGAGGTTTTGATGGAATTTGCAGTGCTTGTTTGGGTTATAGCTTGGGATATTTGGGTTTGGTGGGTTTGGATTAGGTAAAGGTTAAAGTAATCACTTTTTTGTTAGGTGCTCTAGGACTTTTGAAAGTGGTTGGTTAAAGTTTGAGAATCTCTTTGGTTGTTGAACAACATGCACTTCAACAATCTGGTTAGTGCTTCCTTATTGTATGCCCCTAGTTGGGCAGTTCCTTATGCCGGTGCCTTTAGTAATCCTCTTTTTCTCATTCTCAATCTCCTCAGCTTCCAACCCATCATCATAAAGGTCTACAAATGTTTTAGGGTTCATCATTTGTAACCTCTTAACCAGATTAGGCGACACATTTCAGACTATCATCCTAACTTGATCCTTCTCAGCTAGCTTATTTTTCATTAGTCCCGCCTTATTCATGAACCTGGTTAGAAAATCTGAGAATGACTCGTTGGGCTTTTGCTTGGTTAGTTCTAGATCCCTGATAGACACTTCGAGCCTAGTGTTGTAGACATATTGCTTTAGCAAAGCAGCGTACATCTCTCTCTAATATGCACGGATAGACTTCTCCAACCCATGATACCAATTGACAGCCATGCCCTCCAATGATAGTGCAAACAACTTGGTAACCACGGAAAAAGGAGCCTTAGTGGTGCTCATGGTAGTTGTGTATTTACTAAGGTGAATCTCGGGTCCTTAGTACCATTAAACTTTTGCAGCTATGGCATCTTAAATTTGTCAAGCAATTTATCCTCCCTGAATTGTAGCATATCATCAAATTCAAATGAGCATTTGATGCCTTGTCCTCTTATTAATTTCTCTATCTTCGACATTTTTTGAGTTAGTGTTTTCATCTGCTTGGATTCCAACTCTTGAACTTGCTCCGGTGATTCCCTTTTCGCCCTTTCAACCATATAAATCTTAACATCCTCGAGTTTCATTTCCCTAGCATTGTCATTATTAGTGGGTGGTGTACCCACAACATTTGGATTAGTCACAATAGGTGGATTGGCCAGAGGAGGTACAATAGCAGCTGGTGGTTGCATCAATCCAGCCAAAGCCTGTTTTAACTCATCTTGCATCATCACTCTTATGTCATCCATCAGTGCTCCTTTGACATCCTCTAGGGTCCAGTTTCCTCCTTCATGTTTTTCCATTTCTTCAACTTGCTTCGATTGTGCAGCTTCTAAGTAGAGTGGCTTGATGGGACTACTTTCTAGTCTGCTGAGGATCTCTTTCGCAATTGATTGCAGACTTGAATCAGTTCTCATTAGTCTACCACCCTTTCGACTCTAAACACAGGAAGACCTGAATGAATCTATGATGGATGAAAGACAAATGTTAGTATGATGCATGAGATGCATGTATGCATGATGCACATGCTATGCAACAAGTAGCAAGTAACAAGTTAGGTATACATACATCCTTCTAACCTTATTCCTCCCACACACGTATTCAATGGTGAGTCTCTTTTCCTACGATTTTTGGTCTTGGTCTTAATATCAACAGGGGATATTAGGGACCGACAGGCATGCTAAATCTCTCTTAAAGCAGTAAAACATAGAAATAATATTTCTAGGTATAAAAGCATAGCCCCATCTATATTAGTCCTGATGGGCTTAGGCCTTTATAGATGGAAATACCTTATGGCAACATTCATAAGCAATTTGGGTAGATCTTAGGGGAAGTAACTAAGCCATTATATGTGGTTAGGGTCTGGTAAAAAGGTCAAGGTTCCTTTAGCAAGATGCCTTCCTTTAAGACTTGAGTCACAGGCTAAGGTTAGAGGGGCTCGACATGCTTTGCAAACTCGAGAGAAGACTACCCCCCCTTAAGGACTTGGGTTATAGACTCTGGTAAGATGAGCCTAGTAATCTCTCTTGAATCGAGTTAAGGCTAAGAGTGATGGTTAACCAATTTACAATTCCATAAAGCTAGTGGAATCATGGAACCATAAACCAATGCCATCAATTAATAGGGACATGCAGAATGAATGCAAGAATAAAATAATAATTAATAAAATAATTCTAAGGAACACAAGTAGAATCAGTATCTCTTATCCATAGTGGAGTCATCACTGTAGATGGCGGAGTTTAGTGTGCATCCAAGATTTTAGCAATCACGACACTGTTTGAGCTCAGAGCTCTAGAGAACACACTAACCATTGTCATAAAAACATGGCATGGAGATGAGGAGTCGCCACCCAGGGTAATAACTGGGACAAATCGAGAAGGTGGTACTTGATTCCCTAAAAGAAAGCTAGCACCACAACTAAGAGATTCTGGATACGGAATACCAACTTCTTTTAGTCTCGTGTTCATTTAGAATTACTTTATGAATTACTAAATTATCCTCTATTTACATGCAATTTCATATAAACCCTTATTCTTGCAATGAACTCCAAGGCAAACTAGTCATGAAAATACAAGTAAATAATGCATTCATTCAAACATATAATCCCTAAGTTAGTCTAATATACATGAATTTTAATTAAATGAGCTAAATCTACATGTTTTAATAAATGATCCTAAAGACTAATTCCTTTTAATTTTAATTAAATGAACCTAAGTCTATTTATTTTAAAAATGGGCCTAGATTTACAAATTGTGTAGGTATTTAAATTAGTGGGCCTAATTCTACATGTTTTATTTTAGGGTGATCTTAAATATATAATTTATGAAAAAGGCTTAAATAAGTGGGCTAAGTCTAATAAATTAAATTAAATTAAATTAGGTGGGCCTATGTCTAACTAATTAGATGAGCCTAAGTTATGTCTAACCTAAAAAGCTAATTAATTATGGGTCTAAAATGCATTTTTATTAATTAAACCTAAAAACATAAATTTATATGGGTGAATGAAAATCTAATATGGGCTTAAGGCCCAAAACACATAAGAATAAACAAATAAGCACAAAACACATAAAAATAAATAAACAATACAAAATAAATAAATAAAAGAAAATAAATAAGCCCAAAAACAAATAAAACATATTAAAACAATTAACCTAAAGATCAAACAACTAATTAAATTAATTCCTTCTAAACCCTAATTTTCATTAACATGCTACCTAAGTTAATCTACTTCCTCCATTAATTTTAATTAATTTCCCAATTGAAACCTTAATTTTACTAACCAATTAATTAATATAAACATGCAATCACACAATTCCACTATTCCCAGTATTGAGGCTATTACAATAATCTATTGAAAATAATAATAAAAATAATTAACACAACCCCAAAAATAAATAACTAAAATAAAGCAACAAAATAAAAAAAACCCTAAAAACTATGTCTCTACAAGATCTTATCCATGGCATTCCATGGACCTCTTATGGATTCAATTCTCAAAATATGATCATCATGTGTTTTCCTCCATAAACCAAAAAAATAAAAATTATGATTAGTGGATAAATAATAAAAATAATAGAACAAAATTAAAAATCAATAAAAAGAATAAATAAATAAAATAAAATAAAATGAAGAAGATGATTATGGATGATCTTAATAAGTGCTCCTCATATTTTTAGAATCACTGTTCATGATATGACTTTGAATATTATTCTTCAAAAATTCTTCGAAGATCCTTGATCAAGCAATTAAGCAAAAGAAATTTTTTAGAGAATAATATTCTTTTTTATTTTTCTCTCTTCTCTCTTTTTTTAGTTCTTTTTTTCTTTTCCTTGTTTTTTATTTTATTTTTTCTCTTCCTTTTCTGCCTTTTCTTTTTTTTTCCCCCATTTTCAGAGCCAAAACCCCCCTTATATAATAAGGATACATCTTGAAACCCTAGTTATAAATTGATTCCCAAAAGACTTCTATTTCCTTAAAAACATTATCAAAATAATTTTAGGAGAATTTTATATCAATTAGGACTTAATTTATCTAGAAAATTTAAGATTTATCCTGAAAATTCAAGAATTTGCAGAAGGAGTCTAATTCCAATAGGAATTATGTAATTTTGATTAGGATTACATAATTTTGATTGGAATTAGTGTAATTCTGATCGAAATTAGTGTAATTCTGATTGGAATTACGTAATTTCGAGACTTTTTTTTAACTTTTAATTATAAAAAGGTCCTTGAAAGAATATAAGTTTTTCTATTAGATCCTTAAAAAGCATTACAATTTAGTCCATGAAAACCTTAAATCCTTTCTTAAAAAAAAATGCAATTAGACCCTTGAAGTTTCAAAGTTCAAATATTGAAGACCTATTATGACATTTTCATCATTGGACTCTTCTGTCACATCTATAACTCATCATCCTAAAAATTAGGTGTCTACAATACTTGTGAAATTAACTCCAGGTCACTGATGGAATCCCTTGGTGATGAGGTAGGCTTTGTACCTATCAATGGTGCCATCATGGTGTTTTTTTATGCGAAAAACCCATTTGAAGCCTATGAGATTATGATGTGAAGAATATAGTACTAAGTCCCAAGTGTCATTCACTATTAGTGCTTTTATTTTAGATGCCATTGCTACTTACCATTGTGGATATTTATTGGCTTGTTTAAAGGTGGTAGATTCATAGTCTGAATTTTGAGTAGAGAGAAATATACAAGGTTTAAGAGATCTCGTTTGGGATCGTATTATCATAGGATGAGTACGAGGTGGAGCAGGAGAAGGTGATGGAGAGTTATATTGGTTGTAGTTTGATAAATCTAAAACTGACGATAAGGCATCATGTGAATGGTGTCGTTGTGTAGATAAAGGTGAAATGGTGGAGTTGTTCGGTAGAGTTAAAAGTATGCTTAAGGAAGGAGTTGGAGAAGGAGTAGGACTATTTTAAGTAGGGTGTGCAGATAAGGTTGGTAGTGTAGATGGTAAAAGAAAAGTGAATGGTGGATTATTTGGAGCAAGAGAACACACATCATCTTACACTGAGAATAGAAAAACCTGTTCATAAAAAATCACATGGTGAGAAATTAGAATTTTTAGATGCAAAATCAAGGCAATAAAACCCTTTATTAATTTTATTGTAGCCTAAACAAACACATTTTTTACTTTTAGGAGCTAATTTATATGGAGTATAAGGTTTTAACCATGGGTTACATAAACATCTAAAAATTCAGAGATCATGATAATTTGGATTAGATTGAAACAAACGGTGAAATGGTGTATCAAAATTAAGAATGGAAGTAGGCAAATGGTTTATTAGATACACTATAGTATCAAATGCATAATGCCAATAATCATGAGGAATTTTGGAATATTGAAGTAAAGCCCAACCAGTCTCAACAATATACCTATGTTTATGCTCAACATACCTATTTTGTTCTGGTGTTTTTGGACATGCAACGCATTGAGTGATGCCATTTTCAGATAAGTAAAAGGTTAATGTTTGATACTCTCCACACTATTCTACTTGAAAATTTTAATGGCATGATTAAAAAGTTTTTCAACAAGGTGTCAAAATTTAATAAAACTATTAAGTACCTCAGACTTATATTTAAGAAAGTAAATCCAATGGTTATTTACTAAAATGATCATAAAATAAAATGTAATAATAATGACCATTAATAGAATTAATGGGAGGACCTTAGATGATGTAGCGAAAGCCTAATAAAATAAGGATAACATTGATTGCCATTGATTCGCATACGAATGGCTGTCAAATAACCTTCTATAACTTGTTGATTACAAGTAATACCAGGAAATAAACATTCAAAAATTCATTGATTCATAAGTGAATACTAAAAATTAGAAAGAAAATAGAAACTCTATTTTTAATTGAATAAAAATTATCTCAAACATATGAAATTGACAAATAAATACTGTTTAGGAAAAAACCCTAACTGAAAAGGGCAAAAAGACCAAAAAACATAAATAAACATAAACATAAACTTCAAAGTTAATTTTGAGGCCCTAAATGATGGATTTCGGGCTTGAATTATTTTCCTATTATGGGTAAACCTAATAATAAATATAAGTCTTTGAATTAGCTTTGTTTTGATATATTATAGGCCCCATGGTTTAATTGGACCCAAAAGTTAGAGCCTTTAAAAGCTCAAGTGCATGCTCCTCTCCTATCGAATTCTTCTATAAACTGAATTGCAATTTGTTTTGCATCACCAGAGGTATGAACAAACTAAATCTAGGGGGCCAGTTGCCTGAAACATAGATTTGGAGAATGGAAAGTTTGTGACTCTTATTTAAACTACATGTTTCATATAAACTAGTCATATTATTAGAAACAAAAGAAATGTGGGAATGCTGGAGTGCTTTTTGAATAATAGGAAGAGAAGCATCACCAAGGTGGGCATGCCACTATTGAAGAGAGCATTTGAAGGCAAACTTAATCTGCGGTGATGAAGAGTGAACATCAAGGAATAAAGAATAAAGGCCTTGATCAATCAGACTTGAGAGTAGCAAATCCCTCATTTGAATGTCCTTGATTTCAAAATGATTAGGAAAAAATTCAATGGAAACACGGTCAGTTATAGTCAAAGAAGAGACTAAAAGTAAATTAGCACATGCATTTGGAACATGAAGAACATCATTGAGCTGAAAAGAATGATTTTTAAAATAGTTGGAATTACCAATATGAGCTATTAAAAGAGTATTACCATTGCCAATTGTAATTTCATCAGGACCAGTGTAATCTAAATGAATGGAGAGATTTTCCATTTTAGGTGTAATATGATGGGTCGCTCCCGTATCCATGATCCAAGGTTGAGGCAATTTGGAAATTGAATTAGAGGTGGCAAGGTTAATGGATGGCTTATTGGTGAAGGTTTGAGTAGCATTAGAGAATGGTGAAGGGCGTTGATGAGTTTTGTGGCCATTACCATTACAATTGGAATAGATTAGTTAATGAGACTCTGAATGAACAATGTCAAAGAATAAAGAATGACTTCGAGTAGTAGCCTGATTAGAAAAGGAGGGACGACTGTGACCTCAACTCCATTAGATTTTAAAATTATTATGACCTCAAAAAATATTGGTGCCTCGGTAATCATTAGAAGAGTCAACCATATGAAAAGTAGTTAGTGGAACAACATATTTGCTTTTATTGGTGAGGGTTATTTCTTCACTGACTAGTTGAAAGTGCCTTAGAGGGGGGGGGGGTGAATAAGGAAAATGAAGGATTTTAAAAAAATTAAATAAATTAAGGAATGAATAAAAATTGAAAGAGAATAGAGTAAGAAGAATAATGAACATGAGAATTTAAAGAGTTCAAATTCTTAATAATCCTATGTCTCAACCAAAATTATCCCCAAGTTAGGATTTTTCAATACCCACAATCTTATTCATAAAATTGAGATTACAAAACTTTGAGGCTCACTCTTTAACCTTACACAAACAAGAGTTTTAAGGCTAACTCTTCAACCAAACAAAAAGAGTTTCTAGTTTCACTCTTAATTCAATTCCTAAGTATTTTAATGGCTAAACACTTAAACCAATTCCATTAGAAATATACCTTACTTCCCTTCTAATCTATCCTAAGAATTAGATGAAGATGAAGTCTTATTTCTATCATACAACCAAATCTCATAAGAGTTAAATCAATACAAAGAATATTGATACAAAGAAAAAGAATGAATGCTTAAAGAGTTTCTTGATAATAAAAAAGTAATGAATGTGTGTTATTATTATCACAACTCTAGAGCATATATATATAGATAAAGCTTCAAAAGTATGGCTATTGGAGCCAGTGATTATGTCTCCAATGTTTCTTTTTTTCAAACAATTAAAAAATATATCCATTCAATATTTTTAAAGTTTGCTGTCACCATGGAAATAAGGCTTCAGTCGTTGCCTACTGTTGAGACAAGCCTTTTGTCACCATGGCAACCTTTCTTCAGTTGTAGCCTACTGTTGAGTTGAATTTTGACTTGACTTTCTTTGAGATTAATATTATACACAGTTAAATAAAACATATTAAATGCTCAAAATTAAATTTTTTAAGATCAAAATTAATTCTTTTAAGATCAAAATTAAGATTGATTATTGCTAAGGTCAATAGTAGTAACCCATATAGATTGTTGAAGGAGAGTTAAGTTGATTTGTTTTTAAGTGAGCGAACGAATGGATGGTAAAGTGTCCTTAGGCCATTAGCGACAACATGGATTAGATCATCATCAGAGATGGGACTGCCTAAAGCTTGATAGTTAGACATACCTATAGCATGTTGGATATATTATGAAATCATTTTACTTGTGTCCTTTTATAGGCGATAGAGACTCATTTTAATTATGCGAATCTGTATTTTTTATCTAGATGCATAGGTTGATTGAAGGTCAGTTTATATTGATCATGCATTAGTTGCACCTATCATTTGCAGAATGAAGCTTGTAGATGGTAGAGTTTAGCGCGTGTCTAAGATTTTATCAACCGTGACACTGTTTGAGCTCAGGGCTCTAGAGAACACACTAACCACTATCACAAAGATATGGTGTGGAGATGAGGAGTTGCCACACAGGGTAATGACTGGGACAAATTGAAAAGGTGGTACTCGATTCCCTAAAAGAAAGCTAGCACCACAACTGGGAGATTCTAGATACGGAAAACCAACTTCTTTCAGTCTTGTGTTCATTTAGAATTACTTTATGAATTATTATCTTATTCTCTATTTACATGCAATTTCATATAAACCCTAAAAACAATTAACTCCAAGGCAAACTAGTCATGAAATATACAAGTAAATAATGCATTCAATAAATTGCATAATCCCTAAGTTAGTCTAATCTACATGGATTTTAAATAAATGAGTTAAATATACATGTTTTAAATTATAAGTGAACCTAAAGACCTAATTACTTTTTATTTTAATTAAATGAACCTAAGTCCACTAATTTTAATTCTAAATATGAGCTTAAATTATAAATTATAGAATATTTAAATTAGTGGGCCTAATTCTACATGTTTTAATTAAATGGTGATCTTAAATTTACAAATTATGAAAAAAGGCTTAAATTAAAGGGGCTAAGTCTAAATTAATTAAATTAAATTAGGTGGGCCTATGTCTATTTAACTAAATGGGCCTAAGAATATTTCTAATCTAAAATCTAATTTATTATAGGCCTAAAGGTATATTTTAATTAATTAAACCTATTTAATTATCAAGTGAGATGGACTAAAAGAAAATAACCTAAACTTAAAATAAATAAATCAAGACCTAAAATGGGCTTAAGGCCCCAAAAGCATATAAATATAATAAATAAGCCCAAAAACAAATAAAAACATAAAAAAAATTAAATAAGATCAAACAAATAATTAAATTAATCCTTACTAAAACCCTAATTTTTTTAATATGCTACCTAAATTAATTTACTTCCTCCATTGATTTTAAATAATTACCTAATTGAAAACCTAGTTTTACTAACCAATTGAATCAAAATAAACATGCAACCACACACATAACTTCATTACTCCCACTATTGGGACTATTACATTAATTCATAAAACAGTTAATAAAATAAAAATAAAAGCAATAAATAAAATAAAATAAAATAACCCTAGAAACTAAGTCTCTATAAGGATTTATCCATAGTTTTCTATGGACTTCTTATGAATTCATCCCTCTCACATGATCACCATGCATTTTCCTCCATAATCACCACAAGAAAAATAAAATAAAATTATAATTAATGAATAAATTATGATAATAAATCAAAAGAATAAACATAATTAATAATATAAATAAATAAATAAATAAGTAAAGAATAAGAAGAAGATGATGATGATTATGAATGATTTGGGGTACTCCTTAGATTTATAATTCACCGTTCTTGATAAGTCTTCGAATCTTCTTCTTCAAAAATTCTCTAAGGATCTTGAATTAATTGATAAATCAAAAGGAATTTTTGTGGAAAATAACTCAAAAAAAAAAAAGAACAAAAAAGAATTAAAAAAACCCTCTTTAAAACACGTTCTTCTTTTTTCTTTCTTCTCCCGTCTCTACCTTTTTTTCTTTTTCCTTTTCTTGCTCTTCATCCTCTTTATATAGTGGACAAAGAACTAAAAAACCTAGCCCAATGCTAACGTGATTCTAATTCCTAAAAATATGAGATTAATACTTAAAATTATATTTAGGAATTTTAGATCAATTAGGATTGAGTTAAAAGCCGATTAGGAGTTCTAAACCGATTAGGATTGAATTTAAAAATAAACAAGTAGACAGAAGAATTCAATTCAAACCAGGATTATGCAATTTCGATCGGAATTACACAATTCCAGGGTGAATTATGGAATTTCAACAGGTATTTTTTAACATTTAATTACAAAAAGACCCCTGGAAGAATTTATATTTTGCAATTAGGTCCTAAAAAACATTGCAATTTAGTCCTTAAAAACACTAAATCCTTCCTTTAAAAGTTGCATTTAAACCCTTAGAATTTCAAAGATTAAGCATCAAAGACCTATTCATGATATTTTCATTATTGGAGTCCTTTGTTGCATCCATAACACATCATCCCAAAATTGGGTGTCTACAGTTGCCTCCTTTTGTTACTGTTTGCTTGACAAATTGTAGCAAAGTAAAATATTACCCAATTTCTAAATTGAAAGTTAGGATACTTACCTACACTCCTTGAAGCTTCTGCTTGTGAATTTGCTATACTCGGACGTACAACATTTCAAATGACATATCATACTCGATCGTCTGATATTGATTATACTCGATCGTATAACCTTGGGTAAATGAAACACATTGTACTTGGTCGTACAATGTTTGACTATACTTGGACGTATAACATTGAATTGAAAAATTACATCATACTTGGTCATATGATGCCGATTATGCTCGTTCGTATAATTGATTGGAAAGGAAAACATCATACTCGATCATATGATGCTGATTATACTCAATCGTATAATTGATTGAGGATACATTGCACTTGATCATACAATGCTGACTACACTTGGTCGTATAGTCTGTTTTGAAAAGGAACATCACACTTAGTCGTATGATGTTGATTATACTCGGTCATATAATCGATTGAAGATACATTGCACTCAGTCATACAATACTGACTACACTCGGTCATATAGTGTAATTTGAAAAGGAAACATCATAATCGGTCATATGATGCTGATTATACTCAGTCGTATAATCAATTGAAGATACATTGCACTCGGTCATACAATGTTGACTACACTCGGTCGTATAATATGATTTGAAAGGAATATCACACTCAGTTGTATGATGCTGATTATACTCGGTTGTATAATTGATTGAAGATACATTGCACTCGGTCGTACAATGCTGACTACACTCGGTCACATAGTCTAATTTGAAAGGAACATCACACTCGGTCGTATGATGCTGATTATACTCGATCGTATAATCGATTGAAGATGCATTGCACTTGGTCATACAATGCTGACTACACTCGATCATATTGTCTGATTTGAAAGGAACATCACACTTGGTCGTATGATGCTGATTATACTATTGACCATTTTAATAATTCCTTGAATTATTTAACTATAAAGCATTGCAATTTAGGACTAAATTGCAAAGAATCAGTTGGGCTTAAATGTAAACCAAAGTTGAAGGACCAAAGTGGATATTTTCCCATTCATATATTCCTTTCCTCCTTTTTTCGATTCATTACTTCTTTTTCCTATTCTTCTTCTCTTTTTTTCCTTTTCATTTTCTCTTGATTTTCAAATTTTCTTCCTTCAATTATTCTCTCATTCGGCATCTAATTTTGGATCTATATGATCCTATGGCCCACCCACAGCGTAGGTTACACGAGAGCAGTTCCAGGCAATCAGATCCCATCGCTTTGTGTGTGCATTTTCCCCAAAATGATTTGGGACTTCGTGAAGATGAAGAAATATTTCCTTTGATTCATTTGCACCTCCACAGATGTTCTCAGGCTGGAGATGAGGCAAATTTCCTATCTCTGTTTTCAATTCTGCAATAAACATACTTATTTTAGTATATAAAATTAATGTTTACATGCATGCAATTTGATGGACAAAGTATATGAAAAATTGACAAATTAAAACCAAAATATGTCACAGACTAACATAAATATATTAAATTTCAATGAAATTTTCATCGGGAGTCTAAATTCCAGTCTTGAATTCATAGATTTCTAACCGAATTTCTTAAATTTCTGATTGGAAATTAGGAAATTCTATTGGAATTCTGGATTTTCGATTGGAAATCTAGAATTTTGATTTAATTATTTTTAATGATGTCAAAACAAAGATTTACGATAGAAAAATGATCCTGTTGTTTCTGCATTTTTCAGAAACCCCTAAAATTCTCGTTTTGTTTTCACTTGGCACGAGAATTGTTCCATAACTTGTCTGGGGAGGTAGCACAATATGTCTAGGCATCCAACTTTTGACATTTTGTTGCTGCTTTACCGATTGCTCGAGGTAGGTCAGATCATTATTCGCTCTTTGCACTTATCGAGAGATGGATGGACACTACTCACACCTTCCACACACGAGTGGGTGAGCTGACTATTTCCCAGATGAGTTTTTTTGCCATTACCAGGATTGCATTCAAAGGTGCCATAGTTCCTTTTAATATCCATTACTGCACTCTTCCAGAGGATGCTAGGAGTCGTTATGTTTGTGACCTGCTCGGGTTTGTTCTGACATGCAAGAATAGGAAGAATGCGCTTCTTTCTTCTCTTGTATAGGGTTTTAGGAAACTACCTACCACTACACCTTGCCAAATTCTCCAGAAGGTGAGATATTTTTTATTGATATTGCTTGGCATTACAAGGTCTGATTTTACTAAATCCTCCACCTTTACTCCTAAATTAGGTAGGATCTGTAGTGGGCAAACATTAATCATGGATCCATCATCCACCATCACATAATTAGTCCTCTTCCCTCTTACTTTAGCTAGGATGAATACTGCTTTATTATGGTTCCTTCCTTCTGCAGGTAAATCCTCATCCGAGAAAGTAATGACCCCATGCTTTTTCTCATTAACCTTGGCCACCATTGCTTTAGAGGTTGCTATAGTTTCAATATTCATCTTGGTCAGGGCCTTAACCAGAGCTTTTCTGTGGCTACTTGAACGCATCAAGAGCTCCCAAATGCTTACATTGGTGTAGACGGTAGGGTTTAATGCACGTCCAAGATTTTAGCAACTGTGACACTGTTTAGGCTCAGGGCCTTAGAGAACACACTAACCACTGTCACAAAGACATGGCGTGGAGATGAGGAGTCGCCACCCAGGGTAATAACTGGGACAATTTAATTGGTGGTACTCGATTCTCTAAAAGAAAATTAGCACCACAACCAGGAGATTCTAGATACGGAATACTAACTTCTCTTAGTCTCGTGTTCATTTAGAATAATTTTACAAATGATTATTTCATCCTCTAATTACATGCAATTTTATCAAACCCTAATTAACATCCATCTACCCAAAAAGACAACAAGTCAATAAAATTACAAGTAAAAAATGCATTCAAGATCGCGTTGTCCCTAAGTCTAAACTATGTTAATTTTATTAAAAAAGTTAGCTAAATCTACATTTTATTTACAAGTGAAATGGACTAAAAGTGGGCCTACATTTTATTAATTAATGAGCCTAAATCTATTTTTTATTCTTTATAAGATATGAGCTTAAATCTATTCAATTTTAAAGAAAAATTAAATTAGTGGGCCTAAGTCTAACTTGGTTTTATTTTAAGTGAAATGTGGACCTAGGTCTATTTATTTTAAAAGAAATGCAATTAAGTGGGCTGAGCTAAGTCTAAACAAGTTTTAATTAACTAAGTGGGCCTAAAATCTAATTAACCTAATGGGCCTAAGTTGATTTTAATTATTTAAAGTCCTAAACCATTTTTAAACCTATTTATTTAGTGGGTTAGACCTAAACGTGGGCTTGGGACCCAAAAAAACATAAAAACTTAAAAAAACCCAAAAAACATAAAAAAAATGTAAAAAACATAACAAAATCAAATCAAACACACATTCACATATGATTTCTAAAAAAAACCTAATTTAATTACATACAAACCCTAATTAACTAAAGCCGCCATTAATTTTAATTAATTTTTACCTAATTGAACCTAATTACTAATTAATTTTAAAGTGCAGAAATTTAAATCTTTTACTATTCCCACTACTAGGGCTATTATAAACTACGTACAAAATAAAAAGTAAATAATTATACACCCAAAAATTAAAATAAATTACATAGGATACAAAAATGCAAAATAAAAATTAAAATCCTAAGAACTATTATTAAAACAGTACAGGTTCCATGGATCTTCTATTCAATTAAACATAGGCGATTTCCCCTTCCTCAATCCATATACAGACATAAAAAAAATAAAAATAAATTAGCAATGAAATTAAATAATCAAAACAATAATAAAAATAAAAGAAAAAAATAAAAATAGAAAATAATTAAAAAAGCAATAAAAGAAATAGAAAAATAACACTGGAGATGTTGTGCAAATGCCCCTTTTTGAGCCCCTCAGATTGGATTATCATCGTTAAAATTAAGATATTGTAGATTATGGACTATTGCCTTCAAAAATTTCAGTATCAAAAATTAGGGTTTTATGCTCGCGGTCTCTCTTTTTTCTCACTATGTCTTCTTTCTCTCAGTCTCTCCCTGTAAAAAATCCTTTCGAAAACCAGAAGAAAAAGAAGTCCCCCCCAACCAAAACCTCTCTCTCACGCATGCATGCAGACTCTGCTTTTAAATGCAGAGTCTACGCGTACTGAACTTCCTCCAAAGGAGGAACAAACCTATCTGATTAGATAGCATTTTTTTCTTTGATTTCAAAAACCTTATGCATTTAAACAACCTTATCAGATAATTGTAAAGATAAAATTTGAATTTTCAACCAATCAAAATGCTGAAAAATCAATAAAAATATGCAAAAAATTAAAAAAATGGTATTTTAAATTGTGCAATGTTGGTCAGCATTGTGCAATACCGATCAGCATTACACAATGCCGGTCGACATTGTGTAATGCTAGTCGACATTACACTAATGCCGATCGGCATTACACAATGCCGGTCGGCATTGTGTAATGCTGGTCGACATTACACTAATGTTGATCGACATTAAATGCTGACTCTTTTTTTTTAACTTTTAATTACCAAAAACCCTTGAAACATATGACTTATTTGCAATCAAATCCTAAAAAATGTTTGCAATTTAGTCCCTAAAGTCCAAAAAATCAACAACCAAGTTCAATTTTTGAATAAATTTTATCATAGGGGCTTACATCGCAATTATGCACAATTGCATCCCGAAATTGGGTGCTTACAATTGGCCTTTGCTTTCTTGAGCTGTTTAAGAATCAAGTCATCGTCATGTTCATTTGAGTCTTCTCCTTCAATAGCTTCTTCTCTCTCTATAGCTTTCTCTACTGGCTTATAACCCTTCCCGCTTCTGGTAACATGGCTGACTTCAGGATTATCTACCCATACATTATACCCTTCAATGCCTTGCTCATCAGAACTATACCAAATATCAATCACTCATATAGTATGATCTTTCTTCTTTTCTTTCCCTACCTTAACCATACATTTTTCCTTTTTGATTAGCAGCTTTTCATCATCAAACTCATCACCCCATCCTGTAGGCTCAATTGTATCAATGGATATATCAAAAGAAGGTGGTTTAGAGTAAAACACCTTATAATCGAACATGCCTGAGGGCTAACCCAGTAAGTCTTTTGCCTCTTCCACACCTTTGGGAGCGTTATGAGATTTCTCAGTAGCTTTAAGGCTTAGATCCTTAAAAGAGTTCAGCACTTCTTCTTTGCTTACTCTTGAGTTGATCATCATGGTGGTTGGGGTGGCACGTTTCAGTAATTTAGGAAAGGATTGTTTCAGGTGTTTGGGTTCAGACTTGATTTTTTAGGGTCTATGATCTTTCTAGAGTCTATGAGGTTTTGGATTTTATGTTTAAGACATATGCAAGAGTCAGTAGAATGGCCAACAACTTGATGAAACTTGCAATAACTGTTTTGATAAAAACTAGGGAGGTTCGGGTTTGGTGGTCTAGAAAGGGTTAAGGGTCTAAGGAGACTTTTTTGGATGAGACGGTCTAGGACTTTGGATAAGGGTTGATTGAAATTTGAGAATCTCCTAGGTTGCTGGATAGCATGAACTCCTATGACTCGGCTGGTATTTCCTTGTTGCGTGCCCCCAGTTGGGTAATTTCTCACTCTAGTGTTCCTAGTGGCCTTCTTTTTCTCATTTTCGATCTCTTCAACTTGTAACCCGTCATCATTAAGGTCCATGAACGTCTTGGGGTTCATCATTTGTAACCTCTCCATTATGATAGGTGACACATTTCAAACTATCATCCTAACCTGATCCTTCTCTACCAATTTATTCTTCATTATTCCCGCCTTATTCATGAACCTAGTTAGAGAATCTGAAAATGATTCATTGGGCTTCAGCTTGGTTAGTTCTAGATCTCTTATAAACACTGCAAGCCTCGTATCATAGTCATATTGCTTTAGAAAAGCAGTGCACAACTCCCTCCAATATGCTCGGATAGACTTCTCTAACCCATGATACCAATTAACAGTCATACCTTCTAAGGATAGTACAAACAGCTTAGTAACCATAGATAAAAGGACCTTAGTGGTACTCATAGTAGTTGTGTATTGACTGAGATGAATTCTCGGGTCCCTAGTACCATCGAACTTCTACAGTTGTGGCATTTTGAATTTGTCAGGTAGCCTGTCTTCCTTAAATTGCATCACATCATCAAAGTCAAACGGGTACCTTAGGCCTTGTCCCCTCATCAACTCCTCCATCTTAGACATCTTCTAAGTTAATGCCTTCATTTGTTTGGATTCTAGCTCTTGAACTTGCTCAAGTGATTTCTTTTTTGCTTTTTCAATTATATAACTCTCAACATCATCCAGCTTCATTTCCTCAGTATTGTCATTGTTAACAAGTAGTGGACCCATATCGGGTAGGTTGGCCGTAGAGGGTGGTGTAGCAGCAGTAAGTGGTGGCATTAGTCCTGCTAGAGCTTGTCTTAACTCATCTTGCATCATGGCTCTCATATCATCCATCAGTGCTCCTTTGACATATTCTAGGGTCCAGTTTCCTCCCTCTTGTTGTTCCATTCTTTCGATTTGTTCAAGTTGTGTAGCTTCTAAATAAAGTGGATTAATAGGGCTCTTTTCCAGTCTGCCAAGGATCTCTTTTGCTATCGATTGGGGGCTTGAGTCAATTCTCACCAGTCTGCCACCTTTTCGACTCCAAACACAGGAAGACCTGGATGAATCTATGATGGTTGAAAGAAAAATTGTTAGTATGATGCATGAGTTGCATGTATGCATGATGCACGTGCTATACAACAAGTAGCAAGTAACAAGTTAGGTATACATACATCCTTCCAACCTTATTCCTCCTGCACATGTATTCAATGGCGAGTCTCTTTTCCTAGGATTTTTTGTCTTGGTCTTAATATCAATAGGGGATATTAGGGACCAACGCACATGCCAAATCTCTTAAAGCAGTACAAGCATAGAAATAACATTTCTAGATGGAAAAGATTAGCCCAATCTTTATTAACCTAAATAGGCTTTTTAAAGTATGGGCTTGGACCTTTACAGATAGAAATACCTCATGGCAACATTCACAAGCAATTTTGGTAGATCCTAGGGGAAATAACTAAGCCATTGTATGTGGTTAGGGTCCGGTAAAAAGGTCAAGGTTCCTTTAGCAAGATGCTTTCCTTTAAGACTTGAGTTACAAGCCAAGGTTAGAGGGGCCTGACATCCTTTACAAACTCGAGAGAAGACTACCCCCCTTAAGGACTTGGGTTACAGGCTCTGGTTAGATGAGCCCGGTAATCTCTTTTGGACCAAGTTAAGGCTAAGAGTGATGGTTAGCCAATCTACAAGCCCATGAAGCTAGTGGAATCATGGAATTATAAACCAATGCCATCGGTTAATGGAGACATGCAGAATGAATGCAAGAATAAAATAATTCTAAAGGACACAACTAGAATCAGTATCTCTTATCCCCAATGGAGTTGCCACTATAGACAGTGGGGTCTGGCCCGCGTCCAAGATTTTAGCAACCGCGACACTGTTTGAGCTCAGGGCTCTAGAGAACACACTAACCACTGTCATAAAGACATGGCGTGAGATGAGGAGTTGCCACAGGGTAATAATTGGGACAAATTGAAAAGGCGATACTTGATTCCCTAAAAGAAAGCTAGCACCACAACCAGGAGATTCTGGATACGGAATACCAAGTTCTTTTAGTCTTGTGTTCATTTAGAATTACTTTATGAATTATTATCTTATTCTCTATTTACATGCAATTTCATATAAACCCTAAAAACAATCAACTCCAAGGCAAACTAGTCATGAAATATACAAGTAAATAATGCATTCAATAAAACACATAATCCCTAAGTTAGTCTAATCTACATGGATTTTAAATAAATGAGTTAAATCTAAATGTTTTAAATTATAAGTGAACCTAAAGACCTAATTCCTTTTGATTTTAATTAAATGAACCTAAGTCCACTAATTTTAATTCTAAATATGAGCTTAAATCTATAAATTATGGAATATTTAAATTAGTGGGCCTAATTCTACATGTTTTAATTAAATGGTGATCTTAAATCTTCAAATTCTGAAAAAAGGCTTAAATTAAATGGGCTAAGTCTAAATTAATTAAATTAAATATAAATTAGGTGAGCCTATGTTTATTTAACTAAAGTGGTATAAGGATATTTCTAATCTAAAATATAATTTATTATAGGCCTAAAGGTATATTTTAATTAATTAAACCTATTTAATATCAAGTGAGATGGGCTAAAAGAAAATAACCTAAACTTAAATAAATAAATCAAGACCTAAAATGGGCTTAAGGCCTCAAAAGCACATAAAAATAATAAATAAACCCAAAAACAAATAAAAACATAAAAAAATTAAATAAGATCAAATAAATAATTAAATTAATCCTTACTAAAACCTTAATTTTATCAATATGCAACCTAAATTAATGTACTTCCTCATTGATTTTAAATAATTACCTAATCGAAAACCTAGTTTTACTAACCAATTGAATCAAAATAAACATACAACCACGCACATAACTTCACTACTCCCACTATTGGGGCTATTACATTAATTCATAAAACAATTAATAAAATAAAAATAAAAGCAATAAATAAAATAAAATAAAATAAAATAACCCCTAGAAACTAAGTCTTAACGAGGCTTTATCCATAGTTTTCCATGGACTTCTCATGAATTCATCCCTCCTCACATGATCATCATGCGTTTTCCTCCATAATCACCACAAGAAAAATAAAATAAAATTATAATTAATGAATAAATTATGATAATAACTCAAAAGAATAAACATAATTAATAATATAAATAAATAAATAAAGAATAAGAAGAAGATGATAATGATTATGAATGATTTGAGTACTTCTCAGATTTATAATTCACCATTCTTGATAAGTCTTCGAATCTTCTTCTTCAAAAATTCTCCAAGGATCTTGAATTAATTGATGAATCAAAAGGAATTTTTATAAAAATAACTCAAAAAAAAAAAAGAATTAAAAAAACCCTCTTCAAAACACCGTTCCTCTTTTTCTTTCTTCTCCTATCTCCCCCTTTTTTTGTTTCTTCTCCTGTCTCCCCCCTTTTTTTCTTTTTCCTCTTCTTGTTCTTCATCCTCTTTATATAGTGGAAAAAGAACTAGAAAACCTAGCCTAATCCTAACGTGATTCTAATTCCTAAAACTATGATATTAATACTTAAAATTATATTTAGGAATTTTAGATCTTTTAGGATTGAGTTAAAAGCCAATTAGGAGTTCTAAACCGATTAGGATTAAATTTAAAAATAAACAAACAGACAGAAGAATTCAATTCCATCGGGATTGTGCAATTCCAATCAGAATTATGTAATTCTAACTGGAATTACATAATTCCAGTAGAAATTATGGAATTCCGACAGGTTTTTTTAACATTTAATTATAAAAAGACCCCTGGAAGAATTTATATTTTGCAATTAGGTTCTAAAAAATATTACAATTTAGTCCTTAAAAACACTAAATCCTTCCTTTAAAAGATGCATTTAAAACCCTTAGAATTTTAAAGGTTAAGTATCAAAGACCTATTCATGATATTTTCATCATTGGAGTCCTTTGTTGCATCTATAACACATCATCCCGAAATTGGGTGTCTACAAAGCTCTATATTATCGATCAAATTATCCATTATAGGACTAGTTGTTATCACTGAAACCATAATTTTTATGTATAGTTAGGTTGATTGTCTTGATGAGTTTAATGAGGAGGTTTACTACTGCCATTGATATGTGCTACAAAGTTATAGTTATGCAGTAGTGGCATTAGTTGTACTCACCAAAGAAGATAATTAGTGGAATTCAGGTGATTGGGCAACTGAGGAGCAACATTAAGAAGCATCTATAGGTTGGTTTGGGAGAAGTTTATTATGGTTAGGGTTGTGTCGATGTTGGAGGTGGACATGGTGAAGCCAGGTTATTAAACCACTCAAAGATCCCATTCCATGAAATAATTAAGTGAAACTTGATTGTATTATATTATGATGAATCTATATTTATGCGGAGTACATGAGCTAGTAATGAACATAGCTATAGCAACTTGATAAGTGAATACAATGGAATGAACAAATTAATAAATAATAAACATATGTTATAATAGAAGATAGTAATCTTATCATATGCATGGCTTTTGCCTTATTTCATGTTGTGTTAGTTTAGTTTTTTTGTCAGCAGTCGATTATGCTTTAATAGGCTTTATTTCAATTTTTCTCTTCTAGCAATGGATTTCTTTTTATGTTTTATAATAATCTCTCATATTCGATAGCTGCCAAAAATTCTCTCTGTGTGTGTGTGTATATATATATATATATACACACATAGAATTTTACAGTATATATATATATATATTGATTAATTATTATTCGATATTTGCTAAATATATTGAAGAATGAGTAGTTTAATGGGATAGCTCCGTTTAAGATATTAATAGGTTAAGATTTCCTCTCTTCCCTAGTTGAAAAATAATATATTTACTATAATTTATATATGAGCAATGATAAATATAGTTGTCTGTGATGCAGTATGCCATTAACGACAATAGTTTTTTTAAGACTATTTTGCCCTTATGAGCAAGAGCTAGTATAGTCTTAAAATTTTGATTTTTTGGCTGCTATAAAAATCATTCTTATTTATATGTAAATATGAAATT
The DNA here is from genome assembly GCA_947683625.1 of Mallotus nudiflorus. Lineage (NCBI taxonomy): Eukaryota > Viridiplantae > Streptophyta > Magnoliopsida > Malpighiales > Euphorbiaceae > Mallotus > Mallotus nudiflorus. Next base: position 980,423 of record CANTUR010000282.1, on the reverse strand, counting down.
TAAGTTGGGTGGAATATATATATATATATATATATATATATATATATATATATATATATATATATATATATATATATATATATATATATATATATATCGTGGGTAGCTACAGCAATAGTGCTATCGCTAGCCCAAAATATTACCAAAAAGTGTCCCCTCCTAGTATATGACCCCTTATATTGGTGGTAGAAAAGAATTTTTTAAAAAAATTATCACATTACGGGTTGCGATGTTGTGATCCGTGATGTGTATCACTTTCCTCTATATATATTTAATTGAGCTATAATTGAGTGGTTGTAATCATAAATCAAAAATTTGAGTACTATTTTTTAACAAGCATAATTTTTTTTTATCAATTAGACAAAATGTGAGGAAAATCCAATACACAATGAGATGAAAAAAAATCTTTCCCTAAAATTTAAGTAGAAGATGCAAAGAAGCCAACAGAAAACTAGGAAAAACAAAAGGAAAGAGTAACTCTAAAGTCAAACTAAAAATCCACAAAAGACCTAAAGAGTCACGATAGCTGAGAGATTGAAACCATGAGAAAGAGCTCAAACAGCCTTAGATATATCCCTTAAGAAGTTAGGAAATTGAGTCCCCATTAAGCATTTCTCATTAAGTTGACTTACATTTGGGTTCACATCACATCATGAGTTGATAATTCCACGAATTACTTCTTTATTTGCTATATCAATAATGTGCAAAACATAATTGATGTAACAAAAAGACAAGAGGGATATATCCTTAGTATAGTTTGCTAACTAGCTATATAGGTAAGTTTACCTCAAGATTTACACTATAACTACTTGGCCACCATTATACAAACTTGAAGATGTGTATGTTCATGTTAGTAATGGACTAAATGTTTTATCAAGTTCTATCATCTTGCATTAAACATACATGAACTCGATGGTCTATACCTAATGTATCATTTATTTTTCAATTTGTTAAGGAGTTTGGATACTTTTAACCCCTTATGCACTAACATCAGTAGGATGGTTGAAATTAATTCTTCTTTTTACTATTAAGGACTATTGATTAAAAGAAGCATGGAGGCAGATTTTGAGAGCTAGCATTTGGTAATAAAGGAAGAATTTTAATGTCAATTTTAATATACATGGAATAATTCTTGATTGTGGCAGGAATCTTGATAACTTGCAAAACTTGTTCCCAAATGTGCATATTGAAGTTACTTATGTTCATGTTAGTGGAAGAACATGTTTTGTTCTACTTATTGCACTCATTATCTTGCCTATTGTTTGGTTTGTTTGATGATTTAAGTTTCCTTGCTTATATCTATACTACTGGAGTTTTAGCTATTGCTATAGCTCTTGGTTAGTTTTTTGGGTTGAAGCATTTGATGGAGTTGGGTTTCACCAGAAAGGAAAATTAATTCATTGGGAGGATTTCCTCTTGCTATTAGCTTGTATGCACTTTGATATGGTTCACACCCAATGTTTGTACTTGGTAAACACCACAAGGGAAAAAAAACTCTCACAAGTCACAATATTTGTTCTTTTGTATGTAAAACTTTCTAAATCACACATCTTATATAAGAAAAAAAAAATGAAAAAAATTTAACATTGAAATTTTTATAACTATAGATTATGGATTGAAAATAATTATTAAAAATAACTAGAGTTAAAAATAGGTATTATGTGGATTCAAATTTAACCAAGCACTCAAATAAATCAAAGTTATTATTAAAAATAATTAAATTATGTAATTTACATCAGTCTTCTTGGAATATTTTTGTCTTTGTATGTGCAATTAAATTTATTAAAATTGGTCAATGTGATATATTATTTTCATATATATATATATATATATATTATATATATATGTTGCATGCCTCATACATATGGTGTCGAATGTTACATCCCTCTTGCATATGAGGCATACACTAATCACTGGACTACTAGAGTAAGTTTTTTCATAGGAGCAAATTGACTTATTCTTTCATATATATTTTTTTCATAGTTGAAGCAGTAATAGACTAAAAAAAAACTGAGCTATAGAGTAAGACCACATGAATTAAGTACTAAAACTAAAAACCAAAAGAGCCATAACAGGCTAAGAGATTGAAATTGAAAGGAAGAGCTTGGACATAACAAATACACAAGATGACCATGTTAAATTACAACACCAATAGAACCAGGGTTCCATGAGAATTTGCTTGAAATTGCCTCAAACATTACAACAACTAGCAATAGAATAAGCTTGTTCTCGACCGAAGAATTAAAGAAGTAAAAAAAGCTATCATCATTCTTGTTAAACAGATTCCTAAAGAACTAAAACAACTAAATAGAAACTGAGAATAAGAAAAAAAGAGAAATGGTTTCCATCTTGCCAATGAACTCAAAAAATTGAGTCCTTATTAAGCATTTCTCATTAAATTGAGTTACACTATATATTGGGTTCATGTTTGAACTACTTATCCGTATTCATTTATGATAAATGTCAATATAGAGTAAAATGTTAATCACCAGTGTCAAGAGTGTTCATAATTATTCTTTTGGCTAGTACCTCATTGTTTTTCTTATAAGACTTTAACCTATAGGTGATAACATAAAGAAAATTCAACTCCTAAAGATTAGGGTCAAAGTCCTAGTTATATGTTGAGTCAGTCAAATACTGGTCAAACCGGTAATCTGTGTACTTTTGCATGCGAAAGGACCTGTGACCTAAGACTTGCGGAACATGTAACTCATCCATTATCCGTGAATGTCACACACGATCTCCACACATCTAGTAGTGATGGAAGTTCCTTAAAATACGAAACCACTCCTTAATAAGGTCAAAAATTACTCAATCATGTGGTAATATCTTATTTAAGGAGGAGGATAATGAGCAAATGCCCATTTATTATATGTCCAAAGTATTGAGAGGTGTTGAACAACAGTACCTAACCATTGAAAAAATTGCATAAGCAGTGGTTATATTTGTACTAAGACTTTGAACCAATTTTTAGGCATATACAATTGTTATAAGAACTAACTTACTAATGCAGAAGGTCTTGTAAAAAGTGAAAACCTCTGAAAGACTTACAGAATGGGCAATTATATTGGGAAAATTCAACATCAGATATGAGCTAAGGAAATCATTAAAGGCCTAAGCATTAGTAGACTTTAGAGTAGAAATGTTATACGTGAAAAAAGAAGCTATGGAGCAGTAGACAACAAATAAACAAGAATGAAAACTTTCAATAGATGGAGCTATAGGTTCTAAAGGAGTTGGTGTGGGCATTTTTCTTCAAGGCCCAGAACCAATAAAAGTTGAGTACATGGTATGTTTAAACTTTCCTGCATAAATAATGTTATAGAATATGAAATTCTTATTGTAGGACTATTTATAGCCAAGGAAGTATGAGCAAAATTCTTGGTGATACATTATGACTCTTAACTTGTGGCTAACCACATAAAGGGAAAATTTTCTGCAAAAGAACCATAGATGATAAAATATTTAGTGAAAGTTAAAAAGTTATTATAGGAAATGGAAGAAGATACATAAGAATGGATCTTGGAGCAAATACCTAAGGCTAATAACATAGAGGTAGATACTTTGGTAAAGATTGTAGCCTTAGATGCGCAACCTTATAAAGGTGTTTTAAAAAAAAAAAAATCCTATGGCACTCAAGCATAGAGGAGCAACAAGTTCTTATGACAGCACTGGGAGATAATTGGATGACTCCAATAATCAAATACCTATTTGAAGGTATTCTTCCTACATAAAATAGAGAGCTAAGAAATTCATTCCTAAATCTGTAAATTATTCCTTTATTGATGGAATTTTGTATAAAAGATCTTATAACCAACCACAGTTGAGATGTATCTCTAAAGATGTAGGCACCTATATGCTGATAGAAATACATTAAGGCACATATATGCTGATAGAAATACATTAAAACATCAATGGAGCTCATAAACCTGCAGACTCTTTAGCAAAAAAAAGCAGCCATGTAATGATATTTCTAGCCTATAATGCTTAAAGACACTAACAACTTAGTTAGAAGGTATGGAAAATACCAAAACTTCAATAGGGTTATGCATTAGTCTGTAGCAAACCAAAGGCCCATTGATAGTGCCTGACCTTTTGCTCAGTGGGGTATAGACATGTTAGATCCCTTCTTGATTGCCACAAGTCAAAGAAAATTCCTAGTGGTGGCCATAGATCATTTTATTAAATGGGTGAAAGCTAAACCTTTAGCCACTATTACACCAACCTATCCATAAACTAATGGAATGACAAAAGTTACTAATCGAACTATCCTTTAAGGCCTCAAGAAAAGGCTGGAACAAACTAAAGGCCTATGGGTAAACAAGTTGTACAACGTCTTATGGTCTTATAGAACCATACCTCAAGCCTCCACAGGTAAACCACCTTTTTCATTAACATGTGGCACTAAAGCTATCATACTTGTAAATAAGAGTTGCATGTTACAAATCATGCACTTTCAAGAACTGAAAAATTAAGAAGTCTTAAAGATAAAATTAAGACCTTTTAAAAGCCAAATGAGAGCAAGCGATTGTTCAAACGACAGCTTATAGGCATAAAATGACAAGATACCACAATTAAAAGGTGTCAAACAAAAGTTTTACCAAAGGTGACTGGTGATGAGAAAAATGAAAATAACCAAAGGTGATGCAAGTATTGATAAACCTGTGGCCAACTAGGACAGACCTACAAAGTTACTAAGGTGGTAGAACTTGGTACCTACAAGCTTCAAAGCATGGAAGGAAAAGAGTTGCCTAGAACATGGAAGTTTAAGGTGGTAGATGAATTATCCATAGGTATAAGGTTTATATTAGCTTTTAAACATTTATATATTTTCATATAATTGTTCACACACTGGTGAGAGCAGCCTTAAACTTGTGTTTTTTAATTTCTTAAAAAAAAGGGTTGATTAAACCTTATAGTTATTTTTAAATTCCCTATAAAGGAAACTTTGTTCTAAAGTCCTGATGTAAATACTTTGATTATTAATGAAAGTACCTTCGTTTCATCTTTGATTATTAATGAAAGTATCTTCCTTTCATCTTTGGTCTACAAAATATTTATACTTATGTTTATGTAGCTCAAGGTAAAAGTACACATTAGATGGTGGAAGTAACTTTACCACTGCAGGTAATCGCTTGTGAGTATCTAAGGCTCATTGTGCGCATATAAGCAAGCCACCATGGGTATCTCCCCTATGAGACTGAAATAAAAATGATGAAATGAGCATAAGGTAAAGAATATGCCCAATTATTAATGTACCAAAAATATTTTCATTTGTAGTTAAAGATAAACCTACAAACTTGTTATAAATCTATTGTAAACATATTATTAATCTCTTGCATGCATGCTATAAATTTATTGTAAGCATGTTATCAATTTGCTACAAGCATGTTATCAATTTGAAGCAATTTTAGAAGCATAAATGTTCAAAAGCATCATATGCATCACAACAATAAAACATATCCCAACAAAAACCACCGGATGTAAAGAACTGCAAATATTGATCATAATTTCAAACAACAAAAATCAAGTGAGTCATGGGGAGGGTTATTGCCCGAATAAGTATCAAATGCTAAAGGCTAACAGCTAAAAGTTGAAAAAGTTTAAAGTTAAAAAGCTAAAAACATAAGTTAAATGCTAAAGGCTGAAAAGATAAATGCTAAAAGCTAAAATTCAAAGATAAAAAGCTAAAGAACATTCCAATGGATAATGTCAATGAGCTACTGAGCTAAAAGAGCTCCAAAAATAAAAGATAAATATTATAAAATATTACCATGGATAAATTCCATAAGTAGCAAAGCTAAAAGCTCTAAGTCAAGTCTAAATGTTAAAAAATATGGCTATAGTTAAGTTTCATTAACTTACAAAACTAAGAGCTTTGGAAATGAAATGTTATAAAGATCACTATTATAAAAAGCTCATGAACTATAGAGCTAAGAGCTCTAAAAATGAAAGCTACACACTAAAAGTATAAGAGCTACAAAGTGCAAGCTCTAGAAGAACAAAAGCACAATTGCCCACAAAATTAAGCTTTAAAGGCTAAAGGTACTAAAAGTTAAAAGAAAAAAAAAAGAATACAGCCAAAGAGCTCTAAAATGTTAAAAGCATGAAAAGTACATCAGACCATAGGCAATATCCCATGAGATCATACTATAAAGCCATAAAGTGTGAAGACTACAAAAAATTCCACATGGATAAAATATTTCAAACTATAGAGCCAAAAGTGCTAGAAGACTAAAGTCTTAATAAGAGCACCAAAAGGCTCAATCTAATGAATAAGAAAAATTTGCTTATCTATGTTGAGGGGGAACAACCATAATATTAATAATTATTATTTTCATGAAAAGTAAAAAAGCTAAAAGCTAGAAGCTGAAAGTAAAAAGCTAAAAACTCAAGTGCAAAAAAGATGAAGGTTGAAACATAAAAGCTAAAAGCTAAGAGACAAAAACATAAAAGCCAAAAGTATCTTCATATGTAGTAATTTATTCTCAAAATAAGTCTTTACAACTGAAGACATCTTTATCTATGGAAAGCAATTCTCCAGGTACATACATTTCCAGTTACAAAAATTGTTTCATACAATAAGTTTCTTATATCTAAAAGCACTTACAGAAGAATAATTACTTGTAGTAGAATAATTGCCTACAGAAGAATAATACTTGTTGAAGTGCAAATACTTGTAGAAAAATAATCATTTATAGAAAAGGTTACCTACGAAAAATAAAGTATACATAGTAACCTAATAATAGCTCTATTAATAAGAATTCTTACCCAACCTTGCAGCTAAAATAGGTATAAGATAAAATACCTTTTTTCTGCAGAAATAAGAAAAAATAAGTTCAAAGTTGTTCGATGAATCTTGCAGTAAATCAGGCAACAATACACATGGCATTTCAAAATTTTCTAGAAGCAACGGTTTCTCTCATCTGGATATTCAATTAATTTTAAAATCCAAATTATATTCATCTATGACACGTGGAGCATTGAGATATAGTAGATAACTGACACCATGCTTTTTGCAGAAATTAAACACTTAACTCAAATGGAAGATGAAACGATGCCACACTTACAGAAGCATTTAGAGTTGGTAATGTTTATCTCAAGAAGAATTAATTTTTTCTAGATGATAAAACAAGTAAAAGGAACAAGGATGAAAAAAGAAATACCAAAAAATAAGATTTTTTTTTTTTTTTTACTTTTTGGGTGGGGGAAATGTGATAACATAAATAAAATTCAACTCCTAAAGATTAGGGTCCAAGTCCTAGTTATATGCTAAGTCAGCCAAATACTGATCAAATCGGCAATCTGTGTACTTTCACAGGTGAAAGGACTTGCTACTTGAGACTTGTAGAACACGTAAATCACCCCTATTCATGAATGTCATGCATAATCTCCACACGTCCAGTAGTGATGGAAGTTCCTTAAAATACGGAACCACTCCTCAACAAGGTCGAATATCATTCAACCATGTGGTAATATCTTCATCTTTATATAGAATCCTAATCCAACTCAAATGAGGTAACTAACTTAACTCAATCAATTCAATTCCCTTTTGATATCAAATACATTTCTAACTTGAGCATCGGAGTGGGATCATTTAGATCTCACATGACTTTTCTTCTTTTGTAGATTTTCCAATAATCATTTACTATCCCCTACAAAAGTAGGAGCTTAAGGAGACCCTTTTTATCAATAGGCAATAAAAAAACTACATAAATTAAATGATAATTAAAATTGAAACAAATTTGCAACAAATAGTAAACGTTTTGCAACTGATGTTTCTATATATGTCAAACACACAACACTCTAATTGAAAAGACTTTTATTTTGAGTAAGGTATTCCTATTCTAATAAGGTAAAGTGCCCTATAAATACTCTTCATTCCTTTCAATTCGTTCTATTCTTTTCCAGCAAAATCTATTATTCTCTACACAGGATTCTAACTTAAGCATCCCACAAGTCATCTAAACTCTTTGGCGTTAGCAGGATTCAAGTATTTAAAAAACCAGTTATCAATAATTAACTCAAATTTTGATAAATTTTCAGATAAAACTCTACGCTTATAATACATTCCTTTTATTATGACATAATTATTTTTCTAATATAAGCTTTAAAATTAATATAGACTAAATTCAAATTTTATTCCAAATAAAATATTCGTTACATTTGAAATGAATTGTACAATTTTCCTATCCAACATCAAATATACAATTCATATAACAAATGAAACTTATTCAGAACATAAAACAAACGAAAACAGAGTCCCTATAGCGTAAAGCTTCTGCGTGGAAGAATAGTACAACTAGATTGCTGCTTAAGAGAGAATTTTGTGCATGATTGGACGTGCCTTGCACATTGCCTCTAATGGCTGAGCCTTAGGCAATGTGAGCCCTATGCCTTCTTCCATGTCAACTTCCTCTTGACCAACTCTCTCCCATTCAAAGCATTGGATCAACGACCCTAAAGTCAAGCCAACCACTCGATGGGCTAGAGCAATCCCTGGACATGCCCTTCTTCCAAGTCCAAAGGGCAACATCTTAAAATTTTCACCCTCTCTAATTTCAAATCTCTCTGGCTTAAAGCTCAATGGGTCCTCCCATAAAGCAGAGTCTCTATGTATGGCCCACGCATTCACCAACAGCATCGTGCCACGCCGCACATCGTAGCCTCCAACAACACAGTCAGCGGATGACATGTGAGGGATTAGGACCGGGGCTGGTGGGTGCAGCCGAAGTGTCTCGTATATAATGTTTTGGAGATAAGGTAATTTGGAAAGGTCAGGTTCATCTATTAAGCGTTCTTGGCCAACTTGACTGTCTATTTCATCTTTAAGCTTTCTCAACATGCTTGGATGGTTGAGCAGGTTAGACATTGCCCATTCTATCGTCACTGCATTTGTATCTGTTCCAGCAAATAGCATCACCTATACAGAAAAAAAAAAAAAAGAAATTAAACTTAAATGAACAAGAAAAATGAGTATATATACATACATACATACACATATATATATATATATATATATATATATATATATATATAAAATTAAAATGAGTATGCTAATAAACAAGCTATAGAGTTAGCTACAATGCATATTCAAGCTGCAACCAATAGAATGGCATATTTTTAATGTTTATATCACTCTTGGCTTGATGTATAGAAGTACGAATATATACTTAAAAGTTTAATATATTTGTTACCGCTTAAACTTATTACACATTATTAATTTTCCCCTTTTAACTTACAAATTAATCATTTTAACTCTTCAACTTGTTAAAAACATCACTTATTAATTAAAAATTTTCAATTACTTTAGAGATTTAAATAGTTTCATTTTAAGTAACAAAAATATCTTGTAAACCTGTTAAATTGTACTAAAAGTATTGATAAATTTTATTTTTTGCAAATTAAGATATTTAAATGTTCAGTTTGTATTTTTTGCAAATTAAAATATTTAAATGTTCAGTTTGTAAGTTTAGAGAGCAAATTGACAATATTAAGTTCAGAGAGCCACAAATGTGTTAATCCTACCTAAAATAAGTAAGAACTTCCCTACATATGTTGAAAGTGTACCCCAAGAGAGTGAGAGAGTGCACTAATTACCTGTAGAAGTCCCTTAATGACATCATCAGTGTAGTACTTGGGTTCGGATTCTTGCAAAGAAAGAAGATTATATATCATAGTATCCATTTTCACTAAATTCTCCTTCTTTCTTTTGTGTTCATCGACCAATCCTTGAAAGAAATTATCAGTCCTTTTCGCAAGTCTGATCACAGTCTTTTTAAATCTACCACCATTAATCCAATTCAAGATTGGCACGAAGTCCCCAGCATTTGCTACTCCTCCATTAGTTATAGCTTCCTCCATTATCTGCCTAAACAGCCTTGCCTCTTCTTCATCACTTACATCATCTCCATAGTACCTCTTCCCTGCAACCATTCTTATAACTATGTTAAACGTTAAGTCTTTGAACTTGGGTTTTAGCTCTACCTTGGAAAATGCATGTAGCGAACAATGAGATAGATTAACAATAAGTCTCTTGATTTCGTCCTTTCGAATGCCTATGAGTTCGTTGAGACGATGAGTCGAGAAGAACTCTAAATTGCCAACACGACGAAGGTTGCGCCAGTGGTCGCCATAGGGTGCCTGAGCCATGGTGGAGTAGTTATAAGCTATGTATTTGGCCATGAGCAATTTCGGACGGTTAGCAAAAACTACGTCATTTCTTGTGAAACACTCTTCAGCAGCAGAGAGCGAAGAGACGATAATTGCAGGGCGAGAACCAAAGCGCAGGGAGATGATAGGGCCATATTTTTGAGACAGCTGATAAAGAGCACGGTGCATGGGCGGTTTCTTGAGGTGGAGATGGCCGATAATTGGAAGTGCAGGTGGGCTTGGAGGGAGATTTTTATTAGTTCTTGATTTGTGAAGTGATTTTAAGCCAAGAAAGAGTATGAGAAAGCACAGGAAAATGTACAACACTTCCATGGTTGCTTTTTTTTAAAGAGTTATGGAGCTGCTGCTGCTGTTATATATATATATATATATATATATATATATATATATATAACTTGCTAGATGAATAATGTTGTCACATAGATTGAAATTACTTTTATATTATTACTTTTTAATTGATAACCACTATATATATGGGGGCAAACATAACATTTTTACTCAAAAAATTTAGCAGTACATGGGAGAATAATCATAGCATATGCCATTGCAGAGTTATAGACTTCCGTGTTTCGAGTCATAATTTCTTTTCTGCATGTCAAATTTTTTTTTTCGCATGTTGGCATTCTGGCCGCTGCGGAATTTTTCTTGCAAGACTAGCAGCCGCCATAATTGAATATATTGATGTGAACAATGATATTTTTTCTTGGGTGGTGATGAACGTTGCATCTGACCACTGTCATGTAGCAAGAAAACGGTAAAATAGATTGTCTAATAAAAGTAAATATATTCATTTTTTGAAATTATATAAATAAAATTTTCTACAAAATTTTTATTAAAAGCAGTAAATAATTCTTTTATCATACATACTATTTTTAATATTTTTATTAAATATTATATATATAATATCTATATATATATAATTAAATACACTATTGGTAACTATTATTTGAATTTTACCAAACATTTAATATTAATTAGCTATCAATTAATGAACTTTTAAGGGTAAATAATATTGTATTTTTTGAACAAGCTATGAAAAGGAAAATTGAAACCCTTCACTCTGGATCACGATGATTAAGATGAAGGTGAGAAACTCTCTTTTATAGAATGAAAATTAATGGTACAATTGTGTACTAAAATGGAATATTTACAGGTTGTAATTGTGCCTAAAATTATGCTTGATTTTGAAGGAATGTTTGGTATTATTTTGCATAGGAGAAGATTCTACTCTAACGGTTTCAAATTAACCAGTTATCTTTCCCTTAATTGAGTTGCTACAGCCGCAAGATGTATTGCCACTGATTCCCTTAATTTTGTAGTTTTACCGTTGCTTTGTTTTCCATTTTGGTTTCCTTGTTGCTTGGTGTTGTTAATATCCTTCCTTAAGTTAATGAGTGACAAAGGATGCACGCCTAACTTTCCTCGAAAGAACGAAGTAGCAGCTTTTGGCAACGATTTTGTAAGTTTATTAGCAGTCTGCCATTTTAATGGAATATAATAGGTAACAACAGCACCTAAAACAAGCTTCTCATGAATAAAATGATAGTCAATAGCAATATGCTTAGCACGGGCATGAAAAACAGGGTTGGCAGCCATGTGAGGTGTACTCATGTTGTCACTAAATAGTTGTAGTGGTGGAGATAAAACAATTCCAATGTCTTTAAGAATATAGGAGATCCATATGTTATTTCAGCAGCAGTAGAGGCAAGTAATCTATATTCCGCTTCGGCACTTGAATGTGTAACTGTGGGTTGTGTTTTGGAGGACCATCATATACAGTTGGCTCCAAGAAATATACAATATCTAGTGGTACTTCTATGAGTTTGCGGACATCCTGTCCAAGCTACATAACAAAAACCATTTAAGTGAAAGTTACTTTGAGATCAAAATCCTATACCATGGTCAAGAGTGCCTTTGATGTAATGAAGAATCCGTTTGATGGCACGAAGATGAACTTGTGTGGGATTGTGGAGAAGCTGAGATATGCGATTGACAGCACAAGTCATGTCGGGTCTAGTGAAGGTGAGGTATTGAAGGCTTCTAACTCTACTTCAAAATTCAATGGTATTTACATGTTATTGATCATCAGGTTGATTTTGAGGCTTGTGTGCAGTGGGAGTGGCAACATTTGATGCATCCAAAAGTTTAGTTTAAGTAAGAAGATCTATAGCATATTTTATTTGCGATAAAAATAGTCCACCTTAGTAGTATTTGACTTCAATACCAAAAAAAGTAGTGTAGAATTCCTAAATCCGTAAGGGCAAACTCATGTCCAAGTTGAGTAATAATTTGTGAGACGGTTTCATCATCATTCCCTATAATTATAACATCATCAGCATATCCTAGTAAAAGCACAATGATTACCCTAGTAGTATTGCCCTCAATGTGTAGTCAAGAGGGTAGACAATGCACCTAAAACATAAACACTAAACACAGAACACAAAATAACAAGACTAAACTAAACTAAACTAAAAGATAAATAAAAAAACAAAAATTTAAAAAAAAAAAAGGAAAAGGAGAAACTTTACTCCTGTTGCATAGAAGAGCCCGGAGGCAATGAGGATGGTGATGGAGACGAAATTCTATAGCCTATTGCCTCAAAATATTTTTGTAGCTTGAATTTAATGGAATCCAACTCACGCTTTAATCTTTGAAATTTCCCAATAAATTTCTGCTCCATTTGCTCAAGTTTTTGCATGACTTGCATCAATCTAAGGTCTGGGTCAACTTGAAAATCTTGTTGGTCTTGCTCCTCTTGTTGGGGTTTTTCTTGTGGTCTCTATGAGTTGAAGCACTTTCGTGTGTCTTGTTATCGGAGGTCCATCTTGACCATACTCACTGTAAATACACAATTTTGGGATGAGTTGAGTGTGAATACGACGATGATAAAATGATAAAAATTTACTTAGAATAGGTCTTTGGATTTAAATTCTTGAATCTCAGGATTTAATTGTAACTTTTTAAGGACTAAATTGTAAAGTTTTAATTCTTTTAAAGGTCATTTTGTAATTAAAGTTAAAAAAAGATCGACTACTAATCAAAATTACACTTTTCATGTCAGAATTGTATAATTTCGATCAGAATTATGTATTTCCGACTTGAATATACAATTTCAGTTGGAATTGCACACTTCCGACCAGGTTCTGTCCTATATTTCAATTTTTTAATTAATTTTAGTTTATGGAAAAAATATTTCCTAAATTTTGATTGATTAAAAAATGATTTTAAATAATAAAAAATTAGATAATCATTATTTTATCTAAAAAACCATATGATAAATACGTATTATCAAATGATTTTTCTTGCATAAAATGGGATTTAATCTCCTGAATTGATAATCACAGGAGAACCACTCCTGCTCTTTAAAAAAAAGAAAAAGAAAAATTTCATGTGGAGAGGAGAGAGCTTTTTTTTTTTCCTAAAAAAATGACAGGGCAAACAAAAGAGAATTATTCTTACGTTCTTGTTCTCTTACAAAAAAAAGTATAGAAAATAAAAAAATTCTTGGTTAGATGTTATTTTATTTTGCTCTTCATTAATTTCTTCAAAAATCCTTCAAAAAGAGCAGTCAAGCCTTAGAACCAAGATCAATCTGCTAACCTATCCCAAAATAGTGAATAAATCCACTTTGAGGAGCAATCAAACAACAACTACATTACATCCCATTCTACTCTTCTATCTTCTTTTTTGTTTTGTTTTGTTTTTTAATTTCATATTCTATCTTATTTCTTTATTTGTTTAGAATTCTTTTCTAATCACTTTTATTTTTTCTGTGTTTTTTAAGGCTATGGTGGGAGTTGCATGTACTATGGGGTGATTGAATCAATTGAAACCTATGAAGATACATGGAATGACATGGATAAAATCTTTGTTAAATAAGTTCACATAGATTTTTAGGATTATTTATTTATTTTGTTTATTTTTGTTCTATGTGTTTATTTATTTGATTTATTGGATTGTAATTAATTAGTTTTAATTTTTATACGTAAGAACTTAATAACTCCGATAGCGGAATATAGTCAAACCCTTTACTTTTCTATACCTTTAAAATTAATTAGCAAATTAAGTTCAATTTGATAAACCTTAATTAAAATCAATGGACGCTGTAGTTAATTAGGTTGCATGTAAAAAATAGGTTAGGAACACTGTATGTATGTTTTATTTTATTTTGTTTGTTGTTTGGGCTTGATTTTTGTTTTCTATTTTTGTTTTGGGCTATTTAGCCCCGTTTAGGCTTAACTTATAAAAAATAGGCTCATGAAATTTATTTAATTTTAATTAACTTTAAAATAAATTTAGGTTTATTTAGGTTAATTTAGAATTAGGTCCACTTTATTTTAATTTAAATTAACTTAGACATAGCTCAGCCCATTATTTAAGCCCACTTTAAAATTTAGTAGATTTAGGATCACTTCAAAGGTTTAAAATTAATTAATTAGAATTAGGCTCACTAATTCAAGCCCAATCCAATTACATTTCCTTTTAAATTTGGTAAATTTAGGCTCATTTAATTAAAATGTTAGCCCACCTTTAGTTTTCCATTTCACTTGTAAATAAAATGTAGAATTAGTTAACTTTAAATAAAAATTAATGTAGATTAGACTAATTTAGGGACGTTTCAGCTTAAGTGGATGCAGTTTTTATGTGCTTTTTCATGTGACTAGTTGTTTGGAGTTGATTGCTAAATTAACATTTAATATGAAATTGCATGTAATTAAAGAATAAGATACTAATTTATAAACTAATTTAAAATGAACATGAGACTAAAAGAAGTTGGTATTCCATACCCATAATCCCTTGGTGTGGTGCTAATTTTCTTTTACAGAATCAAGTTACCACCACCTACTATTTGTCCCAATTATTATCCTGGGTGATGACTCCTCATATCAATGCTATGTCTTTGTGATATAGTAGTGTGTTCCTGTAAGCTCTGAGCTCAAATGGTGTCGTGGTTGCTAAATACTTAGGCACGTACTTGCTAAATACTTAGACACGTGCTAAACCCTATCGTCTATAGTTGTGACTCCATTAGGGATAAGAGATACTACTTTTGCTTGTGTTCTTTAGAATTATTGCATTAATTATTATTTTATTATTGCATTCATTTTACATGTCCCTATTAGTCGATGACATTGGTTTTATGGTCTTTTGATTCCACTAGTTTTTTGGGATTATAGACTGGCCAACCATCACTCTTACCCTTAACTTGATTCAAAAGAGATTATCAAAATTATTTTACTAGAGTCTGTAACCTAAGTCCTAAAAAAAAGTAGTCTTCTCTCGAGTTTGCAAAGGATGTTGAGCCCTTTTGACCATGGCCTATAACTTAAGTTTTAAGGGAAGGCATCTCACTAAGGAAACCTTGACCTTTTCACCAAACCAAGCTTATGTTGTGACCTAGTAACTCCCCTAGGATTTACCCAAATTGCTTGTGAATGTTGTCATGAGGTATTTCTATCTATAAAAGCCTAATCCCATACATTAAAAAGCCCATTTGGACAAATATAGATTGGGATAAAATTTTATACCTAGAAATGTTATTTCTATACTTTACTGCTTTAAGAGATTTAGCATGCACATTGGTTTTTGATATCCTTTATTGATATTAAGGCCAAGATAAAAAATCATAAGAAAAGAAACTTGCCATTGAATCACGTGTGGGAGGAACAAGGATATAAGGTTTAAATTATGTATATGCTTATTACTTGTTACTTGACCTTGCATAGCATGTGCATTATGAATGCATGCATCATGCTAACACTTTTTTTCAACAATCATCAATTCATCCATGTCTTCTTATGCTAGAGAGGTGGCATGCTAAAAAAACCACATCAAGTCCACAATCAATAGCCAAAGAGATCCTTAGAATTTTGGAGAGGAGTCCTATCAATCCACTCTATTTAAAAATTACACTAACCTCGACTAGTCATACAGTTTAAGAAATGGAATAACAAAGAGGAAATTGGACTTTGGAAGACATTAAGAGTGCATTAATGGATGATATGAGGGCTACAATACAACATGAACTGAGATAAGCTCTAATAGGGTAAATACCACCCTTTGCAGTGGAAACACCACCTACTACTGTTGCTACTATTCTAACCGCTACTACTATCCCATTTCCAGTTGCCATTCCTACTAATTAAGGTAATGTTATGGGAAAACCCTTAAATTATATTGTGGAAATGACTTTTGAGGATGTTGATGATCACATGGCACAAAAGGAAAAGAAAAACTCACTTGAACTTGAGTATATTGAACTTGAGTATAAGTAGATGCAAGCATTAGCCTAAAAAGTGGTTCAAGTTGAGGAATTAATGAGAAGATAAGGTATAGGATGCACAATTGACTTTGATGAAATGATATTTAATGGGAGGGATAAGTTTCCAAATAAGTTCAAGATGCTTTAGCTATAGAAATTTAATGGTATTGGAGACTTAATGATACACCTTAGCCAATACTCAACTGCTATGAGCACTACCAAACTCCTTTGTTAGTAGTCACAAGACTATTTATGTTATCTTTAGAAAGCATAGCAGTAAGCTGGTATCATAGGCTTGAAAAGTCTATTTGAGTTAATTGAAAAGAATTATGAGCTACTTTCTTAAAGCAATATAAGTATAACACTAAGCTAGATGTGTCAAATAAAGTTTTAAAGCTAATTAAACAGAAATTGAATGAATCATTCTCAGAGATTTTAATAAGATTCATAAACAAGGCAAGATTAATGAAGAATAAGCTAACTAAAAAAGACCAGGTGAGGATGATTATGAGAAATATGTCACCCAACTTAGTGGAAAAACTGCAAATGATGAATCACAAGATGCTTGTGGACTTGTATGATGATGGTTTGCAAGCTAATGAAATTAAGAATCTAGTATATGGTAACAAGGAAGAGATTATCAAGGAAGTTATTGAGCAAATACAAGAATAGATGTTATATCTACAACTCGAAGAAGGACACCTACCATGAGACTTAGCATCTTGAATAATCTTGTTATTTCCTTTAAATAGCTTTTCAATTTCTCAAGAACTTTTTTAATTTCAATGATCAATGATATGAATTCTGATTTTCCTTACTTATGTGATGTGCATCCTGATGTACAATGCATTATGATATTGATCACATATGCATGTTTGATATAAATTTAATTTAATTAAATTCATTTAGCATGGGTACAAATGTATATTTAAAGAACATTCCTATATCACATGATATAACTTCTAAAGAGAGAAAATTGAGGAGAAAAATAAAAGGGGAAAGAAAAAAAAAGAAAAAGATCCTACTAATTATAAAATCTATAAAGGCCAGTTAGGTAGAAATTAAGGAAACAAAAATAAGACAAAATTATTCAGCTAGAAAATCTAAAAAGACTAACTAATAACAATAGTTGTATCATATGTTGTAATGAATATATTCATTTTTTCCCTAATGAATGAATAAAATTGAATTTGAAATTTTTGTTCAAATATCACATATTCGTCTTTATTATACTATATAAGTATCTGAATGAAAAGACAAAACATAATTAAAGCTAAAAATTAGAACTCTGAGATCACAATTTTAATTATGTTTTCTCTTTTGTTGACCTTTTTGTAATTCTATTTGTAAATCTAGTGTCCTCTTATATCTTAAGAATCCAAGTGGCTCAATAACTCGTATTAAAATCCATGCCTTATAGCTATCATCAATTGATGCATCAACATTAGGTTTCATATCTGCTCAAGAATTGTTTGAAGCTATAAATTTCTTACCTTGTCCAGCCTCAACAAACTGTATCAAAAGCTTTAATATTAGAATTACCAACATCAGAACGTTCAATGCTTAGATTTGCATGTTGCTGATAAAGAACCTTGTTCTCACACTTTAAGATTGGCAACATAGCTATGCTCCAAACAAAGACCTATTAGGATTATATATATCATACATAGCATGCATACACTTGCACACATTTGTTGTGAAATACTTGCTTTGCATAATAAAAGTCTTTAAGCCCAAACAGGATTGTACAAATACTTAGCTACTAACATTTAAAATTAGTGTTGTAAAAGTGCAGGAAAGTAGTTAGAGTCTCAAGGAGTGAAAATGAAAGGAGTGACGCTATCAAAATGAACCTAATGCTTCATGGGCCTATCCAATATAAAGATAACATCGATGATAGTACTCATAGATAGGAGGTTTAGGCTCATGTAATCTTAATTCTGTAGATAGGAGGTTTAGGCTTTTTAGACTTAGCATTCAACCCTATAGCCTCATCTAAAGCATCATCTAGAATATCATCTAAAGTCTTAGTAAAAGGAGAACCTACTCCTATAAACTGTGAAAGTAAAAGATACTTAACAACATGAGGAGTAACAAAAGATAAGCATACCTTATATGGGTCAATAGGAAGCTACTCGAAGAGATACTCCTGATTGTATCTTTAATAGCCATGAGAACAATAAAGCGAAGACAAAGCATCAAATCCTTGAAGAACCTCTCTCTACTCTGGACTAGTCAAAGCAAAACTCCTTAAACATCAAGACTAGTATAGGGTGTGGAATATGGTGATAAGAAGATCCAACATGCCAGCGATACACACCTTGGCACTAAAAGGGAAGAATGCACTCAAAACTTAAGATTAATGCACTCTAAAACCTTTGATCATAAAATAAGAGCTCTAACTCCTTTTTTTTTTTTTACAAGGAATGTCAAGAAGAGGAATAAAGCCTTTGTCATAGCATCAATAAGACTGACAAGAAGACAAATTCAACCCTAGGTTAACCTCAATAGTAGAGTATCATAACCTTGGTGATAAAAGACATCATGACCATAATCAAAAGGGAAGAGTGCAAAAGAATAGTGTTACATTTTGACAAAATATCTTTACTTGCAAATAGATTCAACTAACTTATGGTATTTTGTGTAGAGAAAATAAAAGAAAATAAAGAAGGAAAAGAAACTAGCACAACAGTAAGAATGGGCAAAAGGGTAAACACAAATCGCTAATCAAAATATCACCATGTGTGACAAACATCCTGACAAATGGTTAAGGGCAGCAATATAACTCTATCTCCTTAGATCTTAATAGCTCTCTTTTATTACCTTTGTAAAGTTTAGATGTTTAGTTGATAGCTCTGTTCTGAGAGTTTTAAAATTTTAATAAATCTAATGCTTGCTTTGAACCTGAATGAGGGGAAGAAAATGTAAAATCAAAATATATGGGCTTGCAGTATAAATTGCTTAGATTTTAGAGTATCAATTTAGTCTTCTAAAAAATAAATGCGCATATAATCTACTCCAATGCTCAAAATGAGTAAGAGTACAAAATTCTTTACAGTATCCATGCTAAGTAATACAAGAAAGGAAAGGGAATACTAAGAGGAGAATCAAAATGAGAGCAAGTGCCAAAAGGCATTTCTAATATACTATAATGCCAAGAAATGAGTAGGAGTATCAATGTGAAGCTTCTGGCAATATCCACATTGAGTAATATGTGAATGGTAAGGGAATACTAAAAGAGAACCACATCAAAAACTGCTTTATTTACTCCAATGCTATAAAAAGAGTATAAGTATCCAAAGAACCTTTCCAATGGTATTCACATTGAGTAATATGAGAAAGGTGGGGGAATACTTGGATAAGGAAGAAAAGCACATCAATAACAACTCATGAGTATGTTGATACTCAGAATTTGATCCTTTTATGCTCAATTCCTATGAGTTTTGTTTAATTGATTCTCCTTGAATTTAGGTATGAAAGTCATCTCATCACTTGGTAAAATAATACGCTCTCATGATAAATTGATAATGTACTTTTTGGTATAATCATTATATTGAAACTAACTTCAATAAGTTTTAAGGAATTGCAAATCCAGAAGAAGGTACACCTAATATGTGAAATCAACACCAACACCACCAAGGTCTCACATAAAAAAGATTATATACTCATGGTATGCTCTATCCTACATTGGCCACCATAAATTAAGTAGTGCCCCCTTATATGTTAGACAGTAAAATTCAAAATTAGCTAACATCGATAAGTATAATCAGCATAAAAGTTTCAAAATAAGTCAGCATAAAATTTAAAATTGCTTTCACACATTTTGCTTAGACATTACATGGTAGCTAGATAACACAATTCGTTATATGCTACAAAATAGCTATAGCACTTTCAAAATCACAATTTGTTAGACGTTACATGGGAACTATAGCATATTTTCAAATATAATTCATAAGATGTTTCATAGAAACTATAGTGCACTTTGTTGTATGCTACACAATAGCTATGACAAATTTTAAATTCACTTTGTTAGATGCTACATAGTAGCTATGCTAGACACTTCATAAGACTTATAGTATGATCATGATTTGCTAGACACTGCACATTAGTTATTGCATACTTTTAAATCCAATTCACTAGACACTATATAGTAGTTATAGCATCACATCACTAAATGTTCCATATGAAATATAACAAAAGTCATCAAATCACAATCACTAGACGTTTCATATGAAATATTGTGCAATTTGCTAAACACTATAAATATAGCATCACATCACTAAATGTTCTACATGAAATATAGCGAAAGTCATTAAATCATAGTCGCTAAATGTTCTACAGGAAATATAGTACAGTTAGCTAGATATATATAGTAGTCATAGCATACAATTGCTAGATATTCCATATGAACTATAGCACATCTTTAAATCACTATTTACTAGACATCCCATAAGGATTATAGTGTAATTTTCTAAATGCTACACAATAGCTATAACATTCTGCTCGATGTTGCACAACAATATAAGCACTAATCATGAGTCTGCAGTTAACTACAAATAAAAGATCAAAGAGCACAACTAAGTATCCTAACTCTTTACTATAAGATTGTGTGATTGTTAGCTTTGTGGCAATTTATCAATCAAACAGCAATAAAGGGGGTAATTATAAGCATCTAATTTTGTGATGAGTTGAGTGTAGATGCAATGAGGATCCAATGATGAAAATTTACTCAAAATATGTCTTTGGATTTCAGTTCTTGAATCTTAGGACTTAATTGGAACTCTTTCAAGGATCTAATTATAAAGTTTAAATTCTTTTAAAGGTCATTTTGTAATTAAAAGTTAAAAAAAGGTAGACTGTCGATAGGAAATATGTAATTCTGGTAGAAATTACACTTTTTCATTAAAAAATATATAATTCTAAATAGAATTGTACATTTTCGATAAGTAATGTATTTTTTACCGAAAGACATAATTCCTGTTAGAATTGCACACTTCCGACCAGGTTTCGTCCTATTTTTTAATTTTTTAATTAATTTTAATTGTTGGAGAAAATATTTCCTGGATTTTGATTGGTTAAAAATAGTTTAGATAATCATAATTTTATCTAAAAAACCATTTGATAATTACATATTATCATATGATTTTTCTTGGACAAAATGTGAATTAATCTTCTAAATTGATAATCACAAGAGGTTAACCACTCCTGCTCTTTAAAAAAAAAAAGACAAATTTTACATGGAGAGGAGAGAGCTTCTTCTTCCTAAAAAAATGACAAAGCAAACAAAAAAAGAGTTATTCTTACATTCTTGTTCTCATAGAGAAAAAGTACATAAAATAAAAAATTCTTGGTTAAGTGTTATTTTATTTTATTCTTTATTAATTTCTTAAAAATTACTTCAAAAAGAGCAGTCAGGCCTCATAATTAAGATCAATTTGCAAACCTATGCCAAAATAGTGAACAAATCCATTATAAGGAGCAATCAAACAACATCTGTACTACATTCGATTCTCCTCTTCTATCTTCTTTTTGTTTTTTTTTTTTAGTTTCATTTTCTATCTTATTTCTTTATTTGTTTAGAATTTTTTTCTAATCATTTTTATTTTTTCTATGTTTTTTTATGGCTATGGTGGGAGTTGCACATACTATGGGGTGATTGAATCAATTGAAACCCATGAAGATCCTTGAAATGCCATAGATAAAATCTTTGTTAAATCAGTTCACGTAGATTTTTAGGATTATTTATTTTTTTTTCTCAGTGTTTATTTATTTGGTTTATTGGGTTGTAATTAATTATTTTTTAATTTTTGTACGTAAGAACTGTAATAGCTATAATAGTGGGAAATAGTGCAACCCTTTACTTTTCTATTCTTTTAAATTAATTTGTAAATTAGGTTCAATTTGGTAAACCTTAATCAATGGAGGCTATAGTTAATTAGGTTGCATGTAAAAATAGGTTAGGAACACTATATGTATGTTTTATTTTATTTTGTTTGTTGTTTGAGCTTGGTTTGTGTTTTCTACTTTCGTTTGGGTTTTTTTATCCTTGTTTAGGCTTAACTCATAAAAAAATAAGTTCATTAAATTGGTTTAGGTTTAATTTAAAATGAATTTAGGCCCATTTAAGTTAATTTAGACTTAGGTCCACCTTAGTTTAATTTAAAATTAACTTAGGCATAGTTCAACCCATTAATTAAGCCCACTTTAAAATTTAGTAGATTTAAGATCACTTCAAAGGTTTAAAATTAATTAATTAATTAGAATTAGGCTCACTAATTCAAGCCAATCCAATTTCATTTCCTTTTAAATTTGGTAGACTTAGGCTTATTTCTTTAGAATTAAATTAGACTCATTTAATTAAAATGTAGGCCCACCTTTATTTTCCATTTCACTTGTAAATAAAATGTAAAATTAGTTAACTTTACTTAAAAATTAATGTAGATTAGACTAATTTAAGCATATTTCATCTTAAGTGGATGCAGTTTTTGTGTGCATTTTTATGTGACTAGTTGCTTAGAGTTAATTGCTAAATTAGGGTTTAATATGAAATTGTATGTAGTTAGAGAATAAGACAGCAATCCATAAACTAATTCTAAATGAACACAGGACTAAAAGAAGTTGGTATTCCATACCCAGAATCCCTAGGTGTGGTGCTAACTTTCTTTTAGAGAATCGAGTTACCACTGCCTATGATTCGTCCCAGTTATTACCGAAGATGGTGACTCTTTATCTCCATGCTATGTCTTTGTAATATAATAGTGTGTTCCATAGAGCCTTGAGCTCAAATAATGTCATGGTTGCCAAATACTTGAGCACATGCTAAACCTTGCCATCTGCAATCACCTTGGTACAAAAAAGGAAATCTCAATTAATTAAACCATAGGGAATTAAAGACATATGTGTGCTTAAGGGAAGAAAAGTGTGAAAATACATTACAAGACTTGAGATTATATGCCATTTGGCAATCCTAGACTTAGAGGCATGACTAATGTGAATCATAGTTTGAAAAATAAAATAGGTGGTGGAGATTTAAGTTTGTGTGTGCAAACCCCACATGATAAATAATTCTTGCTTAGACACTCTACTACTCTCACCTTTTCCAAATATTGCATAACACATGAATCAGTGCAAAATAAGTTAACAATGATCCTTATTTAGACCTTTAGGAGTGATGTCACTCTCATTATATTGGTTTTGGTAGGATAAAATCTACAAAAAATTAGTGAGATTGAAATGAGCTGGTGGTGTTTTCAAACCATTATTTGGGAATTCAAAAACTTAGAACATCAATTCATAATCAATTTGGTATTCCCTCTCAAAAAAATGACAAGATAAAACTATGTTGCTTTTATCTTTTGCTTGAAGGGTTGGAAAAATTCTAGTGCAAGTTCCTTATTTATGTCATTTTTTATAATTAAAAACTTCCACCACCCTAATTTATTATAACATTTCTTAATAGTATCATATAAAGCCAAAACTTAAAGGATATAAGTATCTAAATACTTACATGTAACCACCATATATACTTTTTTCCTTTCGTATGAGAATAGATAGGGAATAGTGCATTATACTAACTAGAGAAATCAATTTGCAGTGGGTCGACATTTGTAGGTGATGGAGGTTGTTGTTGGCTCTCCTTTAACCTTGGTTGCTTGCCTTTGTCCATGGGTTTCTTATGATTTTTATTGTCTTAATCCATGCCATGATAAATGAATGAAGAAATTATTATGGTAGGGAGCTTGGATATTATTGGATTTGCAGTTTAGAGATACGAGTTATTGAGGTCTATTTATAGATTTTTAAAATGTAGGGTTTTCTCTATTATCTCTAATTTTATAGTTTTTAGAGCTATAATCATTTGAGAATATGCAATCATGATAGAGTATACATGTGCGATTATGGATGAGACTGTGATTACTAATTATAAATATTTTGGCTTGCATTTGATTGAGCATTGGGTGATCACAACTTGTATGCAATCATAGCAGAGGATGAAGGTGTTAGAGCTTGAGAGAGTTAGTGAACATAGATTTGTAGCAATCATGATAACATCTATTCCTAATTGATTTGCACCCAAGAGATGATTACAGTTATTTCATGGTTGCAATAAAGGCTATGAAGGATGTGACATTTGTAAGCTTAGTGATCACTAGTGAAACTACAATCACAGGTAACTTGGCTCAATTAGCAGTTATAGTTATCATGTGATCATAATAGAAGGTCAAATTTTTGCTATCTTATAATCATTACATGCTTCAATCAATGACCTAAAACATAATTAAAATAAAAATACCAATAAGAACATAATGAATTGAAAATAAACTATAAGGAGAATAATAAGAAACATTGTAAAAGCATAAAAAATAAAAGACATGCTAACGTTTTAGGTCACTAGCTTGACCATTTCTCTAAAAATAATATATTGGATAGGTTAACTGGGATTGACTCCCTCTTCTTTAATATTAAGCCTCTATAATAATGCTTGCACCTTTGGCCATTAACCTTGAACTCTTCCCCCTTAGCATTTGACCATTCTAAAGCACCATGAGAAATGATAATTGTAACTTTGAAGGGGCCACTCCATCTAGACTTAAGCTTTCTAGGGAACAATCATAATCTAGAACTGAATAACAAAATTAGATCTCCTTCTTTGAATTCCATTTCTAAGACGCAATTGCCATACCATCATTTTGTTTTCTCCTTAAATAATTTAGTTTTTTCATAGGCTCAGAGTGAAGTTACAATAATCTCTTCTCCCATATAGCCTTAATATCAAAATTTAATGCTTTATTTACCCAATAGGCCCTATATTCAAGCTTCACCATGAGAAAACAAGCTTTGCTATAAATAAGTCTATATAGGCACATGCCAATTGGAGATTTAAAAGCCATTTGATAAATCGATAATGCAAAATCTAGCTTGGAGGACCAATCTTTCCTTGAGCTAATTATTGTTTTCTATAATATTTTCTTTAATGTTATATTTGTAACCTCTACTTATCCATTGCTTTATAGATGGTAAAAGGTAGCTACCCTATAATGGACATAGTACTTCTTGAGAAGGGCTTCGAATTATGTATTGTAAAAATGCATCCCTCCATTACTAATGACTACCTTAGGTACCCTAAACTTGTTAAATAGCCTTTTAAGGAACTTAATAACCACCTTGGCATCATTAGTGGGAACCGCAATAGCTTTCACCCACTTCAAAACATAGTCAATCCCCATAAGAATGTATCAATTCCCATTTGACGAAGGAAATAACCCCATGAAGTCCAATCCCTACATATTAAATAGCTTAACTTCTTAAATAAATATGAGTGGCATCTCATTCCTCTTAGTTATATCTTCTATTCATTGACACGTATCACATTGTTTCATAAATTCTCTTGCATCTTGAAATAAGTTGGACCAATAGAATCCACACTCTGGCACCTTGGCTACTATTTTTGTAGCCCACAAATGACCTCCACAATCTAAGTTGTGGTAATAAGATAAAATGGCATGCATCTTTATATCGAGAACACATTTTCTTATTAACCTATCTACATAATTTTGATAGAGGAAGGGATCATCCTAAAGATAATACTTTGAATCATGTAAGAACTTCTTCCTTTATTGATAAGTAAGCTTTTTAGGCATCACTCCATAAGCTAAGTAATTTTTAATGTCAGCATATCAGGGTATATGAATATGTTGAAAAGCTAAAAATAGCTTATTTGAGAAATAATCATTAATCTCCTTCTCCACTTATGTGTGATCATCTTGCTCTAACTAGGATAAATGATCTATTGCTACATTCTTATATCACTTTTTATCTTTAATCTCTACATTGAATTCTTACAAGAGCAATGCCCAATAAATCAACCTAGGTTTGGCATCCTTTTTAGTGAAGAGATACTTAATTACATCAATGTAGATTATGACTTTTGATCTAAAAAGGTATAATTTGAATTTATTAATAGCAAATACCACTTCAAGCATTTTTTTCTCAGTTATGGTGTACTTGAGTTGTGTATCTGAAAGAGTTATAGTTGCATAGTAAATAAAATAATGTTTGTTATCCCTCATTTGACCAAGGACTGCTCCTATAGCAAAATCATTTACATCACATATGATCTTAAATGATAGTGACCAATCCAGAGGCGAAATGATAGTAGATGTTATAAGGGCTTTCTTTAACCTATTAAAAAGCAACTAAATAAATATCATTAAAGTTAAAAGGCATATATATAACCAATAATTGAGTTAATGGTTTTATAATTCAACAATAGTCTTTGATAAACCATCTATAAAAATCTATTGTGCCCTAAAAAACCTTTAACACCCTTGATGGAAGTCAGAGGTGGAAGTTTCTCAATGACTCAACTTTTGTTCTATTAACTTTAATACATGCATCTAAATTTTATAGCCTAACACTATCCCTTCATTTTCCATGAAATGACATTTCTCGCAATTCAAAATAAGGTTATTATCTTTACAACGCTTAAGCACTTTATTAAGATTAAGTAAACACAATTTAAAGGAATTACCAAAATCAGAAAAAGTCATCAATACAATGATGTCTATAATTAAATTTCAGAAAATGGCTATCATGCATCTTTGAAAGGTGGCCAGAGCATTGCACAAACCAAAATGCATCCTTCGATAGGCAAATGTACCATATGGACATATGAAGGTGGTATTGTCTTGATCTTCTAGAGAAATCAAAATCTTATTATACCTATAGTAACCATCTAGTAAGAAATAGTAGGCACGACTCACAATTCTCTCAAACATTTGGTTTATGATTGGTAAATGATTTTTCCTAATGGTTATTGAGCTTCCATTAATCTATGCATGCTCTCCAACTGTCTACCACTCTTTTAGGGCAGATATTGCATTAGACTAACCCACTCATTATCAGATATGGGATAGATAATCCTAACATCCAAAAGCTTAACTATTTCCTTCATATTAAGATTAAACCTTCCATAGTGGATTTATAACCTTCTTCCATTCCAATGTGATACATGACCAATGATGGGCTAATCTCCTTTATATCTAAAATTTTCCACCCCATATCTTTCAATCTCTTCCTGACAACTTCACATACCTTTATTTCTTAATCAATAGAGAGTTTATTAGAGATAATTATGGGCAAAGTGTATCTCTAGGAAAGGTAAACCTTAAATGGTTAGGTAAGGGTTTGATTTCCAATTTAGGTGGTTTTTAATAAAAGGTAGGCTAGGATTGTCAATCCTTGTTAAGAATTTAAGTTTGATAAAGATAGGTTCTTCCTCATTCACTTCTTCAATTTTAATGTGCTTTTCATACAACTTTTTATCTTAAAACTCTTTCACATACTCATTTATAACTTCTACTCTTATACATGATTTTTCTTTAATAGGATGCTTTATTAGCTTGGCCATGGTAAACTCAACACTCTCTTCACCAACTCTTAATATCAATTTCCCATAATGAACCTTAATGTGAGCTTTGTTAGGAATCAAGAATGGTGATTTTAAAATCAAAGGACAACTCTTATCCTTTTCAAAATCTAACACTGTAAAGTCAACTAAAAATCTGAATTTATCAACATTAACAAGCACATCTTAAATGACTCCATGAGGTTTCTTAATTGAGTGATTCACCATTTGAAGGGACATATTTGTAGTTATTACTTCTTTAAGATTTGATTCCTTAAAAAGAGACAAAGGCGTTAAATTAATTTTCATACTTAAATCACATAAACATATGGGAAATTCTTTTGTACCAATAATGCAAAGCATAATAAAACTCCTTAGATATTTTAGCTTTACTACTATCTTCCTCAAGATGATAGAGTTGCATGTTTTCATTAGAGGTACCTTCTCATTGTCATCCCATTTCCTTTTATTAATGATTATATCTTTAAGGTACTTAGCATATCTTGGCATTTTAGTAAGAGCTTTAGAAAAAGGAAACTTGAGGTCAAGCTTCTTGAAGTTCTTTAAAAACTTAGCAAACCTTTTCTTATCATCATTGAGCTGTCTATTTTTAAGTAAAAGGAAGTCTGAGTTCATAATTTTCTAACACATATGGTTAGGGTTTCTCCACCTTTTTTCTCATGAAATTTAGCTTGTTTCTCCTTATTACTTTCTCTTGACTCTTCAACCTTCTTGTCCTGCTTCACTCTTTGCTATTTAACTTTGATAGGAACTTCACTTAGTGATTTCAATTCCTTACCACTTCTTAATGTGATGGATTTTAATTGCTCTTTCGGATTCACTTATGTGTTGCTTGGAAGTTGACTTTAGGCTCTTGTTACTACTACATTTACAAGTTGCCTGAATTGTACTTGTATATTATAAATGAAAAAAGCATGAATCTTTACAATTTAGTCAACTTTTGATTCCATCTTTTTTAATTTTCCTCTTGACTAGTCATTTTAGAAGTGATTATATCAAAGAACTTATCTAAATTGGTCTGCATAGCTATCAACCTATCTTAACTTGGCTATTGAAATATCGACAGAGGTGGTTTGTTAAACTGGTTGGAGTTGCCTTAGGGATGTTTAGATGTTACTCTAAGAGAAATTTGGATGATTTCTCCAACCTTAATTACAAGTCTTTCTCCATATAGCTACAATTTTCTACCATATTATCTCTAAATACATTGCAATTTCCATAAATACACTCATAACTTAAATACCAAATATATGACAATAATCACAAGGAAGATTAGAATATGAAGCAATAGAGTTCCTTAAAGTTTAGGTCCCCAATTTTCTTTGACAAAGTTGCCATTTGAGCTTAAAGAGAAGTAACCATGCCCACTTTAATTATCTCTCCCCAATTGGCAATAAATAATTATTGTTAGCCATTTCTTTATAAAGGTCAAATGCAACATCAATTATTTTCCTCATTAAAGATCCTCTAGTAGCTACATCGATTGTGTCCTTTGTTGAACATGTCACATTATTATAAAAATTTCTTATCAACACATCCTTTGATGAGCCATAGTGAGGGAAGCTCCTTTGAAGCTCTTTAAACCTCTCCCAAGCATCACACAATGATTCACTCTCAAATTGATGAAATATGGTGAGATCATTAGTAATCTTGGCTATTTCGAAAGGTTAAAAGTGCTTGGCAAGAAAGGCTCTAGCAAGAACATCCCATGTAACGATAAAGGCGAGTAGTTATGAATGCAACCATGCCTTTACTCAAATTTTCAAAGTGAAAGTAAAGAGTCTTAATCTAATTGCATCATCCAACACTTTATTATATTTAAATATGTCACAAATCTCTAAAAAGTTAGTGATGTAAGCATTAGAATCTTCACTTGCTAACTTAATAAGTTATACCATGGATTGAATCATTTGAAGCAATAACAGGTTTATCTCAAAGTTGTTAGCATTGATGTTAAGCCAAGCAATAATTTATTATGTCCCTTCCCATTTGGGCATAGTAAAATCTAACAAAGCCCTTTCTCATACTCTTTATTCTTGTTCTTCCATAGCATTTAGATTTCCTTTGATTTTCTATCTCAAAGCTTGAAAGGTATGAAATATAAATCAATGGCACTAGTCTTGAGCAACAAGTATTGTGCATACACCAACAATGTACTTGAAAATTGGGTAAATTCCAATAAAAAAAATAGAGAAAATAAAAACAATGCTCTAATCCAAGAAAAATAAAATCAATTATGATGTTAACTACTTCAATCATTGGCAACAACACAAAAAAATTTTGTTCGGGTCTTAAGATAGCACAACCTAAAAGTATACGAGGTTGAAAAAGAAATAAAGAGGAAGTAGAGTATTGTTCCCATATGGATTGATAATTAACCACCTATTGATCTTATCTATTCTTGTTTAGAGCTAGCAATTAAGTTGAAATAAGAGAAACTCAATACTAAATCAATGAAAAAGTAAAATAAAAACTAAACTATGTATTTGCAAAGAAAAATCAATGTAATAAAGGTGTTACTAAAAATTTGACTCACCACACAATAATTAAGCTAACAATAAGACTCAATATATGATTGCACATCCTAGATTTTCTTTTACATTAAACATTCTTTCTCAAGTAGTGATTGAATTAATTTGTTTAGAATCAATAGTGAAACCTAGTTTTGATTCTCATGATCATCTAAGGCATTAAATAATCTTAATCAAACAAAACAATAAACACACCCATTAAGGAATTGAATGCATCTAAGTTATCTTTAGTCATTAGCTCTTCAACTTGTGCTTATAGATCTACTAGGATTATCATTTCTTAATGAATAATTATAGACTAAAATAATTTATAGTTGACCACCCAAAACAATAATGAAGAACAATAAAC
Source organism: Mallotus nudiflorus (assembly GCA_947683625.1). NCBI lineage: Eukaryota > Viridiplantae > Streptophyta > Magnoliopsida > Malpighiales > Euphorbiaceae > Mallotus > Mallotus nudiflorus. Next base: position 949,680 of record CANTUR010000282.1, on the reverse strand, counting down.
ACAATATGAAAAAATGTATAAACAAGATCTATAATATAAAGCTCAATTCATGTGGGTTTATCAAATTCTAGCAATAAAAGTATTTAGCCACTCATGGAAATAAAATTATTTATCCAATAAGTACACCCCAATAAAATATCCATATGAGTTCAAGAGATTAAAGAAAAGATTAAAGAAATGTTATCCAAAAGGAGTTTGGATTATTCTTTTGGTTGTACTTTTCTAGATCTTAATAGGCTAAGATTGGCTATTAAAATCTAGGTCTTTTGTCCCCTTTATACTCTTATAGAATGTCCTTTCAAATTTCCCTATATTTTCTCTCTAAAATGGCATACATTAGCAATTTTACAACTAAAAATGGGTTGTCTATAACCGCAACAAGATCTACATTCATAGCATAGGAGCCTACTATGTTGACTCAGTGATCACACTACACTTGTGCTCGTTGTAGAAGATATGGACTTAGAAACTCATAATTGCATTAGCACCTGCAATTACCACAACAACTCAACCCTTTTCTTCTCTGATCTCTTCCTTCAACATATGACAATAGCAGAGACTTGCTTTGCTCTATTTTGCTCTATATTGTTCTCATTCACCTCATATTCACTCCCTTTCCCTGTAAAATAAAGTAAAAACATAAAATATATATATATATTTGCAATAATTTAACTAAACTGAATGCTTCTAAAACTAAAAATGCACACTAGAAATACTAATAAAGTAACACTAAATTAGTACAAACATCTTCTCTAATTTTTAAAGTTATAATATACTTTCTATGTTATTTTTCTTCTTATACTTCAACTAGCAACATGTTCTTTAAGAAAAAAAAAAGCATAAAAGTGACATCATCTACTTGCCAGATCTATAAATCGTAGGATAGTTTTCCCTTTTTGTTTAGTAGAAATATTATAATTTTATAGTAAATTTATTTTTAATTTATTAATGAATAATTTTAGATAATAATCTATACATTTGTCTATAATTGGTGAAAAATAAATGACAAAATAAATTATACACAATAATAAATGAATCGATTTCAAATTAACTAAAATTCAATTTGATTATGCTTATTTACAGTTTAAATAATTTAAATGATCTAATCTAGATGTGCAGATAGTGTTTGTCTGTTTAACAATAATTTTTAATTTTTAGTTTTTGATATTATACATTACATAGTTCCTCAATGAATAAACAAGCTGGTCTTCCATTATTTAAATTTACCATTCTAGATTATAAATAATATCTGCCCTACTAAAGAAATTATTATTATTTTTAAAATTAAATTGTCTACTTCATTTCAGATCTATATATAGGGTTTTTTTTTTTTTCCATTTTATGCTAAAAGAAGGAATGAAATTTTTATTTTAAGGTGGTTTTGAAAATTATTTTCATTTTATGGTGAAAAAAAGAAAGAAAGTTATTTCACCACTAAAACTGACAGAAATGCTACAAAATAAAGGAAATATATCACTCTCAATGGTGGGAATTTTTTTTTCTTAAAAAAAATAAAAATCTGCCCATAAGATTGGCGGAGATGTTGAGGAAGCTAACAAAGCTCGTAGAAGTCTATTTAAGGGGGGGAAAAAAATTCCACCAGTGAGACCGGCTGAGTTCACTTGGTTGTCCATTAATTTGCTGGTGCAGTTCACTTTTTTGTCCATTAATTTGTGTACAATTAATTTTTTTTGGTACAATTACCAGCATTAGCTCATTTTTACTAATCTATATTAGTTAGTTGTTCCTTAATTGTTACATTTACCATCATTATAATTTTGTAAAAATATAAACATTATAGATTTAAATAAATATTATGCTTCCTTTTCCTCTAAATTAAAAATATATACAATAAAATTTTAAAAAAATTATATATATTATATAATTTATAATTCCAGTAGCAAAATGTAGCTTTTTTACAATAATTTGTTATGCAATATAATACATTTTGCATGTGGTTTATTATTATTATTACATGTAGCCTTAAATTTCATCAATAACTTCTTTCACCCTCAAGTATCATTCTTGAGATGATTCAAGTTGCAGAATTTTGAATTTGGTAGGAAACTCACATCTAATATCTGTTTTGTTATAGGTGGGGTGTGAAGTAAATCTTGATCTAATTCTTTAGGTGTTAAGGCATTACATTTTTTATTGTTGCAAGCACCTTCTTCTCCACTTTAGCATATGCAACCTGAATTTTTTTTGCATCGCTAGTTCTTCCCATGATGAGTCTTCACCATATTTTGGAATGGTATAAGATTTCAAAATGGACTTTTTGCTTTTTTGTACTTGACGAATTTAATATTTTGGAACTGGAGATTCTTTCACCTCCAGTGGTGTACTTGTTATCATAGTTATATCTTGTTCCACCCTCTTCATGAGAGTAGAGAGATTTTTCTGAATAAAAATTAATTCAACTTGCCTTACCAAATTAGGTGTACCCAAGGTAGAATCGTCATTATTAGCGGTTTGTGAGTTATCTAGATCTTGATTTGAAGATACAATTAGTGGTGGATCGAAAATTGGTAGTTGTATATCTTCATTATTAGGGGAATATTTTGCCATTATATAGAAACTTCAAGGAAATGATGAGAATTAAACTTCCACACTCATTGCACCAATGATAAAAAAGGGTATCCTTGAGCTCCTACTTTTGTGGGCATAGTAAATGATGCTTGGATAATTTGCAAAAGAAGAAAAGTCAGGTGGGATCTAAATGATATGTAATCATTCATTTCTGCCACTATAAATGGTAGACATACTAAAACAAATTTGTTTCAATTTCACCAATTGGACTAACAAAATTAACCAGTTTGCTAGTGCCACTGATAGAAATCTGTTGCCATATCCTTAAAATTCACCATAAACAAAGAATTTATTTTCTTTTCATGATAAATTTGAAAATTTTTTAAAACAACCATGACTTATAAGTTGGCCTTGCACTAAATCAAGCCTTAAAAAAAAAAAAGAAATCACGTTGGCCTTGCATTGAATCATTTGATTACTAACCTATAAGTTAATATCCATGTGACTGAAAAATAATATAATAAACTGTTGAGAAAATTTAGCTTTAAGAAGTGTGTAAAGATAAAAAAAAAATTATTTAAAATAGTAAATAAGTATAATACATTAGAGAAAATATATAAAATATATTAATTTATGTGGTTGGATATAAATCTACATCCATAAGTGAAGGAGAAGTAAATTTAGTACATGAAACCAACAATACAAGAAAATAATATGGAGATCAACAGTTGATCCTTGAATCCAATTATATCCAAATAAAATTACCCAATAATTTTTCTCTTTTAAAGAAATTGACATGTCACTCATAAAATATCAATACTAGAAACCCAAAAGCTTATGATGACACCATTGATACCTTTTCAGTACATTCAATGCATATAACTGTTGCTTATTTATATGGGAATAAACTATCCTACTTGATCAATGATTCCCGTTCAATAATTGAAAAAATAGTTTAATTCCTAAAAAAATCCAATCTTCTTAAATAAAGATTTCCTTAACTTGAACATCAAGTATATTAAAAATGCACTTGAATTTAGACTAATAATGTTATGAGCCAAAAATTCAAGCCACATATTTAACGTCAACAAAACATACCTGTAAGCACCCAATTTCATGATGCAGTTGTGCATAGTGCGACAAAAGCCCCTATAATGAAAAATTAATCAAGAAATTGATATATAGTGTTGAAATTTAAGATTTCAAGGATTAAATTGTAATTTTTTTTAGACCTAATTGCAAAATCTTGATTTTAGAAGTTTTTTTAAAAAAATTTTAAAATTTTTCGGGACCGCTAAGCAAAATGCCAGTCAACATTTAGCAAATGCCGATCCACATTACAGGACTTTTTGTATTTTTTTTCAATATTTTACGTCCTTTTTTAGTGTTTTTTCTATCTTCTGATTAGTCCAAAATTAATAAAGAAATTATTTTTAATATTTTCCGTGTACAATACGCGTCCATTACGAGTATCTTTTTTTGAAATCCTTTTATCTTGATTTTGATTTTGAAAAAAAAAAAAAAGCAGAGCGCTCCTGTGATCACGCAAGAGGTCAACAGTGCTGTGATCACGGGAGTTGTTAGTGTAGGATAAAAAGGAAAGAAAGGAATAAAGAGAGGATAGGACTGGAGAGGCTAGGGTTTTAAAAAAAAAACATATGAGAAAAAAGAAAAAATTAGCGTAGAAAAACCTTCTGTTTTAGGATTTTAAAGGAACTTTTCCTTTTCAAAAGAAAATAGACGTTTTTAAAGTCTAGGGAATTAAGAAGAAAAGCAATAAAGTCAATTCCAAATGGTGAAAATCACAATCTGAGGGGCCATCTAACTACATTTGCACAGCATCTTCTACTTTTTACTTTTATTTTCCTTTATGTTAATTTTACTTTTTTATTTTATTGATTCATTACTGATTAATTTTTTTTATTATTTTTTGTTTGTTTTGATTGATGTCCTATGGTGCCCTAGAGGTGAGGTTGGAGATATGTGATTTTTTTTTACAATAACTATTGAAGAATCCATGGAATGCCATGGACTAAAGTCTATAAAACTCCGGTAGGATTTAGATTTTTTATTTCTCTAGGTTATTTGTTCATTTATTGCTTATAGGCTATAATTAATTTTTTTAATTCTTTGCAGTGTAGGTTGTAATATCCCCAATAGTGAAATTCTAATTCTCTACACTAAAATTGATTAGTAATTAGGGTTTCACTGGATAAAAATCAATTAAAATCAATGATGGCAATAGTAAATTAGGGTTTGCATGTAATTGATTTAGGTTTTTTTAGAAAATCATATAAATTTTGTGTTTGATATTATTTTGTTATGATTTTTGTTTGGGTTTTGTTTTTTTGGTCTTTCAATTCTTTAGGCCCCAAGCCCACAATTAGGTCCAATTCACTTAAAATAGGTTTATAAATGGTTTAGGTTAAGTAATTAATTAAAACCAATGTAGGCCCATTTTAGGTTAATTAAGACTTTAAGCCCATTTTTTAGTTAATTATAATTTATTTAGATTTAGCTCAACCCATTTAATTTAATTACTTTTAAAATAAATAGACTTAGACCCACATTTCACTTAAAATAAAATCAAGTTAGACTTAGGCCCACTAATTCAACTTTTCCTTTAAAATTTTATTGACTTAAGCCCATTCCCTATAGATAATTGAAACAAATAGACTGAAGCTCACTAATTAAAATGTAGGCCCACTTTTAGTCCATTTCATTTGTAAATAAAAAATGTAAATCAAGCAAAATTTCATTAAAATTAACTTATTTTAGACTTAGAGACAACGCGCTTGAATGCATTTTTATGTGTAATTTTATTGACTAGATGCCTTAAGGTTAGATGGATGTTCAAATAGGGTTTAATAAAATTGCATGTAATTAGAGAATTAAGTAATAATTTATAAAGTAATTCTAAATGAACACAAAGCTAAGAGAAGTTAGTATTCCATTCCCAAAATCTCCTGATTGTGGTGCTAACTTTCTTTTAGAGAATCAAGTACCACCAATCGAATTGTCCTAGTTATTACCCTGGGTGGTGACTCCTCTTCTCCATGCTATGACTTTGTGCCATAGTAGTAAGTTCCCTAAGGCCTTGAGCCTAAACAATGTTGCAGTTGCTAAAATCTTGGACACACGCTAAACCCCACTATCTATAGTGGTGACTCCACTGGGGATAAAAGATACTGATTCTACTTATGTTCTTTAGAATTATTTTATTATTTTGTTCTTTCATTCATTATGCATGTCCCTATTAAACTTATGGCGTTGGTTTATGATTCCATGATTCCACTAGCTTCATGGAGTGGTAAATTGGCTAACCATCGCTCTTAGCCTTAACTCAGTTCAAGAGAGATTACTGGGCTCATCTGACTAGAGTCTATAACCTAAGTCCTAAAAGGGGGTAATCTTCTCTCGCGTTGGTAAACGATGTCAGGCCCCTCTGACCTTGGCCTATAACTCAACGTCTATAATGGAGGGTATCTTGCTAAGAGAACCTTAACCTTTTCACCAGACTACAACCACATATAATGGCTTAGTTACTTCCCCTAGGATCTACCTAAATTGCTTCTATGCTTATTACCATGAGGTATTTCTATCTAGAAAAGCCTAGGCCCATACTTTTGAAGCCCTTTAAGGTAATGAAGATTGGGCTAGAATTTTATACCTAGATATGTTATTTCTATGCTTTATTGCTTTGAGAGAGATTTGGCATGTGTGTCGGTCCTTGATATGCCCTGTTGATATTAAGACCAAAACAAAAAATCCTAGGATAAGAGACTCACCATTTAACATATGTGTGGGAGGAATAAGGTTGGAAGGATGTATATTGTACACTTAATTGATATTGGCTACTTGCTGCATAGCACATGCATCATGCATACATGCATTCCACACATCATACTGACACCTTATTTTGCAACCATCATAGATTCATCTGGGTCTTCTTATATCTGGGGACAGAAAGGTAGCAGATCAATCAGAGTAGATCTAAGCCTTAAGTCAATAGCTCAAGAGATCCTTCAAGAATTGGGAAAGAGTCCTATCAACCCGATTTACCTAGAAGCCGAACCGACTTAGACTGAATAGATAGAAATGGAATAAAAACTAGAGATGTGGACCCTAGAAGACATTAAGGAAGCTTTGATGGACAATATGAGAGCTATGATGCAAGATAAATTGAGGCAAGCTCTAGCTGGACTAGTGCAACTTGTTGTTGTATGACCACCTGCTATTGCTTTCGAACAAACACCTGCTATAGGAGCTCCACCTATTGCTGTAGCTCCTCTGCCTATTATTAGTGCTCCACTTGTTTTTAATAATGTTGGGGGGCAACCTATTACTAGAAACATACTTGCTACTGATATGAGACTTGAGGACATCGAGAACTACATGGTAGAGATGGCAAAGAGAGAATCACTTAAATTGGTCCAAGATCATGAGTCCAAACATATGCAAGCACTGACTCAAAAAGTCTAAGATGGAAGAGCTGATTAGAGGACAAGGAATGGGGTACTCATTCGACTTTAATGACATACTGCAAATGGAGGGATATAAGCTGCCTAAAAAATTCAAGATGCCTCAACTATAAAAATTTGATATGAGAGGAAATCCAAAGATTCATTTGAGCTAATACACAATAATCATGAGTACTACTAAGGCACCATTAGTAGTAGTTTCTAGGTTGTTTGTGGTATCTCTAGAGGGAATGGCTGTAAACAGGTATCATGGACTAGAAAAATCGGTTTGGGCTGATTGGATGAAATTATGTACTACCTTTTTGAAATAATATGGTTATAACAACAGACTGGAAGTGTTTATTAGAGACTTAGAAATGACAAAGTAGAAACCCAATGAATCCTTCTCTAATTTCCTTACCAGGTTCATGAACAAGGTAGGACTAATGAAGAACAAGCTAGTTGAGAAGGATCAGGTTAGGATGATAGTCTGAAATGTGTCGCCTAATCTGGTTGAGAGGTTGCAAATGATAAACCCTAAAGTATTCATAGACCTGTATGATAATGGTCTACAAGCAAAAGAGATTGTGAGTGAGAAGAAGAGAAATGCTAGAAGCATTGGAACCCAAAATTACCCAACTGGGGGCATATAATAAGGAAGTACTAGCCGAGCTGTGGAGGTGTGCGTAGTTCATAAACCTCGAAGATTCTCCAACTTCAACCAACCACTCTCCAAAGTCCTAGAAAGGCTAATCCATAAAGGCCTACTTTAACCTTTAACCTTTTCCAAACCATTAAACCTAAATGTCCCCGATTATGACCCTAACAGTTACTGTAAATTCCACTAAGTTACTGGCCATTCCACAGACAACTGTATCTACTTAAAACATGAAATCCAAAACCTTATAAACTTTGAAAGAAAAATTCAAACCTTGAAAAGTCTAATTCCAACCCAAACACCAGAACTAACCTTTTCCCAGACTATCAAAATGTCCCACCATCGGCCACCATGATGATCAACTCGAGAGTTAGCAAAGAAGAAGTGTTAAACTCCTTTGAAAGCCTAAATCCTATAGCCAATGGAGAATCTCTTGATACCTCTAGAGGAGTAGAGGATTTACTAGGACAACCCTAAGGAAAATTTAATTACAAAGCATTCTATTCCAAACCACCCTCTGCTAATATTCCCATTGAATTAATTGAGCCCTCAAGTTGGGGTGATAAGTTTGACGATGGGCCAATGAAGGTAGAGAAAGAACCTAAAACTCCTGAAAATCCATAGAGAGGAGATTTACTAGGAAAACCTTCAGGCAAGTTTGATTATAGAGTATTCTACTCTATGCCCACTTTAGCTGATATTCCAATCGAAAGGATTGTGTCTACAGGATAGGGTGATGAGTTTGGAGATGATAAAAGACCTTTAGCTCCCGAATAGTCTCGAAAGGGAGTTGAAGATCTATTGAGTCAACATATAGGCAAGCTTAATATGGAAGAGTTGAAGGAGAAAGAAACATGCACGATGGAAGTATGGAAAGATATTGAATCATTGGAGTTGTTGACATATGGTATGACTCTGATGGAGAAAGTCCAGGTGGTCTCGATGTCTAGAGCGATAATTTTAAGGTGAATCATATCACTATAACTGGAAAGAATTACAAAGCAGTTAAAAAGAAAACCAAGAAAGTCGCAGAAAGAGAACAAATAAAATATACAAAAATAAAGGAAGACCATAAAGAAGATCTAATTCTGAAACAGTTAAAGAAGGCTAAGGCGAATGTCAGCATTTGGGAATTACTGATGCATTCAGATAACCATAAAAGAGCTCTTGTCAAAGCTTTGTCAAACATGAATATTAAAACAGTAACCACACCTGAGGCTATAGTAGCAAAGGTTACAAAAAAGAAACACAGGCTGATAATGTTCTTAGATAACGACTTGCCTTTGGAAGGAAGAAACCATAATAAGGCATTATTTATCCTAGTTGAGGTGAGGGGAAAGAGAACCAATTTTACTATGGTTGATGATGGATTTGCTATTAATGTATGTCCCTTGAAAATCCTATCTAATTTAGGTTTGAAGGATGATGACCTAATAGATTCAAACCTCATAATTAAAGCCTATGATGACAACACTAAGAATGTGGAGGGGACATTCCAAGCTCTAGTTAAAACAGGACTTATTGAATCAACTATTAAGTTTACTATATTGGATATTCCAGTCACTTATGCCTTATTGTTGGGAAGGCCATGGTTCCATGCTTTGGGAGGGGTACCCTTAATTGTGCATCAAAAGATAAAATTCCCTTATGAAGGAGTGGTTGTGACTATAGAGGCCAGGACCAATGCTGTTATGGCAACCATATTCGACAAACATAAGCAAATGTGTGCACCCCCTGGTTTCCAGATTGCTAGGATATTTGATGGAACTAAAATGGATCCAAGAGTAGTAAAAATGATGGAAAGTATGAATTATCGGCTTAGGCAAAGGCTGGGGAAGAATGACCAAGGAAGCCTTAGTCTCCCAGAGTTCAAAAGCCAAGGCAACACAACTGGTTTGGGTTATGTTAAAAAAACAAAGTTGATAAGTATAAGAGCAAGGAAGAGGTTTAATGCCAAGCAAAGGAAGCTCTCAATGAAAATTGGGCTAATAAGTGAGAATTTCATTAGGCCAGGGGAAGACAAATATTATTTAGGAGCTAAGGAATCAATTAATATTGCTAGAGGAGATGTTCCTAGATTTGAGATCTTCAAGGAGCAAATTGTGGAGAACTTGGTAAAAGACAATAAAGAGGAAGTGATGAACCTGGCAGCTGAAAGGATGGGTAATGATGTTGTCGAAGAGCTGCTGTGTCTGCCACTTGAAGAGGAGCCACCCCAGGATTTAGCCACTGTCATTAGTGATAGCTTTATTGATGTTTTTTTATGATGAAACTGACATAATAACTTCCAGTCTATTTGAGGGTGAAAACTCTATTTTTTCCATGGCCAATGATATGAATGCTAGTTTTGCTTACTTGTGTGATGTGCATCCTGATAGTTCTATGCATTGTAACTTTGATCGTTCATGCATGTTTGACATTAATTTAGTTCAATTTAATTCATTTAAAATGGGCACAAATGATAATCCTAAGAATGTTTATATATTACATGAGGTAACTCCTAAAGAGAGGGAAAATTTTGAGGGAATATTGACAAAAAGAATGGTAGTATTTTCTTGGGCTTATGAGGATATGCCAGGTTTATATAGGGAATTTAGATAGGGCCTAAAGAAAAACCATGGTTTTATGATATTCAGAGGTTTATCGAAGAAAGAAAGTATCCTGATGAAGTGACCTCAAAAGAGAGATATGCTCTTCGTGTTCTTACACGTAACTATGCAAGTTATGATGGACTATTATATAAAAGAATGCCAAATGGAATGCAAATCAGATGTCTCAAGAAAGATGAAGCTGAAGAGGTAATGAAAGAAATGCATGTAAAAGCTTGTGGTTCTCACATGAATGGGATGATTTTAGCAAAGAAGGTACTCAGGAAAGGGTATTATTGGATAAGTATGGAAAAGGATTGCATTAGAAAAGTGAGACAATGTCATCAATGCTAGATTCATAGAAATCTTAACCATCTACCTCCTACGGTGATAAATAGTTTATCATCACCTTGGCCCTTTGAGCCTGGGGGATTGATATTATAGGAGAAATAAGGCCGACAACATCAAATGGGCACAAGTACATAGTCATGGCAATAGATTACTTCTCTAGATGGGTAGAGGCTTAATCCTTCAATGCTATGAAAGCAAAATAGATGGCATGGTTCATCGAGAAAAGACTTATTTATAAATATGGGGTTCCACATCACATTGTGATAGATAATGATGCCCATTTTTAGGCTGAAATAGTGAAATTGTTGCAGAAGTATGGGATTGAACATCATAAGTCTTCACCATATCATCCTCAAGCCAATGGAGTGGTAGAAGCAGCTAATAAAAATGTCAAGAAAATCCTCTCCAAAATGGTCAAGACTTACAAATATTGGTATGAGTTTCCTCTTTTCACTTTATCGGGATATAGGACTACAACTGGAACTACCACAGGCTAAACTCCATTCTCCTTAGTGTAAGGTTATGAAGCAGTCTTGCCTATAGAGACAGAGATCAAATCCTTGAGAGTTGTCATGGAAGCTAAAACTCTTAAGAGTGCATGGGCACAAAAGAGAAATGATCACTTTGTATCTTTAGACGAGAAAAGGATGGATGCTTTATTTCATACTCAGATATATCAGAAGAGGATAGCAACATCATTCAACAAGAAGGTTAAGCTTAGAAAGATAAAAGTTAGGGACATAGTGTTAAAACAGTCCAAAGTAGTGGTATTTGATCTGAGAGAAAAGTTCATACCAAATTGGGAAGGGCCATATTTAGTCAAATTAGTTTTGCCTAAGGGAGCTACAAAGATATCAAATCTGGAAGGGAATGAATTCATGGAGCATGTTAACCTGGATCGCCTCAAGAAATAGGGAATAAAAATAAAATAGAAGTAGTATAAAGAAAATAAGGTCCACTGATTAGAAAACCTAAAAGGCTAGTCAGGTAAAAGTTAGGACATTCCCACTGTTTAGAAAACCTATAAAGGGCTAGTAGTCAAAAATTAGGGAATAAAAATAATAGAAATGGTCCCGTTGGCTAGAAAACCTGTAAAGGGCTAGTCAGGAAAAAATTAGGGTAAATAAATGAGAGAGAAAAATATTCAGCTAGAAAATCCAAAAGGACTAGTTGATAATATGAGTTATATCATGTGATGTAATAAATGTACTCATTTTGGCCTTAATTAATGAATCCTCTTGAAATTGAATTTCTGTTTTAATATTACATGTTCTATCTTATTTATAATGTATAAGTACTAGAAAGGAACACAAAACATGAAAGCTTAAAATCAGCTCTATGAGACTAATTCCTAGTGATGTATGTGTTTCTTCTCTTGTGACTCATCATGCAAAGCTTGAGTCCTCTTAAGTCCTCTTTACATCCTGGTGGTTCCATAGCTTGTACCATAACCCAAATCTTGTAATTATCATCAGTAGCTTTATCAACATCCAAGTGTATATTCCGCTTAAGAATCCTTTGAGGCCATAAATTCTTGACCCTATCCAAAAAAAATCTTGTCTGAGGGGGAAGCCTTCAAAGTTAGTTAGAATGATAACTATAATGATAACTATAAATTGTGGGTGGCTATACTGATGACAAAGGCGGGAAGGAGAAAAGGAAGTCGAGAAATGCAACCCTGGGATGGGAACATAGTGATCATATAGGTCACGGGTCATAAACTTCAACTTCCACCATGGGCAGATCCATGTAATCTCAGCATCTGTAATGTCTTGTAACCAGTTCACCCACTGGTTTATAATATGCCTATCCTTCACCTTTAAAGGGGGTGATTACAGTTGATGAAGCTAATAAGATAAAGAATTAGCAGAATAGCAAGCAAGCTCAGCTTCTCTTGTAACTAGATTTGGAAAATACAAAAATAAATAAAATAAAATAAAAGCCCGCTAAGTTAAAAACCTAAAAGGGTGGCTTAGGCAAAAACTAGGGCAAGCCTGCTAAGTTGAAAACCCGAGAGGGTGGCTAAGGCAAAAGTTAAGGTAAAAAAAACCCTCAATTATTTATCTAAGTCTAATTCAAGGAATTTGAATTCATATCAAGACACAGACTAGTTTAACACAGTGCATACAAACAATACAAAATTTAGAACACAGCAGTATGACAAAAAAGTCTAATAGCCTAGATTAGTCATCCTGAGCTCTAGAATTCGGCCATGGGCTCTATCCCTTAGTAGAATCATCATAATGAAAGGTGTCCAGAGGTTTGACAGAGGAAGTCCTAGAACTGTAATGGTCAATGCCTGAACCTGCAAGTTGTCAACAAAGCATCTCGATCTCACATTCCAGACCGCTCGAGTAGCTCTATACATATAGGAAACACATAATGTGCATTTCATACATAGCATGCATACATTTGCATCTTCATTGTACATATACTTACCCTCCAACTATCTATGACTTGTATAATGAATAACCTCTGGGATGTGGCGAGTCCATGCAAGTACTCTGCATGTGTTCGAGGAACTTGTTTTGTAAGTTCACTAAAATTAGTGTCAAGTGTATAGATCATGCAAGGAATAAGTCAGAAAGACTCATATGAGAAGCATTTACTAGAGAAAAGATAGAAAGCTGAGCATCACTGAAATGCATTTACAGCTCAACTAGAGTCCAAACAGTAGGAGCCCAGTAGAACATGGACCTATTGTGAACACCCAATTTTGGGATGATGAGTTATGGATGCGACAAAAGACTCCAATAATAAAAATATCATGAATAGGTCTTCAATACTTGAACTTTAAAACTTCAGAGGTCTGATTGCATTTTTCAAAGAAAGGATTTAATGCTTTCATGGACTAAATTGCAATAATTTTAAGGACCTAATTGCAAAACTTAAATTCTTTAAAAGACCCTTTTTTTTTAAATTAAAAGTTAAAAAAATGGTTGAAATTTTATAATTCCAATTGAAATTATGTAATTCCAATTGGAATTACATAATTTCGATCAGAATTGTGTAACTCTAGTAGAAATTACATTAATTCTGATTGAAAGTGTGTAATTCTTGTCGAAATTACACTAATTTTGATCAAAATCACACAATTTCAATCGAAATTAGACCAGTTCTATTGGGTTCTTAAATTTTCTTGACTTTTCCTGAATCCGAATTGGTTTGAAATTCTCCTAAAATTATTTTTAATAATTTTTTTAAGGAAATAGAAGTCTTTTAGGAATCAATCTATAAGTGGGGTTTGAAAGATGTCTCACTATTTAAGGAGTGTTTTGGCTCCTTAAAAAGAAAGAGTAGAGAGTAAAAGGAAAGAAAAAAAAAGAGGTAGAATGAGAAAAAAGAAAAAGGGAAAGAAAAAAAGAGAAAAGAAAAAAAAAAGAAAGAAAGGGAAAAAAGAGAAGAAAAGAGAGGAAAAGAGCATCTTATTCTCTACAAAAAATTCTTTTGCTTAATTGATTAATTAAAGATGAAAGAGTCCTATAGGGGGGGTGAATAGGACTATCGAACAAAAATAACAAATTAAAGGAATTCTTTGCAAGAATTGAGTAAGAGTTGAGAAGGAAGAATGAAGAACACAAATATTTAAGGAGTTCGGATTCAACAATAATCCTACGTCTCCACCTAACTTATCCCCAAGTTAGGATTTTCTAATTACCCATAATCTTATTCACAAGATTAAAAATACACAAGAGTTTTATGGCTCACTCTTACAACCTTAAAACTTGAGTTTTCAAGGCTCACTCAAAAACCAAATTACAAGTGTTTTCAAGGCTCACACTAAAACCAAATTCGCAAATGTTTTAATGGCTAAACACTTAAACCAATACCTTTAGAATACAATCTCACTTCCCATTTTCTAAACCTAGAAAATAGAAGAATAAAAATGTCTATTCTAATCACTCACCAACTCTCACAAGATTTATACACAAAGAATTGTTTAAAGGAAAGTTTAAGAGTTCAACTGAATGTTTAAGAAAATAATAAATGATAAACAAGTTTTCTTTTCTTTTAATTGAATTCTAAGTTGTGTTTATACAGAAAAACACTTAAAAATATAGTTTTTAGATGCATCAATCATGTCTCCAACATTTATAATTGATTTTGAATCAATTCTTGGACTTTTGGCAGCTCAAAGGATGCTCACGAGCGGCTCACGAGTGAACAGTGCTCGTGAGGACCAAAAATATATCTGTTGCATTCAAAAATTTATGTTGGATGCTGTCAGAGGTCTACTCTTGAGCAGGGTCATGAGCACTCAGCTTGTGAGGAGCGCTCGTGAGGGGAACTGCCATATTTTGGCAAAAACGTGCTCCAAAGGCTCCATTGAAAGACAACTCATGACCACTTCGAAAGATGCTCATTAACAGGACTAAATACGATCGATAAAGCCAACAAATTCTTCATAAAAGTTGTAGATAATTGTCTTATCTTTCTATAAAACTTTGAATCACCTCAATTTTATATCTGTAGCTCAAGATATTGCTGAAATACCAAGAGTTGTGCAAAGCAAGCTGCATATGCTGACTTCAACTGAAGATTTTCATACACACATAAACTTGGATTTTGACAAGCAAGCTCAATTTGGAAAGCTTAAGATGTCTACTTCAAAAGTAAAGAAGCTCATTTTCTCATTTAAGAGCTCTCAATATGTCAAAGGTTCAATCAGCTCGAAAAGTTACTATTCATCCAAAAGTGTATATATTTGGTATATGTTTGGTATATAATTCCCTACACACTTAATTGAAATTGTTAGTATAAAATTTTTTTGTCAAAGTACAAAATTAGGAGTTTGATCATGCAAATGGTAAACAGAAGATCTTTGAAGGATTTTTGAAGAACGGTATATGATAACCTATCAAGAATGGTGATTTTACAAAATCTAAGGAGCACTCCATTAAAATAATCTATAAGCATCATCTTCTCCATATTCTTCTTTCTTTTATTTTTCTTTTTAATTTTATTTATTTTTTATTTGAGGTATTATTATAATTTATTCACTAATCATAATTTTGTTTCTTTTCTTATGGTGATTATGGAGGAAATAGATTATGATCATGTTTGAAAGATTGAATCCATGAGAAGTCCATGGAATGCCATGGATATGACCTTATAGATTTAGTTTTTAGGTCTTTTTATTTATTTATTTAATTTTTTTTTATTTTTTTGGGGTTGTCTTAATTATTTTTATTATTATTTTCCATAGATTATTGTAATTGCTCCAATATTGGGAATAGTAGAATTACGTATGTGTGATTACATGTTTATGTTGATTAATTGGTTAGTAAAATTAGGGTTTCAATTGGGTAATTAATTAAAATCAATGGAGGAAGTAGATTAATTTAGGATTGCATGTTAATTAAAATTAGGGTTTTAGAAGGAATTAATTTAATTAATTATTTGATCTTTTATTTAATTGTTTTAATATTTTTTTTGGCTTGTTTATTTATTTTTATGTGTTTTGGGCCTTAAGCCCATATTAGATTCTACTCCACTTAAATAAATTTAGGTTTTTTTAGGTTTAATCAATTAAAATACATTTTAGGCCCATAATTAATTAGATTTTTAGGTTAGAGATAACTTAGGCCCATTTAGTAAATTAGATATAGGCCCGCTTAATTTAATTTAATTAATTACACTTGGCCCACTAAATTTAAACCTTTTTTATAATTTGTAGATTTAAGATCATCTTAGAATAAAAATATGTAGAGTTAAGCCCATTAATTTAAATACTCCATAATTTGCAAATTTAGGCCCATTTTTAGAATTAAAATAAATAGGCTTAGGTTCATTTAATTAAAATTAAAAGGAATTAGTCTTTAGCTCACTTGTAAATTAAAACATGTAGATTTAGTTCATTTAATTAAAATTAATGTACATTAGACTAACTTAGGAATTATATGTTTGAATGAACACATTATTTACTTGTATTTTCATAACTGGTTTGCCTTGGAGTTAATTGTTAGAATAATGGTTTATATGAAATTTCATGTAAATGGAAGATAATATAGTAATTCATAAAGTAATTCTAAATGAACATGAGCTGGTATTTCGTATCTAGAATCTCCTGGTTATGGTGCTAGCTTTCTTTTAGGGAATCGAGTACCAATTTTTCAATTTGTCCCAATTATTACCCTATCTGGCGACTCCTCATCTCCACACCATGTCTTTCTAATAGTGGTTAGTGTGTTCTCTAGCCCCTGAACTCAAATAGTGTTGCTGTTACTAAAATCTTCAATGCATGCTAAACCCCATTGTCTATAGTGGCGACTCCACTAGGGATAAAAGATATTGATTCCACTTGTGTTCTTTAGAATTATTTTATTCTTGCATTCACTTTGCATGTCCTTATTAACTGATGGCGTTGGCCTGTGGTTCCATGATTCCACTATCTTCATGGGATTGTAAATCGGCTAGCCATTACTCTTAGCCTTAATTTGATTCAAGAGAGATTACTAGGCTCATCTGATCAGAGCCTGTAACCCAAGTCCTTAAGGGGGGTAGTCTTCTCTCGAGTTTGCAAAGGATGTCGAGCCCCTCTGACCTTGGCCTGTGACTCAAGTCTTAAAGGAGGGCATCTTGCTAAAGGAACCTTGACCTTTTTACCATACCTTAACCACATATAATGGCTTAGTTATTTCCCCTAGGATCTACCCAAATTGTTTGTGAATGTTTCCATAAGGTATTTATATCTATAAAGGCCCAAGCCCATACTTTAGAAGCCCATCAGGACTAATAAAGATTGGGCTATGCTTTTATAACTAGAAATATTATTTCTATGTTTTACTACTTTAAAAGAGATTTGGCATGCGCATTGGTCCCTGATATCCCCTATTGATATTAAGACTAAGACCAAAAATCCTAGGAAAAGAGACTAGCCATTGAATATATGTGTGGGAGGAATAAGGTTGGAAGGATGTACACCTAACTTGACTTGCTACTTGTTGTATAGCACGTGCATCATGCATACATGCATCTCATGCATCATACTAACATTTTATCTTTCAACCATCATAGATTCATCTGGGTCTTCCTGTTTTTGGAGTCGAAAGGGTGGCAGACTAATGAGAACTTATTCGAGTCTGCAATCGATTATGAAAGAGATCCTTAACAGACTAGAAAAGAGTCCCATCAATCCACTCTACCTACAATTTGCACAACCAAAAAAAGCTGAAGAAATCAAACAATAAGAAGGAGGAAACTGGAGCTTAGAGGACATCAAAGGAGCACTGATGGATGACATAAGGGAGATGATGCAAGATGAGTTAATACAAGCTTTAGCCAGATTGATGCCACCACCTGCTACTACTGCACCTCTTGTTGTGGCCAATCCTCCTGTTGCGACCAATCCACCTGCTAATAATGACAATGTTGAGAAAATGAAACTCAAGGATGTTGAGAGTTATGTGGTTGAAAAGGCGAAAAGGGAATCACTTGAGCAAGTTCAAGAGCTGGAATCCAAGCAGATGAAAGCACTAACTCAGAAAATGTCCAATATGGAGGAGTTAATTAAAGGATAAGGCATTGGATACTCATTTGATTTTAATGATATGATACAATTCAAGGAGGACAAATTGCCTGACAAATTCAAGTTACCACAGCTATAGAAATTTAATGGTACTAGGGACCCAAGGATTCACCTTAGTCAATACAGAATTACCATAAGCACCACTAAGGCTCCTTTGTTCATGGTTACTAAGCTATTTGTACTGTCATTGGAGGGTATAAATGTCAATTGGTATCATGGGTTAGAGAAGTCTATCCATGCAGACTGGAGAGAGTTGTGCACTGCTTTTCTAAAGCAATATGACTACAACATAAGGCTCGATGTGTCAATCAGGGATCTTGAACTGACCAAGCAGAAGCCCAATAAGTCATTCTCAAATTTTCTAACTAGGTTCATGAATAAGGTGGGACTAATAAAGAATAAGTTGGCTAAGAAGGATTAGGTTAGGATGATAGTCTAAAACATGCTACTTAATCTGGTTGAGAGGCTACAGATGATGAATCCCAAGACATTTATAGATCTTTATAATAATGGATTACAAGCTAAAGAGATTGAAAAAAAGAAAAAGAAGATCATTAAGAACATTGGAGTGAGAAATTACCCAACTGGGGACACGCAACAAGGAAATACTAGCCGAGTTGTAGGAGTTTATGCTATCCAACAACCTAGGAGATTCTCAAACTTCAACCAACCCTTATGCAAAGTCTTAGACCTTCTTACCCAAAAAGGCCTCTTTAGACCTTTAACCCTTACTAGACCACCAAACCCAAACCTCCCTAGCTTTGACCCAAACAGTTATTGCAAGTTTCATCAAGTTGCTAGTCATCCAATTGATTCTTGCATGTGCCTTAAACATGAAATCCAAAACCTTATAGATTTTGGAAAAATCACAGACCTTAAGAAATCAAATCCAAACCCAAACACCCAAAATAATCCTTTCCTAAATTACTGAAACATGCCACCTCCAACAACCATGATGATCAACTTAGGAGTAAGCAAGGAAGAAGTATTAAATTCTTTTGAGGATCTAAACCATAAAGCCAATGAGAAATCTCCTATTACCCTTAAAGATGTGGAAAGAGTAAAAGACTTGCGGGGTCAACCCTCAGGCAAGTTTGATTATAAGGTGTTTTATTCTAAACCACCTTCTTTTAACATATCCATTTATACAATCGAGCCTACAGGATGGGGTAATGAGTTTGATAATGAAAAGCTGCTAGTCAAAAAGGAGAAATGCATGGTTGAATTATGGAAAGATGGAAAGAAGGACCAGACTATTGGGGTTATTAATATTTGGTATAATTCTAATGAAGAAGGCACTAAAAGATATAATGTATGGCTTAATAATCCCGAAGTCAATCATGTTGCCAGAAGTGGGAAGGGTTATAAACCAGCAGAGAAAACTACAGACAAAGAAGAAGCTACTAAAGGAGAAGACTCATATGAACATGGCGATGACCTGATTCTTGAACAGCTCAAGAAAGTAAAAGGAAATGTAAGCATTTAGGAGTTCTTGATGCACTCAAGTAGCCATAGGAAAGCTCTAGTTAAGGCTCTAGCTAAGATAAACATTGAAACTACCTACTACTCCTGAAGCAATGGTGGCCAAGGTTATAGAGAAAAAGCATGGGGTTATTACTTTCTCTGATGAGGATCTACCTATAGAAGGAAGAAATCATAATAAAGCCCTGTTCATTCTAGCTGAAGTGAGAGAGAAAAAGACCAATCACGTGATGGTGGATGATGGGTTTGCAATTAATGTTTATCCACTATGGATCCTACCCAATCTAGGAGTGAAGGTGGAGGATTTGGCAAAGTCACACCTTGTAATCAGGGCTTATAATGATAGCACAGGGAATGTAGAGGGAACATTTATGGCCCTTATGAAGACTGGGCCTATAGAAGCACTGGTTGAATTCACTATGCTAGACATTCCTATCACCTATGCCTTGCTATTGGGTAGGCCTTGGTATCATGTTTTAGGAGTGCCTTCCACTGTGCATCAAAAGGTGAAATTCCTATATAAAAGGGAAGTTGTAACTTTGGATGTGAGTATGGGCAAGACTATATCTGCAGTTCTGGATGGTCAAAAGTAGGTAGTTACTCCTTATGGTTTCCAAATAGCCATGATCTTGGAGGGAATTATGATAGATCCAAGGGTTATGAGCATGATTAAGAAGATGAATTATTGACCTGGGCAAGGATTGGGAAAACATGAGCAAGGTATCCTAGAATTACCAAACTTCAAAACCTAAGATTATACAAGAGGATTGGGCTATACTGGAGTTGGATTTGGTAGCAAAATGGCAAGGAGAAGGTTTTTCAATGAGAATAACCTCTTAAGGAATTTAGGACCTCTTAAGGAATTTGGGACCTTTGAAGGATAACTTTGTCAAACAAAAGGAGAAGTTCTATCAGGGTGAAAAAGAGCCTGTCCAAGTAGCTAGTGTGGATATCCCTGGGTTCAAGATCTTCAAAAAGCAGATAGTTGAGAGGTTGGTACAAGACAACAAGGACAAGGTGATGAAGACAGTTGTTGAAAAGATGAAAGCTAAGGACATTGGAGAATTTCTTTATTTGCCACTTAATGAAGAACCACCACATGATTTAGCTAGCATTATTAATAATAAATTTAGTGATGTTTTTATGAAGAAACTGATGTAATAACGTTTGATTTGTTTGAGGATGAAAACTCTATTTTTCCTATGGTCAATGATATGAATTCTGGTTTAGCTTACTTGTATGATGTTGATTCTGATGGTCTTGTGCATTTTAATAATGATCGTTCATGCATGTTTGACATTAATTCTATTCAATTAAATTCATTAAACATGGGCATAAATGAACAACCAAAACACATTTCTATATCACCTGATTTAACTCCTGAAGAGAGAGAATATTAATAAAAAGAAAGGTAGTATTTGCTTTGTCCTATGAGGATATGCCAGGGTTAGATAGAGAAATCATGGAGCATCACATTCCAATATATTTAGAAGCTAAACTTGTTAAGCAAAAACTTCATAGGTTGAGGCCAAAGTGGACAGAAAATATAAGGGAAGAAATCGCTAAGCAAATCCAGGCTAATTTTTTAGAAGTAATGGAATACCCTCAATGGTTGGCAAACATAGTACCAGTTCCTAAGAAAGATGGAAAAGTCTGAATGTGCATAGACTTTAGAGATCTGAATAAGACATGTCCAAAAGATGACTTTCCTTTACCTCATATTGATGTGATTGTCGATAATGCAGCATCTAGTGGAATGTACTCCTTTATGGATGGGTTCTCAGGTTATAATAAGATAATGATGGTAGTTATGGACAAGATCAAAACTACTTTTATCACAGAGTAGGGGACGTATTGCTACAAGGTGATGCCCTTCGGGTTGAAGAATGCAGGAGCAACTTATCAAAGTGCAGCCATTGCTTTATTTCATGATATAATGCATAAGGAAGTGGAAGTGTATGTCAATGATTTGATGGTTAAGTTAGAAACAAGAGAGGGACACTTTAAGATTTTGGATAAGTTCCTAGCAAGAATAGAAAGATATAACGTAAGGATTAATCCGAAGAAATGCATTTTTAGGGTAACTTCTGGAAAGTTATTAGGGAACATAGTCAGTAACAAAGGAATAGAAGTCCATCTAGATAAGAGTAAAGCCATCCAGGAGATGCCAACACCAAGGACAGAGAAGGAAGCACGAGGGTTTATTGGAAAATTGTAGTATATCAGCAGGTTTATTGCGAGATTTACCATGGTTTATGATCCGATCTTCAAGCTCTTAAAGAAGAATCATCTAATGGAATGGAATGAAGAATGTTAAAAAGCCTTTGATAAGATAAAGGAATACCTTACTAACCCACTTGTGCTAAGATCACTAAGGCAAGATATAATCTTATATTTAGCTTTGGAAGAAAAAGTGACGAGGGCAATGCTGGTACAAGAAGGACCAAAAGGGGTAGAGTATTCAATATATTATCTCAGTAAAAAGTTCTTGCCATATGAAGAAAAGTACAATCTGGTGGAGAAGACATTTTTGATAATGATCTAGGCTGCAAAGAAGCTAAGGCATTATTTCTAGTCTTATAAAGTATAAGATGTCTCAAAGATAGATCCTTTGAGGTACTTGTTTCAAGCACCAGCTTTGATTGAAAAGATGTCCCGATGGCTGGTACATTTAACTGAGTTTGATATAGAGTACTTCATTACTAATGTCATCAAAGGAAGAGAAGTAGCAGAATTTTTGGCCCAGAATGCAGTCGAAGGAAATGAGCAGTGGAATCTAGAGTTTCTATATGAGAACTTAGCAGTAATAGAACAACGTGAATGGAATCTTTATTTTAATGGAGCTATGAATAATAGAGGAGCAGGGCTAGGAGTAATTCTTATTACACCAAGAGGAGAAACCATCCTAATGGCCAAGAAATTAGACTTCAGGGTCACAAACAACATGGCTGAGTATGAGGCATGCATCTACGATATAGAAGTAGTGCTAACAATTTGAGCTGAAGACCTATTGGTTTATGGAGATTCCCTATTAGTCATTAGTCAGGCTAATGAGGAGTGGGAAGTGAAAGAAGAGAGGTTGAAACTTTACATTTGCTATTTGAAAAAGCTAATGAGGAATTTCACTAAATGTCTCTTCATGTATTTACCAAGAGATGAGAATCAAATGGCGGATGCCTTAGCAACACTTTCTTCAATATGGGATAAACTTACAGGATCAATGATGAAGCCTTTAGTAATGATGAAAATGAAAGCTTTGTGTTATGGTGAGGAATAAGTCAAGAGTATCCAAATAGGGCCAGAAGAAAAGCCATAGTTTTATGCCATCTAGAGATTTATCGAAGAAAGGAAATACCCAGATGAAGCAACTTCCAAAAAAAGGCATGCTCTTCGTGTTCTTGCACGCCATTATACAAGTCATGATAGGATATTATATAGAAGGATGCCGAATGGAATACAGCTAAGTTATCTCAAGAAGGATGAAGTAGAACAGGCAATGACCGAGACTCATACAGGGGTTTATGGATCTCACATGAATGGGATGATTCTAGTAAAGAAAATGATTCAGCAAGGGTATTACTCGATAAGAATGGAAAGGGACTGTATCCAAGTAGTGAGAGAATGTCATTAGTGTCAAGTACACAGGAACCTCAATCATCTTTCCCCTATAGTGCTAAATAGTTTAACATCTCCATGGCCTTTTGTAACCTAGGGAATAGATATAATAGGGGAAGTAAAACCAACTGCTCCGAAAGGGCACAAGTATATAGTAGTTGCAATTGACTACTTCTCTAGATGGATAGAAGCAGAGTCCTTTGGTACTATGAAGGCTAGACAGATGGCAAGGTTTATCAAGAAGAATCTCATTTGCAGATATGGGGTTCAATGGAGTTCAATTCTAGGCAAAAACAGTTGAATTATTACAGAGATACAAGATTGAGCATCATAAGTCCTTGCCTTATTGACCTCAGGCTAATGGCACAGTTGAAGCAGCTAACAAGAATATAAAAAAGATCCTCTCTAAGATGGTAAAAATGCATAAAGATTAGTCTAAATATCTCCCTTTTGCTTTATAGGGATACAGAACTACAACACGCACTACTACGGGACAAACTCCATTCTCGTTAGTATATAGTTATAAAGTAGTTTTGCCCATAGAGATGGAAATTAAATCCTTAAGAGTTGTTATGGAAGCAAAAATTCCTGAGAGTGAATGGATACAAAAGAGATTCAATGACCTCATTTCTTTAGATGAGAAAAGGATGGATGCTCTATTTCACACTTAGATTTATCAGAAGAGAATAGCGAGAGCTTTCAACAAAAAGGTTAAGCTGGGAAAAATAAAAGTTGGAGATATGGTATTAAAGCAGACAAGGGAGATGGTGTTTGATTCGAGAGGAAAATTCATACCAAATTGGGAAGGACCATAATTAGTCAAGATGATCCTGCCCAAAGGAGCTGCAAAGATATCAAATCTAGAAGGGAATGAGTTCACTGAGCCCATTAATCTGGATCGTCTTAAGAAATACTACCTTTAAAAAAAAAATTCTGCTGGCTAGAAAACCTAAAAAGGGTAGTCAGGCAAAAGTTTGGACATTCCCGTTGTTTTGAAAACCTGCAAAGGGCTAGCAGGCAAAAATTAGGGAATAAGATGATCCTGTTAATCAAAAACTCACAAAGGGCTGATCAGGCAGAAATTAGGGAAATAAAAGTGAGAAAAAATGTTTAGTTAGAAAATCTAAAAGGACTAGCTGATAACAAGAGTTATGTCATATGATATATTAAATGTACTCATTTTTCCCTAATTAATGAAATAAATTAAAATAATATTTTTTTCAAACATTGCATATTCTATCTTTATTACAAAGTATAAAGACTTGAAGAAAAAATAAAATATAATAAATTAGACTTATGAGACCACTATTTTCATTCTATTTTTTCTTTTGTGATTCATCTAATAATACTTGAGTCCTTTTATAGCTAGTAAATTTTGGTGGTTCTGTATATTGCATGACAACCCAAGCTTTATAGTCATCATGAGTAGTCATATTAGCATTCAGGTGCATATGTCGCTCTAAAGCTTTGTGAGGTTACAAGTTCTTCACTTTGTCTAGAAAATCTTGTCTCAAAGGAAAGCCTTCTAAGTTGTTTATAACAACCACAATGAATTGGGGGCGACTATACTAACAACAAAGCCATAAGGGAGAAAGAAAGGTTGAAAAGTGTAATGCAGGAATAGGGATGCAGTAGTCATACAAGTTGATGGTCATGAATTTCAATCTCCACCAAGGACAAATCTAAGTAATCTTAATACCAACAAGGCCTTTCATCCAATTAATTCATTGATTTATAGTTTGCTTATCCCTTATCTTTATAGGATGAGACTATAAATGATAAGGTTGATAAACCAAAGCATTGGGGGAGCATTAAGCAGACTCAACTTCTTTTGTAACAAAAAAAAAGTGCTAAGTTGAAAAACTAAGAGGGTAGCTTAGATAAAAAAAAAAGGTTACATACCTGAAGGAGAAGTAAACTACTTAAGAGCTAGTTCTGAACCTTGAAATTATCTAACCTAATGATAGTTTTATCAAGAATGACAGGCATAGGATTAGCCCCAGTTTCTACTTATTCTAAGATACTGATAATTCTTACATCAGCATCTCCATGAGAAGACACTAGCAAAAACTGAGCATACAAGCAAAAGGTGATAGTTTTGATCTAAGAAGCATTATTCTTGTCTCTAGCTTTGCAAGAAGTAATCAAAAAATGAAGACTAATAGTACCAATATAGTGTGCATACATGTAGATGACATCTAGGGGCATATCGAAAAATGCTACTAGTCTATTGGGAAATTCCATTGCAAGATCAGGGAGAGCAATTATAGATTTAAATCTAATGAACATCCAATAATAGTAGCAAATTACTCAATTAATGGACATAACTCCTATCCATTGAATCTAAATACATGATCCTTAGCATCCTAAAATGTAGCAGCAGCATGTAAGAAATTGTTGTCTATTTTTAGGTGTTGAAGGGACTTCAGGGATTTGGCATGGAAAGGTAGCACTCTGCTCTAATCATCTCCATTCATGGTCTTGAGAAATTCTTCATTAAACAAAAAGTAGCTTGTGTCATGATAAAGAGAAATAAAGAGAAGGATGCACGATAGTTTCATCTACAACGCTTAAATAGGCTCAAAACATTATACTAATGGGATTAGGATTTTTCTAGTTATCTTTTCAGAAGAAGGACAAGATTAGGATTTTTCTCAATCATTTCTGGGACTAAACTCATGTTGAAACAGGAAAACATGCAGAACTAGAGTCGAATTTCCTAATCAAAATTCTAGAAATCCGATCGAAAATATAGAATTTGGATAGGAATTCTAGATTTCTAATTGGAATTCTAGATTTTTTATCGGAATTCTAGATTTTTTATTGGAATTCTAGATTTTTTATCAGAATTGTAGATTTCTGATCGAAAATCTAGGATGCCAATCGAAATTCTATAATTTTCAGTGAAAAAAAAAGAAGAAGAAGGGCTTGGTCCAATATAAAAGTCCAAATTTCATTCATAAAAGGAAACAATTTTGAAGCATCCAAAGTATAGTCATGTTAACACAAGTCCTAAAGAAAATCAGTCATCCTGAGCTCCAGTATCTGACCAAGGGATCCATCCTCTAGTTGGATCATCACTCTGATCTAAGGGCATAGAAGTCCCAACATCATGGCTATCAAAATCAAGACCAGTAAGCTATCATCGAAGCCTTTCATTCTCATGCTCAAGATCCCTTTCATAACTCTGTTGCATTTAGAATAGTTAGAATCATGCATATCATACATAACATGCATACATTTGCATATTTGTTGTAAATACTAACCCTCCAAATATCTATAATCTACATAGTAAATAATCTCTGGGAAGAGGCAAGACCGTACAGATACTCTGCCTATGTCTTAGGGACCTGTAAAATGAAGTTTACTAATTCAGCAACAAGTGCTAGTTTATGTAGGGTTGGAAATGCAAATCAAGCTCACATGTGAAGTATCAGGAGGAGAGAAACTAGGAATATGAGCTGCATTAAAGTACATATGCCGCTCAATAGGAGTCTACACCATGGGAGCCTAATAATACATAGACCTATCAAATGGAGGAACATCGCCCAAAATAGTACTCGAGGAAGTATCACCATGAGCAGCCTCACTATGATGAGCAGGCTTAACCTCTTGCTCAGTCTCCTCGGTATCATCCTCAGTCTCCTCTATAGCAGTATCAAGGAATTCTTCAATGTATGTAAGAAGTGAATGTCATATAAAGGGATGAAAGAGATGAAATAAAGTAGTGACATAAAGCATACCTCAGCTGGGTCTATAGGAACCTGCTCTAGGAGATTCTCCTGAATGTACTCCTAATAATGATGTGAACGCTCGAGTAGAGTCGAAGCCTCATATCCCTTAAGAGCTACCCTGAGCTTGGGACCAATCATACTGCTACTCTGTAGTATTGAGGAGGGAATATAAGAAGGAACATGCCTCCTGGAAGGTCCCATATGCCAATGATAAAAATGCTCACTAAGATACCACATATGGCAACCATAACCAGGGAGCATAACTCTCATAGTCTCAAGCCTTATAGCTATTGTCATAAAATCATATCGCTGAATGTCTTAAACACCAGCCAGCCAATCTGATCTGACTTGAAAACTTATTTATTTAAGTTTATTGAAATTTTACAATTAATGAAATACTAAAGATCAAATTTGTCTTACCATGTCCCACTCTAAGGAGTTCAGCTGATCTCGATAAATTTGCAAGTCATGCTTAATGCTAGCAAGATGAGAGGAACCCCACCTCTGCATCAGGGGAAGACTCCTATCAAAGCTAATGGTGCTAAAGCCTTAGATCATTCCAATCTCAATGCCCCAAATCTAAAAGAGAGGAGATGAAAGAAATAAGGAAGAAAATGTGAAAATAAGCTAAGTTGAAAAGGATAGGAGACATACGTGTAAGACGTACCAGAAACCACACATCGTCATAGTGCCTATGCAAATAATATCCAATCTGTAGTAGAGATAAGCAAGCGCTACAGATCCCCAATCTAAAGTAGCGACCATAACAAGATCTTGAAAGGGACCAAAAAGAGCAATGCTAACCTCGTGACTAGTCTCGCAAAAGAGAGTAGTGCCAAGTAATATCAACAAGAAGCATCTTACCTTCTGAAGAATCCAGCAAGGTGTAATAGCAGTTAGTCTCCTAAAACCCTAAACGAGGGAAGAAAGAAGCACATTCTTCTTATTCTTCCATGTCGGAACAAACCCGAGCAAGTCACATACATAGTGACTCCTAGCATCCTCCAAAAGAGTGCAGTAATGGATGTCAAAGGGGACTGGGGCACCTTCGAATGCAATCCCAGTAATAGTAGAGAAGCTCATCAAGGAAATTGTCAACTCACCTACTCGCATGTGAAAAGTATGAGTGGTGTCCATCTACCTCTTGATGAGAGCAAAAAGCAAGTAGTGGTCTGGCTTACCTAGACCAATTGGTATAACAGCAATAAAGCATCGAAAGCCAGATGCCCAAATATGATGTACTACCTCTCCAGAAAAATCATGGAATAATTCTCAAGCCGAGTGAAAGCAACCCGAGAATTTCAGTGGTTTCTGAAAAATCCAGAAAATCATAGGATTACTTTTTCCTTTCCTAAATCTCTGATTTTTGTCATTTTTATTGCATTATCATAAAAAAAATTAGCAAAAATCTAATCGAAAAACTGGATTTCCGACTGGATTTCTGGATTTCCAATCGAATTTCCAGATTTCTAAGAAATTTGAGAAATCCAATTGGAAATCTGAAAATTCCAATCTAGAATTCAGAATCCTGATGAGAAATTCAGTAAATTTGAACATAGTTTTGAAATTTTGATTCTGAATTGTCAATTTTTCATAAATTATATCTAATAATTAGCCTAGCAAATATTCTATAATTGCATGCATAAACATATTAATTTTATATACTAAAATAAATATGTTTATTGCAAAATTGAAGACACATGCAGGAAATTTACCTCATTTCCAACTTGAGAGCATTTATGAAGGTGTAAATAAGTCAAACGAAGCATGTCTTCACCTTTATGGAGTCCCAAATCATTTTGTGGAAAATGCAAATGTGAAGTGATGGGATCTGATTGTTTAGAACTACTCCCACTAATCTGCATTATGGGTGAGCCATAGGATCAGACGAATTCAAAATTAGGCTTCAGATGAAAGAATAATTGAAAAGAAAAAAAATTGAAAATTAAGAGAAAATGAAAAGGAAGAGAAAAAAAAGAAAAAAATAAGAAGGATAGGAAGAAAAGAGAATGAATTGGAAAAAGAGGAAAAATGTGTATATTAAAGGGGCAAATATAAACTTTAGTCCTTTAGCTTTTTGTTTGCATTTAAGTCCATTCTTTTCCTTACAATTTAATCTTAAATTGCAATGTCCCCTAATTTAATAATTCAATGAATTTTTTAGTAGTATAATCGATATCATATGACTGAGTGTGATGTTTCTTTTCAATCAAGACTATACAACCGAGTATAGTCGGCATTGTATAACTGAGAACAATGTATTTTCAATCAAGATCATATGACTGAGTATAATCGGCATCATATGACTGAGTATAATCGGCATCATATGACCGAGTATGATGCTTCTTTTCAATATAGACTATACAACCAAATATGATGCTTCTTTTCAATATAGACTATACGTGCAAGTGTAGTCAGCATTGTACGACTGAGTACAATGTATTTTCAATCAAGATTATATGACCAAGTATAATTAGCATCATATGACCGAGAGTGATGCTTGTTTTTCAATACAGACTTTACGTCTGAGTATAGTCGGCATTGTACGATATAGTACAATGTATTTTCAATCAAGATTATATGACTGAGTATAATCAGCATCATATGATCGAGTGTGATGTTTCTTTTCAATATAGACTATACGTCCAAGTGTAGTCGGCATTGTACAACCGAGTACAATGTATTTTCAATCAAGATTATACGACTGAGTATAATCGACATCATATGACCGAGTGTGATGTTTCTTTTCAATAAAGACTATACGTCTAAGTATAGTCAGCATTGTATGACCGAGTACAATGTATTTTCAATCAAGATTATATGACTGAGTATAATCAACATCATATGACTAAGTGTGATGTTTCTTTTCAATTCAAACTATACATCCAATTGTAGTCGGCATTGTACGACCGAGGATATTGTATTTTCAAATTCAGACTATATAATTGAGTGTTGGCATTATAGAATCTAGTACAATGTATTTTCAGCATCATACGACTGAGTGTGATGTTCCTTTTCAATTTAAACTATACGTCCAAGTATAGTCAACATTGTATAATAGAGTGCAATAAGTCCCTTTCACCCAAGATTATACGACTGAGTATAATCAACATCATACGATCGAGTATGATGTTTCATTTCAAATCAATGTTGTACGTTCGAGTATAGCAAGTTCACAAGCAAAAGTTTCATGAAGCACAAGTAAGTATCCTAACTTCCAATTAAGAAATTGAGTGCTAGTTCACTTTGTTGCAATTTTTCAAACAAACAATGACAAAGGGGGGCAACTGTAGACACCCAATTTCGGGATGATGAGTTATGGATGCGATAAAAGACTCCAATAATGAAAATGTCATGAATAGGTCTTTAATACTTGAACTCTGAAACTTCAGAGGTCTGATTGCATTTTTCATATAAAGGATTTGATGTTTTCATGGACTAAATTACAATAATTTTTAAGAACCTAATTGCAAAACTTAAATTCTTTCAAGGACCTTTTTTTAAATTAAATGTTAAAAAAATGGTCAGAATTTGATAGTTTCGATTGAAATTACATAATTTCTATTAGAATTGTGTACTTATGGTCGGAATTATACTAATTTCGATCGGAATTACACTAATTCTAATTGAAATTACATAATTCCAGTCAGAATTAGACCTGTTCCGCCGAATTCTCAAATTTTTTAGACTTGAGTCCTAATTGGTCTGAAATTCTCTTAAAATTATTTTTGATAATGTTTTTAAGAAAATAGAAGAGGAATCAATCTATAAGTAGAGTTTGAAAGATGTCTCACTATATAAGGAGTGTTTTGGCTTCTGAAAAAAGAAAGAGGAGAGAACAGAAAGGAAGAAAAGAAAGAAAGAGGTAGAACAAGAAAAAAGAAAGAGGGAAAGAAAAAAGGAGAAAAGAAAAAAAAAAGAAAGAAAGGAAAAAAAGAGAAGAAAAGAGAGGAAAAAAGCATCTTATTCTCTATAAAAAATTCTTTTGCTTAATTGATTAATTGAAGATCTTTAGAGGATTTTTGAAAAACAATATTTGAAGACCTATTAAGAACAGTGATTTTACAAAATCTGAGGAGCACTCCATTAAAATCATCCATAACCATCATCTTCTCCATATTCTTCTTTTCTTTTCTTTTTCTTTTTAATTTTATTGATTTTTTATTTAAGGTATTATTATAATTTATTCACTAATCATAATTTTTTTTTTCTTATGGTGATTATGGAGGAAAATACATGATGATCATGTTTGGAAGATTGAATCCGTAAGAAGTCCATGGAATACCATGGATAAGACCTTATAGATTTAGTTTTTAGGTCTTTTTTTATTTCATTTTTTATTTTATTTATATTTTTATGGTTGTATTAATTATTTTTATTATTATTTTCCATAGATTATTGTAATAGCCTTGATAGTGGGAATAATGGAATTATGTATGTGTGATTGTATGTTTATGTTGATTAATTGGTTAGTAAAATTAGGGTTTCAATTGGGTAATTAATTAAAATCAATGGAGGAAGTAGATTAATTTAGGATTGCATGTTAATTAAAATTAGGGTTTTAGAAGGAATTAATTTAATTAGTTGTTTGATCTTTTATTTAATTGTTTTACTATGTTTTTTTTTTGTTTTTTTTTTGCTTGTTTATTTATTTTTATGTGTTTGGGGCCTGAAGCCCATATTAGATTCTAATCCACTTAAATAAATTTAGGTTTTTTTAGGTTTAATTAATTAAAATGCATTTTAGGCCCATAATTAATTAGATTTTTAAGTTAGAGATAACTTAGACCCATTTAGTAAATTAGACATAGACCCACTTAATTTAATTTAATTAATTAGACTTAGCCCACTAAATTTAAACCTTTTTCATAATTTGCAGATTTAAGATCACCTTAGAATAAAAACATGTAAAATTAAGCCCATTAATTTAAATACTCCATAATTTGCAGATTTAGGCCCATTTTTAGAATTAAAATAAATAGACTTAGGTTCATTTAATTAAAATTAAAAGGAATTAGTCTTTACCTCACTTGTAAATTAAAACATGTAGATTTAGTTCATTTAATTAAAATTAATGTACATTAGACTAACTTAAGAATTATATGTTTGAATGAATGCATTATTTACTTGTATTTTCATGACTGGTTTGCCTTGGAGTTAATTGCTAGAATAAGGGTTTATATGAAATTGCATATAAATAAAGGATAATATAGTAATTCATAAAGTAATTCTAAATGAACAAGAGACTGAAAGAAGCTGGCATTCCGTATCTAGAATTTCCTGGTTGTGGTGCTAGCTTTCTTTTAGTGAATCAAGTACCACCTTTTTTATTTGTCCCAGTTATTACCCTGGGTGGAGACTCCTTATCTCCACACCATGTCTTTGTGATAGTGGTTGCTGTGTTCTCTAGAGCCCTGAGCTCAAACAATGTCGCGGTTGCTAAAATCTTGGACACGAGCTAAACCCTACTGTCTACACCTATCTTAGAGAGAAACATCACCAAGGGTAACACCAGCAAAGGCCCCATTACAACTAGTCCTAATATGCTGAGTAGAATGTGCATGGCTAGGTTTGAACCTAGGACCCTCAAAATCAGGAGCAATATCAATAACAAAAACAGTCTCAGACTCAAGAATGGTCTCAATCCCCTGATTCTTCCACGTCGAAGTGAACCCAATTAAATCTCACACATACTGACTCCTTGCATGCTCAGGGAGACTGTAGTAATCGATATAAAAAAAATAGGAATCCCTCCAAAAGCAATCCAAATGATCATAGAAAAACTCATAGGCGAAACAATCAGCTCTCCTACACGGGTATGGAAAGTGTGGGTAGTGTCCATCCGCCGCTCAATCAGAGCAAATAAAGAATAATGATCATACTTGCCTGGAGTTGAAGGAAGTGCAACAATGAAATGTTTGAACTCGAAAGCCCATATCAGTTGTGCTACGTTATTTGACAGCTCATGAAATAATTCTCGAGCTATGTGAAAATAGCCTGTGAATTTCATTGCTCGCTGGATGAAATTCAATGATTCAAAAAATAGAATAAATAAATAAACAAAATTGAATTAATTAATTAATTGATATATTAATAATTAAAAAATCAAAAAATTGAAAAAATTGGAAAAACCGATCGACATGACCAAATGCCGATTGGCATTAGCCAAAGTCAATCGACATTTGAGCAAATGTTGATCCGAGTTTGTATATAGACCAAAATTTAACCTTTTGACATTGTTTTTCACGTATTTGATCAGTTATACAGTATACCCAGAGCCAAAATACTATGTGACAAGAGTTCTCATGCATTTCTTTAATTAATTTATAATCTAGTTTGAATAATGTGCATACTAGTTTACATTCTGAAATTTATTCTATCTACTAGCTTTGCAGACAATTTTTTTAGGAATAAATAGAAATGAGGAAATGTTCCCTCATTACCAACATTTGTACACCTATGGAGGTGTAAGTCAAAGGAAGAATAGAAGAGCCTTCTTGAAGTCTGAGGTTGTTTTGAGGAAAATGGAGAGGTTAAATGGCTAGGTCTGCTGAAATGTCTTCTCTCTTACGTACTCTATGTTATGGGTCAACCATAGGAGCTGATAGATTATAGATCGGACGTTAGATGATTAAGAAATTAAGAAATGAAAATCAATGCAAGGAAAGAAAAGAAAAGAAAATGAGGAATGAATGAGATATGCAAAAAAGGGAAGTAATAAATAAAATGGAAAATGTCCATTTTAGTCCCTTAGATATGCTTGCATTTAAATTCAAGTTATTTCTTTGCAATCCAATCCATAATTGCATTTTAATTAGGAACTAGTTCCTAATTAATTCATCAAAATTCACATCATTAATCATTAATAGCATACATTCATATGTATTTATTCTGAATTCTCAATCAAGTATAGAATATAGAATGTAAATACAAAATTCAATTTTTGCATTTTACATGCATTATTTCAATTAAAGAATTTTAAATTCATATGCTGCATATGATTATGTTATGTATTGCACAGTAGTCATAACCTTCACTATGTTATGTGTTGTATAGCAATTATGACATAAGTTGCTAAATTTATAATTTGCTAGACATTCCGCGAGATCTATAGCAAATTTGAAAGTTTCACATTTGCTAGTAGCTACACTGTAGTTACAACATTTTTTTTGAAAAATCATCGTTAGACATCCCACAAGGAATATAACAAAACTCATTCTTGCTAAATATCCTATAGGGAATATAGCAAGCTTCATTGCATACATTTCGTTAGACATCCTACAGGGAATATAACAAAACTCATTATCACTAGACGTCCTACAAGAAACATAGTGTACATCATTAGACATCCCAAAAGGAATATAACGAAACTCATGATCACTAGACATCCTACAAGGAATATAGTGTACATCATTAGACGTCCCACAAGGAATATAACAAAACTCACTATCATTAGACGTCCTACAAGGAATATAGTGTGTGCAAAGTTAAACGTCCCACAGGGAATATAATGAAATTCATCATTGCTAGATGTGTTCCACAGGAACTGTAGTAGATTTTCAATTCATCATAACTAGATGTTCCACAAGAACTATAGTAGACTTGCAATTTGTTATTGCAAAATGTCCCACAAAGAATATAGCGAAACTCATTTGTATAAAGTTCACTAGATGTTCTGCAAGAAATATAGTGAGACTTGATAAACATTACATTCACTTAAAATTGCATGACAATTTAAGCATCAACCTATCAATCAGGATACAACTAGGTATCCTAGTTCTTTCCTTCAAAATTATGTGCTTCTACTACTTTGCTGTAATTTGTCAAGCAAACAGTGATAAAGGAGGGAAATTATATGCACCCAATTTCGCAATGCAATTGTGCATAGTGTGACGAAAGCCCCTATGATGAAATATTAATCGAGAAATTGATCTCTAGTGGTGAAATTTGAGATTTCAAGGACTAAATTGTAATGTTTTTTGGACCTAATTGCAAAATCTTGATTTTAGAAGTTTTTTAAAAAATTTTTAAAATTTTTTGGGACTGCTAGGCAAAATGTAAGTCGGCATTTAGCAAATACCGATTGGCACTAGCATTTGCCAAATGTCGATCGGCATTATGAGACTTTTTATATTTTTTCAGTATTTTACATCCTTTTTTCAGTGTTTTTTCTATTTTTTGATTGGTCCAATATTAATAAAGAAATTAATTTTAATATTTTCCATGTAAAATATGCGTCCATTACGAGTATCTTTTTTTTAAATCCTTTTATCCTGATTTTGATTTTGAAAAAAAAAATAGAGTGCTCATATGATCACACAAGAGGTTAACAGTGTTGTGATTACAGGAGTTGTTAGTGCATGATAAAAAGGAAAGAAAGGAACACAAAGAGGACGGGACTGGAGAGGCTAGGGTTTTAAAAAAATTGAGAAAAAAAGCAAAAATTAATGCAGAAAAACAAAAACCATATGTTGTAGGATTTTAAAGGAACTTTTCCTTTTCAAAAGAAAATAGACATTTTTAAAGTCTAGGAAATCAAGAAGAAAAGCAATAAAGTGAATTCCAAACGGTGAAAATCATAGTCTGAGAGGCCATCTAACTACATTTGGACATCATCTTCTACTCTTTTCTTTTCTTTTCTTTTCCTTTCCTTTATGATAATTTTATTTCTTTATTTTATTGATTCATTACTGATTAATTTTTTTTATTATTTTTTGTTTGTTTTAATTGATGTCCTGTGGTGCCCTGGAGGTGAGGTTGGAGATATGTTATTTTTTTTACAGTAACTATTTAAAAATCCATGGAATGCCACATATTAAAGTCTGTAAAACTCCCGTAGGATTTAGATTTTTTTATTTCACTGCGTTATTTATTCATTTATTGCTTATGGGTTGTAATTAATTTTCTTTTAATTCTCTGCACTGTAGGTTGTAATAGCCCCAATAGTGGGAAAATAATGGAATTCTAATTCTTTGCACTAAAATTGATTAGTAATTATGGTTTCACTAAGTAAAAATCAATGATGACAGTAGTAAATAAGGGTTTGCATGTAATTGATTTAGGTTTTTTTTTTTTAGAAAATCATATAAATTTTGTGCTTAATTTGATTTTGTTATGATTTTTGTTTAGGTTTTGTTTTTATGGTCTTTTAATTCTTTAGGCACCAAGCCCATGATTATGTCCAATTAACTTAAAATAGGTTTATAAATGGTTTAGGTTGATTAATTAATTAAAACCAATATAGGCCCATTTTAGGTTAATTAAGACTTTAAGCCCATTTTTTAGTTAATCAAAATTTATTTAGATTTAGCTCAACCCATTTAATTTCATTACTTTTAAAATAAATAGACTTAGGCCCACATTTCACTTAAAATAAAATCAAGTTAGACTTAGGCCCATTAATTCAACTTTTCCTTTAAAATATTATTGACTTAAGCCCATTCCCTATAGATAATTGAAATAAATAGACTTAAGCTCACTAATTAAAATGTAGGCCCACTTTTAGTCCATTTCATTTGTAAATAAAAAATAGAAATCTAGCTAACTTTCATTAAAATTAACTTAGTTTAGACTTAAGGACGATGAGCTTGAATGCATTTTTATATGTAATTTTATTGATTAGATGTCTTAGGGTTAGATGGATGTTTAAATAGGGTTGAATATAATTGATTAGAGAATGAAGTAATAATTTATAAATTAATTTTAAATGAACATGAGATTAAGAGAAGTTAGTATTCCATTCCCAGAATCTCGAGGTTGTGGTGCTAACTTTCTTTTAGAGAATCGAGTACCATCAATCGAATTGTCCCAGTTATTACCCTAGGTGGCGACTCCTCTTCTCCACACTATGACTTTGTGGCATAGTTGTGTGTTTCTTAAGGCCCTGAGCCTAAAAAATGTCATAGTTGTTAAAATCTTAGATGCCTGTTAAACCCCTCCATCTACAATACCTTTTCCTTAACAAGGCTTGCCGCAAACTTCTTTTTACTCTAGCTTTTAAATTTTTATTAACAACATGATATCATTCAACAAAGAGAAGAAAGATTACAAGCAAATATGAGGCATAATTAACTTTAGCAACTAATAATTAATGTTAAAACTTTGTTAGATACAATGATAGAATGGCTATTTTTTGCTAACCTATTAACTACTATATTTGCAATCCTAGTAATAAAAGAGACTCGAGTGAACTATTTAGATTTTAGAAATTTCCATATCTACTAAGAAACAGTTGACACTTCCCAAAGGGGAGTCTTCCCTCTATTTTTTACGAGGTTGATAGCTTCAAGGCAATTCAATTCTATTATAAAGTTTTGTTGAGGATAAGAGTTTGTGAATCTTAACGCTTCTCTGATGGCCATAGACTCTGCTTAAATTACTAATGGCTATGATGGGAGCTTTGATGTCTCTTTATAAATTTATTAAAAGCAACACCATAATTAATTTTCTACATTCTTGATAGAGGAGCTATCCATTTATTTGCTTTAAATATTTGGTTAGTGGCTCTGTTGAGATTGCTCGATTGAAGAAGTTATATGTGAAGTTTTTGGATGTTAAACCAATAGTGATTGATTTTAGACATTATAAAAGTTGACTCTTTATTATTGAAAACCATATTTTTCTTTTACTTCCAAATGTACTAAAAAACTCCAGTAGCCAGGTCTAATAATTTTGGGCTACCTTTTGATTTTAAAAATTAATTAATGTCTGCCTACCATTGCTAAAAAATATTGAAAACCAACTATATTTTGAGTGTACCTAAAAAGGCTTGCATACCTTATTAGTTTGGATTGGTTATAGAGAAAAAGTAAATGTTTCAGAGTTTATGTAGTTTTTCCACACTTGGGACAGTTTATGTCTAGATTGCAACCTTTTTAAGAGCCAAATTATCTTTGGTGGGTAAAGCATTCCTTACACATCTCCATATGAATATTTTTACTTTTAAAGGGTTTGAGAGGGACCAAATTAATACCCAAAGCTATTTTTCTTATGATTGATATATGAAAGAAGATGTTTTTGTTTTGCATATTTTTTATTTGAATGATTTTAAGGAGTTAGTACCCTGCCTTGATAGTGTAGAAGCTTTTTTTATTATGATGCCATACCATTTTATCTTAGTGGCTTCCTCTTTAAATGAAATACATTTGATTTTCTTCTATTCATCATTAGAAAAAGGGCCATGAGTTTTGCGGAGTCCCATTGTCCTTATTGATGGTTGATAAGTTCTTGTATTAAATAGGTATTACAGTTTCTAAGTTTTTGAGTTTGGACAGTGAAGTTTGGTATGAGGGGTATCCAAGGGTTTATCTAGATATTTATGTTTGCTCTAGAGAT
Organism: Mallotus nudiflorus; assembly: GCA_947683625.1. Taxonomy (NCBI): domain Eukaryota; kingdom Viridiplantae; phylum Streptophyta; class Magnoliopsida; order Malpighiales; family Euphorbiaceae; genus Mallotus; species Mallotus nudiflorus. The sequence goes on along the minus strand of CANTUR010000282.1, from coordinate 911,401 downwards.
CACATTCTATTTTGCTCCTTTTCTAATCACTTCTCTGCCCTCTAAGATGCTAGTTCAAATCTAGGATGGCTTATAACCCTATTTAGCATTAAGAAAAGAAGAGAAAGGGTAATAGATCCCTTAAGAACTCTAGCACGTAAGCTACCTAGATTGTTTTTAACAACCTCTATTTCATTTTACTAAGGGGAGCACAGTTGAACAGGTTGAACTCTTTAAAACCTAGACTACCACTCTTTTTTGTTTTAGTTAAATCCTCTCATTTTACCCAATTCATTCTCTTTTCATTAATTTATTATGACCACTAGAAATTTATGATTATCTTCTCTATTTCTTATATGACACCTTAAAGGAGCTTGAAAATAAACATTATAGAGGTCGACAGAGCTTGAATCATTGCCTTTATCATTATTTCTCTTCTTGCTTGTGTAAGGATTTGCTCTTCTATGAGTGAATTTTGTCTCTAGCTTTTTCAATCAAGAAGTTACATATCATCTTCTTCGACTTTGCCCATTCAATTGGAATTTTAAAGTACTTTGTTAAGTATTTTGACTTAACAATGTGAAATTTAGAACATATAGCATTTTTTAATTCAACTCTTATTTATTTTTTATAAAGAGAATCTCTAACTTATGGAGGTTAATATTCTAACCCAAGGCACTAAAAAAATTATTTCAATTTTCTTTAAGGGTTAAGACCTCAATAGTATTTGCTTCTCTAAAGATTATTGAGTCATTAGCAAAGAACAAATGTGTAATGGAAGGATAGTACTTGGAGAGCTTTATTCCTTTAATCTTTCCAAGACTTTGATGACCTAAAAGAGATCTTAAGAGGACATCTATAGTTATAAAGAAAAGGTAAGGAGATAAAAGATCTCCTTGCCTTAGTCCATTGTGAGGAGTGAAAATGTTTATCTTGGAACCATTTATGGACATTGTGAATCTGACCGAGCTTATAAATTCCATAAACATGTCAATTTATTCTTGTGAAAACTAAGTTTGGCAAGGGTAGCCTATAGAAATCTTCAATTTAGTCTTTCAAAAGCTTTTGTAAAATCAAGTTTGAGAGAAAAATACCCCTTATTTCCATTGAATTTATTCCTCAGACCATGCATCATTTCATGATTTATGATTATATTGTCATGTATATTCCTGTCTCTAACAAAAGCAATACAATTTTGTGAAATTATCTTTGACGACCACTTTTTAAGCCTATTTGCCAACACATTCTAAATGTTTTTATAAATTTAATTACAATAACTTATTGGTTTGAATTCCCCAAAGGAAGTAGGTGTAGGTGGCAAGGTTCAATGTGTGCCCAAGTGTTTGGCAACTACGGCACTGTGCGGACTCAAGGTCCATTAGAAAATACAAAATGGGCTTATGGCCAAATTCAGAGATAGGAGTCACCACTAGGATGAGACTCAAGATGTATTTTATGGTAACTAGATCCTGCGAAGGTTCTAGCAACTGTCCTCAAGATTGGGTTCAGAAACTGTGTATAGGCTTTTGGAATGCCCACCCAACCTTGCAGTTGGCCTCCGTTTATATTTTGTGTTTTACTACCTTTAATTATTTAATTATTTCTATATTAACATGCAAAATTGCAATTATTTCCAAACAATTCTCAAATTTTTCAACTAAGTCCAAATTTGCACATTATTCTGATTTTGTTCCCATTAGGCCTAAATAACAACATAAATAGCATAAAACAAAATAAAACTACATAAAACAAAATAAGCATGCATAAGAAATGGAGGGAGGAGAGCAGAATTACATCCCTTTAATCAAGCAAGCAATAAAATATAAGTAATAAAAACGAATAAAATAAAGTGTGCACACAAAGAAAAGAGGGAGGAGAAAAGATTACAACTCTTTTAACATGAAAATAAAAATAAATTAATAATAAAAAATAAATGAAAAGTAAATAAATAATAACAAAGATCTCTTTAATTAAGGTTAATTACTTGGTGACTCAAAAGTCACTCAAATGCATTAATCCTAAAAATTAAAATCATTAATTCCCAATAAAACCTACAAAAGAAACCACCAAGTTAAATTCTTAAAAAGATAAATTTGAGCAAATAAAGATACAATTAATTGATGAATGTTAAAGCAATAAAATAAATATCGAAACAGTAATAAACATTCACAAAATAACATAAAAATAATGATGAGATCAATATTATAATAAACACAAATTTAACAACTATGTAAAAACAAACCTAAAATATTAATAATTGCATTTAATGAAAATATTTTCAAATTAAATGGATCATAGAACATAAACATAGAAATGAAAGTATGGAATCTAAAAAAACTCATTGGATAAATATTATTAAACATCTTGAATGAACAATAAAAAATGAATAAGAAGAAGAGGATGTGGCGATGACTCTTTATTGAGTGTCGCCTTAGCCATTAAGGCAATGACATATCACCTTATGTCATTGTGGTGATGCCTTATCTCTTTGATAAGGCATCATAGGTGTTACCTGAATCCTAATTTATAGAAATAATTTACTCTTCCTTTCCTGATCAAGTATGAACCTTTCCACCTTCTACTAGTGATATCCTCAATTACTCGTGAAGAACGTTGGAACATGTAGAGGTATTAATTTAGATGTTTCGAACATGTAGAGGTATTAATTTAGATGTTTCTTCTACCATTACCAGAGGTGTCAATTCATCAAACTAAGGTGAAGCCACTTTGAGGTCATCACCTTCGAGCTGATACAACTTCATAGGCTTGGTGAGTTATTTGGGGCTCATTGGGCTTTCTAGGTTCCTTAAGCTTTTTAGGCTCAAATTTAAGTCTATGGTCCACTTTCAAGGGGATTTTGGGCTATAGGTCCATTCTCAATAAGAATATGGGTTGATCTTTACATTTAATGCTCATTTCATTTCATCATTAGACTTTCTTTGTGGACCGATCAAATCGGGTGCCTATAGTAGGGTTTTTATTCTTTGGAACTAAAGCAATGGATTTGAAATTATGTGTTAAGGCATCTTACTTTAACTAAATAATTTTTAACAAGCTCATAGACATCCTCCTTGATTGTCTCCTAGTGGACTTGATAGAAAACTCTAGGGAATCCATTTAGACTATGTAATTTGAGTTTGCCAATTAAGAAAGTTATAGCTTGAATCTCATCAAAATGCATATCTTCAATAAGAGTTCAATTCATGTCTTTAGTTATTAGAGGATATATCATTTACGAAGCTCTATCAAAGTTTTAAGTATCTTTTTAAAATAGTTTAGAGCTGTAAATTTAATTTTCTTATCTATTGGTAACTAGCTACCATCCTCAGTTTTGATTTTTTTTTATTTGATTTTTCTTCCTTCTTTCAATGACTATCAAATGAAAAAAAAATTGTGTTATTATCCCCTTTCAAAAGCCATTGTGTGTGAGCTCACTGTTGCCAATTTACTTCCTCCTATGAATACAACTTTTTGATTTCCTCTTTAATCCTTTTTTCCTTTTCTTTCTCTACCTCATCAAAATTGCCCAATATAAGAGAGTCCAATCCAGATTATAACCGATGAATTTTTTGTTCCATAGTTTCCCCTTTTATTTTTATCTAAGCTTTTAGATCTACTCTCAATTTTGGTTGCTTTTGTACAAAAAATAAAAGAGGTATTGTTTGAGGGCTTATTAATGTCCATGATTTTTATATAGTGTGCTTCTAATCCGGATAAGATCTCATTTTACTTCATAGAAATTCATAGCTTTCTATCTTATATTCAAGTTAAGAATGATTACAATGGGACAATGATTTGAGCCTAGGAATGACTCATGAGTTACTTGAGCATAATCAAATTTCATCCTCTATTCAGCATTTCCCAGCACTCTGTCCAACTTGGCTTTGATGTTCCTTTTTCCTAATTGCTTATTATGCTAGGTGAAAGGGTCATCTTTGTAACCCAAGTCTACTAATTGACAATCTTTTACTAGATCTTAAAATGATTGTGTTTGGATGTGCAAGCATGAATTGAAATCACCAAATATCAACCAAGGGACATTATTTTGAAAATATAGTTTCCCTATATCCTCTAAATCTTCATTTTTGAAGAAATGCCCCTATCTTCCATGAGTGATAACAACATCAATATAGTTTCTTGACATGCTTTGAATTTGGGTAGTCCACTCATCATTCCACCATAAGACTAAACCACTAGAAGACACTATTAGATCTACATATTCACCTTTGTCAAAACAAAGTCTTAATCTTAGATTTTCTGTATAACTTCTTTGTTGTTTAGTCTTTATTAAGAAGATAATGCTTGGTTTATATTTCCTTACTAAACCATGAAGAACTTTGATTGTTAGGGCATTACCCAAGCCTTGATAATTCCACGATATTATACTCATATTACTGAATCTTTTGAAAGACAAAATCTACCCTTTCACTAGCCTAGTTGGAGTAAATCTAAATTCATTCATATTGTATTGTTTCATTTTAAACATATCACAAATTGTCAGTCTAAGAGAAAGCATAAACGAATTCAAGTTATAAATGAGTCAATAGGTTTAAAACAAGAATAAAATCGTGTGTGTGTGTGTGTGTGTGTATATATATATATATATATTTAAATAAGTTTTATAATTCAATATTTGTTAAATAAAATAAAATTATTAAAAATAATAAAAAGTTATGTATCTACAATGGAATTATGAGTATGTTTGGTTAAACTGTTGCTGATAGCTAGTAGATGTCAAATTGATAGCTATTGTTGATAATAATTAGTTGGTATAGTTGTTAGCTAATCAAGGTTAAGTGTTTGGTAAAACTATTTATAGTTGTTGTTGTCTATACGTTTAATGACTATTATGTATATTAATTAAATTGTTTAAAATTTTCAAAATTTTCATTTATTGTTATTTCATTATTTATATGTTCAATTGTATTCAACTATACATATTAATTTCAAAAAATATTTTATATTCATAATTTTAAATATTAAAAAGAATGTAATTAAATATAATAAAACTCTATAATAATATATTTATTATATAATAATATAATATAATATGATTTAAAATATTAAAAATTATGAAATTAAATATAAAAGTGTTGATGTTAGTTGTTGCACCCCATGATTGTTACAATGCATCACAAGATGCGACAAATTACCTTAGTATCCCCTGCTTTTGTTATAATTACATTAATCATAAATAAATAAATTATAAATTATAGATGTTTAAATCATGGTACAACAGCTTCATTCAATTCATTTTACCTTTTATATTCCATCATTTTAAATAAATTATTTAAAAAATTAAAATTTTTAAAAAATAGAAATTATTATAAAAAAAAAATTAAATTAACATTGGGAGCAATATGGGAAGTGCCCTCCAAGTTTTTTTTTATCTTGAAGCAGGCTGCAACACTATCACTTTCCTTTTGAATATATATGTTCTATACTTTTAGAATACATGGTTATTTTTCAAAAAAAAAAAAGTAACACACGATAAATTTTTATTTTTTGGTTAAAAGTTAATGTAGAATGCAATTTTCTCTAACCTATGTTAACACGACTATATATATAACAACTCAAATTCAAGTTGTTATTTAAACGATAACAACTCATATTAACTTATTATGATTGTAAATGATTTTTTAATGCATAAATATTACTATTTCATTAAACAATATATCACATCTTTCTAATTTTTTCCTCAAATGGTGACCAAGTGGTGAAAGCACTTTTATCAAAGGCATAATATATACATGATCCTTTGTATTTGTCACTTTTTGTTAATTTGATACCTCAATTTATAGTTTTGTCATTTTAATACATAAACTCGCCTAAAATACAATTTTGAAACCGCTATTAGCACATGTAGTATAGAATAGTAAATCAACATGTGTTATATGTTATGTGTTTAATTGACTAAAAATTGCAAGTATATGTGTCCAAAATGATAAAAAGTGACAAGTATAAGGGGTGATAAATGTATTATGTCATCATATTAATGCATTTTAATCAATTTTAAGTATTAAAATGGAAAAATTATAAGATGAGATGTCAAACTGACAAATCATGCTAAGTATAAAGAGGTCCAAATGTATTATGCCTCTATCAAATTATAAAGTTTCAAATTTGTCTGCAGTGGTAGCATTTTTTTCAATAGCCAATAACATCAAGCAAAAATTAGCGCTGTTCATTGTCTTCACTTTTCATTTTGCATTTCAAAGAAGAAAAAAAAAATTTTTTTCTATATTTAAAATAAACTTCACATATATACAAAATTGATTCATATAAATATTTAATATTTATTAACTGAGTATTATCATTAGTTATTTAATATTATAAAATGTTTGATTTAAAAAAAAATTCTCCTTTAAGAAAAATATGTTTAGCAATACCCATTAATCCAATTGGAAAAAAACATCGATATATATTAACAACTTACATTTAGTAGTCCAGTGATTAGGGTTTGCGTCACTTCATATGTAAGCGGCATGCAATATATATATATATATATATTTTTACAAAAATTCAAAACATAAGAAAAATTCTATCAATTTGACCAAATTTCATAAAATTGAAATTACAAGATTAAAATATTGCAAGCAAACTGATGCATATAACTTAAGTATTGTAATAATGAGTGATGGGTGTTTAGTTCAGTTTGAATCACTGAATACTTACTCTTAATTTTAGTTTTTTTTTAATAATTAACTGATATATATTTGATAATTATAAAAATTTTAGCTAATTCACATCAAGTTGAATGAATTCAATAAAAAATAATTTTTTTTCAGATTTTTTTTCATGTATAATATTTGTGATTTTCAATCAGTCGTGCCTTTTTTTAATGGTTTTTAAGATCTAAAATAAGCCATTTTATTATTTATGTTTGCCATAGGTGTGCTTCTTTGGGATCCAATGAGGGAACAAAATTTGGAGCCATCATGTCCATGTGAATTCATTTTTGGCAAAGTAGAAAAATCAGAATATTTCATTTTTGGCGAAGTAGAAAAATCAGAATATTTATACATAGATTTACAACCATATTTCTTAAATTAATTTTTTCCTTGCATGTCTCATGTGAGAGTTGAAGTTACATCATCATGATAAATTATGTGATTATTTTTATCACAGTATTATGATAAATTATGTGATTATTTTTATCATAGTATTATGATAAATAATGTTTCAAATTTAAATATCTTACATGAAAAAATATACTAAGAAAGTTTTATTCTTTTATAGCTAAATCTGAATGGATGAATGTTGATCTTTCTTCAATTGTATTAGAGGTAAAAAATAATAATAATATTTTTTTTTATTTTTTAACAGGATCCGTGATATATTATTTATATCACAAATCCCGACATATATCATTACGATTTTGTTATATATATATGTTACGAATTCCAATATATATTGTAAATCCATGATATATATCATCCCGACATATATAGGATCTGCGATACATTATAAAAAAAATATGTCCAAGTTACTTACAATACAAGTCAATCCTCAGTTCTCATTCAAGCCTTTCTCTCAACCTTACAATTTAAAAAAAATAATAACAAAGGAGACATGAAAAACAAAAAGTCAAGAAAGGGAGCTCATATCACATAATATAAAGAAAAGACAGAAGAGTACAAAGTTACTCTCTCCATTCAAAGTTACTTATTGCTTTACAAAGTTGCTTACAATACAAGTCAATCCTCAGTTCTCATTTAAACCTTTCTTTCAACCTTACAATTTAAAAAAATAATAACAAATGAGACATGAAAAACAAAAAGCCAAGAAAGGGAGCCCATATCACATAATTTAAAAAAGAAAAGACAGAAGAATACAAAGTTACTCTCTCTATTTCTAATTATTTGAAAAAATCTATTTTTATTTCTAATTATTTGATGTTTTAAATTTTTAAGATATTTTAATTATTTTTTTATTTTATCCTTATTTAATTAATTAAAAATTTATATTTTTAAAATTGTATAAAATTAATAATTAATTATAAAAATAATATAATATTTTATACATATATTAAATACATTTCTATCCCTCAACGTGCAAGTAGTTTTTTATAACGATAAAATAACATGGACAGGACAAAAATAAGAGCACACTTTGTTGGTAGGATTTGGAGGTCCACTTCTGGGCCCCTACCATGTCAGGACCATCACTCCCTTTATGACCGGCACGCCCTCATTTAAGTCAAAAAAAAAAAAAAAAAATCAATTGCTACTGCCGACTTTATTAAATTGGATATTACTTGCCTAATATTGCCTATTGACTTACCAAAATAAATTAATATGATATGATTTTTTTTTTCCTTTTGGCCTACGAATCTAATTTACATTTTTTAATAGAATTTTGATGCGTATTTAGTTTTTTTTTTTTTAAGTTAAAATATTACAAAACATTTAATTTCATTTCACGATCAAATCTTTACTTTATATTAGTGGTCCATAGTTTTCACTGAAATTGAAAACAAAATTGTCAATTCTAAATTTATCAAATCTAATTGCCGTGTGCACTTGTGATACATTATAAATGGGATACATTGCAACAGTGATACATTATAAATGGGATGCATTGCAACAGTAATAGCGCTGATTAAATTGTCAATGCAAAGCGCCAATCATCGATAAAATAAAAACATTTGGTCACTTTCGTATCTTTGCCAACCTATGCAAGTTGGCTACAAAACTTTCATATTCCATTTGAAATGCTTCTCCATATTGTAATTCCACAGGGGATGAACTAACTTTTGAGGTAGATAGAAAATTTTGAATATTCAATAAATAACAGGCTAAAAACAAAGTTAGAGTACAATACAATGAAGAAGAAGAGCAAAAAAAAAAAATACAAAATTTATAGAGGTTTAATTTTCAAAGTCTACATTCTCTCCTCAACCACTAGTTGAGAGTTTAAATCCACTGACAATTTACTTCAATATGTATATTAAACCTTTATAAGCTTAAATCAAAGCAATCTAAGTGTTTTTACAAGACTCACACTCAAATTCAAGTGCTAAGAATAACCCTCCTAGCTTACAAGTGTTTCCCCAAAACTCACATTCAAACCGAAGTATTTTTTCAAAGGCTCACACTCAAACCTAACACTATGCATGGCAACATAAGGGGAAGGGGAAGGGAAAGGAAATTTTAGATCCAATAATATTTGGATGATAAAAAATAAATAGAAAGGTAAAGTAAGGAGAAATATTAAAATTGTGATTGAATAAGTAGAAGGAGAATGAAATCATAATTGAAAAAAGACGACTAAACCAATATATTACATTTATATAATACATCTTTCCCCATGTTTGTATTATATTTTTTATATTTAAATTATACACATATTTTATTGATTTACCTTTATTCTCCTATAAAATACGTCATGGTTTACATAGGTATACTAATTTATCACTATAAAAGTTTTTCAAGTATCAATTTATTAATAAACTAGTAATATAAAAAATTTATTCACAAAAATATAAGGAAAAAATCAACCTAAAAATAATTCTTAGGTTGATGAACTAAATAAGTTCATTAAAAATAAAATAACTACACATTAAGAATGTCAAATAAAAGTTCTTTGTGTTGTTTAGAGAACATCCAAGTAAAGCATGCACATTACCAACATTGCCCACAAGGTGGCGGTAAGCAGTACGCATGACGTGAGACTCAAGTTCCAATTCTTGCAACTTACTCCACACTTCTTACTTTGAAATAGGTAGTGGTTAATGAGCCTTCACTAATTGATTTGTAGACTTTCTAATTGCAATGGCAACATTATCCAAGCCTTATTTCACTATCTTACAACCTTGAACATATTTAGTTGATGCTTTTGCTTCAAATTTAGGTGCTTTGCCTTCAATTTTTTCCTTTTTAAATGAGCTTGTTTTTTGTGGTTGTGTTTTAGAAGAACCAATAGTGAAATTGTCTTCATTAATAGTCACAAAATTTTCCAATGTAGCTTCATTTTAAGATACTAAATTATCAATAGTATTAACAGTAATATCGTTGTCATCATTTTGATTAGTAGCATTAAGTCTTTGTCTCATCTCATATGCAGATTCAACAAATTCACCTGTAGCTTTATCTTGTCCATAAAGTTGTGCTAATTGGTCATAATTGTAAATTGGTTTATTCATCCATTCATGAGCATGAGGATGAGCCTATTAAAAGAATTATCAATATAAGTACTCATAAAGAATATATTCATTTAAAATATTATTAAGAAATTATAGCAAAATACATATTGAAATCAATTGTTCCCAAACTTCAGGTTCTACAGAAAATATGCAAGTAACAAGATTCCAAGCAAAACCGCTACCTCTATTTCCAAAAATGTCATAGCATTTGTTGAAGGGACCTTTGATAAATTTGATTTCATATTGAATTTTATCTTTGCCTATCTTTTTATTTGGAAAATGCTCTCCAAGTTCTTTAACCATATTATTAAAAGCTTAAGTAATGGATGTTCCATTCAGTCTATGTCCCATTTTATGCTCATGCAACAAATAATCAATCAAAAAATCATTCATTCCTACTGTCCAATCACAACGGTTACTACTCTTAGCTTCATTTTTTGCATCAATCTGTTGCTTTCTTTTTTGACATTGTTATGCATATTTAAAAATTAAAAAAACAAAAAAAATATAATTAACAATAAATTATTGCTCAATATAAAAATTGACATTTCAAATAAGTAATATAATAAAATATAATATCAATAATCAAAAATATAATTGTCAGACAAATTCAATCAAATAAAATAAAATATTTCAATGAAATATTTCAAATGGAAAAGTCTATACGAGTAATAAAAATAAAATCAACATCTTAGTTCCTATTATAAGTAATCCACATCTCTACTGCAATATTAGTCCTTAATATTTCTCCTTTAATTGTTTCTTTACTTTCATTTAGGTAAGTAGATTGCACTACTTATAGAATTTGATTACTAAACTCCTTATCTATTGTAGCGATAATATCCTCATCTGGATCTACACTCATCAAATAATTATGCAAGATACAACATGCTATAACCATTTGATATAAAATTCAAATACTATAAGTAGGTATACTTGTAGTTGATAGCCTTGGAAATCTCTTTTTAAGCACTCCAAATGCCTTTTCAATTGTATTACATAAGGATGCATGTGGAAGATTAAACAACTCATGAGCATTTGGGGATGGATTTCTTGAATATTCTTTTAAATGGTATCTTTATCCTCTATAAGGTGTAATTAATCAACTTCTTAGCATAAAACTAGCATTAACAAGAGAGTACTTTCCTATGAAAAGTAATAATATTATTAGGCATTTATTTGACTGTTTACTTGAATTTGGAAAAAAATAATTTATATTATAATTATCTTATGGTATTTTAAGAGGGTATTGTTGGGTCAATGCATTCTTTATAATTCTAGAATCAAATGCTATTTGCTTCCATCTAGGTAACTCATAAGTAAATTTTAAAATCAAAAGAACATATAACTAATATATTTTATATTAAATTTTAAATCAAAAGAACATACAACTAATATACTTTGTGTTGGAAAATCTGTTTTGCCATGATATCTAAGTGCATCTTCAAGAGCAACTTTCACAGGATTATGAGTTTTATCAATTGCCCTCACACAATCCTATTGATAAATTTATAATTAAAATTTCACTGGTGAAATATAAAAAATAAATAAATATTCGAATAAGTAGTTTCTTTACCTTAAAAATGAATAGAATTTATCATTATTTAGAATTTGAGGAGGAATTTCGAATTCGTTAGGTTACTTGAGGAATATATCTTTTGTTAATATAAGAGAAATCAATACATTATAAAGATGATGACTAATCGTTTTTCCCAATCTTTGCAAAAAAGAATCATATTTCAACATTTTTTATAGTGTGACCTAAAATGTAAAGAAATTTTGCTACTTGTTCTTCTACATTAGCATGTCGTGTTGGCCAAAGTCCACCTTTCTTAACTAACATATCACATAAGTCTATGAATGCTTTAGCACTCATTCTAATAATGCTTCAACATTTATCAATTTCAATAAGCTTACTCATAATTTCTTATCTCACTCGTTCTCTTTCTTCTATCATATCACAAGTAAGCATATCATTACTGGCTCTCTTTCGTAAAATATTCCAATAAACTATAAGATAAATTACCTGAATAAGAGCTATATGATGTTTTGCAAAGAAAATGCAATGTTCTTGTTCTTATTATTGTGATCATCCATCTAATATATAATAAATAGAAAAATTAGTATTGCTATTTATGTAAGAATAAGTATAGTAAAAGAGAAAAATATAAAGAGTCTAATAAACTAAAATATAAAAACAATTCTAATACTAAACATTTAACTAAAATGATTGGACTTTTAATTGGATTAGGAATGCTTATGTTATCATGTCAAAATACTAGATGTCGTATTTCATTTTATTATCTATTGTGGCACCAAAAAAATCAATAGCATCCATGTAGAAACCATGGAAAAACAATAAGTAGAATAGCAATTACATGGCATTGTTATTATACTCCCGATTCTAATTCATGGCAGTGGCATCCATTCAATTATGAACACAAGAATAAAGCATATAAATTAACGCTTACCTTAATATGTATAGAGTTTCACATATATACAATTGCTTCATTACATTAATATCTTTATTATTATTATTATTATAAATTTCATCTTTTCTTTAATTAATTATTATAATTTTTCTTAAGTAGTTCTTCACATAAAATTTCATCACATAATTCCAACAATAAAAAAAAGCAACCAAAAGAAGAAAAAAAAAATTTAACGCATAAACATATAAACATTCAAGAAAGTACTAATCAATAAATTAATATATAAACAACACATAAACATATAAATAGACGCAACATAATAATAATTTTTAATATATATATATATATATATATATATATATATATATATATATATATATATATATATATATATATATATATATATATATATATAAAATATTTACCTCAACTTGGAACAAGCTAACCACAACAAATGGAAGATGCATGAACAACAAATTAGAAAAGAAAGAAAACCTACAAAAATAAGAAATAAAAACCTAAATATATAGAAGAGTTATTATAAATTATCAATAAAATAATAAAGATAAAAATGCTTATATAAATTGATTTCCCCTCCTAGGAGGAAAAATTTTTTACACCCCAATTTGGGGTGTAATGATTTTCCCCTTTGTAAAGGAATAAGGGGGAATAATTCCCCTTAAAAATATTTGTAATTGCCAAATAATATAAACTCTTATTCTCGTTCAATTCCCTTCTCTTTCCCTTATTATCAACTCCACCCCCCTCTCCCCCCCCCCCCCCCCCCCGCGCGTGCTCCCCCCCTCTTCCATTTTAGAGTGAGTATTTTTCTGAGACTCACACTTAAACTCAAAATGCTAAGAACAATCCCAACTCACGTAATGTCCCTATTGAGCTATTGAATTATTGTATTAAACACTCACCAACCTATACTCAAGAACCCTCTTAAGATAAAAAGGACTATAAAGAATTAAAGATGAAGATCTTAGGTGTATGAAGATTAAATTTAAGATTTAATGCTCAAAGATAGCTTTTAGGGTTTTTGCTTAACTTCATTCATTTATTCCAACTTACTTATAAGTAGTATTTATACTCTCATAGAGAACAAGAGTTATTGGAGATGCATTAAATGTAAAAAAGTTATTTAACCACCAAAAATTAAGAACTCTGCAACTTTGTCATTACTTATGAAATATCATCATTGATAATGATAGTTGGGATGCCAAGATGGAGATTTAAATTTCTGCTCTTTCATGATCATTACACTGGTGGTGACACTAGTTATAACACTCTCAGGAACTTCTAAAATTGATTGTCATGATTATGACACTAGTCATGACAATCTTGGGATCTTATAGAATGTTCATTATGATCATGACATTGGTCATGATAACTCTCGTGAACTTTTTGAAATTTGAAAATTAAAACTCCATAATTTTTCTTGAAAAAATTCTTTAATGATTGAAATTTGCTTGTGACCACTTATAATGAAGATTCCTATCATATTTGACCAAATTTGACTTTATATCTTGATAAAAAAAATTTGATCTTCCATTTTTCCAGTTTGTCACAAGTTATGATAAGTTCATCATTACTCATGACAGAGTTGCAGACTTAGCAGAGCTAGAAGGTTGACTTTTAATTACTTCACTTGTGTAGTTATGATCATGATTCATTTGTCATTACTTATGTCAGGACTTGAATTTTGCAAATTTAATCAACTTAAATATCAACATTTAAATACATAGATTAGATATAAATTTACTTAATTACTTGTGACCATAAAAAATAACTATTTTACCCCTCAAGGTTCAACACACACCAATAGTTATCTTCATTTTTAATGAAATTGAAAGAGACTAGTCCTTATACAAAGTTTGAGAACTGTCTTTAAAGTATAGACAATTGACTATATTTCTTACCTAGTTTGGTTCAATACCTTAGCTTAATTTGCACTTTATTAAAGCCAAATCAAAATTAAATACATAATGTGAACACCAATAATTACTTGGCTATTTGTTTTCTATATTTATATTTTTATATATGAAGTTTGTGTGATGAAATAAAGTAATATCACTGATGATTATATTTTTGTATAATATAGTACAAATATACATAAACAAATTATAACCAATAATTAGAAGATAAGTATAGAATTATAACAAACTTAACAAATACCTAATGATAGTTATTCTTTAATACCCTTCGGTATGCTGAAGATAGGTAAGAGACCAATCGAAGCTTGTTCCGTTATCGTAAGAAATGAGCTTTTAGTAATGGCTTAGTCATGATATTGATAACTTAATCAGCAATACTAGGAATTAAATATTAAGTTATCAAGAAGCAACCTATTCACAGATAAAATAATAATCAAACTTAATATATTTTATGCGAGCTTGTAGCACTAGATTAGCAAAGAGATAAATGGAACTAACATTATCACATTAGAGTGTAGGGGATACTTGGACTTGAGAATTGTAGTTTAAATAAAAGTGATTGAGGCCACTTTAACTCAGCAGTAGCATTTGCGATTGCCTTGTACTCACTTTCAATGGAAGACTGAGCTATATTAGGCTATTTCTTTGCCATCCAAAAGATTAAGTTAGCACCGAGGTAAATAGCATAGTCACTAGTAGGGCGATGATCATTCGGATATCCATTCCTGTCATTATCTATATAATATTATGAAGAAAGTTACTTAAAAGGAATAATATAGAGAGAGAGAGAGAGACAATGTATTTTAAATAACAGATCAATCATTTTATGGCCTACCAATGGAAATTAGTAGGATAGTGCATAGATCGATATAACTTATTAATCGAGTAGGCTATATCAGGACTTACAAGGGTGATATATTAGAGTGCACCTACTATTTACTGATATATTTTGCCATTTTCAAGAGCTGTCCCAAAAGTGTACTTATGTTATGAGAAAAGTATGCTGATGGAATTGTGAAGGACTTTAACGCTAAGAAAGTAACTCATAGGCCCTAAGTCTTTAATTGGAATTTGTGATTGAAGAAGACTAATAAGTGTATCAATAGTTTTGCTGCATAAACCTATGATTATAATGTCATCAACATAAACTAAAATAAAGATTAAATGAGTATCTTATATATTGATGGATAAAGAACTATCAACTTTGGTGTTTCAAAAACCCGAACTATACAAAAATGTTACGAGCTGAGTAAACTAAGCTCTCAGAGCTTGTTTAAGGCTATACAAAGAGTAATGCAGGTGATAAACATGTTTGGGATTGGCTTTATGAATGAAAACCCGAAGGCTAAATCATGTACACCACTTTTTCTAATGAACCATAGAGAAATACATTGGAGACATCAATTTTTTGAATATACCAACTGAAAGAGATAGCCAGAGTGAGTAATTTCCAGATTGCAGTTTCTTAGAAAGTTAAACTTTAAGTGTCTAAGTAATCAATGCCCAATTATTGATGGTATCATTTTTTCAACCAATCAAGCTTTGTAATGTGTTCCATCAATTATTTTATGCAAAAAACCCATTTGCAACTAACTATATTTTGATTAGCAGGACAAGGGACCAAACACCATGTTTGGTTATAGAGCAAGGCTATAATTTCATTTTGCATGGCGAGCCGTCGTTTAAAATATGGTCAAGCTTGATGATATGTAATTGGTTCAATGAGAAGATAATTAGGCTTTGGAATATAAAGTGTATGTTTAGTGGTAAGGTTGGTTTAGGGATTGAAGTGTTGATAATTGAAGTTGCATAGGATGAGTACATGAAGGTGTTGGTTGGAGTTAGTTAGAAGTGGAGGTAGAGTATTTATCCAAGTCAACAACTGGTTTAATACCATTGATATTGGATAAGTTGTGTGGACGAGAGGATAGGAGCTCAATTCAGATAAGATGTTGGGTGTTTGAAGATGGTGATGAAGTCAAAGTAGAAGTAAAAGTGTTTGTAACAGAAGAGGTAGAGTTAGACAACAAAAAGGATTAAATAGGAGTAGGAGTTACAGATAGAGGTTATATAGTAATAGGAGTCAGCGTGACCATACTATTCTAAAAGAGCCAAAGTTGATGGACTTGAAGACACCATTGATAACCAAGGAGTAGAAGTGGATTTGGAATCACACTCTATAGAAGATGAAATTAATTAAAATAGAAACATTGATTCATCAAATTGTACAATCGAGCAACCTAAATTCAACCAGATTCGATATTAAGATAATACAACCATAAAGATCTTTTGCTAATTCGAGATTGACACATTATTTGGACTTGAAATTAAAATTATGTTTATTATAAAGTCAGAGCAAGGGATATATACTACAACAAAAAATTTTGAAGTTAATGTAGTTGGGATGTGTCCTAAGTAATTTGAAATGTGGAGTTTAGTGTGCTAGGATGGGACTAGGTAAACTATTTATAAGAGTGATGGCAGTTTGAAAAGAAAAAGATCAATAAATTAATAGGAATTTAGCATGAGCAAGTAAGGTTAATCTGCTATAAAAAATGTTTTGAATTAATGGAAAGACATTAAAGTTTTATTATTTAGAGGACATGTAAAACATTTTTAAGAATTAATGGTTTATGTAGAGAAGAAATAAAGGAAAAACTAGAATTGTAGATTTTTAAACCTTGGCCATTTGCTACATAAACCTTATAAGTGCCTTTATAATTATTGGTGATGGAAAGGGATGATAAGTTAAGAGTTATATGATGTGTGGCACATGTATCTATATGCCATGTAGTAGAAATCAGACTATCAACATGCAAGGTAGCTGAGTATGGGAATAAGGTGGGAGAGCCTTGAAATGGTACATGATAAGAGACTTGATGAGCTTGTAGAGATCCTAAAGTGTTGGAGAAAGAGGCAATGATATTGGACCTTTTGTATCATCGATGACATTTGTCGAAAGTGTGGTTGTGAAAACCATATATTTGGTAGCGACTCCTTCATTAAACGTTGTTATTTACTGACCTCTGAAATGAAGATGAGAGCTTATTTGAGTGAATGTATGGTTATTGTACAATTGGAGCAATATGTTGGAGAAAAAGGCAATTGTATTGGGACCTTTAGTATCGTCAATGACATTTATTGACAGTGCAATTGTAAAGACCACATATTTGGCTGCGACTCCTTTGTTGAAAGTTGTTATTGACTGACCTCTGAAATGAATGTATGGTTGTTGTATAATTAGAGTAGTGACAACATTAGCTTATGGAAGATCATTGAGGCTTTGCAAAAGGATTTCATGAGCAACTAAATGTCCATGCAACTCATGAAATGGCATAAGGTCAAGGCATAAACTCAAAACAGTGATGACATGATGAAATTCATTGCCAATATTATAGTAAATGATGGCATTAAATTCTGCTATCCTTAGGGAACTAATGGCAGACCTCAGCTCATTGGCAAGGCATTTAGCATGCTGCAAATATTAAGACACTGGCAAGTTATGGTGTTTGAACTCTTGTAAATTAATGTGGATTGGAAGTTGATAGTTTTAAAAAGCTAACCAAAGACTTAACTTAAAGCTTGCATACCTGAAAAGAAGAAGTTACACCAATAACATATGAATATACTTCCTCGGATAAAGAAGATAAAAGTCATGTCATAAGGAACTGGTCTTTGATAAACCAAATTTGATATACTAGGCTTGGAATCATTTTTGTTTTATTTGAAGGATTGGGAATTTCTTTTGGTGGGGTTGGCTTACTAACATCAACAAAACCCATGAGTTCTTGGTAGTTAATAATGGTAGAAATTGAGTTTTTTAGGCAAGGTAATTTTTCAGAGTGAGGTTAACTTCAAAATTATGATGAGCGTTAGTGGGTGAAGAATAGATGATTGGAGGTGGTGATTATGGCTATAGTTTTATTTGCCATTTCTAATGCTCTAATACCATGTGAAGTTTGTAGGATGAAAGAACATGATATTATTGATGATTATATTTTTGTGTAATATAGCATAAATATATATACACAAATGATAAACAATAATTAAAAGATAAGTGCATAATTACAACAAACTTAACAACTAAAACTAATGATGGTTATCCTATATATATATATAACACGTGAAAAAAAAAATTATTTGACTCTTAATAGACTAAATAAACAGTTAAACTTAAAAAAAAAAAAATAATAATAATAATAATAATAATAATAATAATAATAATAATAATTATTATTATTATTATTATTATTATTATTAAATAAAAATTTAAAAATAATAAAAATGTTATTTATTTATATAAAAATTTAATATAGTTAGAATTCATTAAATTTTTATATATCTTTTATTTCAATAATTATATGATATTACTTCAACAATTTTTATAATTAATTTTTCTCAACTCTATAACTGATTTCATATATAAAAAAATATTATAGTCATAGTTAATTATAAGATAGGAAACATATTTTCAATTAAATTAGAACTATATGTTAATTAATTTCATTTTTATTGGAGATAAAATAAAAATTAATTGAATTAGAATAGAAAATATACTTTTAATTAAATTAGAATTATATTTTAATTAATTTAATTTAAATTAAAATAGAAATTAATGTAATTAAAATAGAAAACATACTTTTAATTAAATTAGAATTTTATTTCAATTAATTTAATTTTTATTAGAAATAAAATAGAAATTAATTTAATTAAAACAGAAAATAAACTTTCAATTAAATTAAAATTATATTTTAATTAATTTCATTTTATTTTTATTAATAAATTATTAAATTATCTCATTTTTATATAATAATAAATGAAAACTCTTTATTTTATCTGTTTTCCCTTCATACATTTATATATATTATAGATATACTATCTATATAAATAAGTATCCATTACAAATGGCTTACAATTTGCCAGATAGAACTATATGTACCAGAAATAACGACAATAACACCTAGAACTATAATTCCCCATATTATTACCACTTCACATCCACATCTTCTGAGGTTGTCTGTGATCTTCAAGTAACATAAACTTGGAAATATAATTGAAGCTGTGAGTGTTAAGAATGCTCCAACCAAAGCCATCAGATAGCCAAAGAAAGGAACGGTCAAGGCTACAACTACACTACATATCAGTAACGTAGTACCAACGAGGATGTTGAAGGCCTTCTTGTTGAGCTTCCATGGAAACCAAATACTGGTTGCATCTACTATTGGTATAACAAGTAATGCATATTTTGATATAGGATTCACCAAAGTAGTGTATATTGCTATTTTTGAGCTT
The DNA here is from genome assembly GCA_947683625.1 of Mallotus nudiflorus. NCBI lineage: Eukaryota > Viridiplantae > Streptophyta > Magnoliopsida > Malpighiales > Euphorbiaceae > Mallotus > Mallotus nudiflorus. The sequence goes on along the minus strand of CANTUR010000282.1, from coordinate 891,617 downwards.
AACTTGTCGGTCGGGAGGTTTAAGGTTATGGAAGATTGAATTTTTGGCCCGAACATCTTGTAACTAATAATTGCCATTGATGCATTGTTGAAGGTAGATACAACGAAGCAAATTAGAAGAACCTGCAACCAAAAATATTCAAAACATATGAACAATTATGTCCAATATTTGAATGCAAGAAAAGGGAGTTTAAAGAAAACAAAAAACCAGCATGTGATAGTATAAGATCTCGCGTATGAATCTTATGTATACAGAAAAACAAGAGTAGTTAAGAGTTTTTTCCTCTTATGTGTTAACCCAGTTCGAACACAAAAATAGTTCAGCCTATGTGGCTACTAGATATATGAACATCAAATAAAAACAACAAAAAAACGAAAGAACTAATCAAAAGGTGGCTCACATTAGAGAATTGATGCTTCTTTTTCATGGAACTGTAAAGAGTAGGAAACACCGGGTGTGAACCATAACAAAATGCATACAAGCTAATAGCAAGAGGAATTCCTTGCCAATGAAATAATTTTCCTTTCTGGTGAAACCCGACTCCATCAAAGGCTCCAACCCAGAAAACTGAACCAAGAGTTATAGCAGTAGCTAAAACACCAGTAGCAGATATATAAGCGAGGACACTCAAATCATCTAACCAAACAGTAGGCAAGATAATCAGTGCTGCAAGTAGAACAAAACATTGTCTTCCACCAACATGAACACCTGCAACTTCAATATGCACATTATGGAACAAGTTTTGCAAGTTATCTCCTTCAAGAATCAAGAACCCTGTTGCGATTAAGAACTGCTCCATGTATATCAAAATTTGTATGAATATTCTTCCTTTATTACCAAATGCCCGCTCTCCTATGTCAAGATAATTTTTAATTTTTGAATCAGCCTCCATGCTTCTTTTGATCAATATCCCTGTGTAGAAAGCTGAAACTGAAATGATAAAAAGAAGAATTAAGCTCAACCATCCTGCTGATGCTAGTGCATAAGGGGTTGAAAGTATCCCAACGCCTGACAAATTAAAACAGAAGATACATTAGCTATAGATATATCATCGAGTTCATGTACGTTTGGTGCAAGATAAAAATTTAGAGTAGAACCTGATAAAGCATTTAATCCATTAGCAATGGTCTTGAGGGTGCTAGTTCCTTTACTAACAGGAACATGATTTGGCTCCACATCTTCAAGTCTGTGTGTTGGCCTGAACTCTTGCTTCTCACCAAATCTGAAGGGCCCAGCCGTCACTGAGTCATCTTGAGGCATTTTATAGCTAACTACCAGACTGCACCACTTCAGAGAGGATGTTTCAGCAACTTGAGGTAGTTTTTTTATCTCTTTTTTCAAAAATATTTTAAGTTGTGAATTTATATATCAAACCCACGAATCAAACCGTCTTTTAAAAAAAAAAAAAAAAAAATTCTTTCGTGGATATTAACATGGCTTGGCAAAATGATAGATAATTAAATTAAATTAATTATAATTAATATTTGTTGATCCAAATAATAAAATAACAGATCTTCTTTTTAAATTCATTCGATTACATCTAAATTAATGGGAATTATTGTAACTATTGAATTGTAGAGATAATTACTAAAAAATTAAATTGATTACGAAATTATTAAACAATGACTAAATAAATTGTAATGCTCTTTTTTTCTGTCAAGAATATATAAAATGACACAGTAATTATATAGAAGTAATGTATAGACTTCACTTCATCTGTTGTAGGCTTTAGCACATCTGGTAAGTATATTCCATGCGAAATTCGCTTGCATAATTTGTCTCCTAAAATTATATTCTGAAATATTTTTTTAACTTTAGTTTTGCAGCTGTCCTTGCAAATTCTTAGCAGAACTCAACTGGATAGCATTAATCTGTTGTTTTAACTTTTAATTGTTGTATTTGCAAGACTGGGTATAAACATTGTTGCTTTGTTCTTGTTTTTTTTTTTCCTCAAATAAAGTTTTGTTAATAAATAAAATAGTTTGTGAGTGAATAAGTAGTCAAACATTAATTTATTTTGAAAAACATCTTAAAATCTAAAATTAAAATTTTATTGTCATTGACTTAAAAAGAAAAAATAATATCTTATTATGCACATCAGTATTGTCTCCTATTATAATTCTGTCAATATTTAAGTCTTACTAACTCTTTATAAATAAAAATAAATAAATAGTTATTATTTTAGGTTCTTGCCTACATTTTTTAACCAAAAAAAAAAAAAAAAACACTTGCTAATTTATCAAACTATAAACTCCAGAGATTATCTTTTCAAGAATAATCTGTGGTTCTTAGATCAATGTTACCAAGTTAAGAATTATGCTTGTAGTTGTATATAGGCAGCAGAACTGCTTGCGATTCTTTATATATATATATATATATGTATAAAAAATTTATAATTATATAATTATAAATTTATTATTATTACATTTGTTTTTATAATTTTAAAAATTTATCAATTATTAAATTTATTAATTAATCCATTAATTATAATTATTTAATATTAATTACGAAATTATTAAATATTAAATAAATTATTAGATATTATATGAATGTTGCCGCAAATAAGTGAAATAAGGAGAAAACTTTTATTTTCATTTGGGCATTCCCTCTAAAATAAAAATAAGAAAACAAATATCAAACACCACAAAGCATAGCCATTCTTTTTACTATGTTCGTCTCCTTTTAGACCATTCCTATCTAAAACGAAATCATCCAAAAATGATTTTTCACATGCTTTCTATTCCTCCATTTACTATAAGCTCAATTTGAAGGCAGCAGTCATGGCTCCACCGACTCTATATCTCTTCTGTAGTTTTCTAATCGAAACAGCGCCGCCACCACATGAATTTTTTTTTTTTTAGATTTTCAGATTTGAAATTGATTCTCTGTTATTGTTTAGGTTGATTAATGTTTAATTAGTTAATTGATTCTCTTAAATATTTTTGTGAGCAATGATAGGAATTAATCACTATAAGAGGCCTCTGCTATTTATGAAGTGTGACACCTCTGTACCCGGAGCTGCCCATTTACGAAGCACCGGTACATTTATTTGCCACTCCACTGTCGCCACTTCGGCAATGACAAGCACCAAGAAGAGCTTTAATTCTTCTTTCATTATCAATGGTGGCGACGATGACTCCTGCTCCAACGCCCTTTGACCTTACACTTTCAGCATCCTCACGAAACACCACCACGATGAGATGACGATGACCGCCACGCCACCATCCAGCTTTTTCCGCTTGATAGCCACTCTTCCGCCTCATTTGCAACTCAGTGGTTGGATCTTCGCTCAGGGAGATTGGTGGTCCTTCGATTCCAACTCAAAGGCCGGCGGTGAAAAAGAGCAGGTGTGGCCCCAGGTCCAAAAGCTCTCATTATAGAGGAGTCACCTTCTACTGGAAAATTGGAAGATGGGAATCTCATATTTGGTTAGTTTAATAAATTCTCTTTCATACTTAATTTTTTTTTCAATTGCTTTCTTAATCCGAATCAATTGTCACCATTTTATATGTTTGTGCTTGTATTCTATGGAGGAATGTGGCAAATAATTCTACTTGGGTAAGAAGATAACACTCCTTCTAATCCGAAGCAATTAATTAATTTTTTTTTTTTCTGATTCTTATTTCAAATTAGTAAGCGATTCTTGATTGTATATTGCTTTTATTTTTGCACCATTTTAGGGTTCATAAATGTATAAACAAAATGTTGATTAGTGGCTTGTAGCAATTTATGATGATATGTGTTGTTTATTTTGTCTCTCTCTTTTATACACTCTATAGGCATTCTTTTGTTATATTTCAGAACTGTCTTTTTTTCGATGTATTTTAGCTACCAATTCTTTTATTTCATTTGATTTTATGCTATTTTATTATTTCTTTTGGAGTCACCAAGAGAGCTATGCTTGACTCTGTTTATTAATAATGCTAATCTTTAGTGTTCAATTTAGGGGTTAGGGAGAGGTTTACTGTAATATGAAATGGCTGGGAAGAACCATGATTTGGCTAGTGAAGCTGGGAACGACAAAACCTAGATCACCAGGTTTGTTTAACAGATCTTAACTGTACAATTATTTTTATTCATTGTTTTCTTTTAGCTCAAGTGACATTTCTAGTATTATTTTGCTGTTTCATTCAATTGTATGCTATTTCATATTGCAATTTAATGATATATATGCTTGGTCAATGCATTTGTGATCTTATCTTAATCTGATGTTAATGTCATTGACAGATTAGTTGAAGAGTCATTTATGTATTTAATTTCTAAATCTGAGTTTGATGAATGAAGCCATGAAATTTCTTTCTTCACCTAGTGGGCATGTTCTGCTAAAACCAACAACATTTTCTTTTAAATTAAGCATAGAAATATTCTCCTCAACTGAACACATATACCATGAAATAAAAGGTTTAGTGTACGATGGGGTTAATTAGGTGTTGATCTTTGTTGATAGTTTTGGGAAATCAAGCTCAATTAGATGTTGCACATATCTAAAAATTGAATCATGTGTTCAAATCTTTTTTATTTGATCATTACAGTAAAAGATTTAGCATGTAGCTTGATTATTATACCTCTAGTTTTGCTTCCATCTTAATAACAAATGTTAACATCTTCAATCCTTAGCTAAATGATTTTATTTTTCATTTTTAAAAAATATAATAACAATTTTTAAAAAAAAATCATAAATAAAAACTCTTTTATTATCCCATTATAAGGACTTTACGCTAAATAGGACCTTATTATTAATCAACATATATATCTCAATATAAATTACAAAGCAGCTTATATTACAAAAAAAAAAAATGCTGCCTTATCAGAGTCAGAGAGAAGCAGGGGCATATCGAGTTGAAACTAGCTGAGAAACTATGATTTAATTACTTAGCTAACAACCTGATTATATTTATTATCACATCATTCCTTAATCATGTTTTACTTTATAATTCCTTTGCATTATGTGTTGATAGAACTAGGTGGATCAAAGAAAAGTGAAAGATACTAGCCCAAGCTCAACATAAAGAGATCATTCTTCCAAATGTTTAGCTGCTATAGAGATGTGATGCTTACTTCTGTTCTTGTTGTTGGTCCTTTTCAAGTCTTCTCCTACCCTACTATGTGTGTGTATTTTTTAAGTACTCAAGTCAACTATTGAAGCAATGTATATTTTTATATTTTCAATATATCTTTTTAAATTGCCTCTTAATTCATATTATCAAATTGCAAGCTAAGCTCCATCTAATATTCTAAGTACAGGCTCAAATTAACAACTAGAAATCTACATTGACTCGTGTCCTCGATTCATGTTGTGTGGTTTTTGTGCTATATTTCTTTTTCTTTCCATAATCTCACTGGTCCAATTTACATATTTGTTTCTTGTTTTGTATTTTTCCATGACCTTTTCACTTTTCTTTTTCATTTCTTTCATTGTCTACTATAGACTTGTGATTTTTATGCTACAATTTTAGATATATTGTGGCATATTTTGATTTTGAAATTTGGTGTTCTAATTACAGGTGTAAACATGTATCAAGTGAAGGACATTTGCAACATATCTTTTTGGACATAAACATTCATAATCTCAAATTCTTTTTACATATAATCTAACACTTTTAGTTTATGGTTAGGCAGATTTTGTTATTTTGATTGGGTAGATACTTTGGTAGAGTTATCAGTATCATGTATTTATGTTTAATGGATAATGTAAAATGACACTTATCAAACAATGTAATTTTCTTGGATTTAAATGAATGTAATTATTTGTAATTTCCTATAGTTTTGGATGTATGTGTGTGTAATATGAAATTTATAAAATAAAATTTAAAATTCTAAATGATTAAAAAAATGTTTACATAAAAATGCATTTCAAATGTCAATACAAAGTTTTGAAGTGACAATTGTGATTGTTCTTTAAATAACATTGAACAAATGTTACCGTATAACTTGAAGCAATATTTTATAATCGATGCAATAAACAACTATAAATAAATTGCATGCACCTTTTTTTTGTCATTTTATAAATTTTAAAATAATTAGAGTGATGCTTAAAAAATGTCAAAATAAGTAGTGATAAAAATGACGCTTAAAAGTATATATCGACATTTTGAAAAAATGTGGCTTTAAAATATGTAGCGACAATAGGGGTGAGCATTAACTGATCAAACGGCTTAAACTGGATAGGACCGAGCTGAAAATCATGGTCGGCTTGATAACCGAGAAGAGGTGAGTGGCGGTTTGGTTAGGAAGAATGCAAAAAATTGGTTATCGGTTTATGGTTCGCTTAGAGTGTTGAAATAATTGAATCGATCGAAAAACCAAACCATTGTTACCTATTACTAAAACTAAACCGGTTTTATACACCCAACCCTAACTCTAAAAAAAATACTCTCCACCTATATGAGGCTCTCATTCCTCTCATTCACACCCCTCTCATTTTTTGCCGCCCTATGTAAATCTCAAACCTTCCTTCCAATCCCCTCTCCTCTCTTCTACTAACCTTAGACCTTAACCCAATACCCCTTCATCTCACCACTGTTCTTCTGTCATCTCCTTCTAGCTTTGCCTCTTCCTTTGCTCTAGTATAAATAGTTTCGCTCTCTGTGTTATGTTATCTTTTTATCGTCTATTTCCTTCCAATCTCTTTGACTTGACATTTATTGTATAAAAAATTTATCATTTTTTGCTTTGTTGTTGTTTTCGTTACTGTCAATGTACAAAAATAAACATTGACAGTGATGAAATTGACATGCAAGGGCCTTTAATTGCTAGATCGACTAGATATGGTAATGATCTTATTAGATTTAAAAGTTTTATAAATTTTTGGGTATTTTGTTTTCCTCATTTTATGTATTTTTTTTATGGATCTGTATTTGTTCTTTGATTTTTTTTGCATGTACTACTACTACCTACTGGTGAATTGATTGTTTAGTTGAATCTGCGAAGAGTTTTTTCAATCTTATTGAGAGATCTTAAAGGTGGAAGCCCCTAATGTATGGATCTGACCATCAGTTGATCATTTTGGTGGAAGTTGCATAATTTGAAAACAAATCAAGTCAGAGAATACGCTTGAAAGAACAACATTAAAAAGATAAAATCTTTATTTCCCCTGTTGACAAATTTGTTTATTTGATCTTGGTGTTTTTGTTAATCATTGATTATTTAAAATTTTTAAATTTGATTTTTGATAATATTTATTAATAATAGATTGTTGTTTCTTTGAGTTTTTGACTTGATATTTATTATGTAAAATAAATTTATTAGTTAAAATTGTATTTTAAAATAATTTTTTTACTATTGATTCAAGGTGATTATTTTAAAATAATTTTTTATACAAATAATATATTTAATATTATTAAAATAAAATAATTATATAACTAATTATTATTTTTTAGTAATAATTTTATTTTTTAAAAATATATTTTGAATATTAAATAATTTTTTACTCATACTTGCTTTATGTTTTCATTATACTGGCAAATATTTATATTGAAATTTTTTTATGATTGCTATTTTTATATTTCTTGTTGTCAAATAATCATACAATAGTTTGTGTTGTTATTATTACTTGCCCGTTGTGATTACTACTTGGTTGTTGTGATTAATGCTTGCTTTGGCTATGATTAATTTATGATGCTTCTGTTTTGCTTTAGATCTGATTCAGTTGTAGATGGAAATTCAAGCAAAACTTGCCAGTGGCAGTCAAGCTGCTACTAGTGGTACTGTAGAGGTGGAAGCCCCAAAGCAACAAGAAGTTGCTAAAAAGGATAAAAAGATAAAGGACACTGAAAGCAAAAGCAAGGTGTGGGAGCACTTCGAGAAAATCAATGAGCAAGGTAAGTTGGTAAAAGCTAAATATATATACTATGCTAAACAATTACATGCTGATCCAAAAAAAAAAAAAGGTACATCATCTGTTAGAAATCACATGTTGACTTGCATGAAAAACCCTAACCCTAAGTCCATTAGATAGAGTCTTTTAACCTTGCAACCTGATTTGCATAGTTATGAAAACTGTGGGTGTAATTGGAACTTGCAAGTTTAATAATGATGCTATTAGGATTGCATTGTCTAACATATGCATTGTTGATGAGCTTCCATTTAAATTTGTTGAAGGAGAGGGTTTTAAACAATTTATGTCTATTGCATGCCCTAGGTTCAATATACTTAGTAGATGGACATTGAGTCGAGACTGTTATCAAGCATATTTAGATGTAAGGCTAAAATTGAAAAATGTTTTCATTAATCACTACCAAAGTCAAAAAGTCTACATAACAACAGATACTTGGACATCAATTCAATGCATAAACTACATGTGCATTACAACTCATTACATTGATTATGAGTGGAAGCTCCATAAAAAGATAATTTCATTTGTCCTTATTACTTCTCATAGGGGTGAGTACATTGCAAAAGCTTTAGAAAACTATTTTCTTGATTAGGGTTTGAAAAATATTTTCACAGTGATAGTAGATAATGCATCTTTAAATGATACTACACTTGGTTTTTTTTAAGAAAAAATTGGTCACATCTGATGTCAAAATAAAATATTTTCACATAAGATGCATTGCACACATCCTAAATTTAGTAGTAAATAAGGGGTTCAAAGAATCTGGACAGTCAGTTAAAATAATTAAGGAAGCACTTAGATATATTAGGAATTCACTTGTTAGGTTGCACAAATTTAGGGGATTTGCCAACTTGCTTGGTGTAGAGTCAAACTATTCATTGTCTTTATATGTGGCCACTAGGTGGAATTCAACCTATAACATGTTAAAAACTGCTTGCTTATTTGACAAAGTGTTTGAAAAATATAAGGAATGAGAGCATGCATTTAGAGCTAACTTAAGGGATGATGTACCTGATATATTAGATTGGAATTCTATCCAACCACTTGTTGCCTTCTTACATCATTTTTATGAGATGACTTTAAGAATTTCTAGTTCTCAGTATGTTACTGCTAGCTCATTTTTCTCTAAAATTTTTGGTATTTACTATATTTTAAATGAGTTGAAAAGTGATGTTAATCCTAGTGAAGTAGCAATGAGCTTTTCTATGTAAGCCAAATTTGACAAATATTGGGGTGATCCTCAGAAGATGAACTTGTTGATTTTCAGTGGAACTATGCTTGATCCTAAAGACCAGCTAGAATACATGGAGTTAATCCTTAAGCATATTTATGGGAATTATATGGTTGGAACCTTGAACTATAACGTAAAAGCTGCATTGTATGAATTATTTGATGACTATTGTGCTTCTAGCAAACCACCTCCTCACTTTGCTTCTCAATCTGGACACTCAACCATTGCCACTGAGGGTTCTTTTGGTGATTATGTGAAATTTGGGTCCTTGCTAAAAGCTAAATTTAAGAAACATAAGCTGGAACTTGGACAGTGTGGGAGTAAAAAATTTGAATTAGGTATCTATCTCTCTGAGGCTTTGATTGAGGAAGATGGCACATTTAACATTCTTAAATGGTGGAAGATTAATTCCAAGAGATTTCCTAGTCTCTCAACCTTGGCACATGATGTGTTAGTTGTGCCAATATCCACAGTAGCCTCTGAATCTGTTTTTCGCATAGGAGGAAGGGTGTTTGATTGTTTTAGAAGTTCATTGACACCCAAAATTATGGAAGCTTTAATATGTTCTATAGACTAGATGAGATTATTTATAACTCCAATCTCAATTTGAGGAGTCTATAGATGAAGTTGAGCAGTTTGAGAAAGGTTTGTGGAAGTTAAATTGGTATTTTATGTTTATTTTCAATTTTTCTTAATTATGATTCTTCTTCTCAATTTGATAAGTTACATATATTTTCTTTGTTTGATAGAGTTACCTACATTTGGATTTGGCCCATCTATGGCATCACCAAGTGCCATTTAACATGAAATTTTAGTAAAATTTACTTTGCATTATATAATACTCTAACTACTCACTTCTCTGCATGTGCTCTATGCTACATGCTATTTGTGACCAACAATTAAGTGACTATAATTCAGTTGCTAGTTTTAGTTAATGAATGAATTTAAATACATTGAACTGTAACACTGAAGTGGCTGACCTTCAGTTGCCAGTGTTGTTGCATAAGTTTAAACCTATTAAACAGCAATACTGATGTGGCTGACTTTCAGTTGCCAGTGTTCTTTTTTTTTATTATGGGTTATGATGATGCTTCCACCTACATGTAGATGATAAGTAAATGTGTTTGCTAAAAATTATGTGTGGCATGTATTTTGTTACCATAATTTATGGCCGCAATTTTACACTGAATTATAATTCATGAGATCTGAGCCCACCTTGCATTTGATTTTTGTCTACTTGCCTTTCAATTATCTGTTTTTGTTTTTTGTTGTTGGTTGCATTTCTATGAATATTTGGTTAGGTTGGGCAATGAAGAAGCTAGCACTTAAGTTTTTATACAGATTATGTGAATGTGTTTGCTAAAAACTCTCAGGTGATATCTCTTTATTGCTAGAAATTTTGGCGCTATTTGAACATAACTTGAAAACTTCAAAAAGTTGAGCCTTTTTTACTTGTTGATTTTAATTTGCTTCTTATTGAATCTGAATTATTTTTTATCTATGTTGTTTTATTTGTGTTAAAATGCAGGAATGAATTGTAACTTATAAGCTTTTGGGTGCACAAAAGCAATGGTCTGCATTCAGATATTTTTTGCAAATGATATGCAGGCCTTTTGCATATAATATTTTTTTATGGACGCTTTCAATTTTGGCTTCTAATTTTTTTTATTGAAGTCATATTCTAAGAAGTGGAAGCAATTGATTGTTGCTATAAATGTAATGACTAATGACTTAGAAATATTTTATTGTGTCTAGTTCTGTAATTGTGGTCAAAGTTACATGGCAAATAGCCTATGTAATTATGTTACATCATTATAGGCTTAATTTTATTTTGTAATTATGTAATATCTCGTGTTTTTACATGTTTTTATACTGTATCGGGATATGCAGTATTAATAATTTTGAATATGTATATATACGATATTTTTATGAGTTGATATGTATTTTAAACCTATTTTAATTACTGTGTTTTATATACAGTGTTTTACGTAAAATTTTCCCGGGACTTGCATTTCCGGGGAAATTTTCACGTAAACAATGTATTATTAATTATTTTAAATGTATTTACGGACTTGCATGAACTCATACATATTTTAAACTATTAAATAAAGCCTGTGTGTGTATAATTATTTAATTAGGGTTTATTATTATCCTAATATTTTATTTATTATTTATTAACTTTATTGTTATTTAATTATTTTTATTTAGTATAAATTATTAAAATATTAAATTTTATGTGTGTGGTGTATATTTGATGTGTGTAATTTAATATTATTTTATTATATAGTGTAAAGTATATATATATACATATATACATTAAAATTTGTCAAATTACAAAAGAATTGGAAAATTACAAAACTGCCCCTCCCTTCTCTTCTTCTTCTCCGGACGCGATCTTCACCTCCACCGTCTGTAACTTCCGTTCGCCGCCGTTCAGAGTGCCTCCCGGTGAGCCACCTTCGTCCCCAGCCGTTCCCCGCCGCCAGCAGCTCCCTTTTCCGTCGAGTTTGGCCGGAAATTGCTTAAAAAGCCGAAAGTCGAGCTACCGCCGTTTCTCCCTCCTCCGGCCACCGTTTTCGACACCGCCAGTCTCTTTCTTCTCCTTGAGGTCCGGTGAGTGTGATTCTAGCTTTGGTTTGAGCTGAATTGGTCTAGAATTGGTTAGGTTTCGAATTTTTGATTTCGGTCACATTAGGGTTTTCGATTTTTTTGAGCTTCGAATTGATTGATTCATGGAAACTCCCTTCACAAATGTTGATCCTAGTAGCTTAATCTACATGTATGAATTTTTGTAGAATTTTTGGAGATTGTTTGGATTTTTGGGTATTTTTGAATATTTTAATATTATTTTCTAATTTTCGGAAATTAATTATTTAAATTATGAAATTGGATTTTATGGTTGAATTGGGTGTTGAAATGAATTATAGGAATTTATTTGGAATTTTTATGAATTTCTAAGTATTTATTTTGAATTATTGAAGTTTATGTGATTTTGAGAAATTAGGGTTAAATGTGTTTTTATTTGAAATTAAATGGATAATTGGGTTTAATTATTGATATTATTGATAAATATGTTGAGAAAATTAATTTTGGATAATTGTATGATTTTTGGTGAATTTTTGAAGTAATTTAGGTATATTTATATATATAGGGGTATTTTGGTAATTTTACCCTAAATTGTCTAAAAATGTAATTTAATTGGTTTTAATAGTTATTTAAGGTATAAAAATGATTTCTACAAATTATTTGGTATTTTTAACTAATTAAAACTATTTTTCGTGAATTATTTTCAATTATATATATAATATACGGTTTTTCTAATAAAATGAGTTTTAATCGGTTTTTACAGTATTTCAAGGTTAATTATGTAATTTCTACGTATAAAATGTATTTCTATGTTATAAGGGTATTTTTGGTATTTCCTGAATTGTTCTGTGTTTGTGGACCCCGGTCGGTAGTTTGGAGTCCGACCGAGGGGTTGTGGTTGAGTGTTGAGTTTATTTTCGAAACGTGTTTTTTTGTAGGGTCGGCTCTACTCTTTTGAGTAGAGAGATGTCCATTTTACAGGGGAGGTTCTGCCGAATTTTCGGTAGAATTCTCGTAAAACGTGATGTCCAGTCGAACCCTAATTCTGTTTCCGTATTTAAATACTCTAGATCGAATTCTAGGATTTCTATTAGGGTTATTCTGATGTCGATTATTTATTTCTTGTTTAGTTGCGCCGAGACCGAGGGCTAGTGGTTCAGGCCCGTCGGACCTGTCTCGTGGAGCGCACTAGGTGAGTTACTGTACTATGTATACATGCTTAGGATGCATGATTTAGAAATATATGTTTTACTTTGATTAAAATGTATAAATAATATGATTTGTATTTAAGTTTATTTTTGGTTTATTTTTGGTATATAATAAATTATATACATGTTTTATTAATAAAATATATTTAAAATGTTTTTAAATATATTTTTAATTTAATTTGTGATTTGATTGGATTTATTTGACATATATATACTCGAAATATACCTGGTTTACTTTTGGTATATTTTCAGTATATATATGGTTTATATTGTTGATTTATTTAAATTCATGCATCATGTATTTGTGAATGAATGTTTTATTATTTATTAATGAAGGATATCGATAGAATGTGCTACCTAGTGGGCAGCACTAGGACCGAGTACGTACCGGTATGCCTATAATATTTAGGCTATTATACTAACTATTTGTGGATATTGATTTGATGTGATTATTGATATATGTGAGATGTGGTTTGGGGTGTGATTGCTGGAGCTCGGTTGACCAAGTGTCTCGGGGCCAATCACACTGGCAGTCAGACTGCTGGAGCTCGGTTGACTTAGTGTCTCGGGGCCAGTCTACTGTCCAAATGGATTAAGTGGTTATATTTGGAATAAGTGAGCCTGTATGGCCAGAGTGTTGTTTAACACTATTATTTCTGAGGTTGCGATATTCTAGGGTTCTATGTGATCCTTCATAAAAGATGATTTTCAAATAAAATATATATAAAATGATTTCACTGCATCTGTGTGAATTTGCCTATATATATACATATTAGATATGTATTATTGACTGTATGCATTGTCATTTAGTGTGTATGTATATATATTATAGTAATTCACTCAGTGAGGTCTGACTCCCCTCCGTTGACTATTTTTCAGGAGAGTAAACTTCTTCAGACCTCAGTAGCAGGTCGATACGCCGGATTTCTTCCGCCCCGGCTTCTTTATGTAAACTGTCTACTTGAGTCTTGTTTATTTTATCTAGACACTGCAGTAGTTATGAATTAAAGTATTGGATTTCATGTATTTTATTTTAAAGAGATGTATTATATTGAAACTGGATTTGTATTAAAGAGATTTTATATATGTGATGAGATGAGATTTTTATTTAAATCCAGTTGATATGAGTAATATCATGATATTATGATTTTTATTTTCCACTGCATATTATATGATTATTGTTATTGCATGATTTATTTATTTTTAGGCTTGCTACGGGTTCCGGATTCGAAAGAATTCCCGTTCCCTAGCGCCGGTCATGGCCCCTGTTTTGGGTCGTGACAAATTACATTATAGACTTAATTATATTTTGTAATTATCTTACACTTTAGGCTTTGTGCCAATTTGGACCTTTTGTAATTATATTTTGAAATATGCTCGTCTGAATTACCCAAATACAAATAAAAGGCCGCAACAAGATGACCAAAAACCAAATGTCATAATAAGATGACAAAAACACTAAATGCTATAACAATACAATGAAATCACAAAAAATAAAATAAACTTAGATCTATATGGTATAACCACTTATTTAAGAAATGAATTGATAAAAAGGTGTAGATGGGTGATTTCAAGCCAAGAATGGCCAAAAATACCCCTCCTTGCTTAAGGAAGATAATTGAGTAGGAAAAAAGAGAGAGAGAGAGAGTGTGTGTGTGTGTGTGTTAAGAGAAAAGGAGGCTACGGTTTTTATTTTTATTTTTTTATAAATATACTCACAACTGAAACCCCTTATTAAAACCCCAAATATTTAAATTAAAATGATCATTTATTATTTAAGTTAAAATTATCCCATATATTTACACTTATTATATAGACTTGAAGATGTGCATGTTCATGTTAGTAAAGGAACTACCACTCTCAAGACCATTGCCAATGGACTAAATGCTTTATCAGGTCCTACTCTAAATATTCATTTTGCGCTAAATGTACATGAACTTAATGGCCTATAGCTAATGTATCTTTTGTTTTTCAATTTTTGCAGGAGTTAGGATACTTTTAACACCTTATGCAGTAGCATTAGTAGGATGGTTGAGCTTAATTCTTCTTTTTATCATTTCAGTTTTAGCTTTTTACCCAAGGATATTCATCAAAAGAAGCATGGAGTCTAATTTAAATATAAAAAAATTATCTTGACATAAGAGCGTGAATAATTGGTAACAAAGGAAGAATATTCATACAAATTTTGATATATATAGAGCAATTTTTAATCGCAACAGGGTTCTTGATCCTTGAAGCATATAACTTCCAAAACTTGTTCCATAATGTGCATATTAAAGTTGTAGGTGTTCATATTGGTGGATGACAATCTTCTATTTTACTTGTAGCACTGATTATCTTGCTTATTGTTTGGTTAGATGATTTTAGTGTCTTAGCTTGATGCGGAGCGGCAAGTTTAAGAGTATTTAGAATGAGTTTATGGAACATCAAAGAGAAGACATAATGTATTATTATTATTTCATTTTTATTCCTAATTTAGCATTGATTATAATTTGACTTTTCTATATTGTTAGAGATTTGATTTCTCACCTTAGTTAGGATTTTCTTTATTTCATATCTTTATTTTATATCATAATTAAAATTAAGGTAGGTTGGTTTGTGACACCCTATAAATATGTAAACCTTAAGGTTATATGAGTTAGTTTTTGGTTTTTAATAAAATTCTCTAAAAGACTATCACGACCCAAAACAGGGGCCATGACCGGCGCTAGGGAACGGGAATTCTTTCGAATCCGGAACCCGTAGTAAGCCTAAAAATAAAAATAAAACATGCAATAATAATAATAACAATATTAAATGCAGCGGAAATAAAAATCATAAATATCATAATATTATTTTCACCAACTGGATTTAAGTCAAATCTCATCTCATATATATAAATCTTTTAATACAAATCTAGTTTCAAATATAATACAATATCTCACATAAATAAAATACATAAAATCCCACCAGATTAATTTACAACTACTGCAGTGTCTAGATTATATAAAAATAAGACTCAAGTAGATAATTTACACAAAGAAGCCGGGGCGAAAGAAATCCGGCGTATCGACCTGCTACTGAAGTCTGAAGATGTTGACTCTCCTGAAAAATAGTCAACGGAGGGGAGTCAGACCTCACTGAGTGAATTACTATAATATATATACATGCATACTAAATGACAATGCATACAGTCAATAATACATATCTAATATGTATATATACAGGCAAATTCACACAGATGCAGTAAAATCATTTTTATATATTTTATTGAAAATCACAGTTTATGAAGGATCACATAGAACCCTAGAATATCGCAACCTCGGAAATAGTGTTAGACAACACTCTAGCCATACAGGCTCACTTAATCCAAATATATCCACTTAATCCATTTGGACAGTAGACTGGCCCCGAGACACTAAGTCAACCGAGCTCCAGCAGTCTGACTACCAGTGTGATTGGCCCCGAGACACTTGGTCAACCGAGCTCCAGCAATCACACCCAAATCATATCACACATATCAATAATCACATTCAATCAATATCCACAAATAGGTTAGTAATGTAGCCTAAATACTATAGGCGTACCGGTACGTACTCGGTCCTAGTGCTGCCCACTAGGTAGCACGTTCTATCGATATCTTTCATTAATAAATATAAAACATTCATTCACAAATACATGATGCATGAATTTAAATAAAACAACAATATAAACCATATATATACTGGAAATATACCAAAAGTAAATCAGGTATATTTCGAGTATATATATGTCAAATAAATCCAATCAAATTATAACTTAAGCTAGAAATATATTTAAAAATATTTTAAATATATTTTATTTACAAAACATGCATATAATTTAATAAATACCAAAAATAAACCAAAAATATACTTAAATACAAATCATATTATTTATGCATTTTAATCGAAATAAAATATATATTTCTAAATCATGCATCCTAAGCATATATATATAGTATAGTAACTTACCTAGTGCGCTCCACGAGATGGGTCCGACGGGCCTGGTCTACTAGCCCTCGGTCTCGGCGCAACTAAACAAGAAATAATTAACTGACATCAGAATAATTCTAACAGAAATCCTAGAATTCGATCTAGAGTATTAAAAACAGAATCAGAAATTAGGGTTCGACCGGATATTGCGTTTTACGAGAATTCTACCGAAAATCCGGTAGAACCTCCCCTGTAAAACGGACATCTCTCTACTCAAACGAGTAGAGCCGACCCTGTAAAGAAACACACTTCGAAAAATAAGCTCAACACAAATCCACAACCCCTCGGTCGGACTCCAGACTACAATCTACCGACCGGGGTCCACAACACAGAAAAATTCAGGAAATACCAAAAATATCCTTAAATCACATAAATACATTTTATAGGTAGAAATTACATAATTAACCTTAAAACACTATAAAAACCGATAAAAACTCATTTTATTAGAAAAACCGTATATTATATATATAATTGAAAATAATTCACGAAAAATAGTTTTAATTAGTTAAAAATACTAAATAATTTGTAGAAATCATTTTTATACCTTAAATAACTATTAAAACCAATTAAATTACATTTTTAGCCAATTTTGTGTAAAATTACCAAAATACCCCTATATATATAAATATACTAAAATTACTTCAAAAATTCACCAAAAATTATACAATTATCCAAAATTAATTTTCTCAACATATTTATCAATAATATCAATAATTAAACTCAATTATCCAATTAATTTCAATTAAAAACATAATTAACCCTAATTTCCCAAATCACATAAACTTCAATAATTCAAAATAAATACTTAGAAATTCATAAAAATTCCAAATAAATTCCTATAATTCATTTCAACACTTAATTTAACCATAAACCCCAATTTCATAATTTAAATAATTAATTTCCGAAAATTAGAAAATAATATTAAAATATTCAAAAATACCCAAAAATCCAAATAATCTCCAAAAATTCCAAAAAAATTCATACATGTAGATTAAGCTACTAGGATCAACATTTGTGAAGGGAGTTTTCATGAATCAATCAATTCGAAGCTCAAAAAAATCAAAAACCCTAACAGGCCGAAATTGAAAATTTGAAACCTAAGCAATTCTAGACCATTTAAGCTCAAACCAAAGCTAGAATCACACTCACTGGAGCTCAAGGAGAAGAAAGAGACTGGCAATGTCGAAAATGGTGGCCGGAATCGTCGTGATCGACGATGGATCGACTTTCGGCTTCTCCGGCCAAAAATAGCTTCCAGGCACCGAAAATGGCTACCACAGGCGGCGAGGAAGGCTGGGGAAGGTGGTGGCACACCGGACGGCACTCCAACGGTGAGGAAACGGCGTGACAGGCGTTCGGACGGCGAAGGGAAGGTGATCGGGGAAGGAGTAGTCGGGGGCAGTTTTGTAATTTTCCAAAGTTTGATTTTTTTGATATATAATGTGTATATATATATAGATTATACTATATATTAAAATAATATTAAATCACACACATTAAATATACACCACACACATAAAATTTAATATTTTAATAATTTATACTAAATAAAAATAATTAAATAACAACAAAACTAATAAATAATTAATAAAATATTAGGGTAATATTAAACCATAATTAATAAATAATTACATATATACACGGTGTTTAATATTTTAAAAATACGTATGAGTTCATGCAAGTCCGAAAATATATTTAGAATAATTAATAATAATTTATTTACGTAAAAATTTCCCCGAAAATGAAAGTCCCGGGAAAATTTTACGTAAAGCACTGTAAATAATACAAAATAATTAAAATAGGTTTTAAAATACATAACAACTCGTAAAAATATCATATATATATTCAAAATTTATTAACACTACATATCCCGGTACAGTGTAAAAATATTTTAAAAACACGGGATATTACAGTCTTCCCCCCTTACAAGAATTCATCCCTGAATTCCAGAAAGCAGAATCAAGAAGGAAAGAGATACGGGTAAGAAGCTCGCATCTCAGCTTCAGTCTCCCACGTATGCTCCTCAACTCTGTCGCTACGCCATAGAACCTTGACCATCGGAATCTGCTTCGATCGCAACTGTCAAACTTGATAATTAACGATCGCCACAGGTTCTTCTACAAATGTCAAATCTTCACTCACTTCCACACTGTCAGACTGCAACACGTGTGAAGGGTCTGAGATATACTTCCTCAACATCGAGATATGAAATACTGGATGCACTTGTGACATACTCGGAGGCAAATCCAACTGATATGCAACAGTGCCAACTCTCTCCAGAATCTCAAACGGTCCAATGTATCTCGGTGCTAACTTACCCTTCCTGCCAAATCTCATCACACCCTTCATCGGAGATACCTTCAGAAAAATGAAATCTCCAACCTGAAACTCCACATCTCTGCGCCTACGATCCGCATAACTCTTCTGCCTACTAATTGCGGTCTCTAATCTTCGCTTAATCAAGGCGACTTTCTCTGCAGCATCCTGAACCATCTCAGGTCCAGTCAAAGCTCTCTCACCAATCTCATCCCAACTCAAAGGGGATCTACACTTCCTTCCATACAAAGCCTCATACGGTGCCATGCCAATACTGCTATGGTAGCTGTTATTATATGCAAACTCAACAAGCGACAAATGATCATCCCAGCTACCTCCCAAATCCAAGACACACATCCTCAACATATCTTCCAGTGTCTGGATCATCCTCTCAGACTGGCCATTTGTCTGAGGATGAAAAGTAGTACTGAAATCCAACCTAGTGCCCATCGCTTCCTGTAACTTCTGCCAAAAACGCGAAGTAAACACTGAACCTCTATCTGACACAATGGACACAGGTACTCCATGAAGGCACACAATATGCTTCACATACAACTTCGCCAATCTAGCAACTGAATAAGTGGCTTTCACAACCAAGAAATGTGCAGACTTCGTCAATCTGTCTACAATCACCCAGATGGAGTCGTATCCATCCTTCGAATGAGGTAAACTGACCACAAAATCCATAGCTATCCTTTCCCACTTCCACTCGGGAATAGGAAGAGGCTGAAGCTTCCCAGAAGGCTTCTGATGTTTGGCTTTCACTTGCTGACACGTCAAGCACTTAGCAACATAATCAACGACATCCTTCTTCAATCCGTCCCACCAGTATAAATCTCTGATACTGTGGTACATCTTAGTAACACCTGGATGAACACTGTAGGCTGTAGAATGTGCTTCCTCTAAAATCTCTTCCCTCAAATCATCCACATCAGGAACACACAATCTACCACTGATCCACAACACACCATCATCATCAAGTGTGAAATCAGTGAACTTCCCTGCTCTGACATTCTCTGCAAGCTCTTCCAGAATAGGATCTTGGCTCTGAGCTGCTTTAATCCTATCCCTCAGTACAGATCGCACTTCTAACTGAGCTAGCAGTCCACCTGATCTACTGATCTTCATCATCAGACCTTGATCCACCATCAGATGCAACTCTTGGATCAATGGTCTCCTCCCAACACTGATGTGAGCAAGACTGCCTGAGGACTTCCTACTCAAGGCATCTGCTACCACATTAGCTTTACCCGGATGATATAATATCTCACAGTCATAATCCTTCAACAGTTCCAACCATCTCCTCTGCCTCAAATTCAGATCTCGCTGCTAAAAAATGTACTTAAGGCTCTTGTGATCAGTAAATATATCACAAGTCACCCCGTACAAATAATGTCTCTAGATCTTCAAAGCAAAAATCACTGTAGCCATCTCAAGGTCATGTGTAGGATAGTTCTGCTCATGCTTCTTCAACTGCCTCGAAGCATAGGCTATCACCCTTCCATTCTGCATCAATACACAACCAAGACCAATTCTAGAGGCATCACAGTAAACTGTGAACTTATCCACACTATTAGGCAAAGCTAACACTGGCGCTGTGGTCAACTTCTCCTTTAACAATTGAAAACTATTCTCACAAGCTTCTGACCACTCGAATCTAACATTCTTCTGAGTCAAGCGAGTCATAGGGGCTGCTATCCTGGAAAAATCTTGCACAAACCGCCTATAATACCCAGCTAAACCCAGAAAACTTTGAATCTCTGTAACAGAAGTAGGTCTAGGCCATTCAGACACTGCCTCAACCTTCTGTGGATCAACCTGAATACCTTCTTTAGACACTACATGTCCAAGAAAAGAAACACTCTCCATCCAGAAATCACACTTCGAGAATTTAGCATAAAGCTGATGATCTCTCAATGTCTGTAGTACAATCCTCAAGTGATATACATGCTCTTCCATACTCCTTGAATATACCAGTATATCATCAATGAAGACTACTACAAACTGATCCACATATGGTCTGAATACCCTGTTCATCAAGTCCATAAAAGCTGTTGGTGCATTAGTCAAACCAAAAGACATCACCAGAAACTCATAATGGCCATATCTAGTGCGAAACGCTGTCTTAGGAATATCAGCTTCACTAATCCGCAGCTGATGATAACCCGACCTCAAGTCGACCTTAGAAAAGAATTGTGCACCCTGTAGCTGATCAAACAAATCATCTATCCTCGGGAGAGGATACTTATTCTTCACTGTCACCTTATTCATCTCTCTGTAGTCAATGCACAGTCTCAGGGTACCATCCTTCTTCTTCACAAACAGGACTGGTGCACCCCAAGGAGAAACACTGGGTCTAATAAAACCCTTATCCAATAACTCTTGCAATTGCTCCTTCAACTCTTTCAACTCTGCAGGAGCCATTCGATAGGGTGGCATAGATATAGGAGTAGTACCTGGAACCACATCTATACAGAACTCAATCTCTCTGTGAGGTGGTAAACCTGGCAACTCCTCAGGAAAAACATCAGGAAACTCACAAGCAACAGGAACATCTGTGAGTGACAACTTCTCCACTGACATATCCCTGACCAATGCCAAATATCCCTGACAACCTTTCTTCAACAACTTCCTAGCCGTAATAACAGAAATAAGATTCTGAGGTGCTGAACTCCTATCACCAACAAACTTAAAATCTATTTCACCAGGAATTCTGAAAGTCACCTCTTTATTCCTGCAATCTACCACGGCATAGTGATGAGATAACCAATCCATTCCCAGAATAACATCAAACTCCATCACATCCAACAAAATCAAATCAGCGGGTAATTCTCTATCTCCCATGAGAACTGAACAACCAGAAAGAACAATATCGGTGTCCAAAGAATCGCTCAGAGGAGTGGCAACAGATAAAGGAAAAGCCATCCTCGAAGCTTGCCAACAAGATTTAAAAGCAAAAACAGGAGAAATAAATGAATGCATGGCACCCGGATCAAACAAAACCAATGCATCCAGGTAACAAACAGAAACAATACCTGCCACGACTGCATTACATGCCTGAGCATCCTACGGAGTAAGATGGAAAACTCTGGCCTAACCTCGACCTCCCTGTTGACTGGTAGAAGCCTGGCCAACACCTCTGGCACCTCCTCTAATACCTCTACCACGACTCTGCTGTGGAACAAACTGAGTGGAACTCTGATGCTGAGCTGGTGGTAACTGAAATGGCATGGGTGCAACACTAGCAATCGACTGCTGTGGGAATCGCGGAATCTGCTGCTGCTGATACCCGGAATAAAGACACGATCTGGCAAAATGTCCTGTCTGCCCGCATCTGAAGTATGTCAATGGTGTCAGATAACATGGTCCCTGATGGACTCTACCGCAAGTCTGGCAAACACTGGCCGCTGATCCAGAACTATGACCACTGCTACTGCTCGAAGCACCTGATCCGAATCTGAACGATCTACGCTGACCTCCACGGCCATGTCTACTACTCCGATGCACTCGCTGCTACTGTCTCTGACTCTGCTGAGTCGGACCTCACTGCTGACTATGAAAACTCGAATATGGAGTAGCCTGTAATCCACTCGACTGAACTCCTAGCTGGTAATAATCAGGCATCGCTCCTTGCCTAACTAGCCTCAGCTCAATCTCCTTGGCTAACTCAATCACAGACTCGAGAGTAAGAACTGCTGTAGGCATACCAGCAAAAGCAGAACCCAAACCGATGACATACGTAGTAACTGCGAAATACTGATCTCGCATCAGATCCTCAGCATATCTACCCAGACGAAGAAACTCTCGGGTATACTCCTCTACTGATCGATCTCCACGAGAAATACTAGTCAACCGGAGACGATAGCTCAAACGAAGAGGCTCTGGACAGAATCTCCTCATAAACAGCTCTCGAAACTGAGCCCAGGTCATCGTCATCATATAGGGCTGGATCATCTGAATGAACCAATCTAAGGCTGGTCCCTCAACAGACAACTCAACAATCATGATCCGCTGATACTCGGTATGAGCAGTCTGAGTCCTAGTCTCAATCGCATGCAGAAAATCTAATGGATCGGAAGTACCATCGAAAGCAATCCTGCCAACTCGGGCATAGAACAAAGCTGCCTCAGGGTCAGACATACCCTGTTGATAGGCAGGCTGAACAGGCTGAACAACTGGAGGAACAGGAACATCAAATTTAGGCTCAACAGGCTCCTCGTCCTGTAACTTTCTCTGCCTATGGCGACCTGCCGCTCCTTGAGGTCTACCTCTGCCACGACCTCTACGTCTAACTGGCTGCTCAGGAGGTAAAACCTCATCCTGAAAAGACTCATCATCCTCGGCCTCAATGACCGGTGGAGCGACACGCGCTCGCCTCCTCATACTGAAAAGATAAACGGAAAGATTCAGACAAAACAGACAACGGAGGAATAACGCTAAAAACTACAGCAAGGAATACTTATAAAGACATACTCGAACCTAATTCACTGCAGTAGTTACCAAAAGAAAACATAACTTTAAAACTAGGGCCACGACTCATATAACTAAGCCCTGACACAGAACTCCGCTCTGATACCAACTTTGTCACGACCCAAAACAGGGGCCATGACCGGCGCTAGGGAACGGGAATTCTTTCGAATCCGGAACCCGTAGCAAGCCTAAAAATAAAAATAAACCATGCAATAATAATAATAACAATATTAAATGCAGCGGAAATAAAAATCATAAATATCATAATATTATTTTCACCAACTGGATTTAAGTCAAATCTCATCTCATATATATAAATCTTTTAATACAAATCTAGTTTCAAATATAATACAATATCTCACATAAATAGAATACATAAAATCCCACCAGATTAATTTACAACTACCTGCAGTGTCTAGATTATATAAAAATAAGACTCAAGTAGATAATTTACACAAAGAAGCCGGGGCGGAAGAAATCCGGCATATCGACCTGCTACTCGAGGTCTGAAGATGTTGACTCTCCTGAAAAATAGTCAACGGAGGGGAGTCAGACCTCACTGAGTGAATTACTATAATATATATACATGCATACTAAATGACAATGCATACGGTAGGTTCAATAATACATATCTAATATGTATATATACAGGCAAATTCACACAGATGCAGTAAAATCATTTTTATATATTTTATTGAAAATCATAGTTTATGAAGGAGAACCCTAGAATATCGCAACCTCGGAAATAGTATTAGACAACACTCTAGCCATACAGGCTCACTTAATCCAAATAATCCACTTAATCCATTTGGACAGTAGACTGGCCCCGAGACACTAAGTCAACCGAGCTCCAGCAGTCTGACTGCCAGTGTGATTGGCCCCGAGACACTTGGTCAACCGAGCTCCAGCAATCACACCCAAATCATATCACACATATCAATAATCACATTCAATCAATATCCACAAATAGGTTAGTAATGTAGCTTAAATACTATAGGCGTACCGGTACGTACTCGGTCCTAGTGCTGCCCCTAGGTAGCACGTTCTATCGATTATCCTTCATTAATAAATATTAAAACATTCATTCACAAATACATGATGCATGAATTTAAATAAAATAACAATATAAACCATATATATACTGGAAATATACCAAAAGTAAACCAGGTATATTTCGAGTATATATATGTCAAATAAATCCAATCAAATTATAACTTAAGCTAGAAATATATTTAAAAACATTTTAAATATATTTTATTTACAAAACATGCATATAATTTAATAAATACCAAAAATAAACCAAAAATATACTTAAATACAAATCATATTATTTATGCATTTTAATCGAAATAAAATATATATTTCTAAATCATGCATCCTAAGCATATATATATAGTATAGTAGCTCACCTAGTGCGCTCCACGAGATGGGTCCGACGGGCCTGATCCACTGGCCCTCGGTCTCGGCGCAACTAAACAAGAAATAATTAACGACATCAGAATAATCCTAATAGAAATCCTAGAATTTGATCTAGAGTATTAAAAACAGAATCAGAAATTAGGGTTCGACCGGATATCGCGTTTTACGAGAATTCCTACCGAAAATCGACAGAACCTCCCCTGTAAAACGGACATCTCTCTACTCAAACGAGTAGAGCCGACCCCTGCAAAGAAACACACTTCGAAAAATAAGCTCAACACAAATCCACAACCCCTCGGTCGGACTCCAGACTACAATCTACCGACCGGGGTCCACAACACAGAAAAATTCAGGAAATACCAAAAATATCCTTAAATCACATAAATACATTTTATAGGTAGAAATTACATAATTAACCTTAAAACACTATAAAAACCGATAAAAACTCATTTATTAGAAAAATCGTATATTATATATGTAATTGAAAATAATTCACGAAAAATAGTTTTAATTAGTTAAAAATACTAAATAATTTGTAGAAATCATTTTTATACCTTAAATAACTATTAAAACCAATTAAATTACATTTTTAGCCAATTTTGTGTAAAATTACCAAAATACCCATATATATAAATATACTAAAATTACTTCAAAAATTCACCAAAAATTATACAATTATCCAAAATTAATTTTCTCAACATATTTATCAATAATATCAATAATTAAACTCAATTATCCAATTAATTTCAATTAAAAACATAATTAACCCTAATTTCCCAAAATCACATAAACTTCAATAATTCAAAATAAATACTTAGAAATTCATAAAAATTCCAAATAAATTCCTATAATTCATTTCAACACTTAATTTAACCATAAACCCCAATTTCATAATTTAAATAATTAATTTCCGAAAATTAGAAAATAATATTAAAATATTCAAAAATACCCAAAAATCCAAAAAAATCTCCAAAAATTCCAAAAAATTCATACATGTAGATTAAGCTACTAGGATCAACATTTGTGAAGGGAGTTTTCATGAATCAATCAATTCAAAGCTCAAAAAAATCAAAAACCCTAACAGGCCGAAATTGAAAATTCGAAACCTAACCAATTCTAGACCATTTAAGCTCAAACCAAAGCTAGAATCACACTCACCGGAGCTAAAGGAGAAGAAAGAGACCGGCGGTGTCAAAAATGGTGGCCGGAATCGACGTGATCGACGATGGATCGACTTTCGGCTTCTCCGGCCAAAAATAGCTTCCAGGCGCCGGAAATGGTTACCACAGGCGGTGAGGAAGGCTGGGGAAGGTGGTGGCACACCGGACAGCACTCCAACGGTGAGGAAACGGCGTGACAGGCATCCGGACGGCGAAGGGAAGGTGATCGGGGAAGAAGGAGTAGTCGGGGGCAGTTTTGTAATATTCCAAAGTTTGATTTTTTTGATATATAATGTGTATATATATATAGATTATACTATATATTAAAATAATATTAAATCACACACATTAAATATACACCACACACATAAAATTTAATATTTTAATAATTTATACTAAATAAAATAATTAAATAACAATAAAACTAATAAATAATTAATAAAATATTAGGGTAATATTAAACCCTAATTAATAAATAATTACATATATACATAGTGTTTAATATTTTAAAAATACGTATGAGTTCATGCAAGTCCGAAAATATATTTAGAATAATTAATAATAATTTATTTACGTAAAAATTTCCCCGAAAATGAAAGTCCCGGGAAAATTTTATGTAAAGCACTGTAAATAATACACAATAATTAAAATAGGTTTTAAAATACATAACAACTCGTAAAAATATCATATATATATTCAAAATTTATTAACACTGCATATCCCGGTACAGTGTAAAAATATTTTAAAAACACGGGATATTACAAAGATATAGTTCTCTTATTCTTTAAATTTTTGGTATGCTCTTTAATCAGTAAATATTTGATGCCTATTCCTTATATTCTTATTAAATCAATAGGTTATAGAAGATTATTTTTCAATATTTGTACACAAATGAATGGACTATAATATTTATTCATTATTTCATAGGCTTCCACTATATTAGTTGGTATCAGAGCTGAATTAATACTTTGTAATCATGCCACCTAAAAGAACACAACGTGCGGAGGTTGGTATGATTGTGATTTAGACTAGTGAGTGACACGTATGGAAGAGCAGTTTGAACAAATAATAGAATAGGTTATGGAGAGGATAACTACATTTATGGGCAATCAAAATTGAGTCCATCCAATCAAACACGATAATAATCACCATAAAAATTCGGATGGAGAGGTTAGTGATGAAGAGGAGAAAAAAGAATATTATTAAGAGACCTTAATCTTTGATATTGATGATGGTGAGGATGAAGATGCAATTATTGGAGATGAGCCAATATTTAATGAAGAGGATGAGGGTGATGAAGAATGTAATGAATTGTTAGAAAATGGAGATATGGGAGCTGCCATAGTTGAGATGCACTCTTATCCGACTTCAAAAGATTTAAGGATCAAGATGGAGCAACATCCTAAAAGTGAATATAATATGCTAGAATTGTTCATGCTGAATATATTGACTTTAATGACATTGATGAAATTTTTTATTCTTGTGTTCCTTTAACTATATTTTGAAGGAATTACAAGTTAATGGTGAATTTATAATGTTTTATATATTTATGAGCAAATTTGTTTAGTAATATTTGGGCAAAATTCAAGGGTGAATTTCTTTACCCTGAAGGGAATGATACGAAGCAGCAAGTTCAAAAGTATTTGGAATGAGTTTGCAGACTATTGGAGAGAAGACATAATTTTTTATTATTAGATTTTTATTCCTAATTTAGCATTGATTAGAATTTGACTTTCCTATATCATTAGGGATTTGATTTCCTACGTCAGTTAGAAATGTCATTGGTTTATTTTCTAATTAAAATTAAGGTTGGTTGGTTTGTGACACTCTATAAATATGTAAACCTTAGGGCTATGTGAGTTAGTTTTTAGTTTTCAATAAAATTCTCTAAGAGACATAATTCTCTTATTCTCCAAATTTTTGGAATTCTTATTGAATCAACAGGTTCTAGAAGATTATTTTCCTGCATTTGTGTGTAAATCAATGGACTACAATATTTATCCTTTATTTTATAAGCTTTTTTTATAAACTTCCGCTATGTCAGTTGGTATTCCAACTAATGAATAAATAGTGTTTAAAATAAATCATAAAAGAGAAGGGTAAAAAGGCCAAAAAAATATTGAAATAACTAAAAAAAACCCTAAAATAAGCTTTAAACAGTTGAAGATGGGCCTAAAAATGGCTTGCAACTGGTAAACCCTATCGTTCGTATGTAGCAAGTTTAAGAGTATTTGGAATGAGTTTATAGAACATCGGAAAGAATACATAATTCATTATTATTATTATTATTATTATTATTATTATTATTTTCGTATTATTCTTATTATTATTATTATTATTGTTGTTGTTGTTGTTATTATTGATTTTTATTCCTAATTTAGCATTAATTAGAATTTGACTTTCCTATATTATTAAGAATTTGGTTTCCTACTTTAGTTAGGATTATCTTTATTTTATTTAATAATTAAAATTAGGATTTGGTTGGTTTGTGCCCCTTATAAATGTGTAAGCCTTAGGGCTATGTGAGTTAGTTTTTAGTTTTAAATAAAATTCTCTAAGAGACATAATTCTCTTATTCTCTAAATTTTTGATATTCTCTTGAATCAAAATATATCTAATGCCTATTTCCTAGTATTCTTGTTGAATCAATAGGTTATAAAAGATTATTTTCTAATAGTTATACATCAATCAATGGAGTACAATATTTATTTCTTATTTGATAAGCTTCCACTATGTCATGGCTTATATATTTGCAACAGTTTTTAGCTATTGCTATAATTCTTGATTCAGTTTTCTAGGTTAGAGCCTTTAATGGAGTTGAGTTTCACCAAAAAAGGAAAATTATTTCATTAGGAAGGAATTCCTCTTGCTATTAGCTTGTATGCATTTTGTTATGGTTTACACCTAGTGTTTCCTACTCTTTATACTTCCATAAAAAAAAGAAGCATCAATTCTCTAATGTAAGCCACATTTCAATTTGTTCTTTTTTGTTTTTTGTATTTTTATTTGATTTTTAGATAACTAATAGCCATATGGACCAAACCATTTTGGTGTTCATACTAGATAAACGATAAACACCATAGGAGGAAAAAATCTCACTGCACTTTGTTTTTATATATTAAAACTTAAACATTAGATTTTATAACATAATTTTTGTTTTTACTAAGCACACGATATACTATACTTGTTTTCTCACTGCACTTGAATCAACAAATGTCTAATAACAACTAGTTACAAGATGTTCAGGCCAAAGATTCAATCTTCCATAACCTTAAACCTCCCATCTGATAAGTGAAGCTCAAAGATAGCAATACAAACTACATTGGTGAATCCCATATCAAAATATGCATTACTTGTTATACCAATATTAGATGCTACCAATATTTGGTTTCCATGAAAGGTTAACATGCAAGAAGCTTATTAACATCCTCGTTGGTACTATGTTACTGATATGTAGTACGGTTGTAGCCTTGACTGTTCTTTTCTTTGGCTATCTGATGGCTCTAGTTGCAGGAATCTTAACTCTTATAGTTTCAATTATATTTCCAAGTTTGTGCTACTTGAAGATCATAGGCAACCTTAGAAGATATGACTTAGAATTCATAATGAAAACAAAAAGTATGTTACTGATGAAGGTTACAACATGTTAAATACAAGATACATTAGGAAAAGATAAGTACTGAAACTATATGATAAGAGTTGTAGAACAAACATAACTCTAACTAAGCACAACTATATAGGATTAGATTGACACTCCCTCGTAAGCTGATGGGGTATAGGATGGAGCCAAAGCTTGGACAAGAACTGATGAAACTAATATTTGGGTAAAGGCTTTGTTAGGATATCTGCTAGCTGGTCAGTTAAAGAGATAGCATAGATGTGAGTAATCATTGCTGAACCTACTAGCACACAAAGTGGAAGTCAACTTCCATATAATGAGTCTGAGCCTAGAGTATTAGGTTGGACGACAAGAATATTGCACCCACTACATAGAGTAACACTACATGAAGTGAAAAAACTGAGCATTACTTTTAGGAAAGTTAATTTCTTATAGAAAGTCCTACTTTGGAGAAGTCCTAGGAGTGAACTCTCTCTTCGAATAAATCCTATCACCAGTATAAAACCATCTGTCCTTCTCTTGACAAGCCACTTCCCATCAATCACTATAGTCGACAGGTTTTGATTCCTGAGAAAACTATTAATTACCTACCACTTCCATTTCCCAAAAGAGATGACCTTGATCGTCCATCTCCATTGATCTCGGTCATCCATTCCCATTAACAAAGCCTATAAAAGGTTCATTCCACCTATTGAAAAGAGGTCCTCCTTTCTCTCTCCGTCTCCTTCATTTTTCCCTTTATTTATTATCTCCTAACAATTACTATTCACATTATACACACATAAAACATAACTATTTATCATCTTCTTCACATTCTTATTCAATATTAAGGCTTCCAAGCCTCTTTTATATTGATCGTAGCACTAACTTAAGCATCAAAGGGGTTTTGGGTTGCCAAAACCTTACCCAAAATACTCTTATGAATTTTCCCTAGAGACTCTTTTCCTTCTCAGGAATTCTACCTTCCATTCATGGGAGCCCAAGCATATGGCTTCCAAATCCTTCAACATACGTGCTAGAGCTGTAGTTAGGGAAAAAGGATTTTGAACCATTAAAATTGCACCGTCTATGGGAATTAGGATGATCTTTATTGCTTAAGAGGTTATCCTTTTTCTTTGAAATTTCTCTCATCATTTATGCTATGATTTGCAAGTGAATATCATTATATTTGTGTTCTCTACTTCCTTATTTTTATATTTTCTCCACTAAAAAGCTAAGAAAATTATTCACAAGTTGTGCTTTGGTCTTCTCTTTTTTTTATTAAATTTTCTTTGTTAAAAATCAAGAAACATTTTGAGGTGACGATTGAAAAAATATTGAATGCCAATTTCATTGTGTGTTGTATCAAAACATTAGGTTGTTGTGATTATTATTGCATTTCTTTTGCTGTTGCAAAAGAGTTTGTGATTTCTATAATTATGGAATTGAGCATATCTACTAGAGGAAGATGTGGATTAATGGGGGACAATGAAATAGAGAAATATTCTAAGATGGTTTTTGGATAGTCACTACTGATAATTGTGCCCACAGAGTTCCTATGAGAATTGATGAAAAAGGTATATTAACTGACTGATGTTAAAAAGAGACAGGGGAGAAAGAAAATGCAAATGGGTACAAAGAGGGCTACCTCTTTAAGATGATGATGAACCTATACAGGAAAATTCCTGTGTGTGCTATATAAACACCCTAGAGCAGATGACTCCCAAGTGGACTTTTTTAGTAAAGACAACACCAACCAGAGACCAACTTCTACTAGGAAACATATATGAATTCCCATACGGAAGAAAAATCCTTTATTGAAAATGTCCATTCAGTAATCTCTACCTCCCATACAGGAGTGACATTTCCCCACCGGAAATGCCTACTAAGAAACGACTAACTCCCTAAGACAAGATAATTCTTCAAAGCTCGCATGGAATCTTCATTTTTCCTAGCATGATCATATTTTTAATCAAATATAACCTACATAGAGGTCGGAATTATCCTAAGCATCAATGCCTCTCAAGAAAATTAAGGATTTTCATTTTCCTTACATCAAAGCTCAAGGAATATCGTCAAGAAAAACTCATAAAGGAATGAATTGTTATAACCCAAATTTTTATAAATTATTAAATTAAATTTATGAGATTTGCAATGTTAATAATTATTTTATTAATTTGTTATATTATGGTTATTTTTTGAAATTAAATTAAATTCAAGTGTTATTATTTACTTTATTTTATTATGGCATTATTATTAATTTAAAATTTAAAACTTAATTTTATTGTTATATGTTATTTAATAATATTATTATTTGTTAATTATTTTGATGTAATGTATTTTAATATTGTGGTTAGAAATTTTTATACAATTATTTTAATAAAATAAATAAATAAAATAAAATTATTTTTTATATAAAAATATTTTTTCTTTTTTTCTTTTTCTTTTTCTCTTTTTCTTTCCTCTCTTTTTTTCTCTCTTTCTTTTCTTTCCTCTCCTTTCCCTCCTTCCTCCCTCACACAGCAGACAACTCCAGCATCCTGGCAACATGCTACCATTGCTACTGCCTCTCCATTGCTCATCGCCACCACCTACCCTTCCTTTCCTCTTCCTCCCATTAATGACGCTGCTTCCTTCTCTCCTCTCTTCTTCCTTCATGGCACCGATACCTTCTAGAGACCACCGGTGTCATTTTTGGCCATGCCAAGAGTTGAGGTTGGTCTCGATCGAACGCTAGTTTCATGGGCTTCATTTCCCCTAAGGTAAGCCACTTGATCAATTTCTAATTCAGCTCCAATTTTATTAATTTGATTCTAGGTTTCTTAGTTTCATTTATTGATTTTATGTTTAATTGGTTTGATTCATGTTAAATTGACTTTAGATTATAGAAATTGAAGCTATAAGCTTTCGAAAAATGTATTTAATTTTGATTTTGGAGATAATTGTAATTTAGACACTATTCCGAGCTCGGCTACTGTGCACGAGTACTGTTCCAGGCTCAAAAATGTGTTTTATTTTTAATAAATTTTACTAATTATTTTAAATATATTTCATGAAGAAAGTTTAACAAAATCATGCACATAATATTTATTATGAATTTTCAAATGTTTATGTAAAAATTGGATTTTTGAAAAAAGTAGTATAAATTAGTAAATTTTATATTTTAATTGAAATTATTGTTAATTGTTATGTTTTGGATAATTTTTTAGTAATAAATAGTATTAAAATAATTTTTATGAATTATTTACTATTTTTAGCTAATTAAGAATAATTTCTAGAAATATAGTCGAATAATAGTTTTATCTATTATTTTTATGATTAAATGGATTTTTAGTTATTTCTATTATATGCTAGGACAATTTAAATAATTATTTGTAATTTATGCTATTTAATTTTGAATATTTGAAAAATGAATTTTATTAATATTATTTAATTATATTTAGGATTTTATTATTTATTTTAAAAATAAATATCTTTGGTTTTTTTATTATTTAAACAAATTGAATTATCGTATTTTATGATTTTTGTGAGTTTTGGTGAATTATTAGTATTTATTATTATTTTATTGATTTTGTTTACATTGGTTCTCAGTTGGGCAATAATTATAGCTCGGGAGCCCAACCCGAGAAGTTGAGCTTTGTGAATATTTGAAGTGTATTTGTTTGCAGGATTGACTATACTTTTAGTAGACAGAAGTCCATTTTACAGAGGAAACTCTGCCAAAATTTTTGGTAGAATTCTTGTAAAATGTGACATTAGGTTGGTCTTGAGTTTTAAAATTTTGTCAAGTCGTGTCCTAGATTGAGTCGTTCTTTAGAAATTCTAAAAGTATAAAATTAGGATTTCAATTATAATATATTATTATTATTATTATTATTATTATTATTATTATTTTCCTTAGTTGCTCCGCGAGCTAGGCCTATCGAACCGAGTCAGTCAAGCCAGGGCAGAGGAGCAC
Organism: Mallotus nudiflorus; assembly: GCA_947683625.1. NCBI lineage: Eukaryota > Viridiplantae > Streptophyta > Magnoliopsida > Malpighiales > Euphorbiaceae > Mallotus > Mallotus nudiflorus. The sequence continues at coordinate 857,845 of CANTUR010000282.1, read as the reverse complement.
ACTTGAACTGTGAGTTATTATTATATGTATACATTGCACGTAGATAAAATATTGTGATCGTCCATATATTTTTAATTAATATGGATTTAATTATGCTTTATTTTGATTAAAGGATAATTATTAATGTTAACATTTATATATATGCTTTAATATATATATTTGAGAATATTTATTTTGAATAATGTATGCTATCATATTTTATTATGAATTTTCATTATTTTTATTATGAAACAACATTTGAAGGATAGTTATAGATTGTGCCACCTAGCAAGTCATGCTAGGGCTGTTGTGCAACAATACACTAGAATTAGGCTTTGAACTTTGATTGATTTTGAATGTGGATATTATGATTTTTGTGAATTGTGGAAAAAGGGGTGTGACTGCGCATCCTTGGTTGACTTGTAGGGTACTCATGGGTAGTTAGCACTGGTAGTGAAACTACAGATCCTTGATTGACCTTTGTGTACTCGGGGCCAGTTCACTGCCAAGGAGTTATTGAAAGCCTGTTGGCTACTGAATTGTAGTGATTGATGTTGCAAAAAATTTAGGAATTTTGCTTCGATCCTCCACCCAAAATTCTTCTACATTTATTATTATAATAAAAATGGATTTTGAGCATCTGTATAAAATGCACGTATATACTAAATAAAAATAAATATATTATTATATTGATACTTGAGTGTTTATGCCATTAGGTTGTGTGTATATATATAATTATAATTCACTTAGTGAGGTTTAACCTCCCTCAATATTTTTTTAACATATACTACTTTAAACCTCTATATTAGACCTATTCGTCAGACTCTTTCCTCCCTGGCCTACTTATGTAAATATTGAACCGTCACTTCTCTTGTGTTTTAGTAAATGCTACAGTAGTAGTGCTTGTTATTGTTGTATCTGTATTGTATTACACAATGATTCTGTAGTTGAATAAGTGTATGAATATATTTTATTATATTGTGATACGAATTTATTTTACATTAATTAAAGCTTTAATTCTAAAGTATTTTTGTGTTATGTTTGCATGTGTTTTTATTTTTAAGGCTTACTACAAGTTCTAGATTCGTGAGAATTCCCGTTCCTTAGTGCCAGTCATGACTCATCGGTTTGGATCGTGACATGAATCCCTCTATTACTCATGGGATCGATGTCTAAAACCTACTCAGGTCAAAAGCAAAGGAAGATAATTACATTCTCTTATTCTATTTGGATTTATCTATTTGGATCTAAAATTATTACAAAAACTCTTTGAGGCTGATTATAGCTTATTATATAAGTTTTCTTTTCCTAATATCTTGACTTGTTTCTAATAATTATTTGATAATGATGCATGACTTAGTCAATTTATATAAGACATGAATTTCATCCTATATCGGAAAGAAATTGACCTTATACCCCTACTCAGGAGGGAGGTCTTACCTAATCAGACTTCACTTAATTTGATTCTGCCTAATTTCTAAGGTAATATCCTAACACTCAAGACTTTCTCTATTAGAGAGAATTCATATTCAAGTCTTCGTTGTCTTATTCACCAATAAGATATATATTTTGACATCCTGAATGAATAAATTCTTGTTCATTATCTAATATGAGTTAAATCATGTGCCATGACATTTTAGTTATCATATGTCTCAAGTTACATTTTGAGAATCATGTTACATATCATCTATTTGCATAAGTAGAACTCTTCTACATAATTTTTCACATTGATGAAATATGACATTTAAGTTTAAAAATGTGTATACTTTTCTTATGCTATTGTTAACATATACCTAAATAGGATTTTCCTAAGAGTGAAATCTCCATCATCAATATAAATAAATTATTGTCCACCTATTCAGACATAAAAGTCACCACCATGAGAAGTTAAGAGAAACTTCCTCCAAGGAAATATCCTCTTAGATACATCAACTCTTTAATGGGAGAAAAATTTTCTCCCTAGGAAATTCTCAATCAAAGATTTCTACCTCCCCTATAGGATTAAAATTTTCTTTATAGGAAATTCAATAGAAGATTCAAATCTCCCATAAAAGAGACAAAATTTACTTTATAAGAATATCTACCTGGATATCGCAACTCCCTTAATGAAGAAAAATTTCCTCTAAATGAAATCCTCAGAGCTCAACCTCCCCTGAGTGAGAAAAATTTTCCTCCAAAGGAACATTATATAAATTAATTTCCTCATCTTCAGAAGTGAGGTGAACTGAAAAAATCATTCCAAATCTATCAATCACACAAAGTATCTAGAAGGGAGACAAACTCAATTGCTCAAAAGAGAACTTCCTCCCAAGAAACATCCCATAAGGGAATCAATCAACATATTCTCTAAAATTGAGAACTTCCATCCATAAATCTCCACTAAGGATGCCAAGTCCTACTTCCAAATTAGTCCTCCATAAGTGAGGCACACTCCATAAGTGAGAATCCATGCCATGAGGGTTTAAGAAACATAAATCCTCCTTAGAAACCAACCAAACTTCTAAAGAAGGCTCTCCTTAAAGAAAATCAATTGAAATTGGGAAGTCAAAATTTCTTCAAAAGTGAGAGTCCCATGTCCATATGAACTTATGGTACAAAAATACTTTTAAGGAGAATTAATCATATCATTAAAGATCATGTCCCCAAGGACTTCCTATGTAGATATCTTGCTTAAATAAAAATTTTCCCCTCAAGGAAACTTTCAACATTGAAATACTAGGAACACTCCTAGATCCTGAAAGCCTTATTATGAGGAAATCACTATGAGGAAAAAAATAAAATCTTGATCTCAAGATACTATATGAGGAAACAATTTCCTAATAAGGACAATCAAAGAAAAATCACCCAACTATACTCTTTTGTCTAGAACATCTGTTTTAAACTTAGAGTGGGGGAACATTTGATGGTAGATAAAAAAAAATACACTTCGAATAGAAGCCCGACACATGGAAAGTAGTTTTATCTTATGTTCCACCTTAGTTTACTTTTAACTTGTTGAATTTTTAACCTTCAAGAATCAAGCCAAGGTTAAATATTACTAGGTGAAATTTCCTATAAAGGACACCAAGTCCTAACACCCAAATGAAGCATTCCTCTTAGGAAAGTTAATTTTTATATAGAAAGTCATAATTAAGAGAAGTCCTAGAGTGAAATCTCTCTCTGGATAAATCCTATCACCATTTTAAAGCCAGATGTCCTTCTCTTGACAAGCATCCTTCCATCAGTCATTGTAGCCAATAGGTTTTCCTTCCCGAGAAAACCACTTATTACATGCTACTCTTATTTTCCAAGAGAGATGATTTTGACCGTCCATCTCTATTGATCTCAATCGTCTATTCCTACCATCCAAGCCTATAAAAGGCTCCTTCCAGGTGTTGAAAAAAGGTCCTCCCTTCTCTCTCCTTCTCCTTCATTTTTCTCTTTATTTATTATCTCCTAATAATTACTATTCATATTATACACATATAAACATAACTATTCATCATCTTCTTCACATTCTTATTCAATTTTAAGGCTTTCAAGCCTCTTCTATATTGATCATAACACTAACTTAAGCATCATAGGGGTTTTGGGTTGCCAAAACCCTAACCATAATACTCTCAGGAATTTCCTCAGAGACTTTTTTCCTTTTTAGGAATTCTACCTTCCATTTATGGGAGCTCAAGCATATAGCCTCCAAATCCTTCAACATATATCCTGGAGCTGTAGGTAAGGCAGAAGGATATTGAACCATCAAAAGGTTCCATAAGAATTTGCTTGAAGCTGCCTCAAACCATGCATCAACTATAGCAAGAGAATAGGCATGTTCTTAGCCGAATAACTAAATAAGTCAAAAAAGATATCATCATTCTTGTTAAAAAGATCCCCAAAGAACTAAAACAACTAAATAGAAGTTGAGAACAAGAAACAAAGAGAAAATGTTTATATCCCCTCAATGAACTAAAAAAAAATTGAGTCCTTATCAAGCACTTCTCATTAAAATAAGTTATAATATATGTTGGGTTCATGTTTAAACTACTTATCCATATTCATTTATGATATATGTCAATATAGTGTAAAATGTTATTGAATATAATTATCACCAATGTCATGACTGCTAATAATTATTCTTCTAGTTAGTTCCTTTTTCTTTTTCTTATAAGATTGATATATAGGCAATAAAAATGCATAAATTAAATGATAATTAAAATTGAAAAAAATTTGAAAAAAATAGTAAATGTTTTGGTATTCATGTTTCTATTTATGTCAAACACACAACATTATAATTAACACCCCCAACTATAAAGTCAGGCTCAATGCCAGAAAGCTTAATACTTTAAAAACTAAAAGGAACTCCAGAAAAAAGGCATTTAATTTAGGAAGAATGAAAGACTTTTATTTTGGGTAAATTATTCCTATTCCAATAAGGTAAAGTGCCTTATAAATACTCTTCATTTTTTAACTCATTCTATTCTTTTCTAGCAAAATCTATTATTCTCTACACTATATTCTAACTTAAGCATTGAATCTCTTTATGAGAGAAATCCCATAAGTCATCTAAAATCTTTGGCGCTCACAGGATTCAAGTATTTAAAAACTAGTTATAAAAAGTTAACTCAAATTCTATCAAATTTTGATAAAATTTTCAAATAAAACTTTACACTTATGATACATTCCTTTTACTATAACAAAATTATTTTTCTAATATAAGCTTTAATATTAATTTAGACTAAATTCAATATTTATTCCAAATAAAATATTCATTACATTTGAAATGAATTGTATAATTTTCGTATCCAACATCAAATATACAATTCATATAACAAATGAAACTTATTCAAAATATAAAACAAACGAAAACAGAGTCCCGATAGCATAAAGCTTATGCGTGGAAGAAGAGTACTACTAGATTGCTGCTTATAAGAGAATTTTATGCATGATTAGACATGCCTTGAACATTGCCTCTAATGGCTGAGCCTTAGGCAATGTGAGCCCTATGCCTTTTTCCATGTCAACTTCCTTTTGACCAACTCTCTCCCATTCAAATCATTGGATCAATGACCCTAAAGTTAAGTCAACCACTCGATGGGCTAGAGCAATCCTTGGACATGCCCTTCTTCCAAGTCCAAAGGTCAACATCTTAAAGTTTTCACCTTCTTTACTTTCAAATCTCTCTGGCATAAAGCTTAATGGGTCCTCCTAAAAAGTAGGGTTTCTATGTATAGCCCATCCATTCACCAATAACATTATGCCATGTAGCACATTATAGCCTCTAACAACATAGTCAGCAGATGATATGTAAGGGATTAGGACCAAGGCTGGTCGGTATAGCCAAAGTGTCTCGTATATAATGTTTTGGAGATAAGGTACTTTGGAAAGGTGAGGTTCATCTATTAAGCGTTCTTAGCCAACTTGACTGTCTATTTCATCTTAAAGCTTTCTTAACATGCTTGGATGGTTGAGCAAGTTAGACATTGCCCATTATATCGTCATTGCATTTGTATCTATTCCAGCAAATAGCATCACCTATATAGAAATAAATAATTGAAAATAAGCTTAAAATGAACAAGAAAAATGGTACTTCCTTATATATATATAATAAACAGACTATAGAGTTAACTACAATGCATATTCAAGTTGCAACCAATAGAGTGGCATATTTTTAATGTTTATATAACTCTTGGCTTAATGTATATAAGTAAGAATATATACTTAAAAATTTAATATATTTATGACTGCTTAAACTTATTACTCATTATTAATTTGCCTCCCTTAACTTGCAAATTAATCATTTTAACTCTTCAATTTGTTAAAAGCATCACTTATTAATTAAAAATTTTCAATTAGTATAGACAGTTAAATAGTTTCATTTTAAGTAACAAAAATATCTTGTAAACCTATTAAATTGTACTAAAGGTATTAATATTTTTTTTTTGGAAATTAAGATATTTAAATGTTCAGTTTGTAAGTGTAGAGAGCAAATGGACAATACTAAGTTCAAAGAGCCATAAATATGTTAGCCTACCTAAAATAAGTATGAACTTTCTTAAATATGTTAAAGTGTACCCCAAGAGAGTGAGAGAGGTCACTAATTACCTGTAGAAGTCCCTTAATGACATCATTAGTGTAGTACTTGGTTTCAAATTCTTACAATGAAAAAAGATTATAAATCATAGTATCCATTTTCACTAAATTATCCTTCTTTCTTCTGTGTTCATCGACCAATTCTTGAAAGAAATTATCAGTCCTTTTTGCAAGTCTGACCACAGTTTTTTTAAATTTACTGATAATTATATCTTAATTATTGCTTGACATGGACAACCACTTGATATGCTTTGAAGATAAATGGATATTTGGATAATTGGCTAATGACCAAATAAATTAGGATTAGTGGATAATTGGCTAATGACCACAAATTATGTCTTTAATTTGTGGCCATGTATTCTTGATTCTCATTGGCTATAAATAATCTTACTCTCCATTTGTTTAACATTAAAAAAAAAAAAGAAACACAAGCAAAGCATAGTTTCTTAGTGTGAGTGATTTAGTGAGTTTTTAGGTTGAAAAACTTAGGTAGTTTAAACACTTAGGTGTGGTCAAAATTTTTATATTGTCTAGCCATATTTTGTAATCTCCTTCTGTTATTATAGTCAAAATTATTTTGTCATCTTTGACTGTGAATTTAGACTTTGTTAAACCACATTAAATTGTTATGTCCTATTATTTTGTTTATTATGCTAAATTAATTACTTGTGGCCCCTTTACATTTCAACAAATTGGTATCAAAGCCGTAATTATAATTTCTCTTAAAAATTTAAGTATGCTTTGTGGTTGCAGTTTTGATTGATCTTCCACTTTATAAAAGACTTTTTGGGAATTTTTAATTAATGGCAAGGGGATATTTTGTCTTGGTGTAATTATGGTAGGAAAATTTCAGCAGCAATAATAATTTCAATTTGTATCACGTCAAGGTGCATGTTTTGTTGGTCCAGTAAGGGTAGCAAAAGGCATTGAAAGGCAATGAGACTTTATCGGAGATGATGATAAAACAAGAAAAATCTAATCTACTAGAGCACATATATAGCACTATTCTATTATCATGGTCAGATAAAGTACTGCAAAAAAGTTGTAGAAGAGAACTTTATGCTGCTCTATAGCTAAAATTAGAAAGTCTTTACATGAAAAAGTCTCTTACTAATCATCTTTATTTAAAGCAAAAACTCTACATTCTTTGGATGAAAGAAGGCATACCTATTAAAGATCATCTTACTTAATTTACTAGAATTATTATGGATCTTAAAAACATTGATGTCAAGGTTGATGATAAAGATCAAGCCTTAATGTTGTTATATTCTTTACCTCATTCATTTAAGCATTTTGTTAATACTATGCTCTATGGAAGAGACACCCTTACAATGGAAGATGTCAAGTCATCGCTTAACTCTTAGGAGTTAAAGAAAAAGGTGTTAGAAAATTATGGAGAAAATCAAGTGAAGGGCTTGTTTGCCAAAGTTCGAACTAAGGAGAAAGGCTTAACCAGTAACAGAGGTAAATTTCAATCAAAGTCCAAAGGTCAAAAAGGAAAATGCAGGAACTGTAAGAAGGAAGGTCACTGGAAGGCAAAATGTCCGAAACTCAAAGATAAAAAGGATAAGGCGGATAATACCTCATATGATGGTGATACTGCCAATATTGCTATAAACAATTCTGATGTTTTCGAATATGTTCTGACCATATCTTCTAGTTCATTTGATGATGCTTGGGTTCTTGATTCTGGATGTTCCTATCACATGTGTCCTAATAAAGACTGGTTTATTAATTACCAGTCCATTAATGGTGGAACTATTCTTATAGGAAACAATATGTCTTATAAGGTTGTTGGCATCGAAACAATTTAAGTTAAGATGTAAGATGGTATTGTAAAAAATTTGACTAGTGTTCAACATGTCCCAAAACTAAAGAAAAAACTTATATCTTTAGGAACACTTGATTCTAAGTTTTATGCTCAAGGTAGAGTGTTAAAAGTTTTAAAAGGGGCTCTAACAATTATCAAAGGAAAATTGATGAATGGCCTTTATCTGCTATAGGAAAGCATAGTTGTTGGTGCAACTTATATATCATCTTCATTAGACTCAAACTTAGACACTACTCATTTATGGCATATGCAATTAGAGCATATGAGTAAGATATGGATGTCTATCTTGAGCAAGTGTGGATTGCAAGATGGTTTGAAAATTGGAAAGCTTAAATTTTATGAACATTGTGTTTATGGGAAGGATACTATAGCAAAGTTCAGTACTGCCATCCACAACACTAAGGGCATAGTTGACTACATCCATTGTGATCTTTAGGGCCCTACGCTTGTTCTGCTAATAGGTGGTGGCAGATACCTATTGACTTTTATTGATGAATTTTCTAGGAAAGACTAGTTATATTTTTTGAAGCATAAAAATGATGTATTCCCTACCTTAAAGAAGTGGAAAGTGCTAATTAAGAATCAGATTGACAAGAAGAATAAGCACTTGAGAATTAATAATGGTATGGAATTTTATGGAAGTTAGTTTAATAAGTTATATGAAAATAAAGGCATAGTGAGACACCGCACTATGCAACACACACCACAGTAGAATGGAGTTACAGAATGTATGAACAGAACTCTACTAGAGAAAGCACGTTGTATGTTTCAAATGTTGGATTGTCTAAAGATTTATAGGCTAAAGCTGTAAACATGGTCTGTTATCTTATGAATCAGTCTCCATCAATAGTAATTGAATTGATGACTCCTATTGAAGTATGGTCTCAAATTAAAAATATTTGGGTGTCCTGTATATGCTCACACTAAAGTTTGTAAACTTAAGCGAAGGGCACAAAAATGCATATTTCTTGGATATGTAATTGGAGTAAAGGGTTACAGATTATAGTGTACTGAACCTAATTCTCCTAAGTTCATAATTAGTAGAGATGTCAAATTTGATGGGTCATCCATGCTTCATCTGAAAAAGGAGGTTATCAATACTGAAGATACTTATGGTGTTAATAAGAAGGTAGAGCTTGAGGTAGAAAAATTAAAGAAAGAGCAAGAATGTATCTCTAATTAGTCCATTCAAGATGATGAAAATAAGCCTAATGAAGAAGTTATCACTCCATAACATCAGCGACCATATAGTATTGCCCTCGATAGAGATAAGAGGATAATTAAACCACCTCAAAAATTTGAGTATGCAGATTTGGTTTCTTATGCTCTATTAGTGGCAGAAGATGTTGAAATTCATGATCCTATTACTTATTATAAGACTGTCACAAGTAGTGATTCTGTATAATGGTAAGTTGCTTTGAGTAAAAAGGTTGAGTCACTTCACAAGAACCAAACATGGGAGCTAGTGAAACCACCAAAAGGACAAAAGATTATTGGCTACAAATGGGTCTTCAAGAAAAAGGAAGGAACCCCAGGTGTTGAAGCAACATGGTTTAAAGCATGCTTACTTGCAAAGGGCTTTAGTCTGAGAGAAGGAATAGACTTCAATGAAGTATTCTCTCATATTGTAAAACATAGCTATATTCACGTGTCACTCACCATGGTTGCACTGTTTGATCTAGAGCTTGAATAGCTTGATGTTAAAATGACTTTTCTACATAGTGATCTTGAAGAACAAGTCTATATACAACAACCAGTGGGTTTCATAGTTCAAGGAAAAGAAGATCATTCTTATCTTCTGAAAAAAGTCATTATATGGCTTAAAGCAGTCTCCTTGGCAATGGTATAAGAAGTTTGACACTTTCATGATAAATCATGGTTATTCTAAGAGTAACTATGATAGCTATATGTACTTAAAAAAATCTCTATTGGTTCATTCATTGATTTGCTGTTATATGTTGATGACATGTTTATTGCTGCCAAGAACATGTCTAATATCAACATTTTAAAGGAATAGTTGAGGAGTGAGTTTGAAATGAAGGATTTAGGAGTAGTAAAGAAGATTTTAGTAATGAATATTCACAAGGATTGGAGTGAAGGAAAGTTATACTTGTCCCAAAAGAGGTACATTGAAAAAGTACTTGAGCATTTTAGGATGCAAAACCTGTTAGTACTACATTAGCAACTCATTTCAAGTTGTCAAGCTATGTCACGACAAATAGGTGAAGAAAAGGAACATGTTCCTTATGCAAGTGCAGTTGGAAGCATAAAGTATGCTATGGTTTGCACTTGTCCAAATACTTCACATGTTGTTAGCATGGTGAGTAGATTTATGGGCAATCCTAGAAAAGCTCACTAGCAAGCTCTTAAATGGATTTTGTGGTATCTTAAAGGTACTTTAAATATTGGCATGGTACGTGATAAAAGTTCTAATACATGGAGCAATGTTGTTGGCTATATGGATTCTGATTATGTTGGAGATTTAAATAAAAGGAGATCTCTAATTAGATATGTCTATACTCTTTCTGGTTGTGCCATAAATTGGAAAGTGACTTTATAGTCGACTATTGATTTATTTACTATAGAGGTAGAATATATGGCAACTACAAAAGCAGTAAAAGAAGCCATCTGGCTTAGGGGTTTGGTTAGTGATTTTGGTTTGACACAAGATGAGACTATTGTTCATTATGACAGTCAAAGTGCAATACATTTGACAAAAAATCAAATGTATCATGAAAGGACCAAACATATTAATGTCAAATATCATTTTAATCCAGAGATTATATCTAAGGGTAATGTTTTAGTGAAGAAAATTAGTATTGTTGATAATCCAATTGATATAATGACCAAGTCAGTTACGGTATCTAAGTTCAAGCATTGCTTGGACTTAATTGGTGTTTAAAGTATTTAAGTTGCCCACTGGGGCTTTTGAGAAGGTAGCATATTGGTTCACTATTTTGAAGACTTGAAAATAATACAAGTTAAGGTGGAGATTTGATCATTATGTTTTAATTGTTGCTTGACATGGACAACCACTTGATATACTTTGAAGATAAGTGGATATTTAGATAATTGGCTACTAACCACATGAATTAAGATTAGTGGATAATTGGCTAATGACCACAAATTATTTCTTTAATTTGTGGCCATGTATTATTACTTCTCATTGGCTATAAATAGCCTTACTCTCCATTTATTTAACAGAAAAAAAAAAGAAATATAAGCAAAGCATATTTTCTTAGTGTGAGTAATTTGGTGAGTTTTTGGGTTTAAAAACTTAGGTGTGTTCAAAATTTGAGTGTTGTCTAGCCATATTTTGTAATCTCCTTTTATTACCATAATGAAAATTATTTTGTTGCCTTTGACCATGGACATAGGCTTTACCAAACCACATTAAATTATTGTGTGCTATTATTTTGTTTATTATGCTCAATTAATTAGTTGTAAGCCCCTTACATTTCAACATTTACCACCATTAATCCAATTCAAGATTGGCATGAAGTCCCTAACATTCGTTGCTCCTTCATTAGTTATAGGTTCCTCAATTATCTACCTAAATAGCATTGCCTCTTCTTCATCACTTACATTATCTCCATAGTACCTCTTCCTTGTAACCATTCTTATAACTATGTTAAATGTTAAGTCTTTGAACTTGGATTTTAGCTCTACCTTCAAAAATGCATAGAGCGAACAATGAGATAGATTAACAATAAGTCTCTTGATTTTGTCTTTTCGAATGCCTATGAGTTCGTTGAGATAATGAGTCGAGAAGAACTTTAAATTGCCAACACAACGAAGGTTGCGCCAATGGTCACCATAGGGTGCCTGAGCTATAGTGGAGTAGTTATAAGCTATGTATTTGGCCATGAGCAGTTTCAAACAGTTAGTAAAAACTATGTCATTTCTTATGAAACACTCTTTAGCAACAAAGAGGGACAAGATGATAATTGCAAGGTGAGAACCAAAGTGCAGGGAGATGATAGAGCCATATTTTTGAGATAGCTGATAAAGAGCATGGTGCATGGGCGATTTCTTAAGGTGGAGATGTTTGCTAAATGGAAGTGCAGGTGGGCTTGGAGGGAGATTTTTATTAGTTCTTGATTGTGAAGTGATTTTAAGCCAAGAAAGAGTATGAAAAAGCACAAGAAAATGTACAACACTTCCATGGTTGCTTTTTTTATTTTAAACATTATCCTATATATATATATATATATATATATATATATATATATATATATATATATATATATATATATAGGATAATGTTTTATGTAACAACTTGCTACATGAATAGTGTTGTCACAAAGAGAGAAATATTTTTATGTCATCACTTTCCAATTGATAACCCATGTATATGAGGGAAAACATGTCATTTTTACTCAAAATTTTATTTTTTACTGTTTGTGACATTACTATTTATGTAGCAAATTGCTACATGTATAATTGTTAGTATATGCCATTGTAGAGTTATAGACTTCGAGTCATAATTTTTTTTTTGCATGTCAAAATTTTTTTTATGCATATTGGCATTCTAGCCACTGTGGAATTTTTCTTGCAAGACCAGCAGCTGCCATAATTGCATATATTGATGTGAACAATGATATTTTTTCTTGCGTGGTGATGAACGTTGCATCTGGCCATTGTTATGGAGAAAGAAAACAATAAAATAGATTGTCTAATAAAAGTGAATATATTCATTTTTTGAAATTATATAAATAAAATCTTCTACAATATTTTTATTAAAAGCAGTAAATAATTCTTTTTATCATACATACTATTATGAATATTTATATCAAATATTATATATACAATGTCTATATATATAATCAAATACACTATCAATAGCTATTACTATAATTTTACCAAACACTTAATATTAGTTAGCTATCAATTGATGAACTTTTAAGGGAAGATAATATTGTGTTTTTTGAACAAGCTATGAAAAGGAAAATTGAAACCCTTCACTCTTGATCATAATGATTAAGATAAAGGTGAGAAACTCTCTTTTATAGAATGAAAATTAATGGTGCAATTGTGTACTAAAAAGGAATATCTACAGGTTATAATTGTGCCTAAAATGATGCCTGATTTTGAAGGAATGTTTGGTATTATTTTGCATAGGAGAAGATTTTACTCTAATGGTTTCAAATTAACCAGTTATCTTTCCCTTAATTGAGTTACTACAACCACAAGATGTATTGCCTATGATTCCCTTAAGTTTGTAGTTTTGCCGTTGCTTTGTTTTCCATTTTGGTTTCCTTATTGCTTGGTATTGTTAATATCCTTCCTTAAGTTAAGGAGTGACAAAGGATGCACACCTAACTTTTCTCGAAAGAATAAAGTAGCAGCTTTTTGTAATGATTTTGTAAGTTTGTTAGCAATATGCCATTTTAATGGAATATAACTGGTAACAATAACACCTAAAATAACCTTCTCATGAATAAAATGTTAGTCAATAGCAATATGATTAGCACGAGCATGAAAAATAGGGTTAGCAACCATGTGAGGTGCACTCATGTTGTCACTAAATAGTTGTAGTGGTTGAGATAAAATAATTCCAATGTCTTTAAGAATGTAGTAGATCCATGTTATTTCAGTAGTAGTAAAGGAAGGTATCTATATTCCACTTTGGCACTTGAATGTGTAACTGTGGGTTATGTTTTGGAGGATCATCATACACAGTTGGGTCTAAGAAATATATAATATCCAGTGGTACTTCTATGAGTTTGCGAACATCCTATCCAAGCTGCATTATAAAATCCATTTAAATGAAAGTTACTTTAAGATAAAAATCTTATACCATGGTTAAGCATGCCTTTGATGTAATGAAGAATCCATTTGATGACATGAAGATGAACTTTTGTGGGATTGTGGAGATGTTGAGATATGTGATTGACAGCATAAGCAATGTTGAGTCTGGTGAAGTTGAGGTATTGAAGGCTTCTAACTATACTTTAAAATTCAATGGTATTTACATGTTATTGATCATTAGGTTACTTTTGAAGCTTGTGTGCAATGGGAGTGGCAATATTTGATGCATCCAAAAGTTTAGTTTGAGTAAGAAAATCTTTAGCATATTTTATTTGCAATAAAAATAGTCCACCTAAGTAGTATTTGATTTTAATACCAAAAAAGTAGTGTAGAATTCCTAAATCCTTATGGGCAAACTCACACTAGGTTGAGTAATGATTTGTGTGTGTCATACCTTAAATTCAACTATCCTTAAAAAGGTGCAATGATGAAACAAACCTCTGAGATGACTAGAGTCTACTCATTTGTAACACCTTTAAAGTGTGCAAACTTAGAAAACCTAACCGACCCCACCAATGTGCAAAATTGATCACTGAGCCATTAAGTTATGCTCTAACCTTATGAAATATGAATTATCGGAACAATAAGAAGGTTATTCCAAGAAATCCCTTCTCGGAACACCCAGCTTATTGGACTAGTGTTCATTTTATTAGACCAGGACCTAACTTTGTGGATAAATAAAATTCAATTTTGACAAAATGGACTTTGAAAACATGTCTTAAAGGCTCTAAAACCTCAAGAAGTGGTTCCGAAATGGTCCAACACAACCCAAGGATTAGCGCATGATGCTTAAAAGTGCACGTAAAAGCCATAAACACCCCTAGGTGTCAGACGCTAAAATCAAAGCCAAACCAAACAAAACCGACTTTGGAAACACATTCGAGAGGCTCCAAAACCTCTGGGAGTGGTCCCAAAATAGTCCAAAATAACCTAAAAGATTAGTGCATATCGCTTAGAAGTGTGTGTAAACAACCCTAGGTGTCATGTGCTAAAATTAAGGATGAATTTGACAAAATGAACTACAAAAACATGTCCGGAAGGCCAAAAAACCATAGGAACCAACCTTAGAAAAGCCTGCATAAGCCCGAATGGAGTGCCTAATGTGTGAAAGTGTGCATAACTACATGCGAGCGTATGTTTCCATGCTCCAACATGTAACTATGCACCAAACATGCAGTCACACGCACTTCACATGGCCACGTGCTCTGTCCTAGGGACATGCATGTGACCATGCTTATACCCCTCCTATTCCACACATTTTTCATTATAAATAGGCACCTCCACACCCCATTTTAAGTAAGGGGAGCAAGTGGAAACATATATACACTTAAGAAATCTGTCTAATTGAAGGTGTTGGAAACCCCTTTCCATATAGTTTTTGCTCTCCCACTATCTTTTTCTTAGGAGATTAGACCTCTTTTCAACCAAACCAAGCCTCATCTTTGTCAAAGCATGCTTCAAAGGTACATAAACGAGCATTATTCTGTTGTCATTTTAAACCTTTCAATGAGGAAAGTTTGATAATCCCTCGAAGCTAAAGCTTTAAAACCCATACAAACTTAGTCAAGTCTGAGGACCACATAATCATTTTAGCATGTTTATTTTATTACATCGCTAGCATTTGGGAATACTGTTGTTCTTGTGTGATGAGACTAGCAATTTTGCATGCTATATGAATAATTTATGTTTTATTATGCTCATTTCATATGATCATTATGCATCCTCTAGTTTCGAAACATGAAACCACATCATAAATATGAATAATGTAAAAAGTTCAAATCTTAGAATAGAGTCATCATGTCTTTGGTCCAGTGATGACATCATGCATCGCCTATATTATTATCATAGCATAAATAATCACTATAAGAACGCATGGTCATCTACATTTCACTTACTCTTTCAAATGATCAAGTGTCCATTGCTTATCCCATTGTTCATGAGATCGAGCAAGCTATGTGAATGGTCACATTTACCCTATAGATTTATCATATCTAAATAAGATTTACTTAACCATAATCTCTTTTTCCTTTTATATGTATTTTATTAAGAAAGTGATGTAATGGTATTATCTTTAGCTTTATCTTCCACTATTTAATGAATTGTGTAAATGCTATACAAACTATCATTATCAAAACTAGGGTGTTGCAGTAGCTATACATCGAACATCGTATAATGAGAAATATTTAAAAAGTAGATGCGATCCCCTGAACCCAAAAATCTCTGCTAAGGGTAATACTCACTGAGTGACCCGATGTTGTCCTTTTCTTTTCTCGATTTTCTAAAAATCGGGGTGGCGACTTCATAAAATAAAAAAAAATGTCTCATTCCTCCTGAGACCAATCCTTTGTCCTTATTTAGTAAAGTTGCCATGTCACCCGAAAATAAAATGAAAAGACCCTTATACAACTAATTCATCTCGAAACCAAAAACAAGAGATGTGAAACAAAAAGGTCACTCACAGTGGCGACTCCACTAGGGACTTCTAAGTAAGAGAGATTACCTTGAAAATGACTATTTCTCATTATGCAATGATCAATCGTATAAAGCCCCTCACCACTGCATTTGCACTACACATCACACATGCACCATTGGTCCATAAAAGCCTCAATAATACTAAATGACATCGCGACCATGATTTCACTTGAGTCATAGGATGACAAATATATGGTATTATCACCTTTAGTCTTTACTCATACATTCGCCGAACTCATCTGACCAAAGTCTGTAACTTAAGTCCTAAAAGAGGGCAATCAAGTTACCAAAAGAATGCTAGACTCACTTACCAGAGTCTAAAACCCTAGTCATATAGGGGCATTCTCACTAAAGGAACCCTTAGCCTTTCACTTTGGCTCAGCTCATGTAGATAAACTAGTAGTAACATCCACTAGGATTCCACCAAGTTGTGCATACTATCCCTATCCTGACATTGTTCGTCTGACTTGATATTCATAAAATGACATAACTCTCCTAATGTCTATCATCGAATGACATTATAATATTAGTTTTCATAATATGTTCATGCTCAAGACTATGTGATTCTCATCTACTTCATGTGAGCCTAAAGCATGGGGAATGATAAGGATGATGTACCTCAGCTTGAATACTCTGTGTAAAGTAACAAATAACGGCATCCCTTAATGACATAACCTATGAGACATCATCCATTTATCCTTATTAGATCAAATGAATGGGTTAGGAATCTAACTTGATTGTGGACCTTTATGTCCGCAAAATCAATCTACAAAATATCAAATGATACTCTCATGACTCTTAGTAAACATATCGAATATCGATATGGGGGAAAGAACTTGAGCTCTCTCTAATTGACCTTGGTCTTATGCATATGGGTGTATATGAGCTCTGGACATTATTTAAAGCCCAACAATTGACCTCCACATTAACATCATGTGGTTACCTCAAACGTATTTTAATATCATTCCTCACTTTATCCTTTGGTTTTGATTAATATAAATTGAAACAACCTAGTTCTGAGAGCGAAACCATAGTGCCCTAATGACTAAAGGTTTAAAACCTACCTAGGAAAGGGACTGAATAACCTCATGGAGAAATAAAGTTGGAAGCAAGAGCTTGCTTATGATTGGTTTTTTCACTATATAGGAAAAACTAACAAGCTTTAATCATGCATACATAATATACATGTACTAACCACTATTTCTTGTAGGAATAATCATCTTTCATTATAGGATTTTGCATCCATTCCATGCATACATGCTCACCCCTTTTCTTTTGTAGGCGCACATTATGGATCATTCATTTAGCTAACCTTAATAAATGCATAAGAATCTTACATCTAATATGAGTGACCAAGAAGATACTTCTCACTAGCAATTCGAAAGCAGGCTAAAAAAAGGGATCCAAAAGCTGCTCATTAATGGTACAAAAGCAGAAATTCTTCAAGCCTAAATCAATGCCAAAAGTGCCTGAGATGGAAATAGCACACTACTAAATGAAGCTTCTACATCTGTTCACCTGAGGGTAGATAAGGCAAAGGGAATTCTTTGTGCTCCAGTTCAAGTTGATGATAATGATGACTATTACCAGGATCTCAGAGATGTACCAAAAGTTACAAAAATTGTTGACATGACCAAGCCTGAATCAATAAGGGAGGTCAAATTATTGGCTAACAGAATGGCTCAGTTAGAGTTTGCCTTCAAAGGCAAAGGGACTCATAGCTCCAAAAGCTTTACTGACTTGGCACTATTTAAAGAGAATCCACTTTTAAATGATTTTAAACTACCAAACTTTGCTAAGTTAGATGGAACAGGGGATCCAAGGGTCCATTTAAGGCAACATGCTACCTTTATAGCTTCTACAAAGCTTATAGAATCTCAAATTGTTTGATTCTTCTTTACATCATTAGAGGAAGGACTGAAGCCATGGTTCCTTGACCTTGAAGATGAAAGAAAAAGTGATTGGCTACTGCTAACTCATAATTTTATTAAGTAGTGTGAATACAATATTTAGCTAGACATCACTCGAAGAGATCTTGAGACAACAAAGTAGAAACCCAGTGAAGCTTTTTTTGATTATGTCACAAGATGGCAAGGAAAAGCAATTAAAATGAGAAACCGTCCTCTAGAGGATGAATAAATAAAGATGATAATCAAAGGGGCACTACCGCACTTCAGAAAATAGATTATCTTTGCTCATTATCCTAGCTTCGGAGCTCTTTATCAGGTTAGGATCAAAATAGAGGATGAGGAACCTTAGCAAGCCAAGAATACCTTTCACCACAATACCCAACCAAACATCCAAACATCCAAATCACCTTCACTTGAGCCACAAAAATAAACATGATCCAACCCGACACCCATAGTTCACCATCAATCAATGCCATTAGACCATTGAGAAAGTTCTCAAACTTTAACCTCCTATTATCTAAAGTATTCCAAAGACTCCAATAAAAAGAACCTCTTACAACCTCAAGAACTTAGGCCTCTTCCAAACCTACTACCCCCTTAGAATAACCAAAAATTGTTTTGCCACTTTCACTAAGTGCTCAGTCACACCATTAGTACATATAGAACCCTTAAGAATGCAATCCAAAACCTCATTGACTTTGGAAAAATTAACAATTTAGAAAAATGACCCAGCATCAAGACCAATCCTCTCCCAAACTATCAAAACATACCTCCACCAACCATCAACATGATTTCCTTCAATCTACTAGTAAACCTTATTGAACAATTGATCTAAGACATCCAAGAAACCCAAGAAAAGCACTCAGAAGACAAACTTTTGAGTCTTATTCTTGAACCCCATATTTTGATAAATAGTGAAGTGATTGATTGCCCTTACTCATAAGAAGCAGACACAGGCAAAAATTCTAGCAGTGATTGTAAAGTATGGGACTTACTAGGCCAACCATCTGGGAAGTTCGACTATAAAGTCAAGTACATAGCGCCCCCTGCTACCTATACACACTTAAAAGATATAGTATCCTCAGGATGGGGAGAAGAATTTGACATCAAAGATGAGTTTTCAATACTATTTAGCTTTAGAACCTAAAAGAAATGGGGATTGATATACGGTATGACTCTAATGATCCTGAAATCATTGTTTGGGACCAAAATAGCAGTAAAAAAGTAGATAGCAAGCAGTTGAGGAGCCCTCACTAGCAGTTAATCATGTAACTTGAAGTTAATTATGTAACTTGCAGTGGGTGGGTATATTAACCTCTTAAGAAAGAAAGGATCCCTCTAAAGGAAAAGAAGTAACAAGTGATCAAGCTCCAACCAAAGAGGAAGACACTATCCTCCAGTAGCTTAAGAAGACTCAGGCACAAGCCAGTATCTAGGACCTACTCATTGCCTCCAATAAGCACAGGGATGCCTTTGTTAGAGCACTAGATGAGGCAAAGATTACCACTAATGCCTCACCTTACAAGATGATAGCCTCCCTAATGAAAGCTCTTTCTAATGCAATCACCTTTTCAAATGAATATTTGCCCCTTGAGGGAAGGGTCCACAACCATCCTCTCTTCATATAAGCAATTGTTAGATTTAAGAAGACTCTGTGTGTTATGGTGGATAATGGATCTACCATTAATGTTTGCCCCTTGAGGTTGCTACATAAGTTTGGGATGAATGTTGAAAACCTGGAAGAATCCAATGTGGTTATACGAGCCTATAGTGATTCAAAAAAGTCAGTCATTGGCACTTTCAAAGTAGTAGTCGCATTGGGTGATATCAAATCAGTAATATAATTTACTGTCTTGGACATCCCTCCAACTTTTGGCCTACTACTAGGAAGACCTTAGTTCCACCCACTAAAGGGCATACCTTCTACTATGCATCAAAAGATCAAGTTCCCTCTGAACAGAAAGGTTGTTACCAATTCTACTTAAACAAATAACATTATTGCCTATCTGAATGTGGTCCCACTAGGATTTTGGTTTTCTATAATCAATGATGGTCATGTCAATTCTAAAGTTACTGTTATGATCAAGAAGATGCAATATCTATATCAAACAAGATTAAGAGGAAGGAACATTAGGGTTATAGAATTCCCTGACTTCTAAGGATAGACCAACAGATATGGTCAAGGGTACGATCCTAAAAAGGACACTAGGGCTAAGAATCCAATCTCTTTTGTGGCTAAAAGCTCAATTAAAGTTTACTAAGGACAAGCTGAAAAGTGGCTAAGCAACGAAATTGAGAAATCAGGGTTTGAGATCTTCAATGACACCCTCAAAGGAAAGCACTCACTAGATATGGTCATTGAGACTAACATCAATGAGCTTATGAGAAATCTAGAACTAGAATCTAGGAGTAAAACTATCGATTATGCTCATGTTGTTGCCATCCTCAAATCAAGCATCAATGATATCCTATTTGAAGACATTGCTGATGATGATCTCTGTACTTTTTCTAAAACTGATGATGTAATGAACTCCAAAGTTAATGAAATGAAGTCAGATTTTTCTTACTTGTTTGATGTTTTCCTGATGCTAGTGTGCATTGCATTAATCAAAACATTAGCATATTTGACATTCACTCCATATGCACTAAATCATTTAATATTGGCACAGAATCTGAACCACACATTTTGCATATTTCAAAAGATGTTACCCCTGAAGAGAAGAGAGAAATTGAAAAAACATTAATAAAATATTCAAAAGTATCTGCCTGGACATATGAAAATATGCTTGGTATTGACAGAGACATTGCTCAACACTTCATTCCTATTAATGATGGGTGCATACCAGTTAAGTAGAAATTGAAAAGACTCAGACCAGAATGGGCACAACTAATGAAAGAAGACATTGAGAAGCATATCAAGGCAAAGTTTGTAGAGGTAGTAGACTATTCAGAATGGTTAGCAAACATGGTGCCAGTGCCAAAGAAAGACGAAAGGGTAAGAATCTACATTGACTATAGAGATATGAACAAGGCCTGCCCAAAAGATGATTGCCCACTACCTCATATAGATATGCAATGTACTCCTTTATGGATGGATCTTGTAGGTACAATCAGATCCTAATGGCTATTATTATCAAAGTAAAGATAGCTTTCATAATGGAATGGGGTGCTTATTACTACAAAGTAATGCCCTTCAGACTAAAGAATATGGAAGCAACTTACTAGAGAATGGCAACTACAATGTTCCATGATATGATACATAAAGAAGTAGAGGTGTACATTGATGACATGATGGTCAAGTCAAAAACCATGGAAGAATACTTGATAGACCTTGAAAATTTCCTTAAAAGAGTTAAAAAGTACAGTCTCAGGCTTAATCCAAAAAAATGCATATTCGAGGTCACTTCACGAAAGATGCTGGGGTATGTTGTCAATCAAAATGGGATTAAAATGGATCTAAACAAAGCAAAAGCAGTTAGAGATATGCCAGTGCCAAGAATGGAGAAAAAAATCATAGTGTTTCTAGGGAAACTACAATTCATCAACAGATTCATCACTAAGTTGGTAGTGGTGTGTAAATCGATCTTCAAGCTACTCATAAAAGATCAGCAAATCGAATAGAATGAGTAGTGTCAACTAGCATTCGATAAGATTAGGAACTACCTAGCCAACCAACCAGTTATAAGACCACCTAAACCAAGGATATCTTTAACCCTGTATCTAGCCCTTAAAGGAAATGCAATTGGAGCAATGTTACCCCAAGAGGGAGAAATAAAAGTAGAACATGCAGTCTACTACTTAAATAAGAAGATGTTGTAGTATGAGGAGAAGTACAACCAAGTCAAATAGATATGCCTAGCAATGGTATGGGTATTGAAGAAACTTAGAGATTACTTTCAAGTTGATCTAATAAGCATTCATTTGATCTAATAAGGACAAAATTCAAGTTGTGTCTAAAATGGACCCAATGAAGTACCTCTACAAAGCTCCCTCTGTAGTAGGAAAACTTGCCAAGTGGCTCATGCTGCTAATAGAATTCAATGTGCAGTATCTAACTAAGAAGGCAGTGGTTGAATTTCTAGCTCTCAACCCCATTCCAGACTTAAAAGAAATCCAACTAGACTTCCTAGATGACCTCAATTCAACCATCAAAATCCAAGGTTATTTTGATGGAGCGATCAATCAGTTTGGTATAGGAATCGGTGCCATATTATAATCCCCAGAAGGTGATGTAGTACCAATGGCCAAAAAGCTCAAATTTAGAGTCAAATAATGAAGCAGAATATGAGGCATGTGCACTCAGAATAGAAGCACTAAAATCCATGAATGTTTTAGAAGTCGAAATCTTCAGAGATTCCATGCTAGTAATCAACCATGCCATGAAAAAGTAGGAATTGAAAGAGCAACACTTAAGGCCTTACTTGGACCACCTAAGGCTACTTACCATGTCCTTCCAAAAACGCAAATTCATTCATCTATCTAAGAATCAAAATCAGATGGCATATGCACTTGCTTCCCTAGTATTAGTGTGGGATGGACCATCCAAAATGCCTATGAAGCCTTTAATCCTAATTAGATAAGGACAACCTTGTCATAAGAGCTACATAATAGCAAAGACAAAAATAGCTAAAAAACCATGGTTCTATGACATCCAGAGATATCTAAAGGAATAAGCCTATCTTGATCAAGCAGATGAAAGAGATGAAGTAGTCATTCGACAATTAGCAACAAAATTCACATCACACCAGGGTGTGCTATACAGAAGAACCTTGGATAGTTTACAACTCTAATATCTTGATGAAAGTAAGGCTACATGAGCAATAAAAGAATTACACGAGGGTGTTTATGGTTCACACATGAGTAGAGCAATCCTAGCTAAGAAACTAATCATACAAGGGTTCTTCTAGATAATAATGATGGATGACTGTATCAAATTTGTATAGAAATGCCATAAGGATCAGATCTACAGGAATGTCAGCTACCTCCCCAAGACAGAACTGCATTACATCTCCTCTCTGCGGCCCTTCTCAGTATAGGGACTAGACATAATTAGGGAAATCCACCCAACAGCTTTGAACGGACACAGGTTC
This sequence comes from Mallotus nudiflorus, assembly GCA_947683625.1. Lineage (NCBI taxonomy): Eukaryota > Viridiplantae > Streptophyta > Magnoliopsida > Malpighiales > Euphorbiaceae > Mallotus > Mallotus nudiflorus. Next base: position 834,689 of record CANTUR010000282.1, on the reverse strand, counting down.
ATTTTAATGGCAGTGGATTACTTCATAAAATGGGTCAAAGCAGAATCATTCATAATGATAGGAGCCAAGAAAGTGGCCAAATTCATCAAAAGAAATATGTTCTGTCGATATGGGATCCCCCATCACATGATCTCTAACAATGGTGTCCAATTCCAAGGGGAAGTTAGAGAACTACTAAGGAGTTATAAGGTGGAACATCATAAATCTTCTCCTTACCGACCATAAGCAAATGGGGCCGTTGAAGCTACAACATGAATGTTAAGAAGATTTTATCAAAAATGACTCAGACTTAATAAAATTGGCAAACAAATTTCCATATGCCTTATAGGGGTACCAAACATAATCAAGACTTTAACTAGAGCAACTCCTTTCTCGCTAGTATACGAATCAAAAGTAGTGCTTTTAGTTGAAATAGAAATCAAGTCTCTTAAGTAGCAATTGAATATGAACTACTAGAAGTACAATGGGCTTAATAAAAGCACCATAATCTCACCCTCTTAGACAGTCGAAGGTGTAAGGCACTATACCACACACAATTATATCAGGCTCAGCTAGCCAAAACCTTCAACAAGAAAGTGAAACATAAGAGTGTGAGAGTAGAAGATCGGGTGTTAAAGAAAATGAGGCAGAATGTTCCAGGCCCAAGAGGGAAATTCAGATTGAACTGGGAAAGCCCATACTTAGTCAAACATTTCTTATCAAAAGGAGCATTCAAGCTAATGGATTCTAAAGGCAACAAATTTTCTGAACTTGTCAATATAGACTGCTTAAAAAAGTACTACATCTAAGGCATAAAAAAATCCTGTTGAGTTTAAAACCTAAAAACAAAAACTCATGTAAAAATTAGTGACCTCCCGCTAGGTTGAAAACCCTACATAGGCAACCTAGGAAAAAGTTAGGGAAAGAGAGAAAATACTTAACTAGAAAACTTAAGAAGGCTAGTTAAGGACAAGGGTAACCTCGAGTTTAAAATTTGTATGAATGCACCCATGGTTTTCTTAAATGACTTTAAGATTTATGCAAAATGTCTTTGAAAGATGCAACACATTTTATCATCTTGAATTCCATCAAGCATGCTTTGTATTTTCTTTCATTAGATGACCATAGTTCTTAACTCTCTCTTTGAGATCAACCACTATCATTAAAGCCTCAAATTAAAAAAAAGCCCAGTTAGGTGTGAAGAAATCTAAGAAGAGACACCCTAGGAAAAAAAGCGAAGAAAAAGAAAACCTAATTAAGCACGAAAAGCTTTAAAAAGATACACCTTAGGCAAAAAAAGGGAAAAATAAAAAAGGCAGGTAAGAGTAATGGTAGACATCATCGATCATACACAACAAGAAGCATATATAGTCATCATCATATAAGTATCATATAACACATGTGGGATAAACACCCAGATATAATACCTAGAGTCTATAACCATGGGAAGATGATACAACAAAGCAAACCATAGACCAAAGGTCCTACACCTAGCTCCTAAAAAAACTACTTCAACCATGGTTGCCATCAAAAGTAAGCACCAATCCTGCCCAAGCATCTCCCTCATCCGATCTAGACTAATCATCATTCATTACAAAGGATGATAGCTGTGACTTTAGCTCACCAATAAAATTATAAGAAGTCGTATGCTCCTGCTCAAATTCATGGCTAGCATGATGGTGTTCAGCCTGCATATCATACACATATACATGAAACATGTGCATAAAATAAATAAGTATAATAAAGAAGGCATACCCTTTGAGTGGTTGCAAACTCCAAAAAATGCTACTGTGCACTCCCTGCAATGGTATACCAGTACTGACCAGAGGACACAAGAATCTACAAAATAGAGCAAATAAGTCAATCACCACTCGCTAAAAAATGACATAAAGATAAAATAAATGAAATAAACCATTAACATGAGTAGCGTCAAGAGGAGTAACACCCGACTGAGGAAAGCTAGGGCAAAGCATATCAAAATGCACTACTCTACTAAAGATATCTATCCCAAGAAAAGCCAAGGAAGGCTGAATAATCAAGTCCTCGAGAATAGTACTACCAGAACCCACACTGCTAGCATGGGCAATCACCTCAGTATGGAACATGCCCTCATTGTAGACACCTAATTTTGGGATGATGTGTTATGGATGTGCCAAAGGACTCTAATGATGAAAATATCATGAATAGGTCTTCAAAATTTAATCTTTAAAATTCTAAGGGTTTAAATGCATCTTTTCAAGGAAGGATTTAGTATTTTTAAGGACTAAATTGCAATGTTTTTTTAGGACCTAATTACAAAACTTAAATTCTTCCAAGGGTCTTTTTGTAATTAAATATTAAAAAAATACTTGTCAGAATTCCATAATTTCGATCAGAATTACACCAATTTTGACCGGAATTATGTAATTCCGATCGGAATTAAACCAATTCTTATCGGAATTGCACAATCTCGATCGAAATTGAATTCTTTCATCTATTTTTTTTTATTTTTTTAAATTCAATCCTAATTGGTTTAAAACTCCTAATTGGCTTTTAACTCTATCCTAATTGATCTAAAATTCCTAAATATAATTTTAAGTATTAATCTTATATTTTTAGGAATTAGAATCACGTTAGGATTGGGCTAGGTTTTCTAGTTCTTTTTCCACTATATAAAAAGGATGAAGAGTAGGAAAAAAAGGGAGGAAAAAAAAGGAGGTGGGAGAAGAAAGAAAAGAGAAACGTGTTTTTGAAGAGGGTTTTTTTTTTCTTTTTTTTCTTTTTTTGAGTTATTTTTCTACAAAAATTCCTTTTGATTCATCAATTAATTCAAGATCCTTGAAGAATTTTGAAGAAGAAGACTCAAAGACTTATTAAGAATGATGAATTACAAATCTGAGGAGTACCCTAAATCACTCATAATCATCATCATCTTCTTCTTATTCTTTTATTTATTTATTTCTTTTTGATGTTATTGATTATTTTTATTTTTTCGAGTTATTATCATAATTTATTCATTAATTATAATTTTATTTTTTTTATGGTGATTATGGAGAAAAATGCATGGTGATCATGTAGGAGGGATGAATTCATGAAAAGTTCGTGGAAAACTATGGATAAAGCCTCATAGAGACTTAGTTTCTAGGGTTTTTATTTTATTTTATTTGTTGCTTTATTCTTTTTATGTTATTAACTATTTTATGAATTAATATAATAGCCCAAATAGTGAGAGTTGTAAAATTATGTATGTGGTTGCATGTTTATTTTGATTAAATTGGTTAGTAAAACTAGGTTTCAATTAGGTAATTATTTAAAATCAATGGAGGAAGTAGATTAATTTAGGTTGCTCGATGATAAAATTAGGGTTTTAGTAAGGATTAATTTAACATTTGTTTGATCTTATTGTTTTTTTTTATGTTTTTTATTTATTTTTGGGCTTATTTATTATTTTTATGTGCTTTTAGGGGCCTTAAGCTCATTTTAGGTCTTGATTTATTTATTTAAGTTTAAGTTATTTTCTTTTATCCCATCTCACTTAATAATTAATTAGGTTTAATTAATTAAAATATACCTTTAGGCCTATAATTAATCAACTTTTAGGTTAGAAATATCCTTAGGCCCATTTAGTTAATTAGACACAGGCCCACCTAATTTAATTTAATTAATTTAGACTTAGCCCACTTAATTAAAGATTTTTCCATAACTTATAGATTTAAGATCACCTTAGAATTAAAATATATAGAATTAGGCCCATTAATTTGAATATCCCATAATTTGTAGATTTAAGCTCATATTTAGAATTAAAATTAGTAGAGTTAAGTTCATTTAATTAAAATAAAAAAGAATTAGCTCTTTAGGTTCTTATAATTTAAAATATGTAGATTTAACTCATTTATTTAAAATTCATGTAGATTATACTAACTTAAGGATTATGTGATTTATTGAATGCATTATTTACTTTTATATTTCATGACTAGTTTGCCTTAGAGTTGATTGTTTTTGAGGGTTTATATGAAATTGCATCTAAATATAGAATAAGATAATAATTCATAAAGTAATTCTAAATGAATACAAGACTGAAAGAAGTTGGTATTCCATATCCAGAATCTCCTGGTTGTGGTGTTAGCTTTCTTTTAAGGAATCGAGTACCACCTTTTCAATTTGTCCTAGTTATTACCCTAGGTGGTGACTCTCATCTCCACGCCATGTCTTTGTGACAGTGGTTAGTGTGTTCTCTAGAGCCCAGAGCTCAAAAAATTTCTTGGTTGCTAAAATCTTGGATGCTCGCTAAACCCCACCGTCTACAGTGACGACTCCACTGGGGATAAGAGATACTGATTCTACTTGTGTTCTTTAGAATTATTTTATTAATTATTATTTTATTCTTGCACTCATTCTGCATGTCCCTATTAACTGATGGCGTTGGTTTATGATTCCATGATTCCACTAGCTTCATGGGGTTATAGATTGGCTAACCATCACTCTTAGCCTTAACTCAGTCCAAGAGAGATTACCGGACTCATCTGACTAGAGCTTATAACCCAAGTCCTTAAGGGGGGTAGTCTTCTCTTGAGTTTGCAAAGGATGTCGTGCCTCAAATTGCTTGTGAATGTTGCCATGAGGTATTCCTATCTATAAAGGCCCAAGCCTATACTTTAGAAGCATGTTTAGGTTAATAAAGATTGGGCTAATCTTTTACACCTAGAAATGCTACTTTTGTGCTTCTATTGCTTTAAGAGATTTGGCATGCATGTCAGTTCCTAATATCCCCTGTTGATATTAAGACCAAGACCAAAAATCCTAGGAAAAGAGACTCACCATTAAATACGTGTGCGGGAGGAATAAGGTTAGAAGGATGTATGTATACCTAACTTGTTACTTGTTACTTATTGCATAGCATGTGCATCTTGCATACATGCATCTCATACATCATACTAACAATTTATCTTTCAACCATCATAGATTCATCCAAGTCTTCCTATGTTTGGAGTCAAAAAGGTGGCAGACTAATGAGAATTGATTCAAGCCCCCAATTGATCGCGAAAGAGATCCTTAGCATACTAAAAAAGAGCCCTATTAATCTGCTTTATTTAGAAGCTATACAACCTGAACAAACCAAAAGAATGGAATAACAAGAGGGAGGAAACTAGACCCTAGAAGATGTGAAAGGAGCACTGATGGATGATATGAGAGCAATAATGCAAGATAAGTTAAGACAAGCTCTAACGGGACTAATGCCACCACCTGCTGCTGCTGCACCACCCGCTGCAGCCAACCCACTTGCTATGGGTCCATTACCTGTTAATAATGACAATACTGGGGAAATGAAGCTGGTTGATGTTGAGAGTTATATGATTGAAAAAGCAAAAAAAGGAATCACTTGAGCAAGTTCAAGAGCTGGAATCCAGACAGATGAAGGCATTAACTCAGAAGATGTCTAAGATGGAGGAGTTGATGAGGGGACAAGGCCTAGGGTACCCGTTTGACTTTGATGATGCAATGCAATTTGAGGAAGATAGGCTACCTGAAAAATTTAAAATGCCACAGTTGCAGAAGTTCGATGGTACTGGGGACCCAAGGATTCATCTTAGTTAATACACAACTACTATGAGTACCACTAAGGCTCCTTTATCTGTGGTTACTAAGTTGTTTGTACTATCCTTAGAGGGTATGGCTGTTAGTTATTATCATGGATTAGAGAAGTCTATCCTAGCAGATTGGAGGGGTTGTGCACTGCTTTTCTAAAGTAATATAACTATAATACTAGGCTTGAGGTGTCCATAAGAGATTTAGAACTAACCAAGCAGAAGCCTAATGAATCATTTTCAGATTTTCTAACTAGGTTCATGAATAAGGTGGAATGATGAAGAACAAATTGGTAGAGAAGGATCAAGTTAAAATGATAGTCCAAAATGTGTCACCTAACCTAATGGAGAGGTTGCAAATGATGAACCCCAAGACATTTGTAAACCTTTATAATGATGGGTTACAGGCTGAAGAGATTGAACATGAGAAAAAGAATGCTACTAGGAACACCAGAGCAAGAAGCTACCCAACTGGGGGCATACAACAAAGAAGCACTAGCCTAGTTGTAGGAGTCCATGCTATTCAACAACCAAGGAGGTTCTCAAATTTTAAACAACCTTTGTCAAAAGTCCTAGAGTGCCTAATGGAAAAGGGCTTACTTCAACCTTTACCTACTCCAAACCCACCAAATCCAAATATCCCAGGCTATAACCTGAATAAACACTGCAAATTCCACTAAAACCTCCAACACTCCACAGATAATTGCATTCGCCTCAAACATGAAATCCAAAACCTCATAGATTCTAGAAAAATCACAGATCCTAAAAACCCAAGAACTAGAAGCAATCCTTTCCCAAACTACCAAAACATGCCATCTCCAACAACTATGACGATCAACTCAGGAGTAAGCGAGAAAGAAGTGCTACACTCCTTTGAGGACCTAGAACTTAAAACCAATGAGAAATCTCCTGATGCCCCTAAAGATGTGGAGCGAGTTAAAGATTTATTGGGTCAGCCCTCAGGCAAGTTTGACTACAAGGTGTTTTACACAAAACCACCTTCTTTTGACATACCCTTTGAGTCAATTATACCTACAGGATGGGGTGAGGACTTTGATGATGAGAAGATGCAAGACAATAAAAAACATAAAGTGGAAGTATGGAAGGATGGAAAGAAAGCAAAACCACTGAATGAGAGTTTCATCAAAGAAGGATATGGAAAGTATTACCTCAGTGCAAAGGAACTTGTCAATACCCGGTGTGAATAGGAGTAGGATCTATAAGGAATGGATTGTTAAGAACCTGGTGCAAGACAACAAGGATGAGGAAATGCAAGAATAGCTATTATGTCAGCCACCTGAAGGACCACCACCATAAGACTTAGCATCCTTAGCATGTAGAATAGGAAATAAATTTTGTTATTGTCTTCTTTGAATAAAATTTTAGTTTATTTAGAACTTGTTTTATTTTAGTGATCGATGATATAAATTCTGATTATGCTCACTTATGTAATATGCATCTTGATGGTACTACACATAATGATATTGATCGCATCTGCATGTTTTACAAAAATTTAATTCAATTATATTCATTCAATATGGGCATAAATGTAAACTTAAAGAATAGTCTTATATCACATGACATAACTTCTAAAGAGAGCAAAATATGAGGAAAATAAGAAGAGTGATAAAAAAAGAGAAGAAAAACAAATAGAGAGAAAAAGAAAAAGAACAGTAACGTGAAAAATTATAGAGAAAAATTCAGGATTAATTGATTATAGGAGTTGTGTCATGTGATATAATGAATGTTCTCATTTTTGCCCTAATGAATGAGTAAAATTGAATTGGAGATTTTTGTCAAATACTGTATATTCGTCTTTATCATATTGTATAAGTATCTGAATAGAAAGACATTACATAATGAAAGCTAAAATCAGAGTTATGAGATCATTATTTTAGTTATGTTTCCTTTGTAATTTTCCTTATAAGCTTAGGGTCCCCTTATACCTTGAGAATTTAAATGGCTCAATAACTTGCATTGCAAGTCTTGTCCTATAACTATCACCAATCATTGCTTCAATATCAAGCTTCATATTCTGCTCAAGAGTTCTTCAAAGTGCAAGTCTAGTTGATTTCATCATTAAGAACTCGCTTCGGTCAGTTTGCCCATTCCTCTACATCTCCAATGCATGAGATTGCAACTAATAAGGTTAATAAGTCAAAGGATCAGCAACAGTAGTGAACGACCTAGGTCTCTTGCACATAAAAATGAAAAAAGACTGCTAGAATAGCATGAATGAATCCAGAATGGAATTGGGGGCAAAATACAACTCAGGGGGCAAATGGTGTCTGCATTCAAAGAGCAAAAATGGATGCTGAAGTGTAAAAGCTAATACCTCAATCATTATATAGCAAAAATAGTAACAAAAAGAAAAGTTCAACAGTGCATCGATTAATCACAAGCTCTATTGTAAAGCCATAGGCCCTACTTGTTAGCCTAGTAATCAGTCTGATAAATCGTATCAGAAGCTTCAATATCAGAAGTACTAACAACGAATCATTCAATGCTTAAACTAATAGGTTATTGATAAGACACCTCATTCTTAGACTCTAAAATCAATAACATGGCTATGTTCCAAACAGGAGACCCATTAGGATCATGCACATCATACATAGCATGCATGCACATCATACATAGCATGCATACACTTGCATACATTTTTGGGAAATACTTGTTTTGTATAATAAAAGTCTTTGAGCCTAGAAAAGATTATACAGATACTCTGCTACTAACATTTGAAATTAGTGTTGTGAAAGTATAGGAAAGCAGTCAAAATGTGCACGTATGAAACATCTAAGAGAAAAAGGTAACACTATTAAGGTGAATTTGATGCTTAATTAGACTCTAGACTATAGAAGGCTAATAAATTATGGGCCCATCCAATAAGGGAATATCACCAACAGTGATACTTGCAAAAGCATCATCTTAGCAATCTTAAGAGCTAGATAGGACGCTCAAGCTCCTCAGATTCAACATCCATCTCCATAATCTCATCTAGAACATCCTCTAGAATATCTCTCAACAACAGTGAAATGAGTGTAGGGTATGGAATATGCTAATGAGAAGGTCTAACATATCAGCAATACATTCACCGACCCTAAAAATGGAAAATGCACTCAAAACTTGAAATGAATGCACTCTAAATAAAAATTATTTGATCATAAGATCTCTAACCCCTGAACCTTTTTTACAAAAGATGTCAATAAAAGGGAATGAAGCCCTCTACCATAGCATTAATGGAATCGCGAAAATATAAATGTAGCCCAAAGCCTCAACTTCAATGGTGGAGTATCATAACCCTACGATCAGAGATAAATCTAAAGGAAAAAACAAAAGAGAATGAAGAAGGTGAAAGGAACCGATACCTCAATGAGAATGGGAAAGTTTGCAAATGCTAATGATTCATCAGAAGTATCATTTTGCACGGAAAACACTCATCAAGATAATAAAAAGGGAAGTAACAGAAATCTATTCCTTAGATTCTATAATAAAGAACCCCCTCAATCATAAAATTCATAAATTAAAAGTAAATTCATCCACTTCACGAGATCATGTGCAAAAAGCCTATCTCATGACTTTTGATCATAGTGGCTTTCTTTTGTTAGCCTCATAGAATTCATATGAGTAGTTAACAGTTTTATGCTAAGTGTTTATAAACTCTAATCAATCTAATGCTTGCTTTGCACCCAAACGAGGGGAAGAAAATGAAAAAACAAAATCTATGGACATGAAGCATAAATTGCTTGAATTTCAAATTATATTTTTAGTCTTTTGAATAATAAATGTGCATATAATCTACTCCAATGCTTAGAAATGAGTATAAGTATAAAATTCCTTGACGGTATCCATGCTGAGTAATACGAGAAAGGTGGGGGAATACTAAGAGGAGAATAGAAAAAAGAGCAAGCATAATTTACTCCAATGCTCAGAAATAAGTAAGAGTATCAACATAAAACCTCTAGCGGTATCCATGCTGAGTAATACAAGAAAGGCAGGGGAACACTAAAAGACGACCATGCCAAAAATTACTCTATTTACTCCAATGCTCTATATGAGTATGAGTATCCAAAGGACCTTTCCAATGGTATCCACGCTGAGTAATATGAGAAAGGTGGGGGAATACTCGAATAAGGAAGGAAAGCATAAAAGTAACTCAAAGGCTATTTTGATACTCAAAATTTGATCTTTTTATGCTCATTTTTCATGAGTTTTTTTTTTAGTAAATTCTCCCTAAAATTAGGTGTGGAAGTAAGCTCTTCACTTGGTAAAAGATATGCTCTTAGCATAAGATGGTTAACGATGCCTCTGACCTTTGCAAATGGCGAATAAATGATAGTCATGAAAGTAAAAAATAGTGAGATTCGTTGAGAGTACGCTATCTCGTGAAAAGTGATGAATTTTCTCATAAAATTTTCAACACTATAAGGTACTTTTGTACATTCATCTTGTTAAAACTAACTTCAACAATTCTATAGGAATTCAAATTCAGAAGGGGGTATACTCAATTTTCAAAGTCAATCAATGTAGCAAAATTCAAAGTCAATCAACAAAAGTGCTAATTAGTCAGCATAAAGAATCCAAAGCATTCGACTCAAAAAACTAAAGATAAAAATTAGTGAACAGTTATGCATCATCAAAAGTGAGTAATGAAAGGGTTGCAACTATTCACAAGCAATTATGGATTGTAGCATCATCAGTGAGCAATGAAAGGGTTACAGCTAATCACTAGTAGTTTTGGACTACAACATCATCAGTGATCAATGAAAGGGTTACAGCTAATTGCAAACAGTTTTGGACTGCAGCATCATCAATGAGCAATGAAAGGGTTACAGCTAATCACGAGCAGTTATGGACTGTAGCATCGAAAGTGAGCAATGGAAGGTTGCAGCTAATCGTGAGAAATTATGGATTGCAGCATAATCGCATAATCAATCAGTATCATCTGACCGAGTGTGATGTTCCTTTTTAAAATAAACTATACAACTAAGTGTAGTCAGTATTGTACGACTGAGTGCAATGTATCCTTAGTCGATTATACGATCGAGTATAATTAGCATCATACGACCGAGTATGATGTAATTTTTCAATTCAATGCTATACGTCCAAGTGCAGTCAACATTATATGACCGAGTACAATGTGTTTCATTCACCCAAGGTTATATGACCAAGTATAATCAGCATCATACGATCGAGTGTGATGTTCCTTTTCAAAACAGACTATACGATTGAGTGTAGTCAGCATTGTATGACCGAGAGTAATGTATTTCTAATCGATTACACGATCGAGTATAATCGGCATCATACGACCGAGTATGATGTTTTCCTTTCCAATCGATTATACGACTGAGTATAATCGGCATCATACGACCTAGTATTATGTAATTTTTCAATTCAATGCTATACGTCAGAGTGTAGTCAACATTATACGACTGAGTATAATGTGTTTCATTCAACCGAGGTTATACGACTGAGTATGATATGTCATTTTAAATGTTGTACGTTCGAGTATAACAAATTCACAAGTAGAAGATTCAAGGAGTGCAGGAAGTATCCTAACTTTCAATTTAGAAATTGGGTGTTATTTTATTTTGTCATAATTTTTCAAGTAAACAGTGACAAAGGGGGGCAACTGTAGACAACCAATTTCGGGATGATGTGTTATAGATGCGCCAAAGGACTCTAATGATGAAAATATCATGAATAGGTCTTTGAAATTTAATCTTTAAACTTCTAAGGGTTTAAATGCATCTTTTAAAGGAAGGATTTAGTGTTTTTAAGGACTAAATTGCAATGTTTTTTTAGGACCTAATTACTAAACTTAAATTCTTCCAGGGGTCTTTTTTTAGGACCATAATTCCGACCAGAATTATGTAATTCCAATTGGAATTACACCAATTCTTATCGGAATTAATTCTGATCGAAATTGTGTAATTCCAATCACAATTGCACAATCCCAATCGGAATTGAATTCTTCCGTCTGTTTTTTCTTTTTTTAAATTCAATCCTATTTGGTTTAAAACTCCTAATTGGCTTTTAATTCAATCCTAATTGATCTAAAATTCCTAAATATAATTTTAAGTATTAATCTTATATTTTTAGGAATTAAAATCATGTTAGGATTGGACTAGGTTTTCTAGTTCTTTTTCCACTATATAAAGAGGATGAAGAGTAGGAAAAAAGGAGAGGAAAAAAAAAAGGATGCGGGAGAAGAAAGAAAAGAGAAACGTGCTTTTAAAGAGGGTTTTTTTAATTCTTTTTTTCTTTTTTTGAGTTGTTTTTCTACAAAAATTCCTTTTGATTCATTAATTAATTCAAGATCCTTGAAGAATTTTGAAGAAGAAGATTTGAAGACTTATTAAGAATGGTGAATTATAAATCTGAGGAGTACCCCAAATCCCTCATAATCATCATCATCTTCTTATTTTTTTTATTTATTGCTTTTTGATATTATTGATTATTTTTATTCTTTCAAGTTATTATCATAATTTATTAATTAATTATAATTTTATTTTATTGTGGTGATTATAGAGGAAAATGTATGGTGATCATGTAGGAGGGATGAATTCATGAGAAGTCCGTGGAAAATTATGGATAAAGCCTCGTAGAGACTTAGTTTCTAGGGTTTTTATTTTATTTTATTTATTGCTTTATTTTTTTTATGTTATTAACTATTTTATGAATTAATATAATAGCCTCAATAGTGGGAATAGTAAAATTATATATGTGGTTGCATGTTTATTTTGATTAAATTGGTTAGTAAAACTAGGTTTCAATTAGGTAATTATTTAAAATCAATGGAGGAAGTAGATTAATTTAGGTTGCTCCATAATAAAAGTAGGGTTTTAGTAAGGATTAATTTAACTATTTTTTTGATCTTATTGTTTTTTATGTTTTTTATTTGTTTTTGGGCTTATTTATTATTTTTATGTGCTTTTGGGGGCCTTAATCTCATTTTAGGTCTTGATTTATTTATTTAAGTTTAGGTTATTTTCTTTTAGTCCATCTCACTTAATAATTAATTAGGTTTAATTAATTAAAATATACCTTTAGGCCCATAATTAATCAGATTTTAGGTTAGAAATATCCTTAGGCCCATTTAGTTAATTAGACATAGGCCCACTTAATTTAATTTAATTAATTTAGACTTAGCCCACTTAATTAAAGCTTTTTTCATAACTTATAGATTTAAGATCACCTTAGAATTAAAATATGTAGAATTAGGCCATTAATTTGAATATCCCGTAATTTGTAGATTTAAGCTCATATTTAGAATTAAAATTAGTAGACTTAAGTTCATTTAATTAAAATCAAAAGGAATTAGGTCTTTAGGTTCACTTATAATTTATAATATGTAGATTTAACTCATTTATTTAAAGTCCATGTAGATTAGACTAACTTAGGGATTATGTGATTTATTGAATACATTATTTACTTATATATTTCATAACTAGTTTGCCTTGGAGTTGATTGTTTTTTAGGGTTTATATGAAATTGCATGTAAATACAAAATAAGATAATAATTCATAAAGTAATTCTAAATGAACACAAGACTAAAAGAAGTTAGTATTCCGTATCCAGAGTCTCCTAGTTGTGGTGCTAGCTTTCTTTTAAGGAATCGAGTACCACCTTTTCAATTTGTCCCAGTTATTACCCTGGGTGGTGACTCCTCATCTCCACGCCATGTCTTTGTGACAGTGGATAGTGTGTTCTCTAGAGCCCTAAGCTCAAATAATGTTACGGTTGCTAAAATCTTGGACGCACGCTAAACCCCATTGTCTACACTTATTCTCCTCAAAATGGGACCTAGATCTCTTCTGATGAGATCCTCATCACTGTAAATAAGCTCTCACAACTCGTGTCAAGTACAGTTTATTACTAACAAAGTTTCTTACATACTTGTACAAAATAAGAATAAAAGCCTACCAGAATAGAGGAAGCAACTCTCAACGATCCACATAATGGCCCATGAGATGCATCTGCCTAAGGAGGTGGAGGTGGAGGAAAATTGCCATTAGCCACAACATTAATCAGCTAAGGGATCAACACACCAGCATAAGGCAAGCCTACACCCTTTAAGAGACTCTCAGAGGAGTATCTCATTATGGCAGCAACAAGCTCCTCACCATTACACTTATTGCCCCATAACATGTCAATAGGGGGAGGAACAGGGACTCTCCTCACAAACATACCATCCCGTTGATGGACTCGCTTGACCAAATGCTACACTCTACCATTAAGGCTGAAGATCAATACTCGTCTCTCTGTCAACTGCCATGCAGTCACCATCTCTATCATCTAATGTGACCTTGCCACCCATTAGCAAAGGAAGATTTTTTTGAAAGGCAAGAATGAATAAAGAATCTCTAATAGAGAAAAAATCAACACAGTAAGAGTCAAACATACCAGATCAGGGAACAACTTGCCCATGTAGTCCTGAGCCACTGTGCAATCCTTAATCAAATTAGAAGTCCTCCTAATCTAGTAAGAATAATAAGGAAAGCCATCCTCTAGGAAATGCTCAATAGTCAAATGAGGGAGAACACCAAATTCATAAGCCCATATCTATTAGAACCAGGAAGTTAGAAATAACAAACTAAAGATAAAGAGCAAAAAGAATAGACATGAGGACTCATACTCACATCCAGCACGAACAAGCATCCATAGGTCCTCGAGCCACCTCGACATGCTACATCAAGGCCCGTGTACATATGGGAAAAAGTGGTAACTCTAGTAATACCTCAATAAGCCATCCAAGTCCCTCAAAATAGGCAGCAATTATAGACTGCACATAACCGAAGGGTTTAGGAAGATGACAACACTCAACAAATAGAATAAAAAGTAGCGAGCCTACTATTCTACTAAAATAAGACTGTCATTGTACATTGTCCACACGGAAGAAACTAACTTAGTGTAATGAGTGAGGTATGAGCAAGCACACTTCATAGGAGTGGCCACCCCAAGCAACTTCATGGTAAGATACCTCCTTGCCACTGCAGAACAGCACTCCTCCTCACTAAAGGGAATAAGCTCTCAAGAAAAGCTCAAGCCCATAATAACAGCAAAGTCTAAAGGAGTGATGGTCATCTCCTTAACAAGCATATGGAAAGAATGTGTCGTGTCCATCCATTGCTCTATCAGTGCACACATGACAATCAGACTAGATGCATACGAGTCATAAGATAAAGTAGCATCAACCTCATCAAAGCCATTCTTAGCAATCATCTATTTCATGCACAATGGAAGACCCTGATAATATGTCCTGACCCTGTTGAAACTACCGGGCATCACAATAACATACCTACAAGGCTACAAATAATATGTATGCTATCAAACATTCATATAATTAATAAGTACTAACACATCTTCTTCTTTCTGTTATTTAATGAAAATAATAAAAAAAAAGCATCATGATAAGCACAAGCAAGAGCTATCAGCTCTCAACATTCATAATAAAGCTATGGCTTAATAGACAATTACAATAAGTACTACAGCTATAACAACCTCATACAACAAAATAAACAGCAAGACAATTGAACAATAAAGGAAAAGAAGGACTTACTTGGTGATGATGACGAGCCCAAGTATGAGTCTTCAGACTATAAACCAAAGGAATCTGGTCTCCTCGAGAAAGTCTAAATAGCTGAGGACACTGAGTGCCAGAAGGACCATCAATACTAGTCCCCACAGTAAAAGTCCTTACTCTAGTGGCCTCTATGAAGTTACCCTCCTCATCTAAATATATATCCTCCAAACCCTCCAGAATGTTAGGGAACTCCATGTTATACAGCAAAATTGAAAATATAAAAGCAAAAATAAAGCATAACACACCAAAAACATAAAAGGGGTCAAGAACAATTGGAAAACATTCAAAAAAGTCTAGAAGAAGCCTCCCCATACCTACATAACATTCATTTAAATAAGCATGGAGAGGGGAAGGTGCATGGCCATGAACCAGGCATATGACCACGGGCTCAATGCCCCCCACACACAACCATGCACACTTCTCCCCTCTATGCGATCCTGTGTGGTTTTACACATACTCTAAGACTTTGCACACTCATTTCTCTGGTCCTAAACCTCCATTTGAACATAAGACATGCACTGAACTCATATAAAAGTACACTGATAAGGACTACATCTGTCTAAAGACACCGCTTGTGACCTTACCACTTTTAAAAAACTTAGCACCTCCTAAAAGAAGAAAAATAGGGAAGAATCATCGAAAGGATACCTTGCTCGAAATCATCAAAATAACATTTGCAACACAACAAGTAATGACATCATCATTACTACATTATCACCGCATCATCATTATTGCATCATCGCTACATCATCACTATGTCATCCTCGCATCATTACCGACCAAGACTAAAAGAGAAGGACACATTACATCAATCACAATGATCACAACCATCTATTCAACTGACACCTAAAGAGGTTATAATGGCATGATTCTATTTGGCTGACACCTGAAGAGGTTATAATGGCATGATTCTGTTTGCATGACACTTGAAGAGGTTATAGTGGCATGATTCTATTCATTTGACACCTAAAGAGGTTATAGCGGCAACATCTGTCTATTCGCCTGACACCTAAAAAGGTTATAGTGGCAGTATCCCAATGGTCAAATCATAATAAAGCAACACTCGGGTAAGTACCTCTCTGTTCAAAAAATGATTTTTTGCATCTTTGCATTTACTTTGCGTGTATTGACATTAGCGCTAGATGGCTATGCAACACATGCGAAGCAGGGGGAAACTATCATACTTTAAATTTAACAATCCCTAAAAAGGTCTAATGATGAAATAAACCTCTGAGATTGCTAGAGTCTGCTTGTTAGTAGCACCTTTGAAGTGTGCAAACTTAGAAAACCTAACCAACCTTACTACTGTGCAAAATCGATCATCGAGCCATTAAGTGGTGCTTCAACCTTATGAAATATGAATTATCATAACAATAAGAGGTTATTTTGAGAATTTCATTCTCATAACACTTAGTTTATTGGACCAATGTTTATTTCATTAGATCGAGACCTAACTTGGTGAAAAAACATAAATCAGTGTTGACAAAACGAACTTTAAAAACTTGTTTAGAAGGCTCCAAAATCTTTGAAAGTGGTTCCGAAATGGTCCAACATAACTCGAGGATTAGCGCGTGTCACTTAGAAGTGTGCGTAAAGCCATAAACACCCCTAGATGTCACACACTAAAATCAAAGCTAAACCATACAATACAAACTTTGGAAACACATCTAGAAGGCTCTAAAACCTCTAGGAGTGGTTCCAAAATAGTCCAAAACAACCTGAGGATTAGCGTGTATTGCTCATAAGTGTACATAAACACCCATAGGTATCATGCGCTAATATTGAGGCTAAATTTGATAAAACAGACTTCGGAAACACATCTGAAAGGCCTAAAAACTTTAGGCACCAACCTTGGAAAAGCCCACATAAGCCCTGGATAGAGTGTGTAATATGAGCATGTGTGGCCATGCACTAGAGTGTGACCACACGCCAAGTACACCGTCACGCACACTTTGCATGGTCACGTGCTCTTTCCTAGTGATATGCTTATGACCATGCCTATACCCCCCATATTCCACACATTTTTCACTATAAATAGGCACCGCCACACCCTATTTTGCGTAGGGGGAGCAAGTGAAAACACACATTCACTCAAGAAATTTTTCCGATCGAAGGCGCTAGAAATCCCTTTCTAGATAATTTTTGCCCTCCCATTGTCTTTTTCTTAGGAGATTAGACCTCTTTTCCACTAAATCAAGCCTCATCTTTGTCAAAACATGCTTCAACAGTATACAAACTAGCATCATTTTGAACCTCTTGACGAGGAAAGCTTTATAATCCCTTAAAGCTAAAGCTTCAAAACCCACAGAAGCTTAGTTGAGTCTGAGGACCACACAATCATTTTAGCATATTTATTTTATCGCATTGCTTTTTATTTTATTATTACCAGCATTTGGGAATATTATTATGCTTGTATGATGAGATTGGCAATTTTGCATGCTATATGAATAATATATGCTTTATTATGCACATTTTATATCATCATTATGCATCCTTTAGTTTTGAAACATAAAACCACATTGTAAATATCAATAATGTGAAAAGTTCATATCTTGAAATATAATCATAATGTTTCTGATCTAGTAATGACATCATCCATCCCCTATATTATCATTATAGCAAGCATAATCATTGTAAGCATGCATAATCATCTACATTTGTTTACTCTTTCAAATGATCAAGTGTCCATTGCTTATCTCGTTGTTCATGAGATCAAGCAAGCTATGTGAATGGTCACATTTACCCTACAAATTTATCTTATCTAAATTTGATTTACTTTTTTACAATCTCTTTTTCCTTTTATATGTATTTTATTAGGAAAGCGATGTAATGGTAATATCTTCATCTTTATCTTCCACTATCTGATGAATTGTGTGAATGCTATACAAAACTGCCATTACCAAAACTAGGGTGTTACAGTAGCCATACATCAAAACATCGTATAATGAGAAATAGTCAAAAGTAGATGTAATCCCCTAAACCCCGAAATCTCTACTAGGAGCAATACTCACTGAGTGATCGATGTTGTCCCTTTCTCTTCCTGAGTTTCTAAAAATCAGGTGGTGACTCCACAAAATTAAAAAAAAAAAAATTTTTGTTCCTCCTGAGACTAATCCTTTGTCCCTATTTAGTAAAGTTGCCATGTCCCCCAAAAATAAAATAAAAAGGCCTTTATAGAACTAATTCGTCTCGAAACCAAAAACAAGAGACGAAAACAAAAAGGTCGCTCACAGTGTGATGATTTTATCGTCATTCCTTATAATTATAATATTATCAATATATACTAGTAAAAGCACAATGATTTTAGCGTCTATAATTTACCCCCTCCCCCCTAATAACACTTGAACTACACATCGCCCTCAATGTGTACTCAAAAGGGTAGATAATGCACCTAAAACATAAAAACATAACACATAACACAAAATAATAAGATTAAACTAAACTAAACTAAAAGATAAATAAAAAATAAAAATTTAAAAAAAAAAGGAGAAGAAGAAACTTTGCTGTTGTTGCATAGAAGAGCTCAGAGCCAATGAGGATGGTAATGGAGATGAAATTCTATAGCTTACTCCCTCAATATATTCTTGTAGCTTAAATTTAAACGAATCCAACTCAAGCTTTAATCTTTGAAATTTCCCAATAAATTTCTACTCCATTAGCTCAAGTTTTTGCATGACTTGCATCCATCTAAGGTCTGGGTCAACTTGAAATTCTTGTTGGTCTTGCTCCTCTTGTTTGGGCTTTTCTTATGGTCTCTAGGAGTTGAAGCACTTTCTTGTGTCTTATTATCAGAGGTCCATCTTGGCCATAATCACTATAAGCACCCAATTTTGGGATGAGCTTATTATAGATGCGATGAGGATCCAATGATGAAAATTTACTCAGAATAGGTCTTTGGATTTCAATTCCTAAATCTCAACTACCAATTGAAATTATGTAATTGTAATCAAAATTACACTTTTCATATCATAAATGTATAATTTTGATCCAAATTATGTATTTTCAACTGGAAATACATAATACACTTCCAACTAGGCTCCGTCCTATTTTTCAATTCTTTTAATTAATTTTAATTTATAGAGCAAATATTTCTTGAATTTTGGTTGGTTAAAAAATTATTTTAAATAATAACAATTTAGATAATCATTATTTTATCTAAAGAACCATCTAATAATTATGTATTATCATATGATTTTTCTTGGATAAAATGTGATTTAATCTCCTGGATTAATAATCACAGGAGGCTAACCACTCCTGCTCTTTAAAAAAAAAAGAAAAATTTCATCTAGAGAGGAGAGATCTTCTTTTTCCTAAAAAAATGACAAAGCAAAAAAAAAAAAAGAGTTATTCTTACATTCTTGTTCTCTTAGAGAAAAAATATAGAAAATAAAAAATTCTTGGTTAGGTGTTACTTTATTTTGTTCTTCATTAGTTTCTTCAAAAATCCTTCAAAAAGAGCAATCAAGCCTCATAATCAAGATGAATCTACAGACCTATGCCAAAACAATGAACAAATCCAATCTAAGAAGCAATCAAACAACATCTGCACTACATCCCATTCTCCTTTTCTATCTTCTTTTTGTTTTGTTTTTTTTTTAATTTCATATTTTATCTTATTTCTTTATTTGTTTAGAATTTTTTTGTGTAATCACTTTTATTTTTTTATGTTTTTTATGGCTATGGTGGGAGTTGCACGTACTGTGGGGTGATTGAATCAATTAAAACCCATGAAGATCCGTAAAATTCCATAGATAAAATCTTTGTTAAATCAGTTCACATATATTTTTAGGATTATTTATTTATTTTATTTATTTCTGTTCTATGTGTTTATTTATTTGATTTATTGGGTTGTAATTAATTAGTTTTAATTTTTATGCGTAAGAACCATAATAGCCTCGATAGTGGAAAATAGTGAAACCCTTTACTTTTCTATTATTTTAAAATTCATTAGTAAACTAGGTTCAATTTCGTAAACCCTAATTAAAATCAATGGATGTTGTAGTTAATTAGGTTGAATGTAAAAAATAGGTTAGGAACATTGTATGTATGTTTTATTTTATTTTGTTTATTGTTTGGGCTTGATTTTTATTCTCTATTTTCATTTTAGGCTATTTAGCCCTGTTTAGGCTTAACTGATAAAAAAATAGGTTCATGAAATTTATTTAGGTTTAATTAACTTTAAAATGAATTTAGGTCCATTTATGTTAATTTATACTTAGATCCACCTTAGTTTAATTTAAAATTAACTTAGACATAGTTCAGACCATTATTTAAGCCCACTTTAAAATTTAGTAGATTTAGGATCACTTTAAAGGTTTAAAATTAATTAATTAGAATTAGGCTTACTAATTCAAGCCTAATCCAATTTCATTTCCTTTTAAATTTGGTATACTTAGGCTCATTTCTTTATGATTAAAATAAGTAAATTTAGGCTCATTTAATTAAAATATAGGCCCACCTTTAGTTTTTCATTTCACTTGTAAATAAAAATGTAGAATTAGTTAACTTTAATTAAAAATCAATGTAGATTAGACTAATTTAGGGACGTTTCTTCTTGAATGGATTTTGTTTTTGTGTGCTTTTTCATATGACTAGTTTCTTGGAGTTGATTGCTAAATTAAGGTTTAATATGAAATTGCATGTAATTAGAGAATAAGATAGTAATTCATAAACTAATTCTAAATGAACATGAGACTAAAAGAAGTTGGTATTCCATACCCAAAATCCCTCGGTGTGGTGCTTACTTTCTTTTAGAGAATTAAGTTACCACCACCTACAATTGGTTCTAGTTATTACCCTGGGTGATGATGTCTCATCTCCATGCTATGCCTTTGTAATATAATAGTGTGTTTCCTTAAGCTCAATAGTGTTGTGGTTGCTAAATACTTGGGCACGTGCTAAACCCCACCGTCTACAATGGCAACTCCATTGGGGATAAGAGATACTGATTCTGCTTTTGTTCTTTAGAATTATTGTATTAATCATTATTTTATTATTGCATTCATTTTGCATGTCCCTATTAGCCGATGGCATTGGTTTATGGTCCCTTAATTCCATTAGTTTCCTAAGATTATAGATTGGCCAACCATCATTCTTAGCCTTAACTCAATTCAAGGGAGATTACCAAGATCATCTAACCAAAGTCTGTAACCTAAGTCCTAAAAAGGGGTAGTATTCTCTCAAGTTTCAAAGGATGTCGGGCCCGTTTGACCATGGCCTATAACTCAAGTCTTAAAGGAGGGCATCTTGCTATGGGAAGCTTGAATTTTCACCAAACCAAGCTCATGTTGTGACCTAGTAACTTCCCTTAGGATTTACCCAAATTGTTTATGAATGTTGACATGAGTTATTTCTATCTATTAAAGCCCAAGCCCATACATTAAAAAGCTCATTTAGACAAATAAAGATGAGGCTAAACTTTTATACCTAGAAATATTATTTCTATTCTTTATTACTTTAAGAGATTTGGCATATGCATCAATTCTTAATATCCTCTATTAATATTAAGGCCAAGACAAAAAATCCTAGGAAAATAAACTTTCCATTGAATTGTGTGTGGGAGGAATAAGGCTGGAAGGTTTAAATTTTTTATATGCTTGTTTCTTATTACTTGAACTTGCATAGCATGTGCATTATGAACACATGCATACATGCATTTCATGCATCATGCTAACACTTTTTTCAACCATCATAGATTCATCCAGGTCTTCCTATGTTTGGAAACAGAGAGATGACATACTAAAAAGAACCACTTCAAGTCTACAGTCAATAGCCAAAGAGATCTTTAGAAGTTTGGAGAAGAGTCCTATTAATCCACTCCATTTAAAAACAACACTAACCCCAACTAGTTATACAATTTAATAAATGGAATAATAAAGAGCAAATTAGACCTTGGAAGACATCAAGAGTGCATTAATGAATGATATGAGGGCTATAAGTCGATATGAACTAAGACAAGCTCTAATAGGGTTAATACCACCCCTTGTTATGGAAACACCACCTACTGATATTACTACTATTCCAACCGCTATTACTATCCCATCTGTAGCTACCATTACTACTGAAAATGATAATGTTATGGGCAAACCTTAAATCCTACTATGGAAATGAAGTTTGAGGATGTTAATTATCACATGACATAAAAGGCAAAGAAAATGTCACTCAAACTTGAGGCTAAGTAGATGCAAGCATTGGCCTTAAAAAATGGCTAAAGTGGAGGAGCTTATAAGAAGACAAGGTATAGGGTGCACATTTGACTTTGATGAAATGATGTTTAATGAGAGGGATAAGTTGCCAAATAAGTTCAAGATACCTTAGCTATAGAAATTTAATGGTATTAGAGACCCAATAATACACCTTAGCCAATACTCAATTGCCATGAGCACTACTAAAGCTCCTTTGTCAGTAGTCACAAGACTATTTGTGTTATATTTATAAGGTATAGTAGTGAGCTGTTATTATGGGCTTGAAAAGTCTATTTGAACTAATTGAAAAGAACTGTGTGCTAATTTCCTGAAGCAATATAAGTATAAAACCAAGCTATAGGTGTCCATCAAAGATTTAAAGCTAACTGAACAGAAATCAAATAAATCATTCTCAAAATTTTTATTAAGATTCATGAACAAGGCAAAATTAATGAAGAATAAGCTAACTATGAAAGATCAGATAAGGATGATTGTGAGAAATGTGTCATCCAACTTGGTGGAAAGACTACAAATGATGAACCCCAAGACACTTGTGGACTTGTATAATGACGGTTTGCAAGCTAAGGAAATTGAGAATCTGGAATGTGGCAACAAGGAAGAGATGATTAAGGAAGTTCATTAAGGAAATGCAAGAATAGTTGTTATGTCTACAACCTGAAGAAGGACACCTACCATGAGACTTAGCATTTTGAATAATCTTATTATTTCCTTTGAATAACATTTCAATTTCTCAAGTACTTTTTTTTGTTTCAATATTGGTGATATGAATTCTAATTTTGCTTGCTTATGTAATGTGCATCTTGGATGTACTATGCATTATGATATTGATCACATATACATATTTGACATGAATTCAATTTAATTAAATTCATTCAACATGGGCATAAATGCATATTTAAAGAACATTCCTATATCATATGATATAACTTCTGAAGAGAAAAATTAAGGAGAAAAATAAAAGGTGAAAAAAAAGAAAAAGATCTTGCCAATTATAAAATCTACAAAAGGCCAGTCAGGTAGAAATTAGGGAAACCAAAATAAGACAAAAATATTCAACTAGAAAATCTAAAAAGACTAACTGATAATAATAGTTGTATCATGTGTTGTAACGAATGTATTCATTTTTGCCCTAATGAATGAATAAAATTGAATTTGAAATTTTTGTTCAAATATTGCATATTCATCTTTATTATACTATGTAAGTATCTAAATGGAAAGAAAAAATGTAAAGAAAGCTAAAAATTAAATCTATGAGATCACAATTTTAGTTATGTTTTCTCTTTTGTTATCCTTTTTATCATTCTATTTATAAATCTAGTGTCCTTTTATATCTTAAGAATCTAATTGGCTCAATAACTTATATTATAACCCATGCCTTATAGCTATCATCAATTGTTGCATCAATATTAAGCTTCATATTTGCTCAAGAATTCTTTAAAGCTATAGATTCCTTACCTTGTCTAGCCTCTACTAAAAGCAAGTCTAGTTGATTTCAATGCTAAGAACTTTCTTCAATCAGTTCACATAATCCTCTGCATCTTTAATACATAGGATTACAACTTATAGGGTTAGTAAGTCAAAGGATCAAAAAGAGCAGTGAACTAACTAAGCTTCTTCTGCAACCAAATCAAGAAAAAAAATCAAGACCGCTAAGTCAAAAACCTACAGGGGTGGCTTATGAAAAAATTAGAGCAAGCCTGCTAAGTTGAAACTAGCAAGGGTGGGTTAGCCAAAAGTTAAGGCAAGCCTGCTAAGTTGAAAACCTAAAACGACAACTTAGGCAAAAATAAAGGCATAAAAAAAGAGAAGAAAGAAAGAGAAAAAGAAAGAAAAAAGGACAATAATAAATAAAAGATTTTGGTTGCACACATAAAGAAAAAGAAGAATGTTAGAAAAGCATTAATAAATCTAGTCAAAATAAGAGTCACGAGTTTGGCTATACTCTCTAAGAATAGTGATGATCATAGTGTCACCATCTCTATGGAGAAAAATTATCTGAAACCAAGGGAAAAATGTAATTTTAAGGGCAAAACAAAATGCAAAAAGATTGGGGGAAAAAGTAGGTAATTTACATTCAAACATTAAAGATACAATACTAAAACATAAGAGTCAATACAAGAGTTTTGGAGGTAGAAAGTAGTAAACTACAATCATATAGATGCATTAGTTATAATACAGTAAAAGTTTAATAGTGCATCAATCAATCAAAGAACTCCAGTACCAGGCCATGGACTTTACCCTTCAGCCTGGTCAAATGTATGACAAACTATATCAAAAGCTTTACCATTACAAGTACCAACATTAGAGAATTCAATGCTCAAATTTGCAAGCTGCTAATACAGCACTTTGTACTCACACTTTAAGATTGGAAACATAGCTCCCCTCCAAATAAAGGGTTTATTACACCATTAGTACCATAACTTTGGACTATGTTTCACTTTGGTATCAAAATTTTAATTTCTTTCTTTTCAATCCAAAAAATTCTATTTTTATTTCAAGTTGAAGTATCTCAAGTATAGCCAATCAAATTTAACATACGTGGCAGCCATAATAAATATATTTTTAGTATATTTACCTTGTAAGCATCCCATTAAATAGTTTAATAAGCTTGTTGGCCCCATAAAACAAAATATGCTTGTGGGCCCCATAAAATAAAATTTTAGCAAAATTTATTTTATAGAGCCCATAAGGTGATTAGGCCGCTTAATGTGATGCTTACATGGTGAATATACTAAAAATATACTTATTTTGATTACCATGTATGCTAAATTTATCAGATATGTTTGAGGTACTTTAACTTGAAACAAAAATAGAATTTTTGGAACTGAAGAGAAAAAAATTGAAAATTTGATACTAAAGTGAAACATGATCTAAAGTTATAGTACCAGCAATGCACTATAACCCTAAACGAAATATCTATTAGGATTATGTATATTATACATAGCATGCATACACTTGCATACATCTTTTGTAAATACTTGCTTTGCATAATAAAAGTCTTTGAGCCCATATAAGATTATACAAATACTCAGCTACTAACATTTAAATTAGTGTTGTAAAAGTGTAAGAAAGTAATAAGAGTCTCAAAGAATGAAAATAGGAGGAGTGATGTTATCAAGATGAACCTGATGCTTCATGGGCCTATCCAATATAGAGATAACACCGATGTTAGTACTCACAGAAGTCTCATCCTGTGTAACTTTAATTCTATAGATAGGAGGTTTAGGCTTTTTAGACTTAGCATTCAACCCTATAGCCTCATTCTGAGCATCATTTGGAATATCATCTGAAGTCTCGGTAAAAGGATAACCTACTCCCACAAACTATGAAAGTAAAAGATACTCAATAACATATGGAGTAATAAAAAATAAGTGTACCATAGATGGGTCAATAGGAATATGTTCAAAGAGATGCTTCTGATTGTACCTTTAATAGCCACGAGAATGGTTAAGTAAAGACAAAGTATCAAATCCTTGAAGAACCTCTCTTAACTCCTGACCAGTTAATGCATAACTCTTTAAACATCAAGACTAGTATAGGGTGTGGAATGTGGTGATAAAAAGGTCCAGCATGCCAACGATACACGTGTTGGCACTAAAAGGGAAGGATGCACTCAAAACTTGAGACAAATGCACTCTAAAGCCTTTGATCACAAAATAAAGCCTCTAACTCCTAAACTTTTTTTTTTTTTGCAAGGAATATTAGAAAGAGGAACAAGACCTTTTGTCATAGAATCAATGAGAATGATAGGAAGACAAATTCAACCCTAGGTTAACCTTAATGGTGGAGTATCATGAACTTGATGATCAAAGACATCATCATTATAATTAAAATGAAAGAGTACAAAAGAACAATGTTGCATTATGACAAAATATCTTTACTTGCAAATAGATTCGACTAACTTATAGTATTTTGTGTAGGGAAAATAAAAGAGAATAAAGAAGGAGAAAGAAACCAACAAAACATTAAGAATGGGTAAGAGGGTAAACACAAATCACTTATCAAAATATCACCATGTATGACAAGCATCTTGACAAATGCTGAAGGGAAGCAACACAATTCCATCTTCTTAGATTTTGTAACAAAGAAAATTCACAAATTGAAAGTAAATTCACCCACTACATAAGGTCATGTGGAAAAACTTATCTCATGAATTTTAATCTTAACGGCTCTTTTTTATTAACCTCACAAAGTTTAGATGTTTAGTTGACAGCTCTATATTAAGAGTTTTAAAATTCTAATCAATATAATGCTTACTTTGCACCCAAATAAGGGGAAGAATATGTAAAAACAAAATCTATGGGCTTGCAGTATAAATTGCTTAGATTTTAGAGTATTAGTTCAATCTTTTGAATAATAAATATGCATCTAATCTACTCCAATGCTCAAAATGAGTACAAGTACAAAATCCCTTGACGCCATGTATGCTAAGTAACACAAGAAAGGTGAGGGAATACAAAAAGGAGAATTAAAATGAGAGCAAGTGACAAAAGGCATTTCTAATATACTCCAATGCTTAAAAATGAGTAAAAGTACCAATATGAAGCCTCTGGTGGTATCCTCACTAAGTAATATGGGAAAGGCTGGGGAATATTACAGGAGAACCACGTCAAAAGCTGCTCTATTTACTCTAATGCTCTAAAAAGTGTATGAGTATCCAAATGACCTTTCCAATAGTATTAACATTGCGTAATATGAGAAAGGTGGGGGAATACTTGGAAAAGGAAGAAAAGCACATCAATAACAACTCAAAGACTATGTTAAAACTCAAAATTCGATCCATTTATGCCCAATTCCTATGAATTTCGTTTAGTGGATTGTCCCTAAATTTAGGTGTGGAAGTCAACTCTTCACTTAGTAAAATAATATGCTCTCATCATAAATAATACCTCTTATTTCGCGAAATGCAAATAAATGATGGTCATGAAAATTAAAATTAGTGAGATTCATTAAGTGCACACTACCTCGTGATAAATTGATAATGTACTTTTTGGTATAATCATAACATTGAAACTAACTTTAATAAGTCTTCAGGAATTACAAATCTAGAAGAAGATACACCTAATATGTGAAATCAACACCAGCACTAGCACCACCAAGGTCTTACACAAGAGAGATTTTATACTCATGGTACACTCCAATCCCACATTAGCCACTATAAATCAAGCAGTGCCTCCCTCTATGTCAGATAATAAAAATTTAGAATTAGCCAACATCAATCAATATAATCAGCATAAAAGTTTCAAAATAAGTCAGTCAGTATTTACATATTTTGCTTAGATGTTGCGTGGTAGCTAGACAACATAATTCACTATATGCTACATTGTAGCTATAGAACTTTCAAAATCATAATTTGTTAGACATTCCATGGGAACTATAGGATATTTTCAAATATAATTCATAAGACATTTCACAGAAACTATAGTGCACTTTGTTGTATGCTACATAATAGCTATGATAAATTTTAAATTCAATTTGTTAGATGTTATATAGTAGTTATGCTAGATGCTTTATATGACCTATGGCATGATCATGATTTTCCAAACAATACATATTAGTTATAGCATACTTTTAAATCCAATTTGCTAGACACTACAAAGTAGTTATAGCATTACATCGCTAAACATTCCACACAAAATATTGCGAAAGTCATCAAACCATAATCATTAGATGTTCCACAGGAAATATAGTACAATTTGCTAGACGCTACTCATTAGTTATAGCATCACATCACTAAATGTTCTATAGGAAATATAGCAAAGTCATTAAATCATAGTTACTAGATGTTCTATAAGAAATATAGTGCAATTAGCTAGAATCTACATAGTATTTATAACATACAACTGCTAGATGTTTCACATGAACTATTGCACATCTTTAAATCACTATTTATTAGACATCCCATAAGGATTATAGTGTAATTTGCTAAATGCTACATGGTAGCTATAGTATTATGCTCGATGTTGCACAGCAACTTAAGCACCAATCTCGAGTCTGTAGTCAACTATAAATAAAAGATTCAAAGAGCATAGCTAAGTATCCTAACTTTTTACTCTAAAATTATGTGCTTGTTAGCTTTGCTACAATTTATCAAGCGAATAATGACAAAAGGGGACAATTGTAAGCACCCAATTTTGGGATAAGCTGGGTGTGGATGCGACGAGGATCTAATGATGAAAATTTACTCATAATAGTCTTTGGATTTCGGCTATTGAAACTCAAGACTTAATTATAACTCTTTTAAGGACCTAATTGTAAAGTTTTGATTTTTTGTAAGGGTTATTTTGTAATTAAAAGTTAAAAAAAAAGGTAGACTACCAAAAAAAATATGTAATTCTGACCGAAATTACACTTTTTTGATAAAAAATGTATTCCGAACAGAATTGTACATTTCTAATAAAAAATGCATAATTTCAATCAAAATTATGTATATGTGTATTTTTTACCAAAATACACAATTCCAATCGAAATTGCACACTTCCGATCAAGTTCCATCCTATTTTTTAATTTTTTAATTAATTTTAATTTCTAGAGAAAATATTTCCTGAATTTTGATTGGTTAAAAATGATTTTAAATAAAAATAATTTAGATAATCATAATTTTATCTAAAAAACCATCTGATAATAACGTATTATCATATGATTTTAATCTCTTGGATTGATAATCACAGGAGGTTCCTACTCTTAAAAAAAAGAAAAATTTTATGTGGAGAGGAGAGAGCTTCTTCTTCCTAAAAAAAATGACAAAGCTAAAAAAAAGAGTTATTCTTATGTTCTTGTTCTCTTAGGGAAAAAGTATGGAAAATAAAAAAAATTCTTGGTTAGGTGTTATTTTATTTTATTCTTCATTAATTTCTTCAAAAATGCTTTAAAAAGAGTAGTCAAACCTCAGAATCAGGATCAATCAGCAGACCTATGCCAAAATAGTGAACAAATCCATTATAAGGAGCAATCAAACAACATTTGCACTACATTCCATTCTCCTCTTCTATCTTCTTTTTGTTTTTTCAAATTTCATTGTCTATCTTATTTCTTTATTTGTTTAGAATTCTTTTTCTAATCATTTTTATTTTTCCTATGTTTTTATGGCTATAGTGGGAGTTGCACATACTATGGGGTGATTGAATCAATTGAAACCTATGAAGATCCTTGAAATGTCATGGATAAAATCTCTGTTAAATCACTTCACATAGATTTTTAGGATTATATATTTATCTTGTTTATTTTTTACTTTGTGTTTATTTATTTGGTTTATTAGGTTGTAATTAATTAGTTTTAATTTTTGTACGTAAGAACTGTAATAGCCCCAATAGTGAAAAATAGTGAAACCCTTTACTTTTTTATTTTTTAAATGAATTAGCAAAATTAGGTTTAATTTAGTAAACTCTAATCAATGGAGGCTGTAGTTAATTAGGTTGCATAAAAAATAGGTTAGGAACACTGTATGTATGCTTTATTTTAGTTTGTTTGATGTTTTAGCTTGATTTTTATTTTTTATTTTCATTTTGGGCTTTTTAGCCTTGTTTAGGCGTAACTCATAAAAAAAGTAGGTTCATAAAATCGGTTGAGGTTTTATTAACTTTAAAATGAATTTAGGCCCCTTTATGCTAATTTTAACTTAGGTCCACCTTAGTTAATTTAAGATTAACTTATATATAGTTCAGCCCATTAATTAAGCCCACTTTAAAATTTTATAGATTTAGGATCACTTCAAAGGTTTAAAATTAATTAATTAGAATTAGGCTCACTAATTCATGCCCAATCCAATTTAATTTCCTTTTAAATTTGGTAGACTTAGGCTCATTTCTTTAGAATGAAAATAAGTAGATTTAGACTCATTTAATTAAAATTTAGGCCCACCTTTAGTTTTCCATTTCACTTGTAAATAAATTGGAGAATTAGTTAACTTTAATTAAAAATCAATGTAGATTAGACTAATTTAGGGATCTTCCATCTTGAGTGGATGCAGTTTTTGTGTGCATTTTCATATGACTAGTTGCCTAGAGTTGGTTGCTAAATTAGGGTTTAATATGAAATTGCATGTAATTAGAGAATAAGATAGTAATCTATAAACTAATTCTAAATGAACACATGACTAAAAGAAGTCAGTATTTCGTACCAAGAATCTCTGGGTGTGGTACTAACTTTCTTTTACAAAATCGATTTACCACCACCTACGATTTTTCTTAATTATTACCCTGGGTGGCAACTTCTCATCTCCACGCTATGTCATTATAATATAGTAGTGTGTTCCCTAGAGCCCTATGCTCAAATAGTGTCATGGTTACCAAATACTTAGGCACGCACTAAACCTTTCCATCTACAATCACCTTGGCATGAAAAGGAAATATTAATTAATTGAACTAAAGGGAATCAAAGACATATGTGTGCTTTAGGGATGAAAAGTGTGAAAATACATTACAAGACCTAAGATTATGTGCCCTATAGCAATCCTAGACTTTGTGGCATGAATAATGTGAAGCATAGTTTGAAAAATAAAATGGGTGTCAGAGATTCGAGTTTGTGTGTGCAAAACCCACATGACAAGCAATTCTTGCTTAGACACTCTATTGCTCTTACCTTTTCCAAATATTGCATAACACATGAATAAGTGAAAAATAAGGTAATAATGATCCTTAATTAGACCTTTAGGAGTTATGTCACTCTCACTATATTAGTTTTAGTAGGATAAAATCCTCTAAAAATTAGTGAGCTTGAGATGAGCTGGTGGTGTTTTCAACCCATCAGTTAGGAATTCAAAAACTTGGAATATAAATTTATAATCAATTTGGTATTCCCTCCTGAAAAAATAATAAGATAAAACTATGTTGCTTTTATCTTTTGCTTGAAGGGTTATGAAAAATTCTAGTGCAAGTTCCTTATTTGTGCCATTTTTCATAGTTAAAAACTTCTGCCACCCTAATTTGTTATAACATTTTTCAATAGTATCATACAAACCCAAAGCTTAAAGGATATGGGTATCTAGATACTTACATGTAACCATTTTTTAATGTGCAAGACATACATACTTTTTTCCTTTTGTATGAGAATAAATAAGGAATGGTGGATTATACTAACCAGAGAAATTATTTTACAATGGGTTGACATTTGTGGGTAATGGAGGTTGTTGTTAGCTCTCCTTGGTTGCTTGCCTTTATCCATGGGTTTCTTATGATTTTTATTATCTTAATCCATGCCATGACAAATGAATGAAGAAATTATTGTGTTAGGGTGCTTTGAGGTTAGAGATTATCAGATTTGCATTTTAGGGTCAAGAGTTATTTAAATCTATTTAGAGATTTTTGAAATGTAGGGTTTTCTCTATTACTGCCAATTTTATGGTTTTTAAAGCTACGATTATATGAGGATTTGCAATTGCGATAGAGTATAAATGTGTGATTATGGATAAGAATGATCACTAATCTTAAATATTTTGGCTTGCATTTGATTGAGCATAGGGCAATCATAGCTTTTATGTGATCATAACAAAGGATGAAGATGTTGGAGCTTGAGAGAGTTTATGAACATAGATTTGCAGCAATCATGACAACATCTATTCCTAATTGATTTGCACCCAGGAGATTATTACAATTATTTTATGACTGTAGCAAAGGCTGTAAAGGATGTGACATTTATAGGCTTAGTGATCGCTGGTGAAACTACAATCTTAGAATCAGGGAACTTAGCTTAATTGCCAATTATAGTTGTTGTGCGATCACAATAGAAGCTCAAATTTTTACTATCCTATAATCACTACATGATTCAATCAATGACCTAAAACATAATTAAAATAGAAGTATCAATAAGAACACAATGAATTGAAAATAAATTGTATGGAGAATGATAAGAAATATTAGAAAAGCATAAAAAAATGAAAGACATGCTAACATTTTAGGTCACTAGCTTGACCATTTCCCTAAACACACTATATTGGATAGGTGAATTGGGATTGACTCCCTCTCTTTTAACATTAGGCCTCTATAATAAAGCTTGCATCTTTGGCATTAACCTTGAACTTTTCCTCCTTAGCATTTAACTATTCTAAAGCTCCATGAGAAATGATAATTGCAACTTCGAAGGGGCCACTCTATCTAGACTTGAGCTTTCTTGGGAACAATGATAATCTAGAATTAAACAACAAAACTAGATCTCCTTCTTTGAATTCCTTTTCTAAGATGCATTTGTCATGCCATCATTTTGTTTTCTCCTTCAATAATTTAGTATTTTCATAGGCTAAGAGTGAAGTTACAATAATCTCTTCTCCCATATAGCCTTAATATCAAATTTTAGTGCTCTAATTACCTAATAGGCCCTATATTCAAGCTTCACCTGGAGAAAACAAGCTTTGCTATAAATAAGTATATAAAGAGATATGCCAATCAGAAATTTAAAAGCCATCTAATAAATTGACAATGCAACATCTAGCTTAGAGGACCAATCTTTCCTTGAGCTACTTACTGTTTTCTCAAATATTTGCTTTAGTGCTATATTTGTAACCTCTACTTGTCCATTTATTTATGGATGGTAAAAGGTAGCTACCCTATGATGGACATCATACTTCTTGAGAAGGGCTTCAAATTGCGTGCTGCAAAAATGCATCTCTCCATCACTAATGACTACCCTAGGTACCCTAAACCTATTAAATATCCTTTTTAAGAACTTAATAACCACCTTAGCATCATTAATGGGAACCATACTAGCTTCCACCCACTTCAAAACATAGTCAACCCCATAAGAACGTATTGATTCCCATTTAATGAAGGAAATAGCCCCATAAAGTCTAATCCCCACACATCAAATAGCTTAACTTCTTGAATAAATTTGAGTGGCATCTTATTCCTCTTAGTTATATCTTCCTTCATTGACACTTAATACATTGTTTCACAAATTCTCTTGCATCTTGAAATAAGTTAGACCAATAGAATCCACACTCTAACACCTTGGTTACTATTTTTGTTGCCTATAAATGACCTCCACAAGCTAAGTTGTGGCAATGAGATAAAATAGCATGCATCTTCATATTGAGAACACATTTTCTTATCAACCTATTTGCACAATTTGACGAAGGAAATAGCCCCATAAAGTCTAATCCCCACACATCAAATAGCTTAACTTCTTGAATAAATTTGAGTGGCATCTTATTCCTCTTAGTTATATCTTCCTTTCATTGACACTTAATACATTCTTTCACAAATTCTCTTGCATCTTGAAATAAGTTAGACTAATAAAATCCATACTCTAACACCTTGGTTGCTATTTTTGTATCCCATAAATGACCTCCACAAGCTAAGTTGTGGCAATGAGATAAAATGGCATGCATCTTCATATTGAGAACACATTTTCTTATTAACCTATTTGCACAAGCTTGATAGAGGAAGGGATCATCCTAAAGATAATACTTTAAATTATGCAAGAACTTCTTCCTTTTTTGATAAGTAAGCTCTTGAGGCATCACTCCACAAGCTAAGTAATTTGTAATGTCAGCATATCATGGTAAATGAATATGCTAAATGGCTAAAAATAGCTTATCTAGGAAACAATCATTAATCTCCTCCTCCACTTACTTATGATCATCTAGCTTTAATCGGGATAAATAATCTATTACTACATTCTTGGATCACTTTTTATCTTTAATCTCTAGGTTGAATTCTTACAAGAGTAACACCTAAAGAATTAACCTAGGTTTGGCATCCTTATTAATAAAGAGATACTTAATTGCATCAATGTAGATGATGACTTTTGATCCAATAAGGTACGATCTGAATTTATTGATGGCCAATACCACTTCAAGCTTTTTTTCTTAGTTATGGTGTAATTGAGTTGTGTATTTGAAAAAGTTCTAATTGCATAGTAAATAAAATGATGTTTATTATCCCTCATCTGACCAAGGACTGCTCCCATAGCAAAATCATTTACATCACACATGATCTCAACTGATAATGACCAATCCAGAGGTGAAATGATAGGAGATGTTATCAAGGCTTTCTTCAACCTGTTAAAAAGCAACTAAACAAAAGGCACATATTTAACCAATAATTGAGTTAATGGTCTTGCAATTAAAGAACAGTCTTTGATAAACCGTCTATAAAAATCCATTATGCCCTAAAAAGCCTCTAATACCCTTAACGGGAGTCAGAGGTAGAAGCTTCTTAATTACTCAACTTTTGTTCTATTAACTTTAATTCATGCATTTGAAATGTTATGGCCTTACACTATCCTTTCATCTTCCATGAAATGACATATCTCCTAATTCAAAATAAGGTTAGTGTCTTTACAACGCTTAAGTACTTTATTAAGATTAAGTAAACACAATTCAAAAGAATCACCAAAATTAGAAAAGTCATCCATACCATGATGTCTTTAATTAAATTCAAGAAAATGGTTGTCATGCATCTTTGAAAATTGGCTAGAGTGCTACATAAACCAAAATGCATCCTCCAATAAGCAAATGTACCATATGGACATGTGAAGGTGGTATTATCTTAATCTTCTGGAGCAATCAAAATCTAATTGTACCCAAAGTAACCATCTAGCAAGAAATAGTAGGCATGACCCACAATTCTCTCAAATATTTGGTTTATGAATGGTGAATGATTTTTCCTAATGGTGTTATTAAGCTTACAGTAATCTATGCAAACTCTCCAACTGCCTACCACTCTTTTAAGGTACACATTGCACTCGATTAACCCACTCATTATCAAATATAAGATAGATAATCCTAACATCCAAAAGCTTAACTATTTCCTTCTTGACTGCTTCCTTCATATTAAGATTAAACCTTCTATAGTGGATTTATAACCTTCTTCCATTCTAATATGATGCATGACAAATGATGGACTAATCCCCTTTATATCTAAAATTTGGCACCCCATAACTTTTAATCTCTTCCCCATAACTTCACATACCTTCATTTCTTGGTCAATAGAGAGTTTATTGGAGATAATTATGGGCAAAGTGTTTCCCTTTCTAAGAAAGGTACACCTCAAGTGGTTAGGTAAGGGTTTAAGTTCTCATTTGGGTGGTTTTCAATAGAAGGTAGGCTAGGATTATCAATGCTTGTTAAGAGTTTAGGTTTGATAAAGATAGGTTCTTCCTCATTGACTTCTTTAATTTTAGTTTGCTTTTCATACAACTTCTTATCTTGAAAATCTTTCACATACTCATCCATAACTTTTACTCTCATACATGATTCTTCTTCAATAGGATGCTTATTAGCTTTACTATGGTAAACTTAACACTCTCTTCACCAACTCTTAATATCAATTTCCCATCATGTACATTAATGAGAGCTTTGTTATTATTCAATAATGGTCTTCTTAAAATTGAAGGAAAACTCTTATCCTCTTCAAAATCTAATACTGTAAAGTCAACTGAAAATATGAATTTATCAATATTAACAAGCACATCTTCAATGACTCCATAGGGTTTTTTGATTGAGTGATTCGCCAATTAAAGGGACATATTTTTAGTTGTTACTTCTTTAATATTCAATTCCCTAAAAAGAGACAAAGGCATCAAATTAATGTTTACACCTAAATCACATAAACATATAGGAAATTCTTTTGTACCACCAATGTAAAGCATAGTAAAACTCCTTGCATGTTTTAGCTTTACTAGTATCTTCCTCGAGATGATAGAGCTGCATATTTTCATTAGAGGTACCTTCTCATTATCATCCCATTTCCTTTTATTGGTGATGATACCTTTAAGGTACTTAGCATATCTTGGCATTTCACTAAGAGCTTTAAATAAAAGCAACTTGAGTTCAAGCTTCTTAAATTCTTTAACAACTTAGCAAACTTTTTCTTATCATCATTGAGCTTTCTTTGTCTTTGAGTAAACGAAAGTCTAGGTTCATATTTTAGTAATACATATGGTTAGGGTTGCTCCACCTTTTTCTAATAAAATTCAGCTTGTTTCTCCTTATTGCTTTCTCTTGACTCTTTAACCTTCTTATCATGCTTCACTATTTGCTCTTTAACTTTGATAAGAACTTCACTTAGTGATTTCAATTCCTTACCACTTCTTAATGTGATGGCTTTCAATTGCTCTTTTGGATTCACTTATGTGTTGTTTAGAAGTTGACCTTGGGCTCTTATTACTACTATATTTACAAGTTGCCTGAATTGCACTTCTATGTTATGAATGGAAGAAGCATGATTCTTTATAATTTAGTCAAATTTTAATTCCATCCTTTTTTAATTTTCCTCTTGACTAGTCATCTTAGAAGCGATTGCATCAAAGAACTTATCTAACTTGGTCTTTATAGTTGTCAACCTATCTTGACTTGGTTGTTGAAATCTCGATTGAGGTGGCTTGTTAAACTGGTTGGAGTTGCCTTGGGGATGTTTAAATTATTACTCCAAGAGAAATTTGGATGATTTCTCTATCCTTGATTACAAGTGTTTTACCACATAGCTATAATTTTCTACCATATTATCTCCAAGTACATTGCAATTTCCATAAACACACTCATAACTTGAATGACCAAATATATAACAACACTCACAAGGAAGATTAAAAGATGAAGCAATAGAGTTCCTTAGAGTTTAGGTCCCTAGTTTACTTTGATAAAGTTGCCTTTTGATCTTAAAGAGAAGTAACCATGTCCACTCTAGTTCTCTCTCCCCAATTGGCCATAAATAATTATTATTAGCCATTTCCTTAAGAAGGTCAAAATGCACTATCAACAATTTTCGTCATTAAAGATCCTTTAGTAGCTACATCGATTGTGTCCATTGTTAAGCATGTCACATCATTATAAAAATTTCTCATTAACACATCCTTTGATAAGCCATGGTGAGGGAAGCTCCTTTCAAGCTCTTTAAACCTCTCTTAAGCATCACATAATGATTTACTCTCAAATTAATGAAATATGGTGATATCTTTAGTAGTCTTAGTTATTTCATAAGGTTAAAAGTACTTGGCAAGAAAGGCTCTAGCAAGAACATCCTATGTAGCGATAGAGGTGGGTGGTTTTGAATTTAACAATGCCTTTGCTCAATCTTTCAAAGTGAAAGTAAAGAGTCTCAATCTAATTGCATCATCCAACACTCCATTATATTTAAATATGTCATAAATCTCCAAAAAGTTAGTGATGTGAGCATTAGGATCTTCACTTGCTAACCTAATAGACTGTACTATGGATTGGATCATTTAAAGCAATACTAGCTTTATCTCAAAGTTTTTCACATTAATGTTAGGTCGAGAAATAATTTGTTATGTCGCTTCTGATTTAGGCATAACAAAATCTAACAAAGTCCTTTCTCCTAGTCTTTATTCTTGTTCGGCCATAGCATTAGTCTCTCACTTAGATTTCCTTTGATTTTCTTTCATAATCCTTGAAAGGTCTGAAATATAAATCAATGGCACTAGCCTTGAGCAATGAGTGTTATGCATACACCAACAATGTACTTAAAAATTGAGTAAATTCCAATAAAAATAGAGTAAATAAACACAATGCTATAATCCAAGAAAAATAAAATCAATTGTGATGTTAACTACTTCATTCCTTGGCAACAACACCAAAAAATTCTGTTTAGGTCTTAAGATAGCACAACCTAAAAGTATACGAGGTTGACAAAGAAATAAAGAGAAAGTAGAGTATTATTCCTATGAGGATTGATAATTAACCACCTATTGATCTTATTTATTCTTATTGGAATAAGAGAAAACTCAACAATAAATCAACAAAAAAGTAAAATAAAAACTAAACTGTGTATTTGCAAAGAAAAATCAATATAATAAAGGTGTTACTAGAAATTTAACTCACCATACAATAATTAAGCTACAACAAGACCCGATATATGATTGCACATCCTAAATTTTCTTTTACATTAAATATTCTTTCTCAAGCAATGATTGAATTAATTGGTTTGGATTTAATAGTGAAACCTAGTTTTGATTCTCATGATCATCTAAGGCATTAACTAATCTCAATCAAACAAAGTAATAAACACACCCATTAAGGAATTGAATGAAGCTAAGTTATCTCTAGTCATTAGCTATTCAACTTATGCTTGTAGATCTACTAGGATTATCATTTCTTAATGTATAATTATATACCAAAATAGTTTATAGTTGGCCACCCAAAACAATAATGAAGAATAATATACATAACATGCAAAAATGTATAAACAAGATCTATAATATAAAGCTCAATTCATGTGGGTGTATCAAATTCTAGCAACAAAAGTATTTAACCACTCATGGCAATAAAATTATTTATCCAATAAGTACAACCCAATAAAATATCCATTTGAGTTCAAGAGATTAAAGAAAAGATTGAAGAAATGTTATCTAAAAGGAGATTGGATTCTTCTTTTCTTTTTTTCCTTCTTTTGCTTGTACTTTTCTAAATCTTGATAGGCTAAGATTGGTTGTTAAAATCGAGGTATTTTGTCCCCTTTTATACTCTTCTAGAATGTCCTATCAAATTTCCCTATATTTTCTCTTTGAAATGGCATACGTTAGCAATTTTACAGCTAAAATGGGTTGTCTATAATAGCAACCAGATATGCGTTCATAGCATAGGAGCCTACTACGCTGACTCAGCGATTGCACTACACCTACGCCCATTGTAGAAGATATGGACTTAGGAACTCATAATTTTATTAGCACTTGCGATCACTATAGTAACTCAACCCTTTTCTTCTTTGATCTCTTCTTTCAGTAATCTACAATCGCCAATGAAGTTGCACTCGCAACAGAGACTTGCTTTGCTCTGTTTTGCTCCATATTGTTGTCATTCACCTCATATTCACTCCCTTTCCCTATAAAAAAACAAAATAAAAACTTAAAAAATATATTTGCACTAATTTAACTAAACTAAATGCTTCTAAAACTAAAAATGCACACTAAAAATACTAATAAAGTAAAACTAAATTAGTACAAAAATCTTCTCTAATTTTTAAAGTTATAATATGCTTTATATGTTATTTTTCTTCTTATACTTCAACTAGCAACATACTCTTTAAAAAAATTACATCAATAACTGACATCATCTACTTTGCCAGATTTGTACATTATAGGATAGTTTCCCCTTTTTGTTTAGTAGAAATATTATAATTTTATAGTAAATTTATTTTTAATTTATTAATGAATAATTTTAGATAATAATCTATACATTTGTCTATAGTTGGTGAAAAATAAATAACAAAGTAAATTATACACAATAATAAATGAATCAATTTCGAACTAACTAAAATTCAACTTGATTCTGCTTATTGACAGTTTAAATAATTTAAATGATCTAATCTATATATGCAAATGGTGTTTGTCTATTTAATAATAATTTTTAGTTTTTAGTTTTTGATATTATACATTACATAGTTTCGTAATGAATAAACAAGCTGGCCTTCCACTAATTAAAATTCTGGATTATAAATAATACCTGCCCTGAAGAATAAAATTCAAAGAAAATGAGAGAAAATTCAAGAGGAATATTTTTCCATGATATTCAAAGAAGGGTTACACCCCTTATATATACACATAGGAATCCTAATCACAACCTAATTATGAATAGAATAACATCCTAAATAGAATAAAACTTTATTCCTAATTGTATACAAATATTTACTTCCTAATATATATAATAAAAATATTTACTTTCTTAACTCTCCCCCTCAAGTTGGTGAATGTATGTCAATCATTCCTAACTTGCAAAGTGAGTTATATAATGTTTTTCCAGATACAGCCTTTGTAAGGATGTCAGCTAGTTGAGTCTGAGAAGAAACATATGAAAGATCAATTATTCCTTGGTTCAGATGATCTTTTATGAAATGTCTGTCAACCTCTACATGCTTAGTCCGATCATGTTGAACTGGATTGTTTGCAATTGCTATGACTACCTTGTTATCACAATGTAACAACATAGGCTTCGAATGTTTTAATCCCATATCCTGAAAAATTCGCCTTA
This sequence comes from Mallotus nudiflorus, assembly GCA_947683625.1. Taxonomy (NCBI): domain Eukaryota; kingdom Viridiplantae; phylum Streptophyta; class Magnoliopsida; order Malpighiales; family Euphorbiaceae; genus Mallotus; species Mallotus nudiflorus. The sequence goes on along the minus strand of CANTUR010000282.1, from coordinate 794,441 downwards.
CCCAGAGCAACTCACATACTCCATGAGCCATTCCTCTAAACTCAGCTTCAGCACTTGACCTTGCTACAACTTTCTGTTTCTTGCTTCTCCAAGTGACTAAATTATTTCCAACAAATGTAAAGTACCCGGATGTTGATTTTTTATCAGTCTAATCTCCAGCCCAATCAACATCAGTATAGCCAGTAATTTCATAATCCTTATTCCTCCCAAAGAATAACCTTTTACCCGGAGAAGACTTTAGATATCTTAATACTCAGTATATTGCATCCATATGTTCTTTACTTGGAGAATGCATGAATTGACTTACAACACTTACTGCATAAGCAATATCTGGCCGAGTATGAGATAGGTAAATCAACCTTCCCACCAACCTTTGATATCGATCTTTATCAATTGGAACTTGATCTCCTAGGACTAAAAGTCCATGGTTAACTTCAATTGGAGTCTCAACTGGCTTACAATCAAGCATGCTTGTCTCTATCAATAGGTCCATTATGTACTTTCATTAGTAGAGGGAAATTCCTTGAGCTAATCTTGCAACTTCAATTCCTAAAAAATATTTCAAGTTACCCAAATCCTTAAGTTTAAACTCAGATGTTAACTGTCTTTGCAAGATTATTGTCTCACTCAGATCATTTCCAGTGACCACCATATCATCAACATATACAATCAATGTAGTGACTTTACCTAACTTTACTTATATCCAAGCTTTCTTATGAAAATTGATAGTCATCCAAACCATGCTTGAGGTGATTGCTTGAGTCCATACAATGCCCTTTTTAGTTTGCATACTCTGTCAGTGCATTTAGTTTCAGGTGGTGGATCCATATACACTTCTTCATCGATGGTTCCATACAAAAATGCATTCTTCACATCAAATTGTCACAATGTCTAGTCCAAGTTGGTAGCTAAAGAAATAAGAACTCAGATGGTATTCATTTTTTATATTGGGGCAAGTGTATCTTCATAGTCAATTCTATACTTCTGAGTATACCTCTTTGCTACCAACCAAGCTTTATACCGATTTATACTTCCATTTGAATTGAGTTTGACAATGAATATCCACCTGCACCCCACCATTTTCATTCCTTCCAAAAGAGGAACAAGATCCCATGTCTGGTTCTTCTGCAATGCCTCCATTTCATCATTCATGGCTTTCTTTTAATCCGGATCATCTAAGGCTTCCTGTACATTACTCAGAATAGATGCAGTAGATAATTAATTTACAGTAAGTGCATGTGAGTTAGACAAACGGTTGGTTAATATGAAGTTGTTGATAGGGTATTTAGCTTTGGTATGAAGGTCCATATCATATTGTTTTTTTGGAACCCCTCTATTGATTCTAGAAGGATAACAAGGCTCAGTATTTGGAGTTACTAAAGGAGATAAGTTTACCTTATTGTGCACATCTGCATCTGGAGTTTCTTCAGCTTCTAGTGTGGGTTCCGAAGATGTACTATCTTGATTATTTGAATTTTCTTCTATCATCTGTCTAGTTGAGTTGCTCAAACTCGGAACATCAGATTTCTATGAGATGCTTGGAACATTTAGGAGACTCGGACTCAGAACACTCAGAATGCTATCTTCAACATTCGAACCACTCATAATGCTATCTTCTAATTCAAAGAGGTTTGGATTTTTCTCCCCTTGAAAAAAGCACTCAGAGTGGGAGAAGAAAGGAAAATTTTCATGAAACCGAACATCCCAAGTGACATACATCTTTTTTGTATTCGGATCATAACATCGATATCCCTTTTGTAAATCTATATAGCCAACAAATATGCACTGAATAGCTCGAGGGTCTAATTTTTCGAGTGTCTAATGTACATATACCGAGCATCCAAAGACTTAGGGCTCGAGATTATTGAGGGGTGGAGATATGACAAGTTCTTGAAGTTTCTGAAGAGGCATTTTGAAATCAAGTACTCTTGATAGTGTCCAGTTTATGAGGTATACAGCGAATCGAACAGCCTCTCCCTAGTATTCTTAAGGAACATTCATGTCAAATAATGATGCTCAGACAACTTCCAATAACTGACGGTTATTCCGTTCGGCTATACCATTCTGTTAAGGAGTGCCGACACAGGATGTTTTATGGCGAATGCCCTTCTTATGGCATAAATAATTTAGAATTGAGTTAACATACTCCCCACCATTGTCAGACTGCAAGACTTAGATTTTACTATAGTATTATGTAGCCACCATTTTGTACAGGTCCTGGAACTTGGAGCACACATCTCCCTTATTTGAAAGTAGTAATACCCAGGTCATCCAAATACATTCATTAATAAATGTTACAAAGTATCGAGCACCAAATAGAGTAGGAATCTAAGCAGGTCCCTATACATTAGAATGAATGGTTATAAATGGAATTGAATTTTTATTATAATTCAATACATAAGAAATTTGGTGGCCTTTTGCCAATTCATAAATATCACACTCGAATTGCAAGTCTGTGGTATTCAAAAATAAATCTGGTTTTATTTATCTAAGATAATGAAAAAAAAAGATGACTAAGACGACGATGACACAAGATTACTTGGTCTTTACTCGAGCAACTTCAACTAACCCTATTAACTTGACTTGACTTCTGACTTGAATCATCATGCAACTCAAGATAGTACAACTTTCAATGTTTAACACTAGAGCCAATAATCTGGTGCATTGCAATATCCTGAAATACACAATAATTAGGCTAAAATTTGACAGTGCAATTTCAGGTTTCAATGATTTAGTCAACAGATAGTAGATTACAAGAAAGAGATGGAACAACAATAACAATATCTAGATTAAGAGAGTCGGAGTTAGATACCGATCCTTCATGAGTGACCAGTGTTATGCCTCCATTAGCAGTCAGAATATTTTGTTGGGTTGATAGGCGGATAAATGTAATATGGTGAGTGGAGTTTTTCATATGATCAGTAGCACCTATATTAATAATCCATGCATTATTTCGAGTAAGATTTATCATACCTAATGTTGCATCAAGATCACCACTTAGTTTAGTACCACTAGAGGTGGCAATTGCAACCTTTCCGAGCTTTTTACGAGGCTTTCTATTGAAATCCTACCATTCCAGATATCCCACAATTTCATAGCACTATTCCTTGGAGTGTCCAACTTCACCACAATGAGTGCAGGTGTATGTGATGGACTTACTCAGTAATTTCCCTTTGAACTGGGGATGAATCTGAGCTGCTACAAGTACATAATGGTCCAGCAGTATCTTCGGCTCTTCCATCGTATGTCGCTAGTTATGATCCCTCCGTACATATGCATAACTAGACTTGAGATCAAGAGGTGGATCCTTCCGGAGTATTTCACTTCTAGCATTATTAATTTCTGAATCAAGCACAACTAGGAAAATATGTATTCCAAGCCGGGTAATATGTTTATGGAGTAATACTACTCCATTAACATCCTCCCCTTGTGCACACGTCTGGGCATCGATTTTCTGAAATATTCCAATCAGTTCATTATAGTATGCATGTAATGGCTTACCATTCTAACGTGTTGTGATAACTGAGTTTTATCAGATCCATCATAAAAGGTTTTTGAGACAGCATCCCATATCTCCTTTGTTGTTGGAAGACGGATGAATCTCTGCATCAATGTCGGACTCATTAAGTCAATCAGCCAACTTTTGACTCGATTATTATCAAGGAGCCAAGTTTCCAACGCTTTATGTCCTGCTGGTGGCTTTGGCGTAGTACCATTAAGAAAGTCATATTTATTTCTGGCTCCAATTCATATCTCAATGATCTGTGACCATAGAGTATAGTTTGTATCATCAAGAATAATTCCTGTGGGAAAAAGAGAATTATCTTGAAGGGTTTGAATATAATTGGGTGTTCCATGGGATATGATGGATGTGTTTTTCGATGGTCATGATTTTGAAGATTCAAAGAATTCAAAGGAAGAAGAAAAAATACGATTAAAAAAATTCGATTTCAATGGGTATGCTCTGATACCATGAGGAATAAAATTCAAAGAAAAAGAGAGAAAATTCAAGGGAAATATTTTTCCATGATATTCAAAAAAGGGTTACACCCCTTATATACACATATAGGAATCTTAATCACAACCTAATTATGAATAGAATAACATTCTAAATAAAATAAAACTTTATTCCTAATTGTATACAAATATTTACTTCCTAATATATACAATAAAAATATTTGCTTCCTCAACATGCCCTACTAAAGAAATTATTAATATTTGTTAAAATTAAATTGTCTACTTTATTTCAGATCTATATATAGGGTTTTTTCGCCATTTTGAGGTTAAAAAAAAAGAAACTAAATTTTTATTTTAAAGTGGTTTTAAAAATAATTTTCATTTTTTGGTGAAAAAAAAAAGTTATTTCACCATTGAAACTAGCAGAAATGCTCCAAAATAAAGTAAATCTGACACTCCCAATGGCAAAATTTTTTTTTTAGAAAAAAAAAAATAGAAATTTGCAAACAAGAATGGTGGACATGCTAAAAAAGGTAACAAAGCTCCCAGAAGTCTATTTTAAAAAAATAAAAAAACAACTCCACCAATGAGACCGACAGAGTTCACTTGTTTGTCCATTAATTTGCTGGTGCAGTTAACTTGTTTGTCCATTAATTTTTTTGGTACAATTACCATCATTAGCTCATTTTTAATAATCTATATTAGTTAGTTGTTCCTTAATTGTTACATTTACCATCATTATAATTTTGTAAAAATATAAACATTATACACTTAAATGTTTCTCTCTTTTTTTTTTTTTTTTTTGAGTTGTAACAATATAAACATTGTAGATTTAAATAAATATTATGCTTCCTTTTCCTCTAAATTAAAAATATATACAATAAAATTTTAAAAAATTTATATTATATTATATAATTTATAATCCCAGTAGCAAAATGAAGTAGTTTTTTTGCAATAATTTGTTATGCAATATAATACATTTTTGCATGTGGTTTATTATTATTACATGTAGCCTTATATTTCATTAATAATAATAATAATAATAATAATAATAATAATAATAATAATAATAATAATAATAATAATTAGCTTCTTTCAGCCTCAAGTATCATTTTTGAGATGATTCAAGCTGCGGAATTTTGCATTTTTAAGGAAACTCACCTCTAATATATGCTTTGTTAAAGGTGGGGTGTGAAGTAAATCTTAATCTAATTCTTCAGGTGTTAAGACATCATATTTTTTATTACTGCAAGCACCTTCTTCTCCACTTTAGCATATGTGACTTGAATTTTTTTTTTTTGCATCACTAAGTTCTCCCCATGTTGAGTTTTCACCATATTTTGGAATGGTATAATATTTTAGAATGGGCTTTTTGCCTTTTTGTACTTGACGAATATAATATTTTGGAATTGAAGATTCTTCCACCTCCGGTGGTGTACTTGTTATCATAGCCATATCTTGTTCCTCCCTTTTCGTGAGCATAGAGAGACTTTTCTGAATGAAAATTAATTCAACTTGCCTTATCAAATTAGGTACCCAAGGTAGGATTGCCATGATTAACTGTTTGTATGTTATCTAGATCTTGATTTGAAGATACAATGAGTGGTGGATCAAAAATTGGTAGTTGTGTATTTTCAGTATTAGGGGAATGTTCTACCATGATATAGAAACTTCAAGGAAACAATGAGAATTAAACTTCCATGCTCATTGCACCAATGATAAAAGGGGTCTCCTTAAGCTCGTACTTTTGTGGTGATAGTAAATGATGGTTGGATAATTCACAAAAGAAGAAAAGTCATATGGGATCTAAATGATCTATAATCATTCATTTCTACCACTGTAAATGGCAAACATACTAAAACAAATTTGTTTCAACTTTGCCAATTGGACTGACAGAATTAACAGTTCGCCAATGCCACTGATAGAAATATGTTGCCACATCCCTAAAAATCACCATAAACAAAGATTTTCTTTTCTTTTCTTTTCTTTTCATCATAAATTTGAAAATTTTTTAAAAGAACCATAACTTATAAGTTGGCCTTGCACTAAATCAAGTCTAAAAAAAAAAAAAAAAAAAGAAAGAAAGAAATCAAGTTGGCCTTGCACTGAATCATTTGATTACTAACCTATAAGTTAATATCCACGTGATTGAAAATAATATAATAAACTATTGAGAAAATTTAGCTTTAAGAAGTGCGTAAATATTATTTAAAATAATAAATAAGTATAATACATTAGAGAAAATATATAAAATATATTAGTTATATGGTTCGATATAAATCTACATCCATAAGTGAAGGAGAAGTAAATTCACTACATGAAACCAACAATATGAGAAAATAATATGGAGATCAGCAGTCAATCCTTGAACCCAATTAGATCCAAATATGATTACCCAATAATTTTTCTCCTTTAAAGAAATTAATATGTTACTCACAAGATATCAATACTAGAAACCCAATAGCTTATACCTAAAATATCATCATGATACCATTGATACCTTTTTGGTACACTAAATGCATATAACTATAACTTTATTTATAGAGGAATAAACTATCCTACTTAATCAATGATTCCCTTTCAATAATTAAAATCATAGTTTAATTCCTAGAAAATTCTAATCTTCTTAAATAAAGATTTCCTTAACTTGAACATCAAGTATATTAAAAATGCACTTGGATTTAGACTAATAATGTTATGCACCAAAAATTCAAGCACATATTTAACATCACAAAGCATACCTTTTCCTAAATAAGGCCTGCTGTAAACTGTGGTCTACTCCAACTTTTAAAATTTTTTTAACAACATGATATCATTCAACAAAGAGAAGAAAGATTAAAAGCAAATATCAGCCATAATTAACTCTACCAACTAAGAATTAACGTTAAAAACTTTGTTAGATACAATGATAGAATGGTTATTTTTTGCTAACCTATCAATTACAGTATTTTCAATCCTAGGAATAAAAGAGACTTGAGTGAACTATATTGATGTGAGAAATTTCCATATCTCCTAAGAAACAGTTGACACTTCCCAAAGGGGAGTCTTCTCTTTATTGTTTACAAGGTTGACAGAGTTAAGGCAATTCAATTCTATTATAAATTTTTGCTGAGGATAAGAGTCTATGAATCTCAAAGCTCCTCTAATGGCCATAGACTCTACTAGAATTACTGAATGGCTATGAAGGTTCTTAGAAGCCATATAAATGACGGGACCTCTGTTGTTCCTTCTGTCTTTATTAAAAGCAGCACCATAATTGATTTTCTACATTCTTGATAGAGTAGCTATCCATTTATTGGCTTTAAATATTTGGTTAGTGGCTCTATTGAGATTGTTTGGTTGAAGAAGATCTATGTAAAGGTTTTATATGTTAAACCACTAGTGATTGATTTTAGATACTATAAAAGTCGACTCTTCTATTTTGTTGTTGAAAACCATATTGGTCTTTGCCTTCCAAATGTATCGAAAAAATCTAGCAACTAGGTTTAATAAATTTGGACTACCTTTTGATTTTAAAAAATGATTAATGTTTGCCTACCATTACCGAAAAGATTGAAAACCAACTACATTTGGAGTGTACCTAAAAAGGCTTGCATACTATATTAGTTTGGATTGGTCACAAAGAAAAAGTAAATGTTTTGGAGTTTCTATAATTTTTCCACACCTAGTACAGTTCATGTCTGGATTGTAACCTCTAAGAGCCAGATTATCTTTGGTAGGTAAAACATTCCTTACACATTTCCATTGAATGTTTTTACTTTTGGAGGGTTTAAGATGGACCAAATTAATACCCAAAGCTTTTTTTCTTATGATTGGTATATGAAAGAAGATGTTTTTGTTTTACATATTTTCTATTTGAATGATTTTGAGTTGGTACCCTGCCTTGACAATGTAGAAGCTTCTTTTATAATGATGCCATACAATTCTATCTTAGTGGCTTCCTCTCTAAATGAAATACATTTAATTTTCTTCTATTCATCCTCAAAAATAGGGCCATGAATTTTGCTAAGTCTCATTGTCCTTATTAATGGTTAATAAGTTCCTATACTAAATAGGTATTACAATTTCTAAGTTTTTGAGTTTGGATGGTGAAGTTTGGTAAGAGGGGTATCCATGGGTTTATCTAAATATTTATGCTTGCTCTAGAGATCACATTATATTTTACCCCTTTTTTTATCACTTCTCTGTGCTCTAAGATACTAGTTCAAATCCAAGATGGCTTATAACCCTATTTAGCATTAAAAAAAAAGAGAGAAAGGGTAATAGATCCCTTAAGAACTCTAGCATGTAAGCTACTTAGATTTTTTTTAACAACCTCCATCCCATTTTATTAAAGAGAGCACAGTTGAACAGGTTGAACTCTCTAAAACCTAGACCACCACTCTTCTTAGTTTTAGTTAAATCCTCTCATTTTACCTAATTCATTCTCTTTTCATTAATTTATTATTACCTCTAGAAATTTATGATTATCTTCTCTATTTCATTGATGGCACCTTGAGGGAGCTTGAAAATAGACATTATATAGGTCAACAAAGCTTGAATCATTGCCTTTATCATTATTTTTCTTCCTGCTTACGTGAGGAATTTGCTCTTCTAGGAGTGAATTTTGTCTCTAGCTTTTTCAATCAAAAAGTTACATATCATCTTCTTTGACTTTGCCTATTCAACTGGAATTCCAAGGTACTTTGTTGAGTATGTTGACTCAATAATGTGAAATTCAGAACATATAGCATTTTTCAATTCAGCTCTTATTTTTTTTAATAAAGAGAATCTCTGACTTATAAAGGTTAAGTTTCTAACCCAGGGCACAAAAAAAATTATTTAAAATTTCTTTAAGGGTTATGATCTCAATAGCATTCGCTTCTCTAAATATTATTGAATCATCAGTAAAAAAATAAATGTGTAATGGAAGGACAATACTTAGAGAGCTTTATTCCTTTAATCTTTCCAAGACTTTTATGGCCCAAAAGAGATCTTAAAAGGATATATACAATTATAAAGAAAAGGTAAGGAGATAAAGGATCTCCTTGCCTTAGTCTATTGCGAGGAGTGAAAAAGTCTGTCTTGGAGCCATTTATGAATCTGACTGAGCTTACAGATTCCATAACCATGTCAATCCATTCCTATGAAAACCAAGTATCTCAAGGGTAGCCTGTAAAAATCTCCAATTTAATCTTTCAAAAGCTTTTGTAAAATCAAGTTTAAGAGCAAAATACCCCTTATTTCCTTTGAATTTAGTCCTCAAACCATGCATCATTTCATGATATATGATTATATTGTCATGTGTATTCCTTCCTATAACAAAAGCAATATGATTTTGTGAAATTATCATTAATAACCAATTTTTAAGTCTATTTGCCAGCACATTCAAAATGTTTTTATAAATGTAATTACAATAACTAATTGGTTTGTACTCATCAAAGGAAGTAGGTGTAGGTGGCGAGGTTCAACACGCGTCCAAGTGTTTGGCGACAACGATACTATGTGAATTCAAAATCCACTAGGAAATACAAAATGGGCTTGTGGCATAATTTGGAGATAGGAGTTGCCACCAGGATAAGACCCGGGATGCACTTTATAACAACTAGATCCTATGAATGGCCCCAACAGCTGTCCTCAAAAATTAAGTTTGGAAACTTGGTATGGGCTTTTAGAATACCCACCAAACCTTGCAGTTGGCCTCCATTTGTGTTTTGTGTTTTCCTACCTTTAATTATTTAATTATTTCTTTATTAACATGCAAAATTGCAATTTTTTTCAAACAATTCTCAAATTTTACAACTAAGTCCAAATTTGCACATTAGTCTGATTTCATGCCCATTAGGCCCAAATAACAACATAAATAGCATAAAACAAAATAAAACCACATAAAACAAAATAATAATCCAAAAGAAATGAGGAAGGAGAACAGAATTACATCCCTTTAATCAAGCAAGCAATAAAATATAAGTGATAAAAATGAATAAAATAAAGCATGCACACAAAGAAAGGAGGGAGGAGAAAAGATTACAACCCTTTTAACAAGCAAATAACAATAAATTAATAATAATAATAATAATAATAATAAAATAAAAAGTAAATAAATAATAATAAAGATCTCCTTAATTAAGATTAATTACTTGGTCACTCAAAAGTCACTCAAATGCATTAATCCTGAAAATTAAATCATTAATTCCCAATAAAACCGACAAAAGAAACCACCAAATTAAATTCTTAAAAGATAAAATTGAGCAAATAAAGACATAATTAATTGATGAATGTTAAAGCAATAAAATAAATACCAAAACAGTAAAGAACATTCATAAAATAGCACAAAAATAATGATGAGATCAATATTATAATAAACACAAATTTAACGACTATATAAAAACAAACCTAAAATATTAATAATCGCTTAATGAAAATATTTTCAAATTAAATGGATCATAGAACATAAACAAAGAAATGAAAGTATGGCATTTAAAAAAACTCATGAGATAATAATTGTTAAACATCTTGAATGAACAAAAAAAAATACGAATAAGAAGAAGAGGATGTGGCAATGCCTCTTCATTGAGGCATCAGCATAGGCCATTAAGGCGACGACATATCGCCTTATGCCACTATGGTGACTCCTCATCTCTTTGATGAGGCGTCACCTGAATCCTAATTTATAGAAATAATTTGCTCTTCCTTTCCTGATCAAGTATGAAACTAGAATGATTTATAAACAAGCTAACTACTCATGCATAAATGTATAGAGCTATATTCTGACACAAGAAATTCACTTCAATCATATGTAAAAAAGTTCATAAATTAAAAATTGATGTAAGATAAAAGCCTTACTATTTTTTGTTGATTTGGTTTTCAAAAGATTTTTCCCTCAGAAGTTGAATTTGATGAAAGCACCATTTGAATGCAAAGGCAACCTTTTCCTCTTGAGAATGGACCCCTTTCTTCACTTCCTCCTTCTTATTCCTCCTTCTCTCTCCCTTTTGGCTCATCAAACTAAGGCGATGCCTCTTTGAAGTCACCACCTTCGAGCTGATACAACTTCATGGGCCTGATGAGTTATGGGGTTCATTGGGCTTTCGAGGTTCCTTAAGTTTTTTTGGCTCAATTTTGAGCCTATGGTCTACTTCCAAAGGGATTTTGGGCTATAGGTTCATTCTCAATAGGAATATAGGTTGATCTTTGCATTTAGTACTCATTTCATTTTATCATTGGACTTTTTTTGTGAGCCGATCAAATTGGATGTCTACAATAGGATTTTTGTTCTTTGGAACTAAAGCAATGGATTTGAAATTTATGTGTGAAGGCATCTTACTTCAACTAAAGAATTTTTAACAACCTCATAGACATCCTCCTTGATTGTCTCTTAGTGCACTTGATAGAAAACTCTAGGGAATCCATCTAGACTATGTAATTTGAGTTTGCCAATTAAGAAAGCTACATCTTTAATCTCGTCAGAACGCACATCTTCAATAAAAGTTCGGTTTATGTCTTTAGTTATTAGAGGATATATCATTTGCAAAGCTCTGTCAAAATTTTTAGTATCTTTTTAAAGTAGTTCAGAGCTGCAAATTTAATTTTCTAATCTGTTGGTAACCATCTACCATCCTTAGTTTTGATTTTTTTTTTTTTTTTAATTTGATTTCTGCCTTCTTCCAATAGCTATCAAATGAAAAAAATTTTGTGTTATTATCCCCTTTAGGAAGCCATTGTGTGTGAGCTCGATGTTTCTAATTTACTTCCACCTATGAATACAGCTTTTTTATTTCCTCTTTAATCCTTTGTTCCTCTTCTTTCTCTACCTTATCAAAATTGCCCAACATAAGACAGTCCAATCTGGATTATAATAGATGAATTTTTTGTTCATAGTTTCCCCATTTTTTTTTATCCAAGTTTTAAATCTACTGTCAATTTCTGTTGCTTTTGTACAAAAGATAGAAGAGTTGTCGTTTGAGGGTTTATTGATGTCTATGATTTTTCCATAGTTTATGATTGCCATAGGTGTGCTTCTTTGGGATCCAATGAGGGAACAAAATATGGAGCAATCATGTCCATGTGAATTCATTTTTGGCAACGTAGAAAAATCAGAATATTTCATTTTTGACAAAGTAGAAAAATCAGAATATTTATATATAGATTTACAACCATATTTCTTAAATTAATTTTTTCCTTGCATGTCTCATGTGAGAGTTGAAGTTACACTATTATGATAAATTATGTGATTATTTTTATCAATAAATAATGTTTCAAATTCGAATATCTTACATAATATATATATAAGTTACATAATATAAGTTACCCCTCCCTCAGCTTCCACGTTCCCCCGAAATCTGTCGCGCGCGCGCATGCGCACATACGTGCGTGTGCGTGCCTGTACATGCGTATATACGCGTGTATACGCGTGTGAGGGAGGGATCTTGACCCCTATTGGGTGGAGAGAAACCACTGATTTGATGCCGTTTCGGGGGAACGTGGAAGCTGAGGGCTGCTCGGCCGAGTCGGCTGAGGAGCACTTAACGAAGACAGGCAAACTAAATTAATATTATACTGGAAAAATGGGATATATATATATATATATATATTGAGAAAGTTTTATTCTTTTATGGGATGAATATTGAAAAAAAAATTGACCAAATTTAAATTATAAGATTATTGTAGTGGCTTCTAATATAAGAGCATTTATAATGACATATACATAAAACAATTAAAAATAGCAATCAAATTAAAATTGCATTTATTTTCATGGTTAAGCCATTCCTTTGGGCACTTTCAGTTCATGGATGATGGAACTGTGTAAATATCACTAATTCAAATTCGTTATCATATAATAACGGTTGAAGATGCCTAGTGATGATGCTGCCAGTTATTTGTGATTTACTATATGGGATTTGCCCTCACAATGCAGATTAAATTAGTGCATCTTATGCTCCATATTTTGTTCCCTCATTATGCATCTTATGTAACCAAAAAAAAAACGATGATATGTTTAGCGCCTGTGAATAATTGGAAAGGGTTTGAAATTTCACGGCTCATAACAATGCTGTTATGGTTCGTGATATTAATTATTATTAAAAATATATATATTTTTTTTTTTGTACTTATTTGTCTATAAATCACAAATTAATGAATTGAAATGAAATTCTAAAGTTAGAGAAATAAATTCCAAAATTTTATGGTATGAAATAATTAAGTGTAGTCAATTTCAAAAAAAAAAAAAGGTTCACATTCAATTTAAGAATATTAGAAAAGAGTTGACATTCCCCTACATGCATAGAAAATGGATAATCGCGACAGGACAAATAAAATTACGGGTCAAATTTTGAAAATAATCTTTCTTCAATTGATAACTCATATATTGAAAATAAATAAATTAATTAATTTTTCTTATTTTTTAGCTGAATTCGCAATACATTGTTTATATCGTGTATTCAAACCTATATCATTACTTATAAAAAAAATGTCCAAATTAATTACAATACAAGTCAATCCTCAGTTTCCATTCAAGCTTTTCTTTCAACCTTATAATTTAAAAAAATAAAAAATATAACAAAGGAGACATGAAAATCAAAAGGTCAAGAAAGGAAGCCTATATCACATAATATAAAAAAGAAAAGAGAGAAGAATACAAAATTACTTTTTCTATTCCTAATTATTTGAAGGAGTCTATTTTTATTTTTAATTATTTAATATTTGAAGTCTTCAATATATTTTAACTATTTTTTTTATCTTATCTTTATTTAATTAATTAAAGAGATATACTTTTTTTTAGCACAATACAAAGCTAATAATTAATTATAAAAATTATTATAAAAAGTAATATAATATTTTATACAGGAAGTAGTTTTTTATAAGGATAAAATAACATGGACAGGACAAAAATAAGAGCAGACTTTGCTGGTAGGATTTTGAGGTCCATTTGTGGCCCCTACCATTTCAGGACCATCTCTCCGTTTATGACCGGCATGTCCTCCTTTTATGTCAAAAAAAAAAAAAAAATCAATTGCTACTGCCTACTTTATTAGATTGGATATTACTTACCTAATATTGCCCATTGACTTCCCAAACTAAATTAATATGATATGATTTCTTTTTCCTTTGGGCCTACGAATCTAATTTACAAAATAGAATTTTGATGTGTATTTAGTTTTTTTTAAGTCAAAATATTACAAAACATTGAATTTCATTTGAGAATCGAATCTGTGGTTTATATTAGTGGTCACAAAAATTCTGTTTTTTTTTTTTAATCTAGAAACGAGAATTCAATATGTTAGAATTTTGTTTGATTGTAATTTGTTTTGATAGCTTTGCTTCCATAGTTTTAATTGAAATTGAAAACAAAATTGTCAATTCTAAATTTTTCAAATCTAATTGCCGTGTGCATTTGTGATTCCGCTTAGAGAATATCATTATAAATGGGCTAGGTGCAATGCAACAGTGATACATTATAAATGGGATGCATTGCAACACTGATAGCGCTGATTAAATTGTCAATGCAAAGCGCCAATCATCGATAAAATAAAAACATTTGGTCACTTTCGTATCTTTGCCAACCTATGCAAGTTGGCTACAAAACTTTCATATTCCATTTGAACTGCTACTCCACATTGTAATTTCACAAGTGACAATAGAGGATGAACTGACTTTTTGAGGTAGATAGAAAATTTTAAATGTTGAATAAAGAGCAAGCTAAAAATAAAGTTAGAACACAATATAATGAAGAAGAAGAGTAAGAAAAAATATAAAAAAATTTATAGAGTTTCGACTCTCAAATTCTACATCCTCTCCTCAACCTCTAGTTGAGAGTTTAAATCCACTAACAATTTATTTCAAGGTGTATATCAAACATTTATAAGCTTAAATCAAAGCTACCCAAGTATTTTCACAAGACTCACATTCAAACCCAATAACTCTTTTAGCTTATAAGTATTTTCCTAAAACTCACACTCAAACTCAAGTATTTTTTCAATGGCTTACACTCAAACCTAACACTATGCATGGCAACACAAGGGGAAGGGGAAGGGGAAGGGGAAGGGGAAGGGAAATTTTAGATCCAATTATATTTGGATGATAAAAAAAATAAATGAAAAGGTAAAGTAAGGGCAAATATTAAAATTGTGTTTGGATAAGTAGAAGGAAAATTGAATAATAATTGTAAAAAGACGACTAAACCAATATATTACATTTATATAATACAACTTTCCACATATTTATATTATATCTTTTATATTTCAAATTATACACATATATTATTGATTTACCTTTATTCTCCTATAAAATACGTCATGGTTTACATAGGCATACTAATTTATCAATATAAAAATTTTTCAAGTATCAATTTATTAATAAACTAGTAATATAAAAAAATTATTCACAAAAATATAGGGACAAAACCAGCCTAAAAATAATTCTTAGGTTGATGAAAAAAACCCTATCTAAATAAATCCATTAAAAATAAAACAACTACATATTAAGAATGTCAAATAAAAGTTCTTTGCATTGTTTAGAGAACATCCAAGTAAAGCATGCACATCATCAGCATTGCCCACAAGGTGGCGATAAGCAGTACGCATGACGTGAGACTCAAGTTCCAATTCTTGCAACTTACTCCACACTTCTTACTCTGAAATAGGTAGCGGTTGATGAGCCTTCACTAATCGATTTATAGACTTTCTAATTGCAATGACAATATTATCCAAGCCTTATTTCACTATCTTACAACTTCGATCATATTTAGTTGATGTTTTTGCTTCAAATTTAGGTGCTTTGCCTTCAATTTTTGCCTTTTTAAATGAGCTTATTTTTTGAGGTTGTGTTTTAGAAAAACCAATAGTGAAATTTTCTTCATCAATAGTCATAAAATTTTCCAATGTAGCTTCATTTTGAGATACTAAATTATCAATAGTATTAACAATAATATCGTTGTCATCATTTTGATTAGTAGCATTAAGTCTTTATCTCATCTCAGATGCAGATTCAGCAAATTCACATGTAGCTCTATCTTGTCCATAAAGTTGCCCTAATTTCTCATAATTGTGAATTGGTTTATTCATCCATTCGCGAGAATGATGATGGACCTATTAAAAGAATTATCAATATAAGTAGTGATAAAGAATATATTCATTTAAAATATTATTAAGAAATTGTAGCAAAATACATACTGATATTAATTGTTCCCAAACTTCAGGTTTTGCAGAAAACATGCAAGTAATAGGATTCCAAGTAAAACCACTACCTCCATTTCTAAAAATGTCATAGCATTTGTTGAAGGGTGTAGATGGCGGGTTCAGCGTGCGTCCAATATTTTAGCAACCGTAATACTATTTGAGCTTAGAGCTTTAGAGAACACACTAACCACTGTCACAAAGACATGGCGTGGAGATGACGAGTCGCCACCCAGGGTAATAACTGGGACAAATCGAAAAGGTGGTACTCAATTCCTTAAAAGAAAGCTAACACCACAACCAGAAGATTCTGGATACGGAATACCAACTTCTTTCAGTCTTGTGTTCATTTAAAATTATTTTATGAATTATTATTTTATTCTCTATTTACATGCAATTTCATATAAACCCTAAAAATAATCAACTCCAGGGCAAACTAGTCATGAAATATACAAGTAAATAATGCATTTAATAAATCACATAATCCCTAAGTTAGTCTAATTTACATGGATTTTAAATAAATGAGTTAAATCTATATGTTTTAATTTATATGTGAACCTAAAGACCTAATTCCTTTTGATTTTAATTAAATGAACCTATGTCTACAAATTTTAATTTTAAATATAAGTTTAAATCTACAAATTATGGAATATTTAAATTAGTGGACCTAACTCTACATGTTTTAATTAAATAATGATCTTAAATCTATAAATTATGAAAAAAAAAACTTAAATTAAGTGGGCTAAGTCTAAAATAATTAAATTGAATTACATGGGCCTATGTCTAATTAACTAAATGAGTCTAAGGATATATCTAACCTAAACTCTAATTAATTATGAGCCTAAATATATATTTTAATTAATTAAACCTAATTAATTATTAAGTGAGATGGGCTAAAAGAAAATAACCTAAACTTAAATAAATAAATCAAGACCTTAAAATGGGCTTAAGGCCCCAAAAGTACATAAAAATAATAAATAAGCCCAAAAATAAATAAAAAAATATAAAAAATAATTAAATAAGATCAAACAAATAATTAAATTAATGCTTACTAAAACCCTAATTTTATTATTAAGCAACCTAAATTAATCTACTTTCTCCATTGATTTTAAATAATTACCTAATTGAAACCTAGTTTTACTAACCAATTTAATCAAAATAAACACGCAACCACACATAATTTCACTATTCCCACTATTGGGGCTATTACATTAATTCATAAAATAGTTAATAAAATAATAAATAAATAAAATAAAATAAAAACCCTAGAAACTAAGTCTCTACAAGGCTTTATCCATAGTTTTCCATGAACTTCTTACGAATTCATCCCTCCAACATGATCACCATGCGTTTTCCTCTATAATCACCACAAAAAAATAAAAATAAAATAAAACTATGATTAATGAATAAATTATAATAATAACTCAAAAAATAATCAATAATATCAAAAATAAATAAACAAAAAAATTAGAATAAGAAGAAGATGATGATGCTTATGAGTGATTTAGGGTACTCCTCAGATTTATAATTCACCGTTCTTGATAAGTCTTCTAATCTTCTTCTTAAAAAATTCTCCAAGGATCTTGAATTAATTAATAAATCAAAAGGAATTTTTGCAGAGAAATCCTCACCAAAAGAAAAGAATTAAGAAAGCTTGCACAAAACTACAAAATTGTAAAAATCTGTTCCTACGCCTCCTTCTTCCTCTTTTTTCCTTCTTCCTTTGTCTTTTGCGCCTCCTTCTCTCCTCTTTTTTCCTACTATTCTCTCTTTATATAGTGGAACTAGGAAGCCTAACCACAATCCTAATGTGATTCTAATTCCTAAAGTATAAGATTAGTACTTAAAATTATATTTAGGAATTTTAAACCAGTTAGGATTGAGTTAATTTGGAATTTTAAACCAATTAGAACTGAATTAAAAATAGGAAAACAGAGACGAAAGAATTCAATTCCGACCGGGATTGTGTAATTCCGATCAGAATTACACAATCCCGATTGGAATTGGTGTAATTCCAATCAAAAATAAGTAATTCCAACCAGAATTACATAATTCTAGTCGGAATTATGGAATTCTGACATGTATTCTCTTTTTTTTTACATTTAATTATAAAAAGACCCCTAAAAGAAATTTAATTTTGCAATTAGGTACTAAAAAAATCTTGCAATTTAGTCTTTGAAAACACTAAATCCTTCCTTTAAAAGATGCATTTAAACCCTTAGAATTTTAAAGCTTAAGTATTGAAGACCTATTCATGATATTTTCATCATTGGAGTCCTTTATCGCATCCATAACCCATCATCCCGAAATTGGGTGTCTACAAGGGGCCTTTGATATATTTGATTTGATTTTGAATTTTATCTTTGTCTATCTTCTTATTTGAAAAATGCTCTCCAAGTGCCTTAACCATATTATTAAAAGCTTCAGTAATTAATGTTCCATTCATTCTATGTCTCATGTTATGCTCATGCAATAAATAATCAATCAAAAAACAATTCATTCCTACTGTCCAGTCACAATAGTTACTACTCTTAGCTTCATTTTTTTCATCAATATGTTGCTTTCTTTTTTATATTGTTATGCTTATTTGAAAATTAAAAAAAAAAACAAATAATTAACAATAAATTATTGCTCAATATAAAAATTGACATTTCAAACAAGTAATATAATAAAATAGAATATCAATAATCAATAATATAATTTTTAGACAAGTTCAATAAAAAAAATAAAATATTTCAAATAGAAAAGTCTATACGAGTAATAAAAATAAAATCAACATCTTAGTT
This sequence comes from Mallotus nudiflorus, assembly GCA_947683625.1. Classification (NCBI taxonomy): domain Eukaryota; kingdom Viridiplantae; phylum Streptophyta; class Magnoliopsida; order Malpighiales; family Euphorbiaceae; genus Mallotus; species Mallotus nudiflorus. The sequence goes on along the minus strand of CANTUR010000282.1, from coordinate 775,546 downwards.
CTTATTATAAGTGATCTCGTTCTCTACTGCAATATTATTCCTCAATATTTCTCCTTTAACTATTTCTTTATTTTCATTTAGGTCAATAGATTGTACTACTTCTAGAATTTGATTACTAAGCTCTTCATCTACTTCAACAATAATATCCTCATCTAGATCCACACTCATCAAATAACTATGCAAGATACAACATACTATAACCATTTGATCTTGAATTCAAATACCATAAGTAGGTATACATGTAGTTGATGGCCTTGGAGATAATAAAAGGTTGACTTTTCATTACTTGACTTGTGCAGTTACAATCATTATGCATTTCTCATTGCTTGTGTCAGGACTTGAATTTTGTAAATTTAATCGATCTGAATATAAACATTTAAACACACAGATTAAATATAATTTTATTTAATTACTTATTACCATAAAAATGACTATTTTACCCCTTAAGGTTCAATACACACCAATAGTTGTCTTCATTTTTAGTGAAATTGAAAGAGACTAGTCCTTATATAAAGTTTGAGAATTGTCTTTAAAGTATAGAAAATTGACTATATTTCTCAACTAGTTTGGTTTAATACCTTAGCTTAATTTTCACTTTATTAAAGCTAAATCAAATTTAAATACGTAACGTGAACACCAATAACTACTTGGCTATATGTTTTCTATATTTATATTTCTATATGTGAAGTTGTATGATGAATGAAAGTAATATTACTAATGATTATATTTTTGTATAACAGAGTACAAATACATATAGAAAAATGATAAACAATAATTAAAAGATAAGTACAAAATTATAACAAAGTTAACAAATAACTAATGATAGTTATCCTTTAATACCCTCCAGCATGCTGAAGATGGGTAAGAGACCAATTGAAGCTTGTTCCGCTGTCACAAGAAATGAGCTTTTGGTAATGGTTTAATCATGATATTGAAAACTTGATCAACAATATTAGGAATTAAATATTAAGTTATCAAGAAGCTACCTGTTCGCAAACAAAATAACAATCAAACTTAATCTATTTTGTGCGAGCTTGTAGCACTAGATTAGTATAGAGGTAAATGGAACTAACATTATCACACCAAAGGGTATGGGATACTTGGACTTGAGAATTGTAGTTTAGATAAAAGTGATTGAAGCCACTTTAAGTCAGCGGCAACATTAGCGATTGCCTTGTACTTGCTTTCAGTGGAAGACCAAGCCATAGTAGGATATTTCTTTGCCATCAAAAAGATTAAGTTAGCACCGAGATAAATAGCATAGCCATTAGTAGGGTGATGATCATCCGAATATCTACCCAAGTCACTATTTATATAACATTAGAAAGGAAGTTGCTTAGAAGGAACAATAGAGAGAGACAAACGGACTATATATTTCAAATAGCAGAGCAATCGCTTTATGGCATGCCAATGGACATCAGTATAATAGTTCATATACCCATATAACTTATTAATCGAGTAGGCTATGTCAGGACTTACAAGATTGATATATTGGAGTGCACCTACTATTTACCGATATATTTTTTCCATTTTTAAGAGTTATCCTAAAAGTGCACTTATGTTGTGAGAAAAGTATGTCAGTGGAATTGCAAAGGACTTAAACACTAAGAAAGTAACTCAAAGGCCCCAAGTCTTTAATTGGAAATTCTTAGTGAAGAAGACCAATAAGTGTATCAATAGTTTTACTGTATAAACCTATGATTATAATGTCATCAACAAAAACTAAAATAAAGATTTTATTAGTAGCTTGTATATTGATGAATAAATAATTATCAGCTTTGGTATTTCAAAAACCCAAACTATATAAAAATGTTGCAAGCTGAGTAAACTAAGCTCTTAAAACCTATTTAAGGTTACATAAAGAGTGATGCAGGTGAAAAACATGTTTGGGATTGGCTTGATCTTGAAAACCCAAAGGCTAAATCATGTACACCTCTTTTTCTAATGAACCATAGAGAAATGCTTTGGAAATATCAATTTTTCAAAAAGACCAACTAAAAAAGATAGCCAGAGTGAGTAATGTTTGGATTACAGTTTCTTAGAAAATCAAACTTTAAGTGTCAGAGTAATCAATACCCAATTGTTAATTATATCCTGTTTATGATCAATCGAGCTTTGTAACACTCAATAGTTCCATCAGTTTTTTTATTCACCCATTTGCAGCTAACTATATTTTGATTAACAGGACGAGGGACCAAAGACCATGTTTGGTTATAGAGCAAGGCTATAATTTCATTTTACATGGTAAGTCACCATTTAGAATATTGTCAAGCTTGATGGTATGTAATTAGTTCAATAAAAAGATAATTAAGCTTTAGAATATAAAGTGTATGTTTAGTAGTAAGGCTGGTCTAGGGATTGAAGTGTTAATGACCAAAGTTGCATAAGATGAGTATGGGAAGGTAATGGTTGGAGTTAGTTAAAAGTGGGGGTAAAGTATTTATCCAAGTCAACAATTATTTTAATATCGTCGATATTAGATAAGTTATGTGAAAGAGAGGATGGGAGCTTAGTTAAGATAAGATATTGGGTATTTGAGGACGGTGATGAAGTCAGAGTAGAAGTAGAAGTGTTTGTAACGAAAGAGTAAAGTTAGATAGGGAAAGGGATTGAGTAGGAGTAGGAGTTGGAGATAGAGATTATATAGTAATAGGAGTTAGAGTGACCATACCTTGTTCTACAAGAGCCAAAGTTGATGGAATTGAAATTGATAGCCAATGAGTAGAAGTGGATTTGGAATCAGACTCTGTGGAAGAAGAAATCCATTAAAATGGAAACATTGATTCATCAAACTATATAAACCGAGCAATATAAATTCAACCAGATTCGATATCAAGAAAATTACAACCATAGAGATCTTTTGCTAATCCGAGATTGACACACTATTTGGACTTGAAATTAAAATTATATTTATTATAAGGTCAGAGCAAGGGATAGAAACTATAGCCAAAAATTTTGAAGTCAATGTAGTTGGGATGTGTCCCAAGTAATTTGAAATGTGAAGTTTGATGTGCTAGGATGGCACTAGGTAAACTATTTATAAAAGTGATGGCACTTTGAAAAGCAAAAGAATAATAAATTAATGGGAATTTAGCATGAGCAAGTAAGGTTAATATGATATTGACAATGTGTTGAATTAATGGATAAAGATTAAAGTTTTGTTATTTAGGGGACATGCAAAACATTTTTGAGAATTAATGGTTAAAGTATTATTATTTAGGGGACATGCAAAACATTTTTGAGAATTAATGGTTAAAGTATTATTATTTAGGGGACATGCAAAACATTTTTAAGAATTAATGGTTTACGTAAAGAAGAAATAAAGGAAGAACCAGAATTGTAGATTTTTAAACCTTGGCCATTTGCAACATAAACCTTATCAATGCCTTTATAATTATTGGTGATGGATGGAGAGGGATGATAACTCAAGAGTCATATGATGCGTGGCACATGTATTTGGATGCCATGGAGCAAAAATTGGACTGTCAACATACAAGTTAGCTAAGTATAGGAATAAGGTAGGAGAACCTTGAAATGGTACATGATAAGAGACTTGATGAGCTTATGAAGATCCTAAAGTGTTGGAGAAAGAGGCAATGATGTTGGACCTTTAAGATCATCAATGACATTTATCGACAATATGGTTATGAAGACCACATATTTGGTAACGACTCCTTAATTGAAAGTTATTATTTATTAATCTCTAAAATGAAGATGAGAGTTGATTTGAGTGAATTTATGGTTATTATACAGTTGGAGCAATATGTTAAAGAAAGATGAAATGATATTGGGACCTTTGGTATATGACATTTGTTAGCAGTGTGGTTGTAAAGACCACATATTTGGCAGCAATGCCTTCATTAAAAGTTATTATTTACTAACCTCTGAAATTAAGTTGAGGGTTGATTTGAGTGAATGTATGGTTATTGTACAATTGGAGTAGTGACAATATTGGTTGTGGAAGATCATTGACGATTTGCAAAAGGATTTCATGAGCAACTAAATATCCATGCAACTCATGAAATGGCATAAGGTCAGGGCATAAATTCAAAGCAGTGATGACAATATGAAATTCACTGACAATGTTATGGTAAATGATGGCATTAAATTCTGCTACAATAAAGGAGCTAACAGCATAACTTAGCTCATCAGCAAGACCTTTAGCATGCTGCAAATATTAAGGCACTAGCATGTTATGGTGTTTTAACTCTTATAAATTAATGTGCAGCAAAAGTTGATAGTTTTGAAAAACTTAACCAAAGACTTGACTTAATGCTTGTTATACCTGAAAAGAAGTTACAGCAATAACATATCAATATACTTTCTCAGATAAAGAAGATAAAAGTCATGTCATGAGGAGCTGGTCTTTGGTAAACCAAATTTGATATGCTAGGCTTGGAATCATTTCTGTTTTATTTAAAGGATTAGGAATTTCATTTGGTGGGGTTGGCTTACTACCATCAACAAAACCCATGAGTTCTTAGTAGTTTAATAATGGTAGAAACTTAGTTTTTTAGGCAAGGTAATTTTTCAGAGTGAGGTTAACTGCAAAATTGTGATGACCATTAGTGGGGTGAAAAAGAGATGATTGGTGTTGTTATGGCAGAGGTGGTGATTATGGCTATAGTTTTATTTGCCATTTCTAATGCTCTGATACCATGTGAAATTTGTATGATGAAAGAAAATGATATTATTGATGATGATGTAACATAGTACAAATATAAATAGACAAATGAGAGACAATAATTAGAAGATAAGTGCATAATTACAACAAACTTAACAACTAAAACTAATGATGGTTATCCTCATATATGTGTGTGTGTGTGTGTGTGTGTGTTTCACACATGAATAAAAAATTTATTTGACTCGTGATATATAGTAAATAAATAATTAAACATATTATTATTATTATTACATAAAATTTTTAAAAATAATAATAGTGTTATTTATTTATATAACAATTTGATATTAACTTAATATAGTTGTAATTCATTACAATTTCATAAATATTTTATTTGAATAATTATATGATATTACTTCAATATTTCTTATATATATTTAATTAATTTTTCTCAAGTTCACCTAATTAGAATAGAAAATATACTTTTAATTAAATTAGTATTTTTGTTAGAGATAAGATAGAAGTTAACCTAAATAAAATAGAAAACATACTTTCAATTAAATCCCTATATTTTAGTTAATTTAATTTTTATTAGAAATAAAATAGAAGTTAACCTAATTAAAATAGGAAATAGAATTTCTATCAAATTAAAATTGTATTTTATTTTATTTTATTTTTATTAGTAAATGACTAAATTATCTAATTTTTATATAATACTGAGTGAAGACTTTTTTTATAATTTTGTTTGTCCTCAACCACGTGTTTCACACGTGAATAAAAATTTTATTAGATTCATGATATATAGTAAATAAATAATTAAAATATAGTAAATAAATAATTAAACATATTATTATTATTATTATTATTATTATTATTAAATAAGGTTTAAAAATTGTAACAATGTTATTTATTTAGCAATTTAATATTAACTTAATCTAGTTATAATTTATTACAATTTTTTTATTTCTTCAATATTTTTAATATTAATAATTTTATTTACTCAAAAATTAATTCAATGTAATTTTTTAAGTTCAACTAATAATTAATTGATAAATATTAATTAATTTAATTTTAACTCTTTTTTGTTAATTTTATAAAAATATCTAAAAACAATAATTATACTACTTTTATTACAAACAATATACTTTCAAAAAAATTATATAATTAAATAAGAATCATACTTTCAATTAAATTAAAATTATGTGTTAATTAATTTCATGTTTATTGGAGATAAAATAGAAATTAACCTAATTAGACTATGAAAATGCACTTGCAATTAAATTAGAATTACATATTAATTTTATGTAATTAAATTTTGTTACAAATAAAATAGAATACATACTTTCAATTATATTACAATTATATTTTAATTAAATTAAATGTTATTAGATATAAAATAAAAGTTAACCTAATTAAAATAAAAAATATACTTTCAATTAAATTAGAATATATATATATATATATATATATATATATATATATATATATATATATATATATATATATATATCTACATAAATCATTATCCATTACAAATGGCTTACAATTTGCTAGATAGAACTATATGTACCAGAAATAACGACAATAACACCTAGAACTATAATTCCCCATATTATTACCACTTCACATCCACATCTTCTGAGGTTGTCTATGATCTTCAAGTAACATAAACTTGGAAATATAATTGAAGCTGTGAGTGTTAAAAATGCTCCAACCAAAGCCATCGGATAGCCAAAGAAAGGAACGGTCAAGGCTACAACTACACTACATATCAATAATGTAGTACCAATGAGGATGTTGAAGGCTTTCTTATTGAGCTTCCATGGAAACCAAATACTGGTTGCATCTACTATTGGTATAAAAAGTAATGCATATTTTGATATAGGATTCACCAAAGTAGTGTATATTGCTATTTTTTAGCTTAAGTTGTCGATCAAGAGGTTTAAGGTAATAGAAGATTGAATTTTTTGCCCGAACATCTTGTAACTAATAATTGCCATTGATGCATTATTGAAGGTAGGTATAGTGAAGCAAAATAGAAGAACCTACAACAAAAAATATTCAAAACCTGTGAACAATTATGTCCAATACTTGAATGAAAGAAAAGGGAGTTTAAAGAAAATAAAAAACCAACATGTGATAGTATAAGATCTCGAGTTTGAGTTTTATATATATAAAAAAAACTAGTGTAGTTAGACTTTTTTCTTCTTATGTGTTTACCTAGTTCGAACACAAGAATAGTCCGACATATATGGCTCCTAGATACATGAACATCAAACAAAACCAAATAAATACAAAAAAAAAACAAAAGAACTAATGAAAAGGTGGCTTACATTAGAGAATTAATGCTTCTTTTTCATGGAACTATAAAGAGTAGGGAACACCGGGCATGAACCATAACAAAATGCATACAAGCTAATAGCAAGAGGAATTCCTTGCCAATGAAATAATTTTCCTTTTTGGTGAAACCGGACTCCATCAAAGGCTCTAACCCAGAAAACTGAACCAAGAGTTATAGCAGTAGCTAAAACCCTAGTGGCAGATATATAAGTGAGGACACTCAAATCATCTAACTAAACAGTAGGCAAGATAATCAGTGCTGTAAGTAGAACAAAACTTTGTCTTCCACCAACATGAACACCTGCAACTTCAATATGCACATTATGGAACATGTTTTGTAAGTTATCTCCTTCAAGAATCAAGAACCCTGTTACAATTAAGAACTGCTCCATGTATATCAAATTTTGTATGAATATTCTTCCTCTCTTACCAAATGCCTGCTCTCCTATGTCAATATAATTTTTTATTTTTAAATCAGCCTCCATGCTTCTTTTGATTAATATCCCTATGTAGAAAGCTAAAACTGAAATGATAAAAAGAAGAATTAAGCTCAACCATCCTACTAAAGCTAGTGTATAAGGGGTTGAAAGTATCCCAACTCCTAATAAATTAAAATAGAAGATACATTAGCTATAGATATATCATCGAGTTCATGTACATTTGGTGCAAGATGAATACTTTGAGTAAAAGCTGATAAAGCATTTAGTCCATTAGGAATATTCTCCTCAACTGAACATATATACCATGAAATAAAAGGTTTAGTGTACGATGATATACTCTTCTAATTACCCCCATCATACATTAAACCTTTTATTTCATGGTATATGTGTTTAGTTGAGGAGAATATTCCTGATAGACTAAATGCTTTATCAGGCCCTACTTTGAATATTCATCTTGCACCAAACATACGTGAACTCGATGATCTATAGCTAATGTATGTTTTGTTTTTTAATTTGTTTAGGAGTTGGGATAACTTTAACCCCTTATACACTAGCATCAGTAGGATGGTTGAGCTTAATTCTGCTTTTTATCATTTCAGTTTCAGCTTTCTACTCAGGGATATTCATCAAAAGAAACATGAAGGTTAATTCAAATATAAAAAAAAATTATCTTAACATAGGAGAGCGGACAATTTGTAACAAAGGAAGAATATTCATACAAATTTTGATATATATGGAGCAGTTCTTAATTGCAGCAAGGTTCTTGATCCTTGAAGCAGATAACTTGCAAAACTTGTTCCATAATGTGTATATTGAAGTTGCAAGTATTCATATTGGTGGAAGACAATGTTTTGTTTTACTTGTAGCACTGATTATCTTGCCTACTATTTGATTAGATGACTTTAGTGTCCTGGCTTGATGCGGAGCAGCAAGTTTAATAGTATTTAGAATAAGTTTATGGAACATCAGAGAGAAGACATAATTTATTATTATTATTATTTGATTTTATTCCTAATTTAGCATTGATTATAATTTGACTTTCCTATATTGTTAGGGATTTAATTTCTTACCTTAGTTAGGATTGTCTTTATTTTATATCCTAATTAAATTTAATGTTGATTGGTTTACGACTGTATAAATATGTAAACCTTAAGGTTATGTGAGTTAGTTTACGATTTTCAATAAAATTCTCTAAAAGGCAAAATTCTCTTATTCTTCAAATTTTCGATATTCTCTTGAATCAACGAGCATTTAATGCCTATTCCTATCATTTTTGTTGAATCAATAGGGAATAAAAGATTGTTTTCCAGTATTTGTATACAAATCAATGGACTACAATATTTATCTGTTATTTCATAGGCTTCCAATACGTTAGTTGGTATCAGAGCTGAACTGATACTTTATAATCATGCCACCTAAAAGAACACAATTTGTGAAGGTTGGTATGAATGTAATTTAGACCAGTAAGTGACACGTATAGAATAGTAGTTTGAACAAATAATGGAATAGGTTATGGAGAGGATGGCTACATTTATAGGCAATCAAAATTGAGTCCATCAAATCAAACACGATAATAATCACCATAAAAATTCAGATGGAGAGGTTGGTGATGAAGAGGAGGAAAAAGAGTATTATTAAGAGACCTTATTCTTTGATATTAATGATCGTGAGGATGAAGATGAAATTATTGGAGATAAGCTAATATTTGATGAAGAGGATGAGGGTGATGAGGAATGTAACGAATTGTTAAAAAGTGGTGATACAGGAATTGCCTTAGTTGAGATGCACTCTTATCCAACTTTAAAAGATCTAAGGATCAAGATGGAGCAACATCCTAAAAGTGAATATAATATGCTAGAATTGTTCATGCTGAATATATTAACTTTATTAACATTGATGAAATTTTTTTATTCTTGTGTTCCTTTAACTCTATTTTGAGGGAATTACAAGTCAATGGTAAATTTATGATGTTTTATATATTTATGAGCAAATTTTTTTAACAATATTTGGGCAAAATTTGAGGGAGAATTTCTCTACCCTGAAGGGAATGATGCAGAGTAGGAAGTTTAAAGGTATTTAGAATGAGTTTGTGGACTATTAGGTTTGATTTTTATTTCTAATTTAGGATTGATTAGAATTTGACTTTCCAATATTTTTAGTGATTTAATTTCCTACCTTAGTTAGAAATTTCTTTATTTTATTTTTAATTAAAATTAGGGTTGGTTAGTTTGTGACACTCTATAAATATGTAAACCTTAGGGCTATATGAGTTAGTTTTTAGTTTTTAATAAAATTCTCTAAGAGACATAATTCTAACACTCTCCAAAATTTTGGTATTCTCTTGAATCAACAAGCATTTAATGCTTATTTATTAGTATTGTTGTTGAATCAACAGGATATAGAAGATTATTTTCTTGCATTTGTGTGCAAATCAATGGACTACAATATTTATCCCTTATTTTATAATTTTTTTTATAAGCTTCCGCTATATCAGTTAGTATTCCAACTAATGAATAAATAGTGTTTAAAATAAAATCCTAAAAGAGAAGGGCAAAAAGGTCAAACAAAAATATTAAAATAACTAAAAACCAAACACAAAACTTCGAAAACCCTAAAAGAAGCTTTAAACAGTCGAAGATGGGCTTGAAAATTGCCTGCAATAGGTAAATCTTATCGTTCGTATGCAGCAAGTCTAAGAGTATTTGGAATGAGTTTGCAGAACAATAAAGAGAAGACATAATTTATTTTTATTTTTATTTTTATTTTTATTTTTATTTTTATTTTTATTTTTATTGTTGTTGTTAGGATTTGATTTTTATTCCTAATTTAGAATTGATTAGAATTTGACTTTCCTATATTGTTAGGAATTTGATTTCCTACCTTAGTTAGGATTGTCTTTATTTTATTTCCTAATTAAAATTAGGATTTGGTTGGTTTGTGCCCCTTATAAATGTGTAAGCCTTAGGGCTATGTGAGTTAGTTTTTGGTCTTAAATAAAATTCTCTAAGAGACATAATTCTCTTATTCTCCAAATTTTAGGTATTCTCTTGAATCACCAAATATCTAATACCTATTTCCTGGTATTCTTATTGAATCAATAGATTATAAAAGATTATTTTCCAATAGTTATATATCAATCAATGGACTACAATATTTATTTCTTATTTGATAAGCTTCCACTATGTCATGGCTTATATATCTACTACGGGTTTTAGCTACTTCTATAATTCTTAGTTCAGTTTTCTGGGTTGGAGCCTTTAATGGAGTCGAGTTTCACCAAAAAAACAGAAAATTATTTCATTAGGAAGGAATTCCTCTTGCTATTAGCTTGTATGCATTTTGTTATGGTTCACACCTAATGTTGCCTACTCTTTATACTTCCATTAAAAAAACACATCAATTCTCTAAGGTAAGCCACATTTCAATTTATTCTTTTTTGTTTTTTTGTATTTTTTGTATTTTTATTTGATGTTTAGATAACTAGTAGCCATATGGGCCAAACCATTCTAATGTTTGTACTGGATAAATGATAAACACCATAGGAGGTAAAACTCTCACTGCACTTGTTTTTCTATATACATGAAACTCAAACAAGAGATTTTATAACATAATTTTGTGTTTTCTCTAAACACACTGCATACTACACTTATTTTCTCATTGCACTTGAATCAATAAACATCTGATAATAATTAGTTACAAGATGTTTGAGCTAAAGATTTGATCTTCTATAACCTTAAACCTCTCGACCAATAAATTAAGCTCAAAGATAGCAATACATACTACATTAGTGAATCCTATATCAAAATATGCATTACTTGTTATATGTTACCAATATTTGGTTTCCATGAAGATTAACATGCAAGAAGGTCTTTAACATCCATGTTGGTACTACATTATTGATTTGTAGTGCAGTTGTAGCCTTGACTGTTCCTTTCTTTGGCTATCTGATGGCTAGGTTGGAGGATTCTTCACTCTCATAGCTTTAATTATATTTCCAAGTTTATACTACTTAAAGATCATAGACAACCTCAGAAGATATGACTTAGAATTCACAATGAAATCAAAAAGTATGTTACTGATAAAGGTTACAACATGTTAAAGACAAGATACATTAGGAAAAGATAAGTACTAAAATAATATGATAAGAGTTTTACAACAAATATAACTCTAACCAAACACAACTATATAGGATTAGATTGACACTCCCCCATAAGCTGATGGGGTATAAAATGGAGCTGAAGCTTGGAAAAGAACTAATGAAACTAATCTTTGGAAAAAGGCTTTATTAGGATGTATGCTAGCCAGTCAATCGAAAAGATAGCAGAGATAGTGAAAAATCATTACTGAACCTTCTAGTGCAAAAGTGAAAGTCAACTTCCATATTACAAGTCCGAGCCTGGAATATTAGGTTGGACGACAAGAACATTGCACTTATATTGCCACACCAAATGTGAGGTGGACAAGAAAGAATGACATTAAGCTCGGAGAGTAAATATTTTAGCCACTTTATCTTAACACTAATGTCTACCACTACCTTAAAATATGATTCTATTAAGGAGCAAGCTATTGTCCACTATTTACTTAAATTTTAGGCTACCAAATTATTACCAAGATAGATAAGATAGCCTCCGATTGAGCGCCTATCATCAGGACAGCCATCGCAGTCTGCATTACTGAAGGCTTAAAGTTGCAATGGAGAAGACTTACTAATGAATAAGCTTTGTGACATAGTTCCTTAAAGATAGCAGAGAACCCATTTAAGAAATTGAAAATGAATGGTCGTCAGTGTGTTCATGTATTAGCATAACTTACTGACTAAATATGACAAGTCAGGTCTTGTTAATGTTACATACTGTAAGCTGCCATAAAGCATGCGAAATTAAGTGGCTTCAGAAGAATCCAAGAGCTCACTCTCATGTTGAGACAATGACTGACTAGAGACCATTGGAATTGGGGAAGGCTTACAATGTAGCATCCCATAATTTTTTAGTATATCTTGGATATAAGAATGCTGAGACAATAAAATGCCTTTGGGATATGGATGAACCTAAACCCTAAGAAAGTAGTGCAAGGAACCCAAATTGTAAAGAGAGAAGGCTGCTAATAACTTGTTAATAATACATTAAAGAAAAGCCAAATTATTGCTTGTGATTACTACATCATCAATGTATACTAATAGGAAACACCATTCAACATTCTTTTGATATAGAAATCGAGAAGAATCAACATTAGAATTAACAAATCCAATGGAAAGCATAATAATACTCAACTTATTATACCATGCACAAGGAGCTTGCTTTAAGCCATATAGGGACTTGTTTTATTTACAGACATAGTTAGGTTTGTCAGAATCGATAAAGCCTTGAGGTTGAACCATGTATACTATTTCGGCAAGATCACCATTCAAAAAAGCAGTACTTATATCAAGTTGCAGAAGAGACCACCCCTAAGATACTATAAGAGATAAAACAGTATGAATTATTTAAGGTTTAACCACTGGGCTAAATGTTTATGTATAGTCAATACCATATTCTTGTGTCTAACGACGAGCAACTATAGGTGTTTTAAATCTATTAATACTACCATTAACCTTCCTTTTAGTTTTGAATATTGCCAACAATATTCCTTGTCAGTGGTAGTGGTACCAAATCCCAAGTATGGTTTTTATGAAGAGCTTGCATTTCCATGGACATAGTATTTCTCCATTAGGATGATTTATTTCCTTGAGTGAATAAGGTGGGCTCGGTTAAAGGGAGAGTTTCAAAAAAGGTATGAAAGGTAGTGGGTTTTCGTTGGAATATAGATGGATATAAAGTCATAGGATGAGTGCATTTAGGGGATGAAGGAGAGATTTGATGTGTGTCTAATGGAGGTTGGCATAAGTCAACAAAGAGATTTATGCCATCAAGGTTATAGATTTGGGTTAGAGGTTGGTCTAGATCAATGCATAAAGAGTTAGAATTAGATGAAAAAGAGGGATTAGGAAGAGTAGTTAGTGGAGGTGATGAAGTGGGTGATAATTGCATTTTCTTATTAAAAATTAGACTCATTTTAATTTAATAATATCTCATTTTAGGTGCATAATTTTTCATTTTCTACATAATAATTAATAAAATTAGCATTTAGAAAATATTAGGACATTTACATAAAATAAAGACAAACTCATGCATTAATTAAATAAATTAGGAGTTTTATATTTTCTGTCAAATTTTTGTATTCTTCTCACTGAGTTTTTATTTTGTCTAAAGAAATTAAAATACATAGGCGTGCAATATACATCACAATTGTTTAGAAAAGTCAAAGATCAAGAAAAAGAAAAGTCAAAAAAAGCAACACGAGTGTGCATTGATCAAGCATGGCCATGCAATGCTAAGCATGGTCGTGCTAACATTTGTGGAAGAAAATGCACGGCCATGCAATGCCTAACACAATTGTGCCAAAAATTACAAGGAAAAGAGCACGACCGTGTAAGACATAACATGACCGTGCCAAAGATTAAATAAAAAAATGCACAACCGTGCCAAAGGCTTCATTTACATGTGCATGGCCGTGCAAGCCCAATTTTGGATTTGCATAGCCATGCTTGGAAATTTAAGGAAATTCTACCCGCAACATGCATGCACCACATGAAACCCTAATTTCTGAGGATATAAGAGCATCATAAACTCAAGTAGCAGCCAAACAGGAACCATAGAATTACAGAAAGAGAACTACAGAGAGACAAAGAAAACAAAGAAAAAACAATGGTAGTCCCTTTATTTGAATCAATACTTGAAATAATAAGCTCACCTTATAAATGCTCGAGAGAGATTTATGAGAATCACAGCGGTAGCATCTTAAACATGACTATAAGAGAGATTATATAAATTAGATTTTGAGTTAATACAAATCCATGTGAAAAGAGAAACTCTAGTACATACTACACACTGCTTATTCTTCATAAAAAATTAATTTAGTTTTAATTTTAATTGCTTTACAATATAAAAATTGATATGTTTAGACAAGCATGTAACTTAAGTGAACTAGTACTTAACCTCTTCCCTGTTGGATTGATATCTGGACTTACAGTCCTATTATATAACTTGACCTGTATACTTGCGGATTCGCATAAAGTTTTTAGTGTCATTGTTGGGGAAGAGTTTAATATTAAAAATAGCTTGATACTATTTGATTTAAACATTTTTTGTTTTATTTTTAGCTTTATTTTTCTTTTCTTTCTTAGGAACTAGGTGTATGCGCAGAACTCGAAGCCTTGACAAAGAGCTTGAAGCATTTAATCCTAAAATTGATAGAATATTCCATAGAAGGAGAAGAGAGCAGCAAGCAGCCATAAATCAAGGAAATGAGCCTGATGACACCAATGGTGGAGGAGAAGGAGCCAACAACATCAACAATTAAAATAATGCAAATTGTCTCCTCAACCAGTGCCAGAACCCTTTAGCCAATAGAACAATGAGAGAGTATCTAAACTCTAAAATGTAGCAAGATCAAAATCCAATTGTGCCTTTGGAGATTGTAGCAAATAACTTTAAGATCAAACCTGGCATGATTCAAATGATCCAAAGTTCACAGTTTCATGGACTACCCTCAGAGGACCCCATTGCACATATGCATCGATTAATGGAGTATTGTGGAACTCTATGGATAAATGGAGTATCTTCAAAAGCCATCCACCTTTTTTTTTTTCCTTTCTCTCTCACAAATAAGGCAGCTAAGTGGTTTGCTAGGTTAACTCCAAACTCCATCAGAACTTAGAATGAGATGTACCCAGTCTTTTCAATAAATATTTTCCCCTGCTAAAGCTTTAAGAATTAGAAGTGAGATTAATTCCTTTTACTAGAGAGATGATGAATCACTTTTTAAAGCCTGGGAGCGGTTCAAGGACTTACATTGACAATGTCCTTTGCACTTAATTCCTACTTAGGATTTGGTGCAGTCTTTTTATAAGGGCATTAATTCGATGGAAAGGTACAATATAGATGCAGTATGTGGAGGCTCTATCATGAATAAAACTCTAGAGGAGATTCTTAATTTGTTTGAGGAGATTGCTACAGCACAACACCTGTGGAACAATGAAAGAGTCATGATAATAAAGAAACAAGGTGTTATGGGACTTGATAGGTTAAGTATGGTTACTACCAAGCTGGAGGCTTTAGCCCATGAACTAAAAAAGATGAATGTTAATGCTCTATCAACAACTTCCACTTTAAATTATGAGTTGTGTCAAGGGGAGCATGGGACTAGTGAGTGCACTCTAACACAAAACATGGAGCATGCCAATTATGTACAAAACCAAAGCAACCCATACAGAAATACTTACAACTCATCTTAGAGGAACCACCCTAATTTCTCATGGAAAAATCAAGGGGAGCAAGGGCAAAATAAGCAACCACCACCTGGTTTTAGAAACTTAACTTTCAAAACCTACATCAACCAGCTCAATAGAACCAAAACTCATCTCTTAAAAGCAAGCTAGACAAGTTCATGGAGATGATGAACAAAAGGATGACTCTTCAAGAAGATTTGAACTACAAGCTAGAGGCGAAGGTGGATCAAATTTAGAAAGATACTCAATTGTTGTTCAAGAACCATTCTTCCTCCATTCATAATCTGGAAGTGCAAATGGGCTAAATAGTTAATGCACTGACATCATGCAACCAAGGAAACTTACCAAGTAATATTGAGATAAATCCAAGGGAGCAAGTGAAAGCTATAACCCTAAGAAGTGGTAAAGAAGTGGAACTACCTATAGAGTCCAACTCAAGCTCAAAGAAAGCTCTAGTGAAGCGAAAAATAGGGGAGAATCTAAGGGAACCAAAGAGAGTAAAGAAAGAGAGTATAAGCCACCCATTCCTTTTCCATAGAGGTTGAAGAGAATAAAGCTTGATCCTTAGTTTTTTAAAATTTCTGGACATGCTTAAAAAGATCTAGGTTAACATACCCATTATGGAGGCCATTGCTCAGATACCGAAGTATACAAAATTTCTTAAAGACTTGATCTCTAATAAAAAGAAGCTTAAAGAACTGGAGACGGTGACTTTGACAAAGGAATGCAGTGCCCTGATCTCAAACAAACGTCCAAGCAAACTTAGGCACCCTGGAAGCCTAACCATCCCTTGTACGATAGGGAGTATGCAATTCTAAAAAGTATTATGTGATTCAGGAGCTTGCATAAACCTTATGCCCCTATCCATTTTTAGGAAACTGAATTTGGAAGCGAATACCATAAATATGATTCTTCAATTAATAGACCATACTACTAAGAAACCACTGGGGATTATTGAGGATGTGTTAGTAAAAGCAGGAAAGTTTATATTCCCTGTTGATTTTATTATTTTGGATTTTGAAGAGATGAGGAGGCGCCTCTAATTTTAGGCATGCTATTCTTATACACTACCAAAGCCTTGATTGATGTGCATGAAAGAACTCTCACATTAAGAGTAGAAGAAGAAAAATGTGTCTTTGACATTTAGAAGGCAAGTAAATGGCTTATTGATGGAGATTTCTGCATGTGCTTGGATGTAGTAAATAAATGTGTGGATGAATTTTTCCATACTTAACTACAAGTAGCTGAAGATTCTCTACAAGTGGAGGAGAGTTTGAAAGAAACTCCTAAAATTAAACCTTCTCAAATAGACTATCCTCAGAGGCATACACCACTGACTTTATATATCTAACCCACACAGCCTTCCATTATTTCACTACCTTCACTTGAATTAAAACCTTTACCACCTCACCTCATATCTACCTTCCTAAGAGATAACCAAACTCTACCAATCATTATCTCTTCTAAATTCACCTTTGAATAAGAAACTTTACTTGTGGAGATGCTAAGGAGAAGGGTGAAAGCTATTGGGTGGTAGATCTCTGACATTAGAGGAATAAGCCCATCCTACTGGATGCACAAAATACTGATGGAAGATGGGTGCAAACCTATCATTGAACGACAGAGAAGATTGAATCCAAAAATGCAGGAAGTAGTGAAAAAGGAGATCATGAAGCTTCTTAATGTAGGAATTATATACCCGATCTCAGATTTTAATTAGGTGAGCCCTATTCAATGTGTGCCAAAGAAAGGAGGGATGACCATAGTGGAGAATGATGAAGGAGAGTTAATCCTAACAAGAGTTGTTACTGGCTGGAGGGTGTGTATTGATTATAGGAAGCTCAACAATGCCACAAGAAAATACCACTTTCCCTTGCCATTCATTGACCAGATGCTGGAGAGAATTATAGGACATACTTTCTACTGCTTCCTTGATGGCTACTCAGGCTACAACCAGATTGCTATAACTCCAGAGGACCAAGAGAAAATAACATTCACCTGTCCTTATAGCATGTATGCCTATAGGAGAATGCCCTTTGGGTTATGCAATGCCCTACCACATTTCAATGTTGCATGACATCCATCTTCTTTAATTTAGTTGAGGATATCATGGAGGTCTTCATGGATGAATTCTCAGTGTTTGGAGATTCATTTGATGGTTTCCTTAACAATTTGGAGAAGGTATTGGCAAGATGTGAGGAAACTAATTTGGTACTAAACTAGGAAAAATGCCACTTTATGATGGACGAAGGCATAGTGTTAAGACATAAAATTTCAGTAAGGGGAATAGAGGTTGATCGAGCTAAGATAGAGACAATTGAAAATCTCAATTATCCAACCAATGTAAAGGGTGTTAGAAGCTTCCTTGGACATACCGACTTTTACAGACGCTTCATCAAGGATTTTTCTAAAATTTCTAAACCTCTTTCTCAGTTACTAGAAAAAGATGTACCTTTTAAGTTGACTAGTGATTGTAAATCTGCTTTTAACAGGTTGAAGAAGGAACTCACATCAGCACCCATTGTGGTACCACCAGATTGGAGCCTTCCATTCGAACTAATGTGCGACACCATCAACCAAGCCATAGGAGCTGTTCTAGGGCAGCATAAAGATAAAAGGTTGCATATGATATACTATACTAGCAAGACTCTCTCAGAAGCACAACTTAACTATGCCATAACAGAGAAGGAGATATTAGTTATTGTGTTTGCTTTTGATAAGTTTTAGTCTTATCTTCTAGGATCGAAAGTGATAATGTACACAGATCATACAGCTATCAAATATCTATTATCCAAGAAAGATTCTAAGCCAAGGTTGATTCGATGGGTACTTCTACTTCAAGAGATTGATACGATGATCAAAGACAAGAAGGGCTTAAAGAACTTGGTAGTTGACCACCTCTCTCACTTAGAAAAGGGGAATAATGATGAAACATCCATCAAGGAGACTTTTCCAAATGAGACACTATTTGCACTTGCAATTATCCTCTGGTATGCAGACTTGGCTAATTTTCTCTCATATAGGCAACTTCCTAAGACTTTCTCATATCAATAAAAAAAAAAAAAGTTCATGCATGATACAAAGAGCTATGTCTAGGATGATCCTTATCTTGGAAATTATGCAATGATGACTTAATGAGAAAGTGCATTCCTGACTCAGAGATATATGATGTGCTGCACCACCATCATAGTTCTCCTTATAGAGGACACTATGGACCAAACAAGACATGGGCTAAAATACTTGAAAGTGGATTGTATTGGCCTTCTGTATTTAAGGATGATAGAAACTTTTTCATGAATTGTGATAAGTGTCAACACAGTGGGGGACTTGCAAGGAAAGAGGAGATGCTACAGTATGGAATTCTAGAGGTTAAACTCTTTGATGTATGGGGCATAGACTTTATGGGACCATTCCCCTCCTCTCTTGGGAGTCGATACATTCTTGTTTATGTTGACTATATGTCAAAATGGGTTAAGGCTCAAGCTTATATTACTAATGATGCCAGAGTGGTATGCAAGTTCTTAAACAAGATCTTCATAAGGTTTGGGACTCCTCGAGCCATTATAAGTGATGAAGGAAGTCATTTCTACAACAAGAAGTCCTCCTATCAAGATATAGTGTAAAGCACAAGGTCTCTACACCGTACCTTCCGTAGACCAATGGGCAAGTTGAAGTGAGTAACAGAGAACTAAAGAAGATTCTGGAAAAGACAGTGAACAACTCTAGGAAAGATTGGGCACTTAAGCTTGATGTTTCATTGTGGGCCTATCGAACTGCTTTTAAGACTCCACTCGGAATGTCACCATATCGTTTGGTGTTTGGTAAGGCCTGTCATCTTCTAGTAGAGCTCAAACGTAAAGCATATTGGGCTATCAAAGCCCTGAATATGGATTACAAGAAAGTAAAGGAAAGGCAGCTTCTCCAACTAGATGAACTGGAGGAAATCAAGAATATGGCTTATGAGAATACCAAACTTTATAAGGACAAGACTAAAAGATGGCATGATACAATGATTAAGCCAAAGCACTTTGAAAAAGGGCACAAGGTTCTTTTGTTCAATTCAAGACTCTAACTCTTCCCTGGGAAACTGAAGTCTAGATGGTCTGGTCCCTTTACAGTAGTGGAAGTATTCCCTCATGGAGCAATGGTAATTCAAAGCAATAATGGTGAACCCTTCAAGGTGAATGGACAATGACTTAAGTTATATTTTAGGAGGAAATATCATAACTCGTAAGCAATCAGGACTTACAAGAGGCACCTACAACTGAGACGGGTGCACCACAACAACCATCACCTATAATGAAGATGAAGGAAACTCTGCCTTCACCAGAGAA
This sequence comes from Mallotus nudiflorus, assembly GCA_947683625.1. NCBI lineage: Eukaryota > Viridiplantae > Streptophyta > Magnoliopsida > Malpighiales > Euphorbiaceae > Mallotus > Mallotus nudiflorus. The sequence continues at coordinate 755,485 of CANTUR010000282.1, read as the reverse complement.
ATGAAGAACCACATGGCCACGGTCAAGCTTAGGACTAAACATAAACAAAGCACTTCTTAAGAGATAATCCAAGTGTTCTTTATTTCCTTATTTAATTTTTTTATTTTATTTTAATTTTAATTTTAATTTTTTAAATTATTTTAATACCCCTAAGGAGCTTTATTCTTGATGCAGTTTTATGAATACCTGGATATACATGCAACAAAGATCCTTCTCAAGTCATCAATGATGTTCAGAATACAGAGTATTGCAGTATTTGGGAATAAATTGGGGAAGTTTTCTTTACTTTAGTTTTTATTTATAAACTTTTATAATTGTTTGTGTGCTTGAATGTTTGGTTGACTTTGAAAATGTTTGGAGTGAATTTGAATGATAATTTGAAATTGGGGACATATATTATTATTGCACAATGTATGCATGCAAAAGTAGAGCCAAGCTTCCTCAAAGTCTAAGTTGGTCATTGCAGTGCAGGCCATGCAACTTATAAAGTCTAAGTTCACTTTTCCCTCGCAGTACTGTCTTTTTGGTGTCCTGATCCTTGACAAGGCAATGGTCATCATGAAATTGAAAAAAATATTTATTATCATGACATTGTTTTTGGACAAATAATAATGGCTTTTTAATAAAAGGAACATGTAAGACATTTTTTAACAATAAAGGCTTAAAGGGTGAGGACAATAAACCAATACCACTATGAGAAATAGAAAGTCCATGGCCATTGCCAACTACTAATTTTTTTGTACCTTTACGAGAGTAGTAGAACAAAGAAACTATAGGTCTAGAGTCGCATGATGAGTTACGCCTGTATCAAGATACTATGGTGAAGAAGCAATAGATGGTAATAAGAGAACCTTAGAATGGGGAGTATATTCAGTCAGATTGGACTGGAAATTATCAATGGAATCTGAAAAAAAAAATTAGAAGTTAAAAGATCTGGATTAATGGTAAGGTTAAAACTGTGAATCAAATCAGTGACTACATGTTAAGGCTATATGATTACCAAACCCATATATCTAACACGAACCAACAGAATTGACATATCCATAATGTCCTCCTTACATGACTGGACGTCCACTATTCTGGGTAAAATGATAAACAGCGTTAGATTAGAAATTTGATTATTAAGCCAAGTTAGTAGAAGGAATTTATGGCTGCTGAGATTTTAACAGTAATTCTTAGGCCACTAATTGACCATGAGGATCATTAAAGGAGAGTTTATCCATTCATTGTACAAAGCACCAACGATGCCATTATAATAAGGTCCAAGTTTATGAAAGACAATAGCATTGAATTCTAAATTTGATATAGGTTATCCAACAAGAGTAAGTGAATTTGTAAGTGATTTGGCATGATACAGATACTGAGAAATAGTCTTATCATCCTTCATCAGATTGTGCAACTCTATATGTAGTTGCATTTTCTATGCATGGTTTATCACGCCATAAGTCATTGCCAAGGCTCGCCAGACTTCAGCTACCAAATTGAGTCCAGTGAACTATAGGTAGACCTCCTCTATTATAAAAGAAAGTAACCAAGAAAAGAGGAGCTAATCTTTGTTAAACAAGATGGTGTATTTAGGATTAATGACAGTTTAATTAGTGGTGGAGTCGATTATCTCCTTGGACAGTGGAGGTTATGTTCCATTGACAATACTGTGGAGATTGTGGTAATTGAGGGGGGGAGGAGTAAATTGCAACTTCCATTGGATATAGTTTTTGGAAGTTAATTTTATTGTGAACAAATGTTAAACACTAGTAGAAGATGATGGAGAAAATATCGAGGGTGAAGTAACAGCAATAGCAGTGGTTAAGAAAAAAGAATGAGAAGAAGAAAAATATGAAGAAGAACTATGGTTTGTATTTTTCTTTGATACTAGCTTAGAATTCATAATGACCCTAAAAGTATGTTACTGATGAAGGTTACAACGTGTTAAATACAAGATACAGTAGGAAAAGATAAGTATTGAAACTATATGATAAGAGTTATACGACAAACATAACTCTAACCAAACACAAGTATACATGATTAGATTGAAAATGTGGATGTGAAGTAATAATAATATGGGGAATTATAGTACTTGGTGTTATGATCATTATTTCTGGTACATATAGTTCTATCTCACAAATTGTAGGACAATTGCAATGACCATTAGTGGTAATGTTTGTTGCTTTATGGTATTTTGTTGATTGTTATTTTTAATTAGTTAAAAATGTTATATGTATCATTATTATAAATGCTTCTACTTTGGAAACCACTAAAATAATTATATATAATTTATTTTTGGATGAATTTTTATTTTTCTGTATATGAAGCACCCAATATCTCATTGGAACTAACTAATTCGGATTTGACTCGGGAAAGACCCCAAAGGGCAACAAAGATAATATTTAGTAGTTCAAATTGGATTTCGTAGATTTCATAAAAAAAAAATTTAAAATTTTTCATAAATAATATACTCGAACTCAAAGATATTATTTAAAAATTTAATTTTTTTGTCTAAACCAATAAAAATTAGCACAATAATCATATAATTTATCAAAAAATTACCAAATAAGAAGATGATGCACCAAATTTTTTTCTTTTTTTTTTAAGAATTGATAATAAAATTCATTAAATTCTAATTAATCAATTCAATTTTGGAAATACTATATAAGAAATAAAAGTTTTCCAATAATTATTTAATACGACTACATACACTACAATTCAAACTCAAATAGCTCCAGTAAAAATTGCTCATACAAGTTAATCCCAACAATCATTAATTCCCTTATTATATATTCATAAACATAAGTCTTTTCAAACTATATATGCAAACATAAGTAAATAAAATAGTTTATTTTAAACCAGTGAATAAGTAGTCAAATGGTAACTCCTCTCCAAAAACATACTAAGGTGCAGGGTTCTATTCATGCCGTCATATATGAAAAAAATGTATAACTAACATTTATAGACTAAAAACAATTATTAAAAATAACTGCAGTTAAAAATAGGTATCCAAACACTCAAAATAAATCAAAGTTATTATTAACAATAATTAAATTATGTAATTTACATATGTCTAATTGCAATATTTTGATCTTTGTACGCGCAAATAATTTTATTAAATTGGTCAAATTGATATATATATATATATATATATATATATATATATATATATATATATATATATATATATATATATATATATATATATATATATATATATATATATATTCTAAGATGGTTTTTGGATAATCACTACTGATAAGTGTGCCCGTCGAGTTCCTGAGAGATTTGATGAAAAAAGTATACTAACTGACTGATGTTAAAAAGAGAAAGGGGAGAAAGAAACTGCAAATGGGTATAAAGAGGGCTACCTTTTTAAGATGACTATGAACCTGTACAGGAAAATTCTTGCATGTGCTGTATAAACACCCTAGAGCATATGACTCCAAAGTAGACTCTTTTAGTAAAGACAACACCAATTAGAGACAAAATTCTACTAGGAAACATATATGAATTCCCACATGGGAGAAAATTCCTCTATTGAAAATTTCCATTCAGTAATCTCTACCTCCCACATAAGAGTGACATTTCCCCAGCAAAAATACCTACCAAGAAACCACTAACTCCCTAAGACATGATAATTCTTCAAAGCTTGCATGGAATCTTCATTTTTCCCAGCATGACCATATTTTTAATCAAATATAACCTACATAGAGGTTGAAATTCTCCTAAGCATCAATGCCTCTTAGGAAAATTAAGGATTTTCATTTTCCCTACATTAAAGCTCGAGGAATATCATTAAGAAAAACTCATAAAGGAATGAATCCCTCTATTACTTATGGAATTGATGTCTACAACCTACTCAGCTCAAAAACAAAGGAGATAATTACATTCTCTTATTCTATTTGGATCTAAAATTATTACAAAAAGCCTCCAAGGCTGATTAGAGCCTATCAGATAAGTTTTCTTTTCCTAATATCTTGAATTATTTCTAATAATTATTTAATAATGATGAATGACTTAGTCAATTTATATGAGACATGAATTTCATCCTATAAAGGAAAAAACCTGACCTTATACCCTACTTAAGAGGGAGGTCTTTCCTAGTCAGACTTCACTTAGTATGATTCTGCCTAATCTCTAAGGTAATATCTTAACACTCGAGACTTTCTTTATAATAAGAGAATTCATATTCAAGTCCTCATTGACTTGTTCACTAATAAGATATAATTTTGGCATCCCAAAAACTAAATTCTTATTCATTATCCAATATGGGTCAAATCATATGCCATGACATTTTAATAATCATGTGTCTCAAGTTACATTTTGAGAATCATGTTACACATCATCTATTTGCATAAGTAGAACTCTTCGACATAATTTTTCACATTGATGAAATATGACATTCAAGTTTAAGAATATGCATACTTTTCTTATGCCATTATTAGTATATACCTAAATAGGATTTTCCTGAGAGTGAAATCCTACATCATCAACATAAATAAATTATTGTCCATCTATTCAGACATAAAAGTCACCACCATAAGAAGTCAAGAGAAAAACTTCCTCTATGGAAGTATCCTCTCAAATACATCAACTCCATAATGGGAGAAAAATTTTCTCCATAGGAAATTCTCAATCAAAGATTTCTACCTCCCCTATAAGATTAAAATTTTCCTCATAGGAAATTCAATGGAAGATTCAAATCTCCCCTAAAAGAGATAAAATCTACTTCATAAGAACATCTACATGGATATCTCAAGCTCCCTCAAGGAAGAAAAATTTCCTCTAAATGAAATCCTCAGAGCTTAACCTCCCTCAAGGGAGAAAAATTTTCTTTTAAAGGAACATTAAAATCAATTTCCTCATCTTATGAGGAACATCTCTAAAAGTGAGGTGAACCAAAAAGAATCATTCCAAATCTATCAATCACACAACGTATCCAAAAGGAAGAAAAACTTAATTGCTCTAATGAGAACTTCCTCCCACGAAAAATCCCATAGGGAATCAATCAAGATATTCTCTATAAGTGAGAACTTCCATCTTGAAATCTCCACTAAGGATGCCAAGTCCTATTGCCAAATTAGTCCTCTATAAGTGAGGCACTCTCCATAAGTGAGAATCTATGCCATAAGGGTTTATGAAACATAAATCCTCCTTAGACACGAACTAACCTTCCCAAGAAGGCTCTTTTTAAAGAAAATCAATTGAAAGTTAGAAGTCAAAATCTCTTCAAAAGTGAGAGTCCCATGTCCATATGGACTTATGGTACAAAAATACTCCCAAGGAGAATTAATTATCTCATTAAAAAATTATATCCCCAAGGACTTCTTATGCAGATATCTTGCTCAAATACAAATTTTCCTCTCAAGGAAACTTTCAACACTCAAATACTAGGAACACTCCTAAATCCTAAAAGCCTTACTATAAGGAAATCACTCTAAGGAAAAACAACAAAATCCTGATCCCAAGATACTATACGAGGAAAGAATTTCCTAATAAGGACAATTAAAGAAGAATCACTAAACTATACTCCTTCACCCAGAACATATGTTCTAGACTTAGAGTAGGGAACATCTGATGATACACAAAAAATACACTTCTAATAGAAGCCCGACACATGGAAAGTAGTTTTGTCTTATGTGCCACCTTAGTCTACTTTTGATTTGTTGACTTTTCAACCTTCAAGAATCAAGCCAAGGTTAAATATCACTATGAGGAATTTCCTATAAAGGACACCAAGTCCTTACACTCAAATGGAGCATTACTCTTAGAAAAGTCAATTTTTATATAGAAAGTCCTACTTAGGAGAAGTCCTAGGAGTGAAATCTCTCTCTGGATAAATCCTATCACTAGTTTAAAGCTAGATATCCTTCTTTTGATAAGCTGCCTCCCATCAGTCATTGTAGCTAATAGGTTTCCTTCCTGAGAAAACTACTCATTACCTACTACTCTCATTTTCCAAAAGAGACAATCTTAACCATCCATCTCCATTGATCTCAATCATCCATTCCCACCAACCAAGCCTATAAAAGGCTCCTTCCAACTATTAAGAAGAGGTCCTCCTTTCTCTCTCCTTCTCCTTCATTTTTCTTTTTATTTATTATCTTCTAACAATTACTATTCACATCATACACACATAAACACAGCTATTCATCATCTTCTTCACGTTCTTATTCAATGTTAAGGTTTCCGAGCCTCTTTTATATTTTTCATAACACTAACTTAAGCATCAAAAGGGTTTTGGGTTACCAAAACCCTACCTGAAATACTCTCAGAAATTTTCCTCGAAGACTCTTTTTCTTCTCAAGAATTCTACCTTCCATTCATGGGAGCTCAAGCATGGCCTCTAAATCCTTCAACATACGTGTTGGAGATATAGCTAAGGCAAAAGGATTTGAACCATCAAAAGGTTCCATGAGAATTTGCTTGAAGTTTCCTCAAACCATGCATCAACTATAGCAAGAGAATAAGCATGTTCTCAACCAAAGAACTAAAGAAGTCAAAAATATATCATCATTCTTGTTAAACAAATCCCTAAATAACTAAAACAACTAAATAGAAGCTGAGAACAAGAAACAAAAAGAAAAGGTTTCTATCCCCTCAATGAACTCAACAAAATTGAGTCCTTATCAAGTGTTTCTCATTAAAATGAGTTATAATAAATGTTGGGTTCATGTTTGAACTACTTATCCATATTCATTTCTAATATATGTCAATATAGTGTAAAATGTTATTGAATATAATTATCACCAATGTCATGACTGCTCATAATTATTCTTCTAGCTAGTACCTCTTTCTTTTTCTTGTAAGACTGATATATAGGCAATTAAAACACAATAATTAAATGATAATTAAAATTGAAACAAATTTGCAACAAATAGTAAACATTTTGGTACTAATGTTTCTATTTGTGTCAAGCACATAACACTATAATTAACACCCCCAACTATTAGATCAGGTTCGACGCCAGAAAACTCAATACTTCAAAAACTAAAAGGAACTCCATAAAAAAGTTATTTAATCCGGGAAGAATAAAAGACTTTTATTTTGGGTAAAGTATTCCTATTTTAGTAAGGTAAAGTACCTTATAAATACTCTTCATTTCTTTCAACTCATTCTATTCTTTTCTAGCAAAATCTATTATTCTCTACACATTATTCTAACTTAAGCATTGAGTCTAAAATCTTTGGCATTCACAGGATTAAAGTATTTAAAAAACTAGTTATAAAAAATTAACTCAAATTCTATCAAATTTTGATAAAATTTTCAGATAAAACTCTACACTTATAATACATTCCTTTTATTATGACATAATTATTTTTCTAATATAAGCTTTAAAATTAATTTAGACTAAATTCAAAATTTATTCCAAATAAAATATTCGTTACATTTGAAATGAATTGTACAATTTTCCTATCCAACATCACAATTCATATAACAAATGAAACTTATTCAGAACATAAAACAAACGAAAACAGAGTCCCTCTAGCGTAAAGCTTCTGCGTGGAAGAAGAGTACAACTAGATTGCTGCTTAAGAGAGAATTTTGTGCATGATTGGACGTGCCTTGCACATTGCCTCTAATGGCTGAGCCTTAGGCAATGTGAGCCCTATGCCTTCTTCCATGTCAACTTCCTCTTGACCAACTCTCTCCCATTCAAAGCATTGGATCAATGACCCTAAAGTCAAGCCAACCACTCGATGGGCTAGAGCAATCCCTGGACATGCCCTTCTTCCAAGTCCAAAGGGCAACATCTTAAAATTTTCACCCTCTCTAATTTCAAATCTCTCTGGCTTAAAGCTCAATGGGTCCTCCCATAAAGCAGCGTCTCTATGTATGGCCCACGCATTCACCAACAGCATCGTGCCACGTGGCACATCGTAGCCTCCAACAACACAGTCAGCGGATGACATGTGAGGGATTAGTACCGGGGCTGGTGGGTGCAGCCGAAGTGTCTCGTATATAATGTTTTGGAGATAAGGTAATTTGGAAAGGTCAGGTTCATCTATTAAGCGTTCTTGGCCAACTTGACTGTCTATTTCACCTTTGAGCTTTCTCAACATGCTTGGATGGTTGAGCAGGTTAGACATTGCCCATTCTATCGTCACAGCATTTGTATCCGTTCCAGCAAATAGCATCACCTATACAGAAAAAAAATAATAATAATAATTGAAATTAAGCTTAAAATGAACAAGAAAAATGATACTATATATATATATATATATATTGAATTAAAATGAGTCTGCTAATAAGCAAACTATAGAGTTATCTACAATGCATATTCAAGCTGCAACCAATAGAGTGGCATATTTTTAATGTTTATATCACTCTTGGCTTGATGTATATAAAGTACGAATATATACTTAAAAGTTTAATATATTTGTTACCCCTTAAACTTATTACACATTATTAAGTTTCCCCTTTTAACTTACAAATTAATCATTCTAACTCTTCAACTTGTTAAAAACATCACTTATTAATTAAAATTTTTCAATTACTTCAGAGATTTAAGTAGTTTCATTTTAAGTAACAAAAATATCTTGTAAACCTGTTAAATTGTACTAAAAGTATTGATAAATTTTATTTTTTGCAAATTAAGATATTTAAATGTTCAGTTTATATTTTTTGCAAATTAAAATATTTAAATGTTCAGTTTGTAAGTTTAGAGAGCAAATTGACAATATTAAGTTCAGAGAGCCACAAATGTGTTAATCCTACCTAAAATAAGTAAGAACTTTCCTACAGATGTTGAAAGTGTACCCCAAGAGAGTGAGAGAGTGCACTAATTACCTGTAGAAGTCCCTTAATGACATCATCAGTGTAGTACTTGGGTTCGGATTCTTGCAAATAAAGAAGATTATATATCATAGTATCCATTTTCACTAAATTCTCCTTCTTTCTTCTGTGTTCATCGACCAATCCTTGAAAGAAATTATCAGTCCTTTTCGCAAGTCTGATCACAGTCTTTTTAAATCTACCACCATTAATCCAATTCAAGATTGGCACGAAGTCCCCAGCATTTGCTACTCCTCCATTAGTTATAGCTTCCTCCATTATCTGCCTAAACAGCCTTGCCTCTTCTTCATCACTTACATCATCTCCATAGTACCTCTTCCCTGCAACCATTCTTATAACTATGTTAAACGTTAAGTCTTTGAACTTGGATTTTAGCTCTACCTTGGAAAATGCATGTAGCGAACAATGAGATAGATTAACAATAAGTCTCTTGATTTCGTCTTTTCGAATGCCTATGAGTTCGTTGAGACGATGAGTCGAGAAGAACTCTAAATTGCCAACACGACGAAGGTTGCGCCAGTGGTCGCCATAGGGTGCCTGAGCCATGGTGGAGTAGTTATAAGCTATGTATTTGGCCATGAGCAATTTCGGACGGTTAGCAAAAACTACGTCATTTCTTGTGAAACACTCTTCAGCAGCAGAGAGCGAAGAGACGATAATTGCAGGGCGAGAACCAAAGCGCAGGGAGATGATAGGACCATATTTTTTAGACAGCTGATAAAGAGCACGATGCATGGGCGGTTTCTTGAGGTAGAGATGGCCGATAAATGGAAGTGCAGGTGGGCTTGGAGGGAGATTTTTATTAGTTCTTGATTTGTGAAGTGATTTTAAGCCAAGAAAGAGTATGAGAAAGCACAGGAAAATGTACAACACTTCCATGGTTGCTTTTTTTAAAGAGTTATGGAGCTGCTGCTGCTGTTGTTGGGTAATTTTTGTCCTCCATGAACTGATATATATATATATACTTGGAAATGGTAACGATAACACTAATATTGTTGCCTTACCAGGCAGAATAATCGTAGTATATGCCAAGTCATAAGTTTTTTTTTTTTTTTTTTTTTCTCATGTTGCATGCTAGCCGCTGAGGAATTTTACTTGCAAAAATAGCAGCCGCCATAATTAAAGTTTTTTTTTTAAGACAAAAGATTTATGCAGCGGCTTACTTAAAATTTAAAATAATAAGGGAAGGAAGAATTTATCATAACACCATTCAAATTAAAATGCCACATGTCTAAAGAAAAATTAATAAAGTATGTTGGTTGTCCCATAAGAGTACGCTATATCTATCAGCCATTTTTTTATTATATCATAAAAGGATGATAACTCTTTTTTAGAGGTATTTTGATGGGTAATATTTAATTTTTATTATTATTAATTTAAAAAAAATAATTATTTTTTAATTATGTAGTCGACTAATATTTATGTGATGTGACATTTCTGTTAAAAAAAATGTGTCTTCTAAAAAATCTAAGAGTTGATTTTTATATATTTTCAATCACATTCGGTTTACCCATTGTACCTGATTTAAAAACATTTATTCATACTAATTAATTAGATTAAGAAATTAGAATCTTTGATGTAAATAAATAATATTTTTCTTTTGGACGATGTCTAACATCGCATCTCGGAACGGAATTTTTTTAAAAAATTATTGTGTTGTTAAAAAAAAAATTCATTTCATTTGAAAATAAATTTCAAATGAAATTAATTTATAAATGAATTTTATTAATGAAGTGTATTTAGTTTAAATAAATAGTTTATGAAATTCATTTGAAATAAATTTTATATTTTATCGTATTGTATTTGATATAAATTTAAAATTTAAATTAATTTTAAATTTTGATCAAAAATATCCTTTTAAATAGATTATATTTTTATTTTTTTAATTTTATATTATATTATTAAAAGTGTGATTATTTAATATTCAAATTAATATTTAATTTTTTTAGATATTTATTTTTAATTATATTTTTAAATTTTAATGTTCCAATTTATAAATTTTTAGAATTTATTAAAAAAATAAAATTAAGAGTGTATGAAAAATCTACGTTTGGGTTAGACGACGAAGATAATAATAATAATAATTATTATTATTATTATAATAAAAGCTTGCTATGGCTGCTTGGCCCATTTGAATTCTTAGAAATGAAATAATTTTCGAAAATACTGTCAGCTCTATTTATGGAGAGGTTGGGACTTGGGAGCAGAAGCTGAATTTTCATTTTGGTTTTTAGTTGAATGAGGGTTTTAGTTACAGTTTTTAATCGGAAGAGTCCACATTGCTTACTCAGTGATTCAACAAGAAATTTGAAAATAAATATAAATGAGGGTCTTTTAATTATTTAAAAATATAAGTTTAAAACTTGTAAAATTTATTTGTAGATTTCAACTATTTTATTAAAATTTGCTCTAGTTATAATTAATTTTATAAATTTAAAAAGTTGAATTTGAAAATAAATTATCTAAAAAATTCATTTAATGTAAATTTACAAATGAATTCATATCCTTTTTTCTTTTTGACCATGCATGATGAGTTAGACGCAGTCAATTTACTAGGGTACAGACAGTTATTATGCAAATTGCATCCCAACCCACTGTAAAATGTAGTGGGTTGGAGATGCCCTTAGAGGATAAAATAAATTTAATTTTTGGTTTATCCAATATTTAGATATACTTTATTTGAAAAAAAAAAAATGCTAAAAGCTTGTTTGGTTCAACTATTTTTAATAACTGATATATAGTTGATAATTAATAGTTGTTAGCTAATAAATATAAATTGTTTAATAAAATTTTATTAGATATTACTATTAGTATGTCAAATGACAAATAAGGGTATAATTTTTTTAAATATAATTTTGTATATTTCTTACAATATTTTTTAATTATGCAAAGTATTTAAAATAATATAAATTAATAAATAATAATTTATTGTATTTGATTCATATATTATAAAATAATTAATAGAAATTATTTTAAAATGAATCGTAAAATATAAATATTATTATATAAATAAAAAATAGTTATAGGTATAAATTTTATAATTATTTAATTTTTAATTATGATTTATAATAATATTTATTTAATTATATACTATAAAAAATCAATTACAATATTTAATTTAAATGAAGTTATTTATAATTATTAGTTTTTTTATAAAGGTAAAACAATCTAAATTAAAAATAAATAAATAACTGATGAAAGGCTTATCAAATATATGGTTGTTTTGAATAAAAATAGTTAAATTATAGTTGATTGAGAAAAACTTTTATTAGCTACCTCAATCAATAAAACCAAATACCCCTTGAGTCTTTTATGTAATTTTTTTATGAAATAATTTTTTAAGTTTAAATTAAATATTTTTACATAAGTACTGATAGTTAAAAAGTACAACTTTTTTAATTTTTGATAATAATTAAGTATACAAATACATTTATTTTTAATGAGATAATAAAATTTATAACTTATTTTTTTCAATTTTTTAATATTAATATCTTTTTCTCCACTGCAAAGATTTTATCAAATCAACTTGATTTTGCTTATTTACAGTTTAAATAATCTAAATGATTCAATCTATATGTGCACATGTTGTTTGTCTGTTTGACAGTAACTTTTAATTTTTATTTTTTGATATTATACATTACACAGCCTCATGGAATAAACAGTATCTGCCCTACTAAAAAAATTATTATTATTATTATTTTAAAAATAAATTGTCTTCTATATATATATATAAAGAGAACAAACAAAATTACGAAAAAAATATTTACTCATTATTATATAAAAATTAGATAATTTAGTTATTTACTAATAAAAATTATATTATATTAATTAAATTATAATTTTAATTTGATTGAAAGTCTATTTCTAATTTTAATTAGATTAACTTCTATTTTATCTCTCATAAAAATTAAATTAACCAAAATATAATTATAATTTAATTGAAAGTATATTTTTTATTTTAATTAGGTTCACTTCTATCTTATATCTAATAAAAAATTTAATTTAATTGATAGTGTATTGCCTAATCTAATTAGGTTAATTTTTATTTTATTTTTTATAAAAATTAATTTAATTAAAATATAATTATAATATAATTGAAAGTATGTTTTTTATTTTAATTAGGTTAACTTCAATTTTATCTCTAGCAAAATTTTATATATATAATATAATTCTAATTTAATTGAAAGTATATTTCCTATTTTAATTAGGTTAACTTTTATTTTATCTCTAATAAAAAAGAAATTAATTAACATATAATTATAATTTAATTGAAAGTATGAATCCTATTTTAATTATATTAATTTCTATTTTATTTATAACAAAATTAAATTGATTAAAATTTTAATCATAATTTTGTTCAAAATATATAATTTTATTTTAATTATGTCTACTCATATTTTATCTAATATAAATCAAATTAGATAACGTAATTTTATAAGTCTTATTATATTAAATTTAATAAGTAAATAATTAATATCAAAATTAATAAATTTTAAGAAAACAAGAAAAGTATATAATTTGTTGTAAAAGAAGATATTTTATAAATTAAAAATTATTGAATAACAAATAGAGCATATAAGTTGTTTGAAAGTATATTTTTTATAAAAAAAAAAAAAAAGTTGTTTGAAAGTATATTTTTTATAAGAAAATTACTATAATTATCATTTTTACATATTTTCATAAAATTTAACAAAAAAAAATTGAAATTAAATTAATTAATATTTATCATTTAATTATTAGTTGAACTTAAAAAAATTACATTAAATTAATTTTTGAGTAAATTAAAGTATTAATATTAAAAATATTAAAGAAATAAAGTGTCATGGTTCAAATAAAAATTTTGTTAAAATTGTAATAAATTATAAGTTTAATGGGGTTGTAATATTTAAATTGTTATATAAAGAAAATATAACTATTATTATTTTTAAATTTTTAACTAAAAAAATAACTAATAATTTTTTTATTATTTTATGATTAACTATAACCATAATATTGTTTTCTATAAAATTAGTTCTAGACTAGAGAAAAATTAATCATAAAAAATATTATAGAAATATTATATAATTATTTAAATAACAAATTTATAAAAATTATAATGAATTATAATTATATTAAATTAATATTAAATTGTTATATGAATAAATAATATATTTATTATTTTTAAAATTTCTATTTAATAATAATAATATATTTATATTTAATTATTTATTTACAATATATCATTAGTCTAATAAATTTTTTGTTCACGTATAAAATGTGTTATTGTTTACTAATCTATAATATATATAAATGTACAGAGAGGGGACATGCAAAATTATAAAAAAAATTTTACTCATTTTTATATAAAAATTGAATAAGTTAGTAATTTACTAATAAAAATTAAATTAAATTAATTAAAATATAATTTTAATTTGATAAAAATTTTATTTTCTATTTTAATTAGATTAACTTTTATTTTATCTCTAATAAAAATTCTAATTTAATTAAAAATATATTTTCTATTCTAATTAGGTTAACTTGAGAGAAACTAATAATAAGAAATGTTGAAATAATATCATATAATTATTCAAATAAAATATTTATGAAAATTGTATTGAATTATAACTATATTAAGTTAATATCAAATTGTTATATAAAAAAATAACACTATTATTATTTTTAAAATTTGTACATAATAATAATAATAATAATAATAATAATAATAATAATAATAACATGCTTAATTATTTATTTAATATATATCACGAGTCAAATAAAATTTTTATTCATGTGGTTATTTACTAATATATATAAATGTACGAAACGGAGAAGGGGAAATAGATAAAATTATGAAAAAGTCTTTACTAATTATTATATAAAAAATTAGATAATTTAGTTATTTACTAATAAAAATCAAATTAAATTAATTAAAATGTAATTTTAATTTGATTGAAAATCTATTTCCTATTTTAATTACGTTAACTTTTATTTTATCTTTAATAAAAATTAAATTAACTGAAATATAATTTTAATTTAATTGAAAGTATGTTTTTTATTTTAATTAGATTAACTTATATTCTATCTCTAACAAAAATTCTAATTTAATTAAAAGTATATTTTCTATTATAATTAGGTTAACTTCTATTTTATATCTAATAAAAGCTAATTTAATTAAAATATAATCTAATATAATTGAAAGTATATTCCATATTCTAATTAGGTTAACTTCTATTTTATCTCTAGTAAAATTGAAATTAATTAACATATAATTCTAATTTAGTTGAAAGTGTGTTTCTTATTTTAATTATGTTAATTTCTATTTTATCTCTAACAAAATTAAATTAATTAAACTTTTAGTAGTAATTTTTTTAAGAATATATTTTTTCTATTTTAACTAGGTCTACTTATATTTTATCTAATATAAATTAAATTAGATAACATAATTTTATAAGTCTTATTTTATTAAATTTAATAAGTAAATAATTAAAATAAAAATTAATAAATTTTATGAAAATAGGAAAAGTATATAATTTGTTTTAAAAGTAGATATTTTTATAAATTAAAAATTAATAAATAAAAATAGAGCATATAATTTGTTTGAAAGTATATTTTCTATAAGAAAAGTAGACTAATTATCATTTTTATTAAATTTAACAAAAAATATTAAAATCAAATTAATTAGTATTTATCACTTAATTATTAGTTGAACTTAAAAATTACATTAAATTAATTTTTGAGTAAATAAAAGTATTAATATTAAAAATATTGAAGAAATAAAGTGTTGTAGCTCAAATAAAAAATTTATTAAAATTGTAATAAATTATAATTTTAATGGGTTGTGATATTTAAATTGTTATATAAAGAAATTTTTATTTAATTTTTTATTAAAAATAACTAATGATTTTTTATTATTTTATGATTAACTATGACCATAATATTTTTTTTCTACATGAAATTAGTTCTAGAGTTGAGAAAAATTAATTATAAAAAATATTGATGGAATATCACATAATTATTAAAAAAAAGATTTATAAAAGTTGTAATGAATTATAACTATATTAAGTTAATATTAAATTTCTATATAAATAAATAACATTGTTATTATTTTTAAAAATTTATTTAATAATAATAATAATAATAATATGTTTAATTATTTATTTACTATATATCATGAATCTAATAAATTTTTTATTCATTTGTGAAAAGTATGATTATTTACTAGTGTGTATGTATATATATATATATATATATATATATATATATAGTGTATATATATTGCAATGACCGATATTTTAAATAATATAAATATATTTTAAGATATACAATGTTAATAAAATTTTTATTTTTATTTATATATTACTATTAATTGTGTATATTTTTCATTTATTTTATTTTAAAAGTTTTACTTATGTAAAATAATTTATTCGGGAACTCTAGTATTTAAAAATATTAATGATACTATTATTATTATTATTATTATTATTATTATTATTATTATTATTATTATTATTACTAGTGTGCATGTGCATTATTTTATTATTATTTTTGTTATTGATTATTGTTATTATTATTTCTATTGTTATTAATGTTATTATTCTAACTAGGGTTATTCTAGTATTATTGTATGTTATTAGTATTATATTATATTATGTGTACTTATGTGTGTTATGTATATATATATATATATATATATATATATATATATATATATATATAGAGTGTAAAGAATAGTAAAAAATTCAGTCAACCCGTACCCACCCTTCCTTTCTTCTTCTTTTCTTTTCTCCTCTGCTTCCCATTTTCTTATTGTCATTGTACAAACCCAAAGCCACCCACGCCTCGCCAAACCACCACCACTCACTACCATCATCTTCCTCCTTCCTCTGGATGTCGACCGTCGCTGCTGACCTCACCTTAAGCCGCCGGAACTCAGGTGAAGCAACAGCAGCCGAGAGGAAGCTCACATTGCTGGTGTTGACTCCGGTGGACCTAGCTTGTGCTCTTGAGCTTGTTGGACTCCTTGAGCTACAGTGAGTCCATTTCTAAGCTCCATTGAAGCTCAATCTCCCTTAGTTTTGAGTTCTAGCAAGATTTTTGTTTATGTTCATTTAGGGTTTTATATTTTTATTTAATTTTTGGTTTTGATACATGGATTTTCTCTTTAGTAATGTTGTTTAGAATAGCTCAAGCTTCTCAAAAATAAATTTTGTGTATTTTTTTATTTAATTTGAATAATGGGTATTTTTGAATATTTTAATAATATAAAATGAATTTTTGTTAATGTTATTAATTAATTATTTTGGGTGAAAATTTAAGTTAGTTAGTGTTAGTAATTTAAGTTAGTAATTTTGGTATTAATAAATTAATTTTTAGTGAATTTATATAATTTTTGAGAAATTATTAGTATTATGTGATTTTTGGAATTATAGGTTAATTGTGTAATTTTGTTAAAAATATAGTTAAATAATATGTTTTAAATGATTTTATAATTTTTTAGGATATTAAAATAATTTTTATAAATTATTTACTATTTTTAACTAATTAATACTAATTTTCAAAAATTATATTCAAATAATAAATTATTTACTATTTTTGTGATTAAATGGGTTTTTAACTAATTTTATAATATATTTAGTGTTGTGAGGTTTAAATAAGTTATATTGTGGCATTTTAATTATTTTTGTGGATTTTTAAGAATTTTAATATATTTTTATTTAATATTTATTTTTTATCGCATATTGTGAACCTCGGTTGGAAATTTAGTAGTTCGGGGTCTCAACTCGAGGTGTTGAGCTATTATAAAGTTTTTAAAAGTGTGTTTTTCTTTCAGAATCGGTTCTACTATTAGTAGAGAGATGTCCATTTTACATAGGAGATTCTGTCAAATTTTCGGTAGATTTCTCGTAAAACGTTGTAATAACCCTGATTTTTAAATTATTTTATTAAATAATAAGATATGCAGTGTTAATAAAATTTAAAAGTTATATTTAATTATTTTACTATTTTGTAATTAATAATTATTATTTTAGGTTTAATTGAATTTTCTACGTAAATATATTATTTTGAAACTTATTATTTTGTACGCCTAAATTTCATTGTGAATATTTATTATTTTCGAATACTATTATTTTAATAACATTAATTTAGTACATGGTTATTTAAATGTTATTTTTAAGTGTTATTTTATGTGTATATTATTATGTGATGTGTGTATGTGTCTATATATTTATATATGTGTGAAAATATGTGGTGGAGAATTATTTAACATAAAGTATTATTATTACAATATAAAGTTTTATTAATATATATATATATATATATACACACACATGCATGCCATGTATGATCACATACATACATGCATTACATATACTAAAACACCAAACACACACACAGCATCACATAAAAAAAGAAACGTGAGCTAAAAAAAAAATGTCATAGAGACTTCATCTCCCTCCTTGCACCGTCCGATTCTTTCCCTATCACTGTGCCTCCATCACTTTCGGCCACCGTTTCTTGATCTTCCGATCTCTTTCTTCTCCTCTAACACTGGTGAGTACTAATCTAGTTTCGGTTTGAGCTCAAAACGTCCATTTCTTGAGTTTTTGTGAATTTTAGTTTTTTAGTTTTTGAGTTTTCCATTTTTTTAAACTTGATCTTGATGAGTCACTCAAGTTTCCTTCACAAAATTTGATCTTGGTAGCTTAATCTACATGTTTATATTTTTATTTTAATTTTTGGGATTTATTTTAATTTTTGTGAATTTTTTAATATTTTATTATTATTTAGTGAATTTTCAAAAATAAATTATATAAATTATGAATTGGGTTAAATTATTATTATTATTATATATGGTTATTAATTTTGGTGTTGAGAAATTAATTTTTGGGATTACTATATAATTTTTATAAATATTTTTAGTTTATGTAAATTTTGGAATATTGAATTAAATGTGCATTTTGATTGAATTTAGAATTTAATTTTGCGTTTTAGCTGATATTAAAAGTTATTCTGATTGTTGTTGTTATTTTCTTTTTCTAGCTACACCGACACCGAGGCCTAACGGACTAGGCCTACTAAGTCTGTCTCATGGAGTGTTAATCAGTGAGTTATTATATTGTATATATATGTATTGCATATAAGATGTATGACTTAGGATTTTTCATTTTCATTATATGTTTTTAAAAGCAATTTAATTTATAATATGATTTGGTATGATTCCAGTTTATTTTTAGTATATTTTAATGTATATGTCTGCATATTTTCTATATCCATTTAATATATCTTTGGTATATTTAGGGTTTATTTTTTATATATGTATACTAAATAATTAGGTTTATTTTTAGTATATTTTAGTATATATACATGTTTTAAATGTATATTTATTCATAATTAT
Source organism: Mallotus nudiflorus (assembly GCA_947683625.1). Lineage (NCBI taxonomy): Eukaryota > Viridiplantae > Streptophyta > Magnoliopsida > Malpighiales > Euphorbiaceae > Mallotus > Mallotus nudiflorus. Next base: position 736,326 of record CANTUR010000282.1, on the reverse strand, counting down.
TTTATTAAACGATTAGTATACTTTAGGTATATTTTCAGTATATTTTAGGTATATTCCTAAATAAATACATGTCATATTATTGATTTATACTTAAATTGTTTTTAAGTATATTTTTGGTATATTTTTTTATATAATTCCAAACAAATGCATGTTTTATTATTGATTTAAACCTAACATGTTTTTAGTATATTATAGGTTTATTTTAGTATATTTCATGATTGATTTGAATTTATTTTACATATATATACTTGAAATATACTTAATTTATTTTAAGTATATTTTTGGTATATATATGGTTTATTTTGCTAGTATGAAGTCATCCTACATTATTTATTTTTTGGATGTATGATTTATTTTTTTAAATGAAGGATATCAATAGAATGTGCTTCATAGTGGGCAGCACTAGGACCGTGCAGTGCCAGTGCGATAAATTTAGGGTTGAATGAGAATCATTTGTGGTATTATGATTTGATTGAAAATGATATGAGTGATTTGATTGAGATGTGATGTGATTGATGGTGTGATTGTTGGAGCTCGGTTGACCAGGTGTCTCGAGGCCAATCACACTGATAGTCAGATTGCTGGAGCTCAGTTGACTTAGTGTTTCGGGGCCAGTCTACTGTCCAGAATGGAATAAGTGATCTATTTGGATTTAAGTGAGCCTATATGACTAGAATAATGATATGGTTGATTGAGGTTGCGATTAATAGGGTTTTATTTGATCCTTCATGTATTAAAATAAATGTTTTCTGCATTTATTAAATTTATAAAAGCAGAGTTTGACATTGTGTGAAATGCATGTATATGCATATATATATATATATATATATATATATATATATATATATATATATATATATATATAAGAATGCTTGACTGGATATTATTAGATTGCATGTATATATAGTATAATAATTCACTCAGTAAGGTCTGACTTCCCCTCAATTATTTTTTTAGGAGATCCTATATCGTCAGACCTTAGTAATAGAGTTCTTTGCCGATATTCTTCCGTCCCTACTATTTTATGTAAATGTATATTTTGAACTCTGATTTGTATTCAAGAAACTACAGTAGTAGTGTTATTGCATCAGAAGAGTATTGTTTTGTTTGATACTTTATACTCTGAGAATTGTATTTTATCACTGTATGAATATATAGTTATTTATGAAAAGATATTGATTATCCATTTTTATATATTGATTCAAAAAATTTCAATTCTGTCGTATTTTTTATTTATGTATTGCATGATTTTATTTTTCTAAGGCTTGCTATGGATTCCGGATTTGAAAGAATTCCCGTTTCCTAGCGTCAGTCATGGCCCTGGTTTAGGTCATGACAAACGTGGCATCGAGTCGATCATAAGTTTTGAATTCTGGGTTCAAGTCGAGTCTTCCTTAAAAATTCTAGAAGTTAGAGTTTTTATATTTTTTATTATCATTTTTATTTTCTGTCATTTAGCCGCCCCTCCGATTGCATCTATCAATCGAGGTCGAACACGACGTAGCAGAGGAATGCATCCATTTTGTAAGTTAATATTCGATTTGTTTGTTAGGTTTTCAAATTATATACACAAAATTCTGATGAATTTAAATTTCATAGATTCAAGTCGGTATTCTTTAAATGATGTTGTATGACTTAATTTATAGTTGGTTTATTTTATTTTTATTTATTGTAATTTTTCTTGTTTTATTTATCTTCATTTTATTTCAAATAAACTATAGTAAAACGGGCTACCTGATAGGTTTCATCAGGACCGTGTGTGAACTGGTAAAATATTGGGTTACATTGATTGTAGTACTGGGGTTGAAGGTCTGGTGATATTTTGCTTTCAGACATCGCTAGTAATATAATATTTGATTATATTTAATAAATCACTAGGGTTGATGGTTTGATGATGTTTTGCTCTCGAACACTATCAATGATATTGGATTAAGCGACGTGACTGCGATTGTGCATCCTAGTGATGTTTTGTTCTCGGGATTCGACAGTTTTAGATATAAGTGAGCCGAATGACTATTAGAATTGAGAACGAGGGTTCCACCTAGTTTTTATACTAATGTTTTAAAAGAATTAAAAAAATTATTTCTCCCTTTTAAAAAATGAATTTCTTATATGTATATCAAATGATTTGAATAAAATTATAAATATATTATATTTTCATAAAAATCTATTTTAAAAAAGATTTTTAAACCACATTCATTTATTTTATTAGCTTACTTAGTAAGGTCTAATTCCCTTTAATTTTTTTTCAGGAGTTTGGAAGTCTTCTATTAGACCTGCTTCCCTACGCCAAGTAGTTTATTCACTGGTTGTTTTATATAGGTCTACATAGTTTATGTTTGTAATAGTATCCGTGTACCGTAGTAGAGAAATTGTATAACTGCATATTTTAATTTGAATAGTATGTATTTGAAATTTATGCATTGAGATATTATTTTGTATAACTGATTATTACTATATTATACATGATGATAGTATGATTTTTTTAAATTAAAAAAAATTAATTTGATAATGTATATCATGATTTAATTATTGCATTATAAAATTTTAAAAATAAAATATTTCGCATTTTTCTTTTAATATTTACTATAAATTTTGATAATTTTAAATTTTTTCATTTTTTAGGGCCGATCATATATCCTAGATTCGGATAGTAACATATATATAGTCACAAAGTTAAGATATCATGCTTGCTTAGAGTTACAATTATGCTTCGCATTGAATGCACCATTGCAGTCCATCGTTCATGTATCCATGTGTTCACATTTGACATTTTGACAATTATTATTACAATTATTTAGAGTCAGTTTACAACTAATTAAACTCATTAAATAAAGTTATGGATATTTAATTGTAAATTAAAAAAAATTTGTGAAAACAATTAAAAAATATTAACAAAAAATTTTACGATAATAAAATTTATGTTGATATCTTTTATTACAGTTTAGTTTATATTATCTTTTACTAATATATATTTTTAATTTTGAATGGATGAAAGGGTTCATTTTTTTTCTTAAAATTTTTTTTCTACATTTAAATATCACTTCACATCTAAACAAAATTGATATATGTAATATTTAATATTTATTAACTGAGTATGTTATCATCAATTATTTAATATTTAAATATAAAATGTTGAATGTTGGAAAAATTCTTCCCTAACAAAAATATATTTACCAATATCTCTTGGTGTAAATAAGTAAGGAGTTTAAATTTCCTTAAAAAAAATATTTCGACATGAATTTAAGTGCTTCTAGTTTTCAAGCATTGATGTTTACTTTACAAACTTATAAATCTACAATTACCCAAATTCTGAAATAATTGAAACTCATAATAAAAATTGTATTTGACCTTTATTTTCATCAACAATGTGAACTTAAGTGCTTCTAGTTTCCAAGTATGGATGCTTACTTTATCGCTTAGTTTGGGACAACAAGATTGATTATGAGTTATATTCTAATTAAGTTTTTCAAAGAAAAATGCCAATGACTTAAGTTTAATTAATTTGTAAAAAATATTGAACTCTCTTTGTCAAATATTAGCCCCATTGTAAAAGAATAAATTATTTTGTTTCCCAACCTGCCATTAGTAATGACCCCTTGATGCTTGAGCTCTCAACAATAAAAAATGATGTTTTAAAAATCTTACATTATATGGATTTTAGAGATGTTACATTGTACTTTAATTTTTGTGTCATATTTAATTTTTTAATCGTTCATTTGAAAGTTTGAACATAAAATCAGTTGCATAGTAGGTAGAGAGATTGAAATATAAAGGTAAAATTTTTCAAAAAAAAAAAGTATGAAAATATGAATTTATGACATTACAGTGCAAATGGTGAAGAGGAATCACCTCAACAAGATTTGTTAATTGCACAAATGAATTGATGAATTACTCAAATTATAAATATGATGTAGGAAAAAATATTTTATTTATGTATTTCTTTTGTTAAATGTTCACGTATATGATCCAACATTGTTATTATTATTATTTTTTGGTCAGTGTATATGATCCTACATGAGTACCCATACAACTATTGTGGTTCGAAAAAAGAAAAAAGTAACCAAATAACAAAAAAAAAAAAAAAAACAACAACAATATTAAATTATTACTGTATTAAAATTTAACTTGATTCAGGTTGTTTACAGTTTAAATAATTTAAATGATCCACTTTATATGTGCACATGATGTTTGTCGGTTTCACATTAATTTTTTGATGTTATCCATTACATAGTTCCTCAAGGAATAAACAAGGTGGTCTTCCTCTATTTTAATCTAACATGCTGCATTATAAATAATATCTGCCTACCAAAAAAATTATTATTAAAATTAAATTTTGTGCTTTACTCTCTGTATATATACATAGACAATTTGTCACAAAATTAGGATATCGTGCATAGAGCTGCAAGTACAATGTATGATTCTATGTGTTAACCTGTGACTGTGTGGGTATTGGTGCCTATATATTTCAGAAAGTCTTAAAAAAATAAAAGAAAGAAAGAAATCAGGTTGGCCTTCCTAAGTTGATATCCACATGACTGAAAAATAATATAATCAACTGGTAAGGAAATTTAGTCCTGGTGAAAGTATCGTAGAGATCATAAAACTACATAAAATAAGGACAAAGTTTCACGTGGTAACTTACAACATCTAGGGCAACCTCACGAAATTAAAATTTAAAAAATTTAAATTTAAAATATATTGATTTAACAATAATTTTATAAAAATTTTATTTAAATCTAACGAATGTTAATTTAAAAATGTAAAAATTTGAGACTCAATTGAATTAAAAATTCAGTAAAGATAAATTGAAATGAAAAGAAAAGTTTGGGCTATTTTCAATATTTAACTTCAAAGTACAAAAAATTTTACTCTAAATTATAGCTGTTACAATAAATTTATTCAAATTCATTATTTCATTTTCAACTTTTAAAAAAATATTTTTTACATATTCCAATTTATAACTTATTTAATATTATGTTATATTATTTATATATTTTACATATTACACTCATATTTTATTTAATATTTACCATATACATTCATATATTTATTTATAATAAAATTTAATATATTTAAAATTAACACACATATTTTACTTTATAGTTATAAATACGTCCATAATTATTTTAAAATTAAGATAATATAATACATGAAGAGAATTAAAAGAGATTAAAATAAATTTACTAAATAAACATAAAATTACATTATAACATTAAAAAAGTCTATTACAATTGTTAATTAAATTTTAAAAATAGACAAGCATATTATTACTAATTTAAACATTTAAATTATAATATTTTTTGACATATACTCAATTAATGTATTGTAAAATGTAATATGAATATCAATTAAATGATAATATTAATGTTATTTAAGTCAAAAAAATTAAATTAAATTTATATGCATTTAGTAATAATATAATAAATATAATATAAATTAAAATTAAAATGAATAATATATTTAAATTTTATAAATAAAAAAATTGTTATTGAAATTAAAAAAAGGAACAATTGCCGTTGGTGAACAGTGTGCGAAACTTGTGCGGTGTTCATCCAAGGCAAAATGATGTGCCTTTTACCTCTTTATTGAAGAGAAATTGCGCTCAAATTTATTGTATTTTGCAGTTGGTTGAAGATGCTCTTAGGAAGTTTGTTCCTTTTTCTTCTCACACATCAACTACTCACATGTTCATCAGGAAAAAAAAAATTACATCAATAAGTGACATCATCTACATTGTCAGGTCTATATATCATAGCCATATAGGGATAGTGTGTATGGAGAAGGAAATTAAAGGGTGGTTGTGTGAACGGTGGGTGGTTATTTTTAATAATTAATTAAATTAATGGAATTTATAATTTAAAATGTATTAGATAAATTTATTGTGTAATAATTTAAATATTTTTAATTTGTAAATAATTTTTTTGTTAATTATTTATAATATTAATTAAATTAAATTTTTAAATTTTTTAATAATTAATTAAATTAATGAAATTAAAAATCTAAAATGTACTAGATAAATTTATCATACAATAATTTAAATATTTGTAATTTGAAAATAATTTTTTTATTTATATAGTTATAAAAATTAAGGACAAAAGGTAATTATTATTCCTTACGATAAGAAATATTATCTCGTTTGAAATACATGTTTACTGTTTTTAAAACATATATTCATTATTTTTTTAAAACAAAATATATCATTAAATGATAGTCACTTACGAGTGACTTAAGTAGTAAAAGATATGAATATAAGATTCGAACCCTATCTCTTTTCTCCCTTTATGCTAATTAATAATTTATAATAATTGTTAAAAAGATATTAGTAAGTGGGATCATCTATTTGCCAGATTTATAAATCATACCGATAGTTTTTCTTTTATGTTTAGTAGAAATATTATAATTTTATAGTAAATTTATCTTTAATTTTTAATGAACAATTTTAACTAATAATTTACATTCTTATATGGTTTTAGTTTGTCTGTAGTTCGTGAAATATAAATTATACATCACAATAAATGAACTGAATCCAGTCTATCTAAAATTCAACTTAGTCATGCTTATTTGGGGTTTAAATAATCTTATATGATCCAATCGATATGTGCACATGCTATTTGTCTGTTTGACAGTAACTTTTAATTTTTATTTTTTGATATTATACATTGCATAGTGCCTCAAGAAAAGAAACAAACAAATTGGACTTCCATTATTTTAATTTAACATGTTGGATTAAAAATAATAACTGCCCTGCTAAAAATTTACTATTATTTTTGAAAATAAATTTTGTACTTTACAATATTTATATTTTACAATTTGTCATAAAATTCGGATCTCGTCTCGTGCATGGAGCTACAATTATGCTTTTTTATCCATCCAATACACCGTTGCAAGTTGCAAGCCATCATTGACGACTGTATGCTTTGACATTCGACAATGTACAGGCATTGGTGCCTGAATATTTCAGAAAGTCTTAAAAAATGATCATCTTGACTGCTAACTTATAAGTTAATATCCACATGACTGAAAAATTATATAATCAACCATTTCTGAAAAAATGGTCTGCCACAAAATGCGAACCTACTCCAATTTTCAAAGTTACGATATGCTTTCCCTTCTCTATTATGTTTCTTCTCATGCCTCCATTAGCGGCATGTGTCATGTTAGTTTTATTAACCCCAACACTTATCCACATGCGATGCAATCTAACAAATCTGGTAAGCTTACTTATTGACAAATCTGGTAAGCTTCCTTCCTATATGTTTAAGATTTGAGTTTTCACTTTCGAGAAGCCAGCAATCCAACTAGCAAATGAAAATTAAATAATTTTTGAATTTCTAAAATTTTAATGTACAGTATAAGTGATAACAGCACAATGTAAAATGTAAATTTTTAACTAATTTAACGTTACTGCATATGTAATCGTTCAAAATCAATTAATGACTTAAGCAATAACAATTCATATATATCAACTAATTTCAGTTGTAAATAATTTTTTAATGCAGAAAAAGTACTATTTCATCTAATTATTTACTCGGATGTTAACCAAGTGGTAAAAGCACTTTTATCAAATTATAAAGGTTTAAATTTGTTAACGCGCGGTAGCATTTTTTTTTAAGTAGCCAATAACATCGAGCAAAAATTAGTGACGTTCATTGTCTTCACTTTTCATTTTGTATTTTAAAGAAGAATTTTTTTTTTCGATATTTAAATATAACTTCACATGTACACAAAATTGATATATATATATATATATATATATATATATATATATATATATATATAATAGTTATTCAATGAGTATTATCATTAGTTATTTAATATTTATAAAATGTTGCATGTCGAAATTGAAAAATTTCTCCGTTAGCAAAAGATTATGTTTAGCAATATCTGTTGATTTAAATGGTATAAGAAACATAGATATATATTAGCAAGCAGCCCAGTGATTAGTGTTTACCTCATATGCAATAGGCATGAACATTGTTTATTATTATTATTATTATTATTATTATTATTATTATTATTATTATTTTAAAATTTTTGGCAAGACACATGCACCATATGTAAGAGGCATGCAATATATATATATATATATATTACAAAAATTCAAAATATAAGAAAAATTCTATCGATTAGACCAATTTTCATAAAATTGAAATTACAAAGATTAAAATATTGCAAGCACACTGATGCAAAGAGCTTGGTTCAATTTGAACCACTGAATACTTACTCTTAATTTTAGTTTTTTTAATAATTAACTAAAATTTAGATATTTAATAATTACAAAAATTTGACTAATTCACATTAAATTAAATGAACTTTATAAAAATAAAAAAATTTCAAATTTTATTTTCTTCCTATATAACATTTGTGATTTTCAATCATTCATGCTCTTTTTTTTTTTAATGGTATTTATGGTCTAAAATAAGCCATTTTGTTATTTATGTTTGCCATAGGTCACAGAGATGTGTTTCTTTGGGATCCAATGAGGAAACAAAATTTGGTGCCATCATCATGTCCTTGTGAATTCATTTTTGGCAAAGTAAAAAATCATTATATATATATATATATATATATATATATATATATATATATATATATATTAATTTTTTTCTTACATGTCTTATGTGATTGTTGAAGTTACATTATTATGATAAATTGAGTAATTATTTTAATTGCAGGACTATGATAAATAATGTTTCAAATTTGAGTATTGTATATGAAAAAATATACTGAATTATTATTAATTTTTTTTATAAAATCTATTCAGTTAGTTTTGAATTGTTGAATACCGAAGAAAATTTGACAAAAATAAATTATATGATTAGTGTAGTGGCTTCTAATATAAGAGCATTTACAATGATGCATATAACAATTAAAAATAGCAATCAAATTGGAATTGTCTTTACAATATTGGAGTTAATGAATTTTTTTCACGGTTAAGCCATTCCTTTTGGCACTTTCAGTTTATTAGACAATGCCATCACATTCATGGAACTGTGTAAATATCACTAATTCAAATTCTCTTTATCATATCATAGCGGTTGAACAGGCCTAGAAATGATGCTGCCAACTTTTTGTGATTCACTATATGGGATTTGCCCTCACAATGCAGATTAAATTAGTGTGATCCACTATGCATATTATAGGTGTAGCAACTGTGATAATATAAAGGAATATAATTGAAAAGGGAGAACAATTTTAAAATTTCTCGTAGAATCATAACAGTGCTGTCATAGCCTGCGGTATTAATTATTATCCAAACGAAAAAACATTTCATGATATAACATTGATCATTACAAATGGCCTACAATTTGCGAGATAGAACTATATGTACCAGAAATAACAACAATAACACCTAGTACTATAATTCCCCATATTATTACCACTTCACACCCATATTTTCTGAGGTTGCCTGTGATCTTCAAGTAACATAAACTTGGAAATATAATTGAAGCTGTGAGAGTTAAGAATGCTCCAACCAGAGCCATCAGATAGCCAAAGAAAGGAACAGTTAAGGCTACAACTACGCTACAGATCAGTAACGTAGTACCAACGAGGATGTTGAAGACCTTTTTGCTGACCTTCCATGGAAACCAAATACTGGTTGCATCTACTATTGGTATAACAAGTAATGCATATTTTGATATGGGATTCACCAAAGTAGTGTATATTGCTATTTTTGAGCTTAACTTGTCGGTCGGGAGGTTTAAGGTTATGGAAGATTGAATCTTTGAACCGAACATCTTGTAACTAACGATTGCCATTGATGCATTGTTGAAGGTAGATACAATGAAGCAAATTAGAAGAACCTGAAACCAAAAATATTCAAAACCTGTAAACAATTCTGTCCAATACTTGAATGCAAGAAAAGGGCATTTAAAGAAAAAAACAAAAACTATTGTATAAGATATCAAGTTTGAGTTTTATGTGTATGGAAAATCAAGTGTAGTGAGAGTTTTTCTTTTTATGGTGTTTATTCAGTACGAACACCATTATATTCCGGCCCATATGGCTACTAGATATTTAACCATCAAATAAAAAAACAAAAAAAACAAATACAAAAAAACAAAAAAGAACAAATCAAAAGGTGGCTTACATTAGAGAATTGATGCTTCTTTTTCATGGAAGTGTAAAGAGTAGGAAACACCGGGTGTGAACCATAACAAAATGCATACAAGCTAATAGCAAGAGGTATTCCTTCCCAATGAAATAAATTTCCTTTCTGGTGAAACCCGACTCCATCAAAGGCTCCAACACAGAAAACTGAACCAAGAGTTATAGCAGTAGCTAAAACCCCAGTAGCAGATATATAAGCGAGGACACTCAAATCATCTAACCAAACAGTAGGTAAGATAATCAGTGCTACAAGTAGAACAAAACATTGTCTTCCACCAATATGAACACCTGCAACTTCAATATGCACATTATGGAACAAGTTTTGCAAGTTATCTCCTTCAAGAATCAAGAACCCTGTTGCGATTAAGAACTGCTCCATGTATATCAAAATTTGTATGAATATTCTTCCTTTATTACCAAATGCCCGCTCTCCTATGTCAAGATAATTTTTTATTTTTGAATCAGCCTCCATGCTTCTTTTGATCAATATTCCTGTGTAGAAAGCTGAAACTGAAATGATAAAAAGAAGAATTAAGCTCAACCATCCTGCTGATGCTAGTGCATAAGGGGTTGAAAGTATCCCAACTCCTGACAAATTAAAACAGAAGATGCATTAGCAATAGATCATCAAGTTCATGCACGTTTCTCCCCTCACATTGTAATAAAACGATTATTTGCTTATAAAAAAAAAAAGGGATACAAAAATAAACCAGTAGCAAAGCAAACAAAAAACTAGAACAACCCATCCGTAAACCAAAAAGAACCAAAGAGAAAAGCCAATTCTGACTTACAGAGCAAACCCAAAAAGAAAAAAAATGACAAACAACAAAACCACAGCACTACAACTAACTGGAACCACAACAAAAAGAGAACTGAACTCTAAAACAAAAACACCTCCGCGAACAAACATGAAACCAGTACCCAGAGAAACAAACCCAAGAGATGACCAAACAGAAAAGCAAACCAAGTAGACCCTGAACCCAACTAGAGTAGGACCTGATAAAGCATTTAGTCCATTAGCAAAGGTCTTGAGGGTACTAGTTCCTTTACTGACAACATGAACATGGTTTGGCTCCACATCTTCAAGTCTGTGTGTTGGCCTGAACTCTTGCTTCTCACCAAATTTGAAGGGCCCAGCAGTCACAGAGTCATCTTGAGGCATCAACTGCATAGCTAACTACCAGACTGCACCACTTCAGAGAGGATGTTTCAGCAACTTGAGGTAGTTTTTTATCTCTTTTTAAAAAATATTTAAGTTGTGAATTTATATATGAAACCCACGAATCAAACCGTCTTTTAAAAGAAAGAAAAAATCTTTCCTAGATATTAACATCGCTTGACAAAATAATAGATAATTAAATTAAATTAATTATAACCAATATTTATTGATCCAAATAATAAAAGAACAGATACTGTAAGAATTTTATCTTCTTTTTAAATCCATTTGATTTCATTTAAATTAATGGGAGTTCTTATAACTATTGAATAATAGATATAATTATTAAAAAAATTAAATTGATTACGAAATTATTAAACAATGACTAAATAAATTGTAATACTCTTTTTTCATCGAAAATATATAAAATGACACAGTAATTCTATAGAAGTATAGACTTGACTTCATCTCTTGTAGGCTGTAGCACATTTGATAAGTATATTCCATGCAAAATTCGCTTGTAGATCTTGTTTTTCATAATCTGTCTCCTGAAATTATATTCTGAAATATTTTTTAACTATAGTTTTGCAGCTGTCCATGTAAATTCCTAGCAGAACTCAACTTGATGGCTTTAATCTGTTGTTTTAATTGTTGTATTTGCAGGACTGGATATAATAATCTGTTACTTTGTTCTTGTTTTTTCTTCCTTAAATAAAGTTCTACTAATAAATAAATAGTTTACGAGTGCAAAATAAATAAATAAAGTTCTTCAATTAGTAAAGTGCAAAATTGAAACGTTATCAGCATCGATTTAAAAGGAAAAATGACATTTGATAGTGTGACTTCCAGTGTGATATATTATTTTATGAATGATTTTTCGGGATACAACCAAATCATAATGACAGTAATTGACAAGCTGAAAACATCTTACACTATCAAATGGGGCATCTATTGTTACTTGGCTACGCCATTCTGAAAGAGTCCTAGAGGAGAGGGAAGGGGGGGGGGGGGGGGGGGGGGTTAATAGGATTATCAAATAAAAATGAGAAATAAAAAGAATTTTTTGCAAGAATTGAATGAAAGTTGAGAAAGAAGAATGAATGACATAAAGATTTAAGGAGTTTGGATTCAACAACAATCTTATATTTTTACCTAACTTATTCCCATGTTAGGATTTTCAATCACCCACAATCTTTACAAGACTGAGATTATACAAGAGTTTTATGGCTCATTCTTACAACCTTACAACTTAAGTTTTTAAGGCTCACTTAAAAAACCAAATCCCAAGTGTTTTAATGGACAACACTTAAATCAATTCCTTTAGAAATAAATCTCACTTCTCTTCTAATCTATCCCAAGATTAAAGATGAACAAAAATTCTATTTCTAACAAATAACCAACTCTCACAAGAGTTTATACAAAGAAATGAATTTTAGAAGAGTTTAAAGAGCTTAATTGAATGCTTGAATGTATAAAATGAATGAGCAAATTTCTTAACCTCAAAACAATCTTCAAAGGTCTTATTTATACTTGAGCAATCCAATTATAGTTGTTGGAAACAATAATTTTGTTCCCATTATAATCCAAGTCCATTTGAATGAAAATTTAGACTTCTGAACTGTATTTTATCAAGTCCCGATCGGGGATATCATCAGTCCCGGTTGGGACTAGCACCATATAGTTGTTACAAGCCGTTGCATTTGAAAGAATGCACTGATCCCGATCGGGATGAGCATGTCCTGATCGGGACTGCATTATCCTAAGTCATGTCCCGATCGGGACACTTAATCAGGATGGGTTATGGCAATTTTACCAATTTTTGCTCACTTTGGTCCTGCTCGGGACTACTTTGGTCCCGATTGGGACTTTAACTAAAATTACAAATTTTTGTGCAATTTAGTCCCTGTGATGAGTCCGGTTGAGATAGAGCTTGCAATAGCTTTGAGGAATCACTTTTTTTTTTGATATTTCATTATTATTTTGACTTTCAATTTGTTCCTAACTTATACACATTTGAAGTAAATACATTAGTTGCTCAAAATTAAGTTTGTTAAGATTAAAATCAAGATTGCTTAACTTGCTAAGGTCAACAATCTCCCCCTTTCTGATTTTGACAAACTTATTTTGAGTTTAATAAAAAATATAATGTGTAGTGTGTGAAAAATTTATAATAACGAATATATGGAATGAGAATAAATATATTTCTTTATTTTTCCCCTATGTGTATGGACATGATAAGAAATATAAATGTTATTTCTAAATGACATATAACATGACAAAAATTATAGTCCTTCAAGGCATAAAAGGAATATTTGAAAATGTGAAAGAAATAATTTCAAACATATGCAATGCATCACAAAATAGTACATACATGATTATATAGAGCTTAGCTAGTTAATTAATCATGTGACACTTAGCATATTACAATCATGAATATTAAAATTTTATTGTTCTATCTCTCCCTTTATTAGACAATAAAGGAAATAAAAGACCACAAACCAAAACAATGAAAAAGCAAAGATATTAAAAATCTTTATGAAATAGATATGTCATTTAAAAAATTCGATACTAAGGACATACTATTACATAGTTATGTCACTTATACAAGCACATCTTTTTAAACAAGATAAGTAACTAAGTATACATGCAAATTTTATTAAAGATCAAAACTATTCCTAAGAGGAATTTATACATTAATGAAATTTTGCATGTATTGATAATAAACATGTTATTATTTATACATTAATGAAAAAATAAACATGTTATTATCATATTTAAACACAAGATATTAAACTCAAATATCTTCTCCTATTATCATGTTTAAACACAAGATATTAAACTCAAATATCTTCTCCCCCTTTGTCAATAGTCAAAAAATAAATAAAATATTAAATAACTTCAAAAAATTTAAAGAGGAGAAATTACGTTAATTAAAAAAATGTAGCAAGGATAAAATACTAAAAATAAACAAGAAATAAACGAAACATAAATTATGATAGAATGAGCCTAACACAAAACACTAATAGTTAGAGGCTCATATACCAAAAATAAACCAAAAGAAACCCAAAAATAAAATAAACGAAAATACAAATAATATCCTTGAGGAGGGAAAGGAGGAGGAGGCTAGTTGCATGAGTAGCCTTGTTGCTTATAGATGTGATGAATATCATGTTGAAGATGAGCAATATTTGCATCAACTTGATTGAAGTGCATATTGAAGTTAGTCGTAACTTCATTAAAACAAGCATTGAAGTTGGTTTCCATGAGAGACATGTGCTCAAAGATTTGCCCAACCTATGAAGGTTCATTCTTTTGAGCTTGTGCACTTGAGGTTCCTTCACTTCTTGTTCTCTTTCTTGGAGGAGCAACTTGAGGTTAAGGAGCTTGTTCTTCTTCTTCTTGACCCTCTTGCTCATCTAACTCTTAAAACATAGCTTTAGTGTTCTCACTAGCTTTAAGATCATGTTTCTAAACCCAAATTCCATTGATATAAGTGAATTGTTTGGAGTTTCGAATAAATGTGGTATCAAGAAGAAAAGTTTTTATAGAGGGTAGAGAATCAAGATTAATATTGAAGAATTGAGCTAATTTTGTAATAATCCCACTAATACAAATAACACTAGTTTGACTACCACTAATTGGCCAAATTCTCCATTGTAAAAATCTTTCTAAAGTAATACTCTCATTGTTATGAAGATAATAAAGCATAAAAAGGTCATCAAGAGAGATTTTTTTTCATTAGAGAGGGCTCTACCATTAATTGAATAGGTGAGAAAATGATGAACATACTAAAGAGCTTTAGTTTTGATGAAGGAAGCTTTGGTGTGCTCAATGAAAAATTGAGGTGCATTGGAGTCCTTGATATGATCCCAATAGGAAGTAGCAATCCAATGAGGATATACTTGAATATATCCCTTTTATAAAAACCCAAAAAGAGTATTAAACTCTTGATAAGTCATAAATCGATCTCTTCACCCTAATTTAAATCTCATAGAAAAGTAGGGGTTTTCATAATCAAATTTTATGGATTTGAAGGGTAAAAAAAGAGAGAAATTCAATGATGAGAGTGGGATAAGAAGGAAAAGGAGAAAAATAAAAATAAAAAATCCCACCTTTAAGTAGAAGTTGTTTAACTTCATCAAAGCAACCAATGGCCTTAAGAGTGTCTTCATACATATAACGTGAACAAATGAAAGCCCTTTTTTGAAATAAGGACATCTTTTTCTTGATTTCTTATGAGGAATAAGAGAAGGGGGAGTGAGTCCTCTTGGGCTTATCCTTCTTTGAAGAAGCAGGAGTTTGAGAAGATGAAGAGGCTTTGCTAAGTTTCTTTGGAGCCATATTGAGAGAGTTTTGAAGTGGAATGTGTAGAGAGAAAAGAGTAGTTTTGAGATGAAAAACCAATTATGAATAGAGTGGTATTTATAGGCATGAGATTAGGGTTGGAACTTATATGGAATTTGAATTTGAATTGAATAGGAATCTTAAAATTCGTTCCTGATTATGATTGGAGAGTCAAAAAGGTGAAAATTTTGAATTTCCTTTTCTTGTCAAGAGCAGTGTCCCGGTCAGGACATGCTCCTATCCAAATCGGGACATGCAGTCCCGAGCGATGTCCTAGTTATGACATCAATTCGGGATAAGTTCTATGTAAAAAATAGAAAACGCTTGATCATGTCTTGATAGGGACATGATCTGGTCCTGCTCGAGACTAGGGTAATTTTTTAAAAAGTTTGAGGAATTATTTCAAATAGGTCTAAAATGATTCTTAATTAAGTCCTTGCAATATAAACTTGCATAATTTGGACAAAATTGATGAATTTTGAAGGAAATAGACGAGTAAATGAGTTAGACTCATTTTTTGAAAGATTTTATTTTACTAAAATAAATAATTTATTTAATGAAAATTTCATAAATTAATCACTAATTTTGTAAAATAGGAAGAATAAAATAAAAAAAATCAAATAAGCATGTATCATATACCAAGCATAAATAGAAAATAAACTTAAGGTTCTATCAAAATCAAGATAAACTAGAACCATCAATCATGCCAAGTTCATGTTTAATGAAGTTTAATCTTTCTTCATAGAGAGGTTTTGTGAAGATATCAATAAGTTGATTATATGTATCAATAAAGTCAGGTGTGATATCACCAATTTGAGCATGATCATGCAAGAAAATAATGTCTAATGTCAATATGCTTAATTCTAGAATGCTGGATAGGATTTTTGCTAAGGTTAATAGCACTTGTATTGTCACATTTAATGGGAATGTGATCAATTTTTATACCATAGTCCATTAATTGTTGTTTTTTTCCATAAGACTTATGAACAACAAAGACTTGCTGCAATATATTTAGCTTTTGCAATGGACAAGGCAATTGAAACTTATTTCTTACTAAACCAAGAAACTAAACATTATCCTAAAAATTGACAAGTTCTGAAAGTGCTCTTTATATCTAGTAAACTACTAGCAAAGTCTACATCTGAATAACTAATCAGGTCAAAAGAAGAACTCCTAGGATACTAAAGTCCTAAATGCATTATTCCATAAAGATATTTGAAAATTATTTTGATAGCATTCAAATAAGATTCCCTAGGACTTGATTGAAATCTAGCACACAAGCAAGTAGCAAACATAATATATGGTCTACCAGTAGTTAAATAAAGAAGTGATTCAATCATACCCTTTAAATTGCTTTTCATCAACCAGTTTGCCATTCTCATCCTTATTAAGTTTAGTTGTGGTACTCATTGGAGTTTTGCTTGTTTTAGTTCTATCCATTCCAAACTTCTTGAGATTGTGTCTTGCATATTTGGCTTGGTTGATGAAAATCCCATCTTTATATTGCTTGATTTGAAGTCAAAGAAAGAACTTAAGTTCTCATATCATACTCATCTCAAATTCTCCTTGCATTAGTTTAGAGAATTCCTCACATAAGCAACAATTAGTAGCACCAAAGATATTTGAAAAATTAACAAATCATGCTTGGATTTCTTTATGAAAAGAGTTATGTTAACTTTTCCTTTAAAGAACACTTTATTAAGTAAGAAGTTGCTCAATCTTTCATACCAAGCTCTTGGAGCTTGTTTTAATCCATACAATGCTTTGGACAATTTAAAAATATGATTTAGAGAATCAAAATTTTCAAAACCCGGAGGTTGTTCAACATATACCTCCTCTTCAATAAAACCATTCAAAAATGCACTTTTAACATCCATTTGATAAAGTTTAGAGTTCATGAATGATGCATAAGCAAGTAGCAGTTTGATAGCTTCCAACCTTGCAAGGGGGCAAAGGTTTCATTATAATCAATGCCTTCTTTTTGATTATAACCTTTAGTTACTAGTCTAGTTTTGTTCCTAGTTATGATACCTTATTCATTTATCTTATTTCTCAATACCCATTTGGTGCCTGTAATAGGATGATGTTTTGGTCTAGAAACCAAGGTCCAAATCTTATTTCTCTCAAATTGATTTAATTCTTCTTGTATAGTACGAAACCAAAATTCATCACACAAAGCATCATCAACATTTTTGGGTTCAATTTAAGAATAAATTAACAATAGACTTAAGTTTTGATATAGTAGTTACCCCTTTTATAGTGTTATCTATGATGAGATCTTAAGGATGAAATTTCTTGAATTGCCAATCCTTTGGAAGTTCATCCTTCAAGGTAGGATGAGATGTCTCTTTAATATCCTTCTTGCTTGGACTTTCAAGTTCCAAAGACTTACTAGCATTTCCTTCTTGAGTTTCTGCAATCTCATTTTCACCTACAAGATCATCAACACTACAAACATCCTTTTTAGGATAAGGTGAGTTTGATTTATCAAATACAACATGCATTAACTCTTCAACTACTAGAGTTCTTTTATTGAAGACTATAAGCTTTGCTAGAAATAGAATAGCCTTGGAAAATTCCTTCATCAACTTTAGAATCAAAATTTCCAAGATTATCCTTGGTATTCAGCACTTGCATCCAAATACTCTTAGATATAAGATTTTGTGTTTTCTATTGTTCCATAGCTCATAGGAAGTTTTATTTAAAATTTTTCTTTTGAAAACTCTATTTGAAATATAACAAGACATGTTAGCAGCTTCTACCCAAAAGTATAGAGGTAAATTATGCTCAGGAAGCATTATTCTAGCCATTTCCATAAGAGTTCTATTTTTCCTTTCAACTACCCCATTTTATTGAGGAGTTATAAGAGATGAAAATGTATAAGAAATACCATTTTCATTATAACAGTTTTTGAAAAATTCATTTTTAAATTCAGTTCCATGATCACTTCTAATGAATGAAATATAAAAACCTTTTTTCTTTTTAAACTAATTTAGTAAAATTTTCAAAATATTTTAAAGCATTATTATTATGAGCAAGAAAACACACCCAAGTAAATCTAGAGTAGTCATCAACCAATACATATGCACAGTGAATTCCACCGAGACTAATAAATTTAGTTGGTCCAAAAAAATCCATTCATATGGTCTAGAAGTAGACACTACATTTTTAAGCTTAAATGAGAAATTGGATTGTTTTCCCTTTTGATAAGAATCACAAGGTTTATCCTTAGTGAATTAAAGCTTAGGTAAACTAATAACAAGTTCATGTTTACAAAGATTATTTAAAAGATCAAAATTTGCATGTCTTAACCTTCTATGCCATGTCCATGTGTCATGGGAAATAGACATTAAGCATTTGATGTCTTTGTTATCAATTTTATTCAAATCAATGACATAAACATTGTCTACTCTTTCACTGCTAATAATAATTTTATTTTTATCAAGACTACTAATAAAGTAATTTCTAGTACTAATAAAGTAATTTCTAGGATAGAAAGTTACTTTATTTCTTATATCACATAATTGACTTATACTTATCAAATTATGTTTAAGACCATCAACAAACAACGTATGATGTATAGATAAGGATTGAGGATTACCTATTTCCCTAATGCTAATAATTTTTCCTTTTGCATTATCTTCAAATGTAGCGTGTCCTCCATCTTTAGCATCAAGTTTGTTGAATTGCTCCTTGTCTCCCCTCATGTGCCTTGAACATCCATTATCGAGATACCATTTACTTTTTATTCTTGTGGATTTTAAGCACACCTACACAAAATGAATTAAGTGTTCTTTCAGACCTAAACCTTTTACAGTCTAGGTTGATTGGTTTCAAGATAATCCAAAGGAAGTAAATTCATGTGTAATGTTCTATAGAAGCACACATTGTTAGTATGTTCTTTAATCATACAATATGAACTTACAATTTTTTTCAAATGTATTCCTCCTAGGGTGAAATACTTTCCTAGTGTGTGTAATATGCCTTTGGTGTTATGGTGATGTATATCTCCTATTATTTTGAGTCATGGAGTGAGACATGCATTGGCAATGGCAATGTGTATTTTGATAGTTATATTGAACATGTTTATGTGCATTGTGTTGAGTAGCATGTCTACTACGATTATGTCTAGAGTACATATAAGCATGCTTGGGTTAAGGTGCTTTAGTTTGAGCCTTACCTCTTTATGTTAATAAAAGGTGAGTTTTGTAAGACTTTTCCTTATTATTTAACAGATCTTTTAGCTTTGAAAGCTTAAGTCTCATTTGATTTATAGGTTGAAGGAGTGGAATCATATGAAGCTTTTACGAAATTAATATGTAATGAAGATGATGAATACATTCCATTCTTATATCCAATTCCATAGGTATCTCAATGAAATTTTTAAGAGACAAGAAGACTATCTAAAGTTTCTTTTCCTCTTTTAAATTTAGCAATGGAATTCTTTAATTCTAAGATTTCCTTAGAAAGCTTATGATTTTCATCATTTACTTTTTTAAGTTAATCTTCTAAAGAATTAAAAGATTTTGTATCATTAACAAGTTTTTCATTTGATTCAACAAGTTTAGCAAAAAATTTTTTTAAACTTTCTAATTCTTTAGTCAAGCTACCTAACTCATGCTTATAATGTTTCTTCTTAGACAATAAGCTTTTGCATTTAACTAATAATTTGCTTATAACAGAGCTCTCCTCCTCATCATCATCACAATCATTAAAAGAAGAATAAGAAGTATATGGTACCTCTTTTTCATTTTCAAGAGCCATGAAGCAAAGATTGGCCACTTCTTATTGTTCATCTTCCTCTTCGGATTTGGAGGAATCATCCCAAGTAGCTTTGAATGCTTTCTTTTTATCTTTTGATCCCTTGTTCTTAAATTTGAGTTTGGGGGCACTCACTTCTAATATATCCTGATTTCTTACATTCATAGCAAGTAACCTCTTTTGTTTTCTTCTTTCCATCTTCTTCAAACTTTTGTTGAAGTCCCTTATTTTTAAGAAGTTTTTCTTTCTCAAAAAATTCTTGAAGATCCTAGTGAATAAGGTAATGTCAACATCTTTATCACTAGAATCTTTGATGTTTTCCTCTTCATTATCTTTTTGAAGAGCTTTTAGAGTAATGCTCCTTTTCTTTTCTTCTTTCTCTTCTTGTTCTTCTCCTCTTTGCTTGATGGTGAGCTCATGTGTTAAGAGCTTACTAATGAGCACATTGGTTGAGAGAGTGGAGTGATCTTAAGCTTCCTCAATTGAGGTAATATGAGATTCCCAATCCTTCTTAGGTAGGATTCTTAAAATCTTGTTGTTTACCTCTTCCTTGGAGAAATGTTTACCAAGTTTCTTGAGGATTGTGAGGAGAGCATTGAGATGAGTTGTCATCTCCATGATTGATTCCTAAGGCTTCATTTTAAAGAGTTCATATTCATACATATGAAGTTAAAATTTCTTGCTTTTTATTTGAATGTTGCCTTTATAGTGGTTTTCTAAGGTCTCCCACATTTCTTTGGCTGAAATGCAATGTTGAAGGTTGCCTCCTTCTTCCCTTGTCATTAAGGAGACTAAAGTAATCATAGTCTTTTTTATTTTTATGATTTTCTTCCCTTTGATTAACACTCCATTAGTTTCTTGCAAGAGTAGTAACCACACTATCAATGATAGTTGTAGGTGGTTCCTAACCTCTTAGGACAATGTCCCAAAGTTTAATGGAATCATAATCAAGATATAATTCCATTTTGAACTTCTAATGTGGATAGTCACTACCATTAAATAATGGTCTAAGTGAAGAAATGTTATGTGATTCACTCCCTATGATATTATATTCTAGCAATAAAGTACATAGAATTCAAGCTCTGATACCAATTGAAAGAGTCATAGGAGGGGGGTGAATAGGACTATTAAATAAAAATGAGAAATTAAAAGAATTATTTGCAAGAATTGAATGGAAGTTGAGAAGGAAGAATGAAGGACACAAAGATTTAAGGAGTTCAGATTCAACAACAATCGTACATCTCCACCTAACTTATCCCTTTAGGATTTTCAATCACCTATAATCTTGTTCACAAGATTGAGATTACATAAGAGTTTTATAGCTCACTCTTACAACCTTATAACTTGAGTTTTCAAGGCTCACTCAAAAAATCAAATCCCAAGTGTTTCAATGGACAACACTTAAACCAATTCCTTTAAAAATAAATCTCACTTCCCTTCTAATCTATCCCAAGATTTATGATGAAGAGAAATTCTATTTCTAACACATAACTAACTCTCACAAGATTTTATATAAAGAAATGAATTCTAAAAGAGTTTAGAGAGCTTAATTAAATGCTTGAATGTATGAAATGAATGAGAAAATTTTTTAACCTTAAAACAATCTTTAGAGGTCTTATTTCTACTTGAGTAATCCAATTATAGTTATTGTAAACAATAATTTTTTCCCATTATAATCTAAGTCCATTTGAATGAAAATTTAGATTTTTGAGTTGCATTTTGTTAGGTCTCGGTTGGGATATCATCAGTCCCAGTCGGGACTAGCACCATATAGCCATTATAAGTTATTGCATTTAAAAGAATGCCCTATTCCCAATCGGGATGAACATGTCCTGATTGGGACTGCCCTGTCCTAATTGGGACACTCAATTGAGGTGGGTTCTGCTAATTTTATCAATTTTTGCTCACTTTAGTCTCGCTCGGGACTACTTTGGTCCCGATTAGGACTTCAACCAAAATTATAACTTTTTGTGCAATTTAGTCCCTGTGGTGAGTTCGGTTTAGATAGAGCTTGCAATGGCTTTGGAGAATAATTTTTTTTATATTTCATTATTATTTTGACTTTCAATTTGTTCATAATTTATACACACTTGAAGTAAACACATTAGTTGCTCAAAATTAAGTTTGTTATGATCAAAATCAAGATTGCTTAACTTATTAAGGTCAACATGTTCAGATTAAAGAATGCAAGGGCTACTTATCAGAGGATGGCTACAACCCTACTATATGGCATGATCCACAAGGAGATAGAGGTACACATGGATGATATGATGGTAAAATCTCCCACTAAAGAGGGGAATTTTGAAGAATTAGACAAGTTCCTTGTGAGAGCTAAAAAGTATAATCTTAGATTAAACCTAAAGAAGTGTATTTTTAGGATAACATTTAGGAAACTATTAGGGCACATCGTCAGTTAGAAAGGGATAGAAGTGGACTCAGACAAAGTTAAACCAATTAGGGAAATGCCTGCAGCAAGAAATGAAAAAGAAGTCAGAGGATTCATTGGGTGATTGTAATATACTAGTAGGTTCATAACTAAGTTGACTACTATATGTGAGCCAATCTTCAAGCTTCTAAAGAAGAACCAACCAGTGATATGGGATGATAAGTGTCAATAAGCTTTTGAAACTATTAAAAATTATTTGATGAATCCCCTAGTCTTACAACTGCCAAGGCTATAAAAACCCTTAATCCTTTATCTAGTAATTGAGAATGATGCAATAGGTGCAATATTAGCCCAAGAAAGTGAAGGGAAAGTCGAGCATGCAATATATTACTTGAGCAAGAATGTTTAGCTATAATCTAGGCAATTAAGAAACTATGACATTATTTCCAATCCTATAAAGTGCAGGCAGTCTCTAAACATAACCCTCTCAGATACCTCTAACATACTCCCTCGCTAATAGGCAAATTAGCTAGATGGTTGGTTTTGCTCACTGAATTTGATATTAACTACTTAATAAAGAAAGTAGTGAAAGGAAGGGCAGTAGTAGACTTTTTAGCTCAGAACCTAGTAGATGATGAACAAGAGTGGGAGCTAGAGTTTTCAGATGGACATCTGGGGGTAATAGAGGTCTAGGGATGAAAAATGTATTTTGATGGACCTGTTAACAATAAGGGGGTAGGCATTAGTGTAATTTTGAACACACTAAAAAGAGAGATGATCCTGATGGCAAAAAGACTAGAGTTTGAGGTGACAAATAATCAAGTTGAATATGAAGTTTGTATCTTCAGTTTAGAAGTGTTGTGCAGTGTGGGGGCAGAAGATGTCACTATGTATAGAGATTTATACTGGTTGTAAAGCAAGCTTTTAAAGAATGGGAAGTAAAAATAGATAAGCTATGTCTATATTGGGATTATTTAGCTACTATTTTGTTATCTTTTACCTAATGCAGGTTTGTTCATCTACCCTAAGATGAAAATCAACTAGCTAATGCTTTTGCTACTTTGGCTTCGGTATGGGAAAATAGAAAGCCAGTAAGTGTCAAACCCCTTATTTTAGTAAAAACCTAAAACCCTTGTCATGAGGAGATAAGGGTGATGCCAATTGATATTCTTGAAAAGCCTTGGTTCTATGATTTGTAATAGTATTTAAAAGTAGGAAAATTCCTTGAGGGTGCTAATAAGAAAGAAATAATGTCTTTGAGGATATTGTCACTTCATTAGCTATAATATTGTACAAAAGGATGCCAATTGGGGTTCACTTGAGATATGCTGACAGAGATGAAGCCCAGAAACTTATGGAAGTAGTGAAAAAAAGAGTATGCAGGCCACGCATGAATGGGACAATCTTGGTGAAGAAGATAGGTTGTCAAAGTTAATTTTGGTTGACCATAGGGATAGATTGTGTTAAGTTTTTGAAGAATGCCATAACTGCTAAGCTTATGGGGATTTTAGTCATCTACCATCCATGGAAGTTCATGGAATGACTCCTTCTTAGCCATTTACAGTCTGGGGAATTAATATCATAATTGAGATAAGGCCGAAGGCATCCAATGGTCATTGATATATAGTGGTGGCGATTGATTATTTCTCTAAATGGGTTGAAGCTGAATCTTATACCACTATTGGCTCGAAGCAAATGGAAAGATTCATTGAGAAGAATATAATTTGAAGATATGGACTACATCATCATATCATAATCGATAATAGGGTTTAGTTTTGGGTAGAGACAACTGCATTGTTAAAAGAATACAAGATCAAGCATCATAGGTCATCTTCGTATAAGCCATAGGCGAATAGGGCAGTGGAAGCTACAAACAAAAATGTAAAGAAAATCCTGTTAATATGATGTAGAATTACTGGGATTAGGCAAACTATTTATAATTTTCATTGTAGGGATATAGGACTACTACTTGAACCTCGACTGGCGTCACTCCATATTCCTTGGTATATGGGCGTGAAGCTGTATTGTCAATAGAGGTTGAGGTTCAATCATTAAGAGTTCTATTGGAATCTAAAATTCCTAAGTACTAGAGCCAATTAGCGTAGTTGACATTGTTGGATGAGAAGAGAATGAAAGCTATGTATCACTTATAATTGTATCAGAAAAGAATGACTCGGTACTATAACAAGAAAATTAAGCCAGGAAAGATCAAGGAGGGTGATTTAGTATTGAAACTCACTAAGCCAATCATGATTGAGCCACAAGGTAACTTCAAGCCAAACTGGGAAGGTTCGTATGTAGTGAAGAAGTTGTTTTTCAAAGGTGCTACTATTCTATCTTACATGGAAGGGAACAAATTTAGCGAGCTTATTAACGTGGACAAGGTTAAAAAGTACTTTGTGTAAAAGTCTCGCTAGGGAGAAAACCTCAAAAAGAGGTCATGTAGGAAAAAAATTAGAGACCAAAATAAAAAAAAGTCCTGCTGGATTGAAAACCTTAAAAAAGGTGGTCCAGGTAAAATGTAAAATGAGAGAGAGAGAAAAAATGGCTATAAGCACCCAATTTCGGGATGCAATTGTGCATGTATGCAATGAAAGCCCCTAGATGAAAATCTAATTGAGAATTGATCTTTGGTGTCAAGTTTCATGATTTAAAGGACTAAATTGCAACATTTATGGATTTAATTGCAAAATTAGTTTTTTTAGGGATTTGATTGCAAAAATTAAAAAATTTCGAGGACCTATTTGTAATATAATTTTTAAAAAATGAAAATTGATCAACCGACATTGTGTAATGCTGATCAGCATTACGTTATGCCAGTAAGCATTGCGGGATGAAAATCGGCATTATGGAATGCCAATTTTAGCTAAAAAGTGTTTTTTTATGCTGAAAATTGATTTTTTTTAGAATTTTTCAATTTTTTCAGTGGTCTAGGACACCACATGTCCATGCATGTGAGTCTTTGATTTTTTCAAAACCCTATCTCTCATCATCTCATTATCTTGATTTTGAAAATTGAAAAAATAAAATGCAAAGACTCTTGATCTCACTCCTAACTATTACGCAACTTCCTTGTGTGATCACAGGAGCTGGGGTTGCTAGGCTAGGCTTTAAAAGCTGAGAGAGAGAGTATGTGAAGAAAAAGAAGGAAGAAAAGAGGAAAAAAAAAAGAAAAAAAGAGTTGTGAAAAAACTTTAGAAAGAAGAGCTACGAAAAAACCAGAGAGCTATTGCAAACTAAAAAGAAATATGTTCATTACTTTTAAAGTCCAAAAGATCGAGAAAAAAACAATAGAGTCAACCTCAAAACAGTAACAATCCCAATTTGAGGGGCATTCAAACAACATTTGCATAGTATCTTCTACTCTTTCTTTTTTTATTATTTTATTTCTTAATTGAATAGTTACTAAATAAATTTTTTTATTTTTTTTTTGTTTTGATTGATGTTTTGTAGTACTCTGGAGGTGAGGGTAGTGATATGAGATTTTGGTAATGACCATTAGAGGAATCCATGTAATGCCATGGATTAAGATATGTAAAAGACCTATAGGATTTAGGATTTATGATTTTTGCGTTCTTTTAATTTGCTTTTATTCTAGGTTGTAATTAATTTGATTTTAATTTCTACACAGTAGTTTGTAATAGCCCCAATAGTGGGAAATAGTAGAATTTTATTTCTCTGCACTAAAATTGATTAGTAATTTAGGTTCAATTGGGTAAATATCAATTAAAATCAATGGTTGCTTTAGATTAATTTAGGTTGCATGCAATTAAAATTAGGTTAGAAATTACTGAATGTATATTTTTTATTCATTATTTGCTTTAATTTGTTGTTTGGGCTTGTTTGCATATTTTTATCTCTTTGGGCCCTAAGCCCACGTTAAGTTCTAACCCATTTAATAAATAGACTTTTTAAATGGTTTTTAGGTTTTAATTAATTTAAAATTAATTTAGGCCCATTTAGATTAAATTAGATTTAGGCCCACTTTTAATTAATAAAATTAACTTAGACTTTAGCCCACTAATTTATTTTATTTCTTTTAAAAAAAATTAATTAAGACCTTAGCCCCATTTCTAGTAATTAAAATTAATTTAGATTTTGCTCAGCCCATTAATTTCATTTCTTTTAAAATAAATATATTTAGGATCACATCACTTAATTTAAAATCAAGTAGAATTAAGCCAACTAATTAATTTCTATTTTGTTTCTTAAAATTAATAGATTTAGGCCCACGTTTTAGAATTAAAACAAGTAGATTTAGACTCACTAATTCAATTAAAATGTAAGCCCATCTCTAGTCCAATTCACTTGTAAATAATGTAGAATTAGCTAACTTTTAAAAATTAACCTAGTTTAGACTTAGGGACGCTGCCTTTTGTATGCATTTTTTATATGTAATTTTATGATTTGTTGCTTTTTTTGGGTTAGATGGATGTTTAATTTGGGTTTAAATAAAATTACATGTAATTAGAGAATAAGATAGTAATTCATAAAGTGATTATAAATGAACACGAGACTAAGAGAAGTTAGTATCCATTCCCAGAATCTCCTAGTTGTGGTGCTAGCTTTCTTTTAGAGAATCGAGTACCACCTTTTCGATTTGTCCTAGTTATTACACTGGGTGGTGACTCTTGATGTCCACACTATGTCTTTGTGACATAGTAGTGTGTCCCTTAGGGCCCCTCGAGCCCAAACAGTGTCATGATTGCTAAAATCTTAGGCGTGCGCTAAACCCCACCGTCTACGGTGGTGACTCCATTAGGGATAAGAGATATTGATTCTATTTTTCTTCTTTAGAATTATTTTATTAATTATCATTTTATTCTTGCATTCATTCTGCATGTCCCTGTTAAACTGATGGCATTGGTTTATGATTTCATGATTCCACTAGCTTCATAGAGTTGTAAATTGGCTAACCATCACTCTTATCCTTAATTCCGTTTAAGAGAGAATATTGGGCTCATCTGACCAGAGTCTGTAACCTAAGTCCTAAAGGGCGGTAATATTCTCTCGAGTTTGCAAAGGATGTTAGGCCCCTCTGACTTTAGCCTGTAAACCAAGTCTTAAAGGAGGACATCTTGCTAAGGGAACCTTCACATTTCACTAGACTCTAACCACATATAATGGTTTAGTTACTTCCCATAGGATCTACCAAAAATTTCTTGTATGATTTTTGCCATGAGATATTTCTATCTATAAAAGTCTAGGCCCATACTTTTAAAGCCCACTTGGGCCAATAAAGATTATGCTAGACTTTTATACTTAGAAATGTTGTTTCTATGCTTATTACCATGAGGTATTTCTATCTATAAAAGCCCAGGCCCATACTTTTGAAGCCCTTTGGGGTAATGAAGATTGGGCTAAACTTTTATACCTAGAATTGACGTTTTCATGCTTTACTACTTTAAGAGAGATCTGGCCTGTGCGGTGGTCCCTAATATTCCTCGTTGTTATTAAGACCAAGACCAAAAATCCTAGGCCAAGAGACTCACCATTGAACACGTGTGTGGGAGGAATAAGGTTGGAAGGATGTATATTGTACACTTGATTGATACTTGCTACTTGTTGCATAACACGTGCATCATGCATACATACATCTGATTCATCATACTAACACCTTATTTTGTAGCCATCATATATACATGGGGGTCTTCTTGTATTTGGGGATGACGAGGTCACAGACTAAAAAGAATGAGTCAAAGTCCTAAAGCCTTAGCAAAGGAAATCCTAAATAGACTGGATAGATTGGAAAGAAGCCCTATCAACCCACTTTACTTGGAAGCTAAACAAACTTCATCTGAATATGAACAAATGGAACAATAGTAAGGGAACTGGACTTTAGAAGACATTAAGGGAGCTTTGATGGATGACATGAGGCTATGATACAAGATGAACTGAGACAGGCTTTATCTAGATTGATGCAACCTGCTACTATTGTCATACCACCACCTGTAATTGATCAACCACATATTGCTACAGCTATCCCACTTGCTACAGATGCTCCACCTGCTGCCAATAATGCTGGGGGGCAACTTGTTACTAGAAACCCACCTGTTGTTGATGTGAAGCTTAAGGATGTTAAGAACTATATAATAGAAAAGGCAAAGAGAGAATCACTTGAACTGGCACAAGACCATAAGTCCAAGCAGATGCAAGCGCTAACCCAAAAAATGTCCAAGATGGAAGAGTTGCTTAGAGGATAAGGCATGGGATATTCATTTGACTTTAATGATGTGCTACTAATGGAGGGTAATAAGCTACCTATGAAGTTTAAAATGCCTTAGCTACAGAAGTTTAATGGAACTGGAGATCCTAGGATTCATCTCAATCAATACACAATAACTAAGAGCACTACTAAGGCCCCATTAGAAGTGATTACTACGTTATTTATACTATCTTTAGAGGGAATGGTTGTAAATTGGTATCATGGGTAGGAAAAGTTTGTCAGGGTTGGTTGGAAAAGTTTGTCAGGGCTAATTGGAAAGAACTGTGTACTACTTTTTTGAAACAGTATGATTATAACACTAGATTGGAAGTGTCCATCATGGATTTAGAATTGACCAAGTAGAAAGCCAATGAATCTTTCTCTGTTTTCCTTACTAGATTCATGAATAAAGCAGGGCTGATGAAGAATAACCTGGCCGAGAAGGATCAAGTTAGGATGATAGTTCATAGTGTGTCACCTAATCTAGTCGAGAGGTTGCAGATGATGAACTCCAAAAATTTTATAGACCTATATGATGATGGTCTGCAAGTAGAAGAGATTGAGAATGAAAAGAAAAGAAGCTCTAGAGGCACTAAAACCCAAAACTACCTAACTAGGGGCATATAACAGGGAAGTACTAGTTGAGCTGTCGAGGTGTGTGCAGTTTAGCAACCCTAGAGATTCTCCAACTTTTATCAACCACTCTACAAAGTCCTAAAATGTTTGATCCAGAAAGGCTTACTTTGACCTTTAACCTTCTCTAAACCACCTAACTCAAATATCCCAGGCTATGACCTTAATAGCTACTACAAGTTTCACCAAGTAGCTAGCCACTCCACAGACACCTGTATTCACCTCAAACACGAGATCCAAAACCTAATAGACTCTAAAAAAATCATACACCTTAAAAAATCCAACTCCAACCTAAACACTAGAAACAATCTTTTCCCTGACTACCAAAATGTGCCACCATCGGGCACTATGATGATTAACTCAGGAGTGAGCGAAGAAGAAGTGCTAAATTCCTTTGAAAACCTAAACCCTACAGCTAATGGAGAATCTCTCAATGCCTTTAGAGGAGTTGATGATTTATTAGGGCAACCCTTTAAAAAATTTGATTGTAGGGTATTCTATTCAAAGCCTGCTTCCAGTGATATACCTTTTGAGGGGATTGTGCCCTTAGGATGGGGTGATGAATTTGGTGATGGGGCAATGAAAAAAGAGAATAAGGAGTCTTTAACTCCCAAATAGGGGATTGAGGAATTACTAAGAGCACATCTGGGAAGGTTTAGCATGGAAGGAAAGGAAACGTGCATATTAGAAGTATGGAAGGACAGAAAGCGGGACAGAATAATTAGAGTTGTAGAAATTTGGTATGACTCTGATGAAGAGAGTCCCACTAGTTTGGATGTGTGGAGTGATGACCCCAAAGTGAATTATGTCATTAGAAGTGGGGGGAATTACAAGGCAGTAGAAAAGAATATTGAGAGAGTTGCAAAAAGAGAAGAGACAAATGATGCAGAAATAGAAGAAGGGGAAAAGGAAGACCTAATTATGGAACAATTGAAGAAGGCTAAGGCAAATGTTAGTATTTAGGAACTACTGATGCACTCAGGCAGCCACAGAAGAGCTTTAGTAAAAGCTCTATCGAACACGAACATTAAAACAATAACCACACCCGAGGCTATGGTAGCAAAGGTTACAAAAAAGAAACACGGTCTGATAACCTTCTCAGATGATGACTTGCCTTTGGAAGGAAGAAATCATAATAAGGCACTGTTTATCCAAACTAAAGTAAAAGGGAAAAGAACCAACTTTGCAATGGTTGATGATGGTTCTGCCATTAATGTATGCCCATTGAAGATCTTGCCTAACTTAGGTTTGAAAGTTGAAGACTTGATAGATTCAAACCTTATAATTAGAGCCTATGATGACAACACTAGGAATGTGGAGGGGACATTCCAAGCTCTAGTTAAAATAGGACCTATGGAATCAACCATTGAGTTCACCATGCTATATATACCAATTACTTATGCCTTGTTGTTGGGAAGGCCATGGTTTTATGCTTTGGGAGGGGTAACCTCAACTATGCACCAGAAGATAAAATTCTTTTATGAAGGAGATGTAGTGACAATCGAAGTAGGAACCAATGCAGTTGTGGCTACCATACTAGAAAAATAGAAATAAGTATGTATTCCTCCTAGTTTTCAAATTGCTGGGATATTTGATAGGATTGAGACGGACCCAAGGGTTGTAAAAATGATGGAGAGCATGAACTACCAACTTGGATGGGGGCTAGGAAAGAATGAGTAAGGAAGTCCTAAGCTCCTAGAATTCAAGAGTCAAAATGACACTGAAGGATTAAGGTGTGCTGAGATAGGATTTAATAGTAGAAGGGCAAGAAAGAAGGAGAAGGCCAAAAGAAATAAGGCCCTAGGGAGAGTTAGGCTATTAAGTGAGAATTCATCAAGCCAAGAGAGGGCAAGTACCATCTGGGTGCTAAGGAGTCCATTAATGTCACTGGAAAAAATGTTCTTGGGTTTGAGATTTTTTAGGACCAGATTGTGGAAAACTTAGTCGAGAGCAACAAAGAAGAAGTGATGAAGCAAGTAGCTGGAAGAATGGGGGATGCTGTTGTTGAAGAGCTTCTATGTTTGCCACCTGAAGATTTAGCTACTCTTATTAGTGATAGATTTACTAATGTTTTTTATGAAGAAACTGACGTAATAGCGTTCAGTCTCTATGAGGATGAAAACTATGTTTTTTCTTTGGTAAATGATATGAACGCTGGTTTTGCTTACTTGTATGATGTGCATCCTGATAGTTCTATGCATTATAATTTTGATCATTCATGCCTGTTTGAAATTAATTCAATTCAATTTGATTCATTTAACATAGGCGTGAATGATAATCCAAAGAACATTTCTATATCACATGATATAACTCCTAAAGAGAGGGAAAATTTTGAGAAAATACTAACAAAAAGAAAGGTAGTATTTGCTTGGACCTATGAAGACATGCCAGGTTTAAACAGGGACATCGTAGAGCATCACATTCTAACTCATTCGAAAATAAAACCAATTAAACAAAAATTATGCAGGCTAAGATTTAGATGGACTAAAAAGATAAGAGAAGAAATTGCTAAAAACATTCAGGTCAACTTTTTAGAGGTAGTAAATTATCCCCAATGGCTAGCAAACATAGTCCCGATACCCAAGAAAGATGGTAAGGTGTGAATGTGTGTTGATTTTAGGGATTTAAATAAAGCATGTCCGAAGGATGACTTCCTTTTACCTCACATCGATGTGATAGTGGATAGTGCGGTGTCAAGTGCGATGTTCTCCTTCATGGATGGGTTCTCTAAGTATAATTAGATAATGATGGTAGTTATGGATAAGATCAAGACATCTTTCATCACGAAATGGGGGGCATAATGCTACAAGGTTATGCCTTTTGGGTTGAAGAATGCAGGTGCAACATATCAAAGGGTAGCCACTGCTCTTTTCCACGACATGATGTTTTATTAAGTGGAGGTATATGTGGACGATATGATGGTCAAGTTAGAAATAAGAGAGGGGCATTTTGAAGCATTGGAAAAGTTCTTGGCATGCATTAAGAGGTATAATTTAAGACTCAACCCAAAGAAATGCATTCTTGGAGTTACTTTAGGGAAGTTGCTAGGGCATATAGTAAGTAGCAGAGGAATCGAAGTAGATCTAGATAAAGTGAAAGCCATTTAGGAAATGCCAGCACTAAGGATAGAGAAAGATGTGAGAGGGTTCATAGGTAGGTTGCAGTATATTAGTAGGTTCATTGCAAGGCTTACTAATATTTGTGACCCAATCTTCAAGCTTTTGAGAAAAGATTAACCTGTAGAGTGGAATGATGACTTTAAGGCTCATTAATCCAACTGTACTTAAACCATTGAGGCTAGGTAAACCCTTGATCCTATATTTGGCTCTATAAGAAAAGGCAATGGGGGTAATGTTAGCACAAAAAGGGCTGGATGGGATAGAGCATGCAGTGTATTACTTTAGCAAAAAGTTCATGTCGTATGAAGAAAAGTATGATTTGCTGGGGAAGAAATGTTTGATAACGATTTGGGCAATAAGGAAATTGAGGTATTACTTTCAGTCTTATAGGGTTCGGCCCATTTCAAAAATAGACCCCTTAAGTTACTTATTGCAGGCACCCACTCTGACTAGAAGGATGTCTTGATGGCTTGTTCTCCTAACTAAATTTAATATAGAGTACATTACCATGAAGCTTATTAAGGGAAGGGCAGTAGCGGAATTCCTAGCTCAAAATGCAGTAGAGGGTGATGAATAGTGGAGCCTAGAATTCCCAGATGAGAATCTAGCAATTATAGAGCATCAAGAATGGATGCTTTATTTTAACGATGCAGTAAACAAAAAGGAGTTGGGTTACGAGTGATCCTTGTCACACTAGAGGGAGAAACCATACCAATGGCCAAGAAGCTAGATTTCAAAGTAACTAATAATATGGTTGAGTATGAAGCATGCATTCATGGAGTAGAAGCGGCGATGGCAGCTAGAGCAAAGGAGTTGTTAGTATATAGGGATTCTATATTGGTTATCAGCTAGATTAATGAGGAATGGGAAGTGAAAGAGGAAAAGCTGAAAGCCTACGTCTACTATTTGAAAACTTTAATAAAGAATTTCACTAAGTGTCTCTTTATCCATTTATCAAAAGATGACAATTAGATGGCAGATGCACTGACAACACTCTCTTTAATATGGGATAGTGTGATTGGGTTGACTATGAGGCCATTAGTGATCATGAAATCAAAGGCTCCATGTTATGTGGGTGACCAGATTATGGGAATTCATATAGGGCCTTAAGAAAAGCTATGGTTTTATGATGTTCAGAGGTTCATTGAGGAAGAAAAATATTCAGATGAGGCTACTTAAAAAGTAAGATATGCCCTATGTGTTCTTGCATGTAATTTTGCAAGTCATGACAAGGTATTGTATAAGAGAATGCTGAATGGAATGCAGCTCAGATGTCTCAAGAAAGATGAAGTGAAACAGGTGATGAAAGAGGTTCATGTAGGAGCTTGTGGTTCTTATATGAATGGGATAATCCTAGCAAAGAAGATAATCAGACAGGGGTACTATTGGATGAGCATGGAAAAGTATTGTATTAGAATCATGAGATAATGCCATAAGTGTCAGATCTATGGGAACCTCAACCACCTTCCTCTAATGATGCTAAATAGTTTATCATCTCCTTGGCCTTTTGTGGTTTGGGGGATTGATATCATAGGAGAAATAAGGCCAATGACATTGAATGAGCATAAGTACATAGTTGTGGCAATTTCTAGATGGGTAGAGATTGAGTCTCTCAATGCTTTAAAGGCAAAACATATGGCCCGATTTATCAAGAAGAATCTCATTTGCAGATATGGGGTTCCACATCATGTAGTGACAGACAATAGGGTTCAATTTCAAGCAAAAATGGCAGAATTATTGTAGAAGTATGGGATCGAGCATTATAAGTCTTCACCATTTCTACCTCAGGATGGAGCAGTGGAAGCAGCAAATAAAAATATCAAGAAAATCCTCTCTAAGATGGTTAAAACTTACAAGGATTGGTCTAAGTTTCTTCCTTTTTCCTTGTGGGGATACATAACTATAGCCAGAATTACCATAGGCCAAACTTCATTCTCCCTGGTGTATGACTGTGAAGTAGTTTTGCCAATAGAAACTGAAATCAAGTCTCTAAGAGTAGTTATGGAGGACAAAATGCCTGAGAGTGAATGGGCACATAAAAGATATGATCATCTGGTGTCTTTAGATGAGAAGAGGATGAATGCCTTGTTCCATACCCAGATATACCAAAAGAGGATAACAAAGGCATTTAACATGAAAGAAAAGTTGGGGAAGATAAAAGCTAGGGATATGGTACTAAAACTATCTAGAGCAGTTGTGTTCGATCAAAGAGGAAAGTTCAGACCAAATTAGGAAGGACCATACTTAGTCAAGTCAGTTTTGCCAAAGGGAGCTGCCAATATATATGATTTTGAAGGGAATGAGTTCATGGAGCTTGTTAACCTGGATAACCTCAAGAAATACTATCTATAAAAATAAATAAAAGTAGTATAAAGAAAATAAAAGTTAGCTGACTAGAAAACCTGAAAAGGCTAGTCAGGCAAAAATTAGGACATTCTCGCTGTTCAGAAAACCTGCAAAGGTTTGGCAAGCAAAAATTAGGGAATAAAATAAAATAAAAAGGTCCCACTGATTAGAAAACCCGTAAAGTTCTAGTCAAGCAAAAATTAGGGAAATAAAATGTGAGAAAAAAATATTAAGTTAGAAAATCTGAAAGGACTAGCTGATAACAGAAGTTATGTCATGTGATATAGCAAATTTACTTAATTTCTCCCTAATTAATGAATCTTATTGAAATTGAAATTTTTTTATAACATTGCATGTTCTATCTTATTCATAGAATATAAGCACTAGAAAGGAAAACAAATAATAAAAGATTAAGATTAGCTATATAAGACCATTTTGTTCTAGTGGCACCTATGTTTCTTCTTTTGAGACTCATTATATAAAGCTTGAATCCTCTTGTATCTAGAAAATCCAGGTGGGTCTATAGCTTGTATTATGACCTAGATTTGAAAAGTAAAAATAAGATGTTAGCTAAATTAAAAACTCGAAAGGGCGGTTTAGGTAAAAGTTAGGGCATGCCTACTATGTTGAAAACCGAAAAGGGCAGTTTAGGTAAAATCTAAGGCATAAAAAATAAACTAAAATAAAATTCACTTAGGACCATCTATTCATCCAAGTCTAATTTTGGGAAAGGGAAGTTTGAAATAGATAAGTACAAGAAGGTAGTTTAATATAACTACAAATCAAAGATGAAGATAGCCTGGAATCAATCATCGTGGACTCCACTATCAAGCCATGGGATCCATCCTCTACTAGGGTCATCATGATGATAAGTATTTGGAGGTCTAACAGATGAAGTACCAATGCTGTAAGGGTCTATGCCCAAGTTCGCAAGCCATCGACAAAGCATCTCGTTATCCCACTCTAGATCCCTATAAAAACTCTATACATATAGGAAACATCATATCATATGCATTCCATGCATACATTTGCATAATAAGTGTATATGCTTACCCGCTAACTCTCTGTGTCCTGCATGGTAAATAACCTCTGAGACAAGGTGAGTCCATGTAAATACTCTGCCTGTGAATGGGGGACCTATTTTGTAAAGTTGTACTAACATCAATACCAAGTGTATAGGTAATACAAGAAATAAGTCAAATAAAATCACATGAGAAATATCTATTGGAGAAAAGCTGGGGAGCTGAACATCACCAAAATGTATATGCTGCTCAATCAGATCCTGAACAGTAGGAGCCCATTAGAGCATGGATCTATCAAGAAGGGGAACATCACCAAAAATAGTGCCAATAAAGGTTCCCTCACAACTGGTCCCAATGTGCTGAGTATGCTGTGCATGACTAGGACTGGGCTAGGGGACCGTAGGTGCAATCTCAGGCTCAGGGGTAGCCTTACTTTCCTACACAGTCTCAAACCCCTAATCAGCCCCAGCCGCCTCCTCCATCACTTCATCAGCAGGAGAGCAAATCTCCTTAATCTGTGAAAAGCAAACTATGAGAAAAGAATAAGTGATTGGAGAGTTCCAAAAGAGAAATTATCAAAAGTTACCTTATCCTGGTCAGCAAGAACCTGCTCCAAGAGGTTCTCATGGATGAACTACTGATAATGGCAAGATCGCTCAAGAAAAATAGTGGCATCATATCCCTATAATGCCTTGCTCAACTTTGAACCCATCAGATAAGAACTGTAAAGCATCGAGCGGGGGATAACAATAGGAACATAGCGTCAGGAAGGTCCAGAGCACCACCGATATACTCGCTCTCCTAAATACCACATCCAATAACCATAACCAAGGAGCAGAACCCTCATCTCCTCAAGTTGTACTACAACATCCATAAAATCATATTGCTGGACATCATTAGCTCCCTCCAACTAATCGTAATAGGTATGTAAAATCATGATTAATTAAGTTTAACTTGTATTAAGTCATGAAGTACTAATGATTTTATTTTTTTACCAGGTCCCACTTAATGATATTCAGTTGATCACGATAGGTCTACAGAGTATTCCTGACACTCGCTAAATGGGAAGAGCCCCATCTCTACATCAGGGGGAGACTCCTGTTAGAGTTGATAGCCTCAAAGCCATGAATTAGCCCAATCTCTATGCTCTATATCTGAAAGAGAGAATAAGTCAGTAAAAAGAAAAAAAAGGAAAATAAAAAAAGAGAAATAAAAAGGGGATAGACGCATATGCAAGATATGCCATAAGTCACACATAGTGACAACACCTCTACAGATAGTGTCCAATCTGTAATAAAAATAAGCCAATGCCATAGATCCCTAGTTGAGGGTGATAACTCAATTTAAGTCTTGAAGAAGGTCGAGAAGGGCAATGCTGACCTCGTGACCAGTCTCGCAGAAGAGGGTTGTGCTAAGCAAGATCAGGAGGAAGCACCTCGCCTTATTAGTAATCTGGCGAGGTGTGGTGGTGGGAAGACATCTGAATCCCTCAACCAAAAATGAAAGAACAACGTTCTTCCAGTTCTTCCATGCCTGGAGAAATCCAATTAGGTCTTGTACATATTGACTCCGTGCGTGCTCAGGGAGACTATAGTAACTAATGTCAAAGGAAATAGGAGCCCCTCCAAAGGCGATCTCGGTGATAGTTGACAAACTCAAGGGTGAAATGGTCAACTCGCCTACCTGAGTATGGAATGTGTAGGTGGTATCCATCCATCGCTGGATCAAAGCAAATAGGGTAATGATTAGACCTCCCTCATACAGTCAAAAGCCTAAACAATAAATCGTTTGAACCTGGAGGTCCACACT
Source organism: Mallotus nudiflorus (assembly GCA_947683625.1). NCBI lineage: Eukaryota > Viridiplantae > Streptophyta > Magnoliopsida > Malpighiales > Euphorbiaceae > Mallotus > Mallotus nudiflorus. The sequence goes on along the minus strand of CANTUR010000282.1, from coordinate 698,429 downwards.
AGATGCGCCACATTCTCCAGCAGCCCATGAAATAATTTACAAGCTATATGAAAATAGCCTATGAATTTCATCGGTCGCAAGGAGAATTCTGAGGGAGAAATAATAATTAATTGACTAAAATAATAACAACAACAACAACAACAATAATAATAATAATAACAATAATAATAATAATAATAACAACTATTATTATTATTATTATTTTGGATCGGTAAAATACAATGCTGATCAGCATTCCATAATGTCGATTGGCATTGTGTAATGCCGACTAATTTCTGGACTTTCGACTTCGATTTTTAGACTTTTGGTTAGCCATTCAACTGAAATCCTATGTTCTCGGGTTAACTTTAAATTTTTCATACATTTTTTAATGAGTTTTAATCCAATTTCAACAATATACACACTAATTTACATTCTGAAATTAATTATGATTACTAATTGTATGAATAAATTTTTACAGGAATAAATAGAAGTGGGGAAGTGTTACATTATTGCCCACATCTGTGCACCTATAAAGGTGAAGGCAAGTCAAAGGAAGCACAATAGAACCTTCTCAAAGTCCAAGGTTATTTTGAGGAAAATAGAGAGACACAATGGCTGGATCAGCTGGAATCTCTGCTCCTCTATGTACCTTGCATTGTGGGTCAGCCATAGGATTTGACAAATCATGAATCAGACTTCGGATGAGTAAGAAATCAAAAGAAGAAAATAAAGAAAAGAAGAAAGAAGTGGAAAGGGAAATGAAAGAATAACATTGAAAATAAGAGGAAGGCTTCTTATAAATGAAGAATATCTATTTTGGTCCCTTGATTATGCATGCATTCAAAATCAAGTTTTTCTTTGTAATTTCATCCATAATTGCATCTTGATTAGGATTTGATTCCTAAATTAATTCATTCAACTCATGCCATCAATAAATGAATTATTATTAATTGTGTTTATATTTATTCTGAATTTTCTATCAATACAAAATACAGACAAAATTCAACTTTGCATTTCTACATGCATCATTTTAAAACAAAAGATTTTAAAATTCATTTCATATTATATAGTAGATGAAACATAAGTTTTCAAAATTATCATGTTATATAATGCATAATAGTCATAACATGAATTTCAAATTCCACATGTTATATGCTTTAATAACGGTTATAACATGACCTTTTTCAGACTTTTTACCACAAGACACTACACGGTAGTTATGGTGATGTCGCTAGACATCCCATAGGGAATATAATGGATTTTAAATCGTTAGACATTCCACAGGAACTACAATACCATTTTTATAGCTCGCTAGACGTCCTACCGGGAATATAGCGAGTATTATCGCATTCATTTTGTTGAACATCCCACAGGGAATACAAAGAAATTCATTATTACTAGATGTCCCAAAAGGAATATAGTGTAGTTTACTAGACACTATATAGTAGTTATGGTATTATTGCTAGACATTCCATACGAACTATAATATGTTTTCAAATCATGAATCGCTAAACATCCTATAAGGAATATAGCAAAATTTTAAATCACCGAATTGTTAGACATTCCACGAGAACTATAGCACTTCTTTCAAATCAAGGCTCGCTAGATGTCTCATAGGGAATATAGCGAGAATCATTGCATTCATTTCGTTGAAATGTCCCATGGGGAATAGAACAAAATCCATTATCACTAGACATCCCAAAAGGAATATAGTGCAGCTCACTAGACACTAAACAGTAGTTATGGCATTATTACTAGATGTTCCATAGGAGCTACAACATGTTCTCAAATCCTGAGACATTAAATGTCCCATACGGAATATAGCAAAACTCATTTGCATATGCCTCATTAGATGTTCTATAGGAAATATAGTGATGTATGCCAAACATAGCATCTTGCTTAAAATTGCTCACAAATTTAAGCATCAGTAGGTTAATTAGGATACAATGAAGTACCCTAATTATTTCTTTTAAAATTATGTGCTACTATTGGTTTACTGCAATTTGTTAAGCAAACAACGACAAAGGGGGGCAATTGTAAGCACCCAATTTCAGGATGCAATTGTGTATGCGTGTGATGAAAACCCATATGATGAAAATCTAAATGAGAATTGATCTCTGGTGTCAAGTTTCATGATTTGAAGGACTAAATTGCAACATTTTATGGATTTAATTACAAAATTGATTTTTTAGGGATTTGGTTGCAAAAATTAGAAACTTTCAAGGACCTTTTTTATAATTTAATTTAAAAAAATGAAAATTAGTCGACCGACATTTAATACTGACTGGCATTGTGTAATGCCTTTCGGCATTATGAGATCAAAATCGACATTCTAGAATGTCAATTTTCACTAAAAAGTGTTTTTTTATGCTAAAAATTGATTTTTTCCATAATTTTTCAATTTTTTAATTGGTCCAGGACACCATGTGTCCTTGAGTGTGAGTCTTTAATTTTTTTAAAACCCTATCACTCATTATCTCATTATCATGATTTTGAAAATTCAAAAAATAAAACGTAAAGACTCCTGATCTCACTCCCAACTATCACACAACTTCTCTATGTGATCACAGGAGCTGGGGTTGCTAGGCCAGGCTTTAAAAGCCGAGAGAGAGAGTCTGTGAAGAAAAAGAAGGAAGAAAGGGGGGAAAAGGAGAAAAAAGGAAGAAAAAAAGGGAGAAAAAAATTGATTATTAATTTAGGTTCAATTGGGTAAAAATCAATTAAAATCAATGGTTGCTTTAGATTAACTTAAGTTGCATGCAATTAATATTAGGTTAGAAATCACTGAATGTATATTTTTGATTAATTATTTGCTTTAATTTGTTGTTTCGACATGTTTGCATATTTTTATTCTCTTTGGGCCCCAAGCCCACATTAGGTTCTAACCCATTTAATAAATAGATTTTTTTAAAATGGTTTAGGTTTTAATTAATTTAGGCCCATTTAGATTAAATTAGATTTAGGCCCACTTTTAATTAATAAAATTAACTTAGACTTTAGCCCACTAATTTATTTTATTTCTTTTTTTTTAAAATTAATTAAGACCTTAGGCCCATTTCTAGTAATTAAAATTGATTTAGATTCATCTCAGCCCATTAATTTCATTTCTTTTAAAATAAATAGATTTAGGATCACATCACTTAATTTAAAATCAAGTAAAATTAAGCCCACTAATTAATTTCTATTTTGTTTCTTAAAATTAATAGATTTAGGACCATTTTTTAGAATTAAAACAAGTAGATTTAGGCTCATTAATTCAATTAAAATGTAAGCCCATATCTAGTCCAATTCACTTGTAAATAAAAATATGTTAAATTAGCTAACTTTTAAAAATTAACCTAGTTTAGACTTAGGGACGTTGCCTTTTGTATGCATTTTTTACATGTAATTTTATGACATGTTGCCTTTTTTGGGTTAGATGGATGTTTAATTTGGGTTTAAATAAAATTGCATGTAATTAGAAATAAGATAGTAATTCATAAAGTAATTTTGAATGAACACAAGACTAAAAGTAGTTAGTATTTTATTCTCAAAATCTCATGGTTATGGTGCTAGCTTTCTTTTAGAGAATCGAGTATCACCTTTTCGATTTGTCCCTATTATTATGCTGGGTGGCAACTCCTGATCTCCACATTATGTCTTTGTGACATAGTAGTGTGTTTCGTAGGGCCCTGAGCCTAAATAGTGTTGCGACTGCTAAAATCTTAGATGCACGCTAAACCCCGCCGTCTACAATGGCTAGTTGGAAAACTTGCAAGGGCAAGCCAACTAACTACATGAGATATGTCAGAAGAAAAATGTATATTCATATTGTGCTTAAATCAAATGAAATATATTGCTTTAACTATTGTTAAACATTGCATTAAGTGTTTATTACAAACTATTTAACTAAAAAGGAAACTCTATCTAACAAAAAGAGAAATGATGACTTAAATCATAAAATAATATTGCTTTATTTTCTTTTGTTGAATACCCTGAGCACTCGACATTTGCAACTCTTTTATCCTTTTATTTCTAATGAACTCATCTTTTTCTATTTGTTGCAATTGGATCCACGCCTTGTACTGATCATTGGTGGTTAGATCTCCATCGTAGTCAATATGCCTTTGGATGATTCTATGAGGCCAAGTAGTAACCAAATTATCTAAGAAGTTTTAAGAGAGAGGTCTTGGTTCAAACTCATACGCCAATCCCATGATTAACTATTTTTGTCCGTACTATCGGCAAAGATAGGTAGGATTGTAAAAGGTAGCAAGATGAATGCCAATTATAGGGACACAATAGGTATAGGATCGAATGGTCATGTGCTATAATCTCCACCATGAGCACATCCATCAGATCAGAATATTGGGGAATGTCGATAGCCAACTTTGAACATCTTCTGGTATAGAATGCAGCTTTCTAGTTCAGTAATGCTTGGCTTTGTAGTGTGCAATGTCTTGGGGAGGTTCAAGTAATCTCAATTTCTCATGAAACCGCATCTGTAAAAAGTGGTAAGTAAAAATGCCAAAAAAGTGGAAAACGAGAATAAGAGAAGAAGAAACTTACCTCTAACAGGAGTGGACTTCCCAAAAATCACTTTGTTATTGTGAATTTATCTAGCCCAATGATAGTTTTTACTAAGATAAAGGGGAAAGGATTAAGCCCAACTTCCACTTGATCCAAGATATGGAGGACTTTTAAATCAAAATTTCTAGAAGGGGAAATGAATAGGAATTAATTATATAGGCAAAGAGCAAGCATCCATGGCCAATAGACCTCCTTCTTATCTGTGGTTATAATGAGCTCAAGGAAAGGCCCTACTAGTACTTCATTATTGAAGATGTGATAAAGAGAAGACTGTGGTGAAAGATTGAATAAGCTAGCCATTTAATATTGATTGAAGTGGAAGACTAGGGTTCCAACCTAAGGGATTGCAATATGATAAGTTGAATCCATATGACATCCTAATATAGCTTTAAATTCCTTTGGTAGGGCATACTTCTAAAGTATTGAATCAAAAAACATGTTTGCTTGGATCCTAGAATTGAACTATGGCATGAAGGAAGGGGAAATTGACCCTCATTGTAAGAAGAGATATGAAAGTTGGCAAGTGGAAGGGCCTTAGTCTTGCCCATGATTCACCATTTAATCTTTTCAGGACTAGTTTTAGTTGCTTGAGGCTTCTTTTAGTCATATTTTGGGGTTTTAGAGTTGTTAGGAGAGAGAAAATAGGGAGTTTTGGTGAAGGTATGAGAAATTGAAGTTGTTTTGTGAAGGAGATGGGATTTCTAAAAGGTGGATCTATAGTAAGGTGGTAAGGCATTCGCCTTTATGATGAGACATTGCCTCATTGTGAAGAGGTGTCTCTTTATCACCACTTCACAAAGAGGTGATGCCCTAGCAAAGAGGAAATCTCCTTTATAACAATATGGGGGGCATGATTTGGTTATATTGTTCAGTTCAATTCTCACTATTTTGATTCATTAATGGAAGATATTCGGGATTGAATAAATTTCATGAAACATTGTGCTAAGAATAATTAGAATTAATTCTTTACTGAAGTGAATTGAAATGTTCAAACATCCATTCAAATGTGAATATGAATATCCAAAATGAAATAAAAGAAATTTTTCAATATCAAAATTAAAGAATAATATAATGAAAAAAAATCTGAATCCTAGTCTAAGTGGCCTTAAACTTAGTAGCATTAGCATCATCTCTACCATCATCTCCATTTGTACCATCACCACCCTCATCATTAGTGCCCTTTTCTTCTTCTTCATCTTCCTCCTCCTCGATCTAGAGGGTAGCAACTTGATGCTGTAGGGCTATGTTTCTCACTTGCCTGACCACATCATGATCCTATTTATACATAACCTAAGGTCAGTACTCATAAAAGCATGCATACATATAGAAAGAGAAGGAGATATTACCTTCCACCATTGGGTGACAGTCATTAGATGGTCCCATTGAGCCTCGATCAGGCGATACACGTACACTCCTTAATCTAGGGGAATCTGTGTGACCAATTATCATTTATTACTAATGTCTTATCGACTTTAATTATGAAAACAAGAAAAGGGAAGGAACTTACATATGTAGCATCAGGAGTGTGCATCAGAGTTAGACTATTATCCAATATCAAGAACTCATGAGATAAGTCCCCTTGAGGCATCTAGCAGCGAGTTAGCAAGTCGGGCGTATAGGTTAAACTGCTAATAACCATTTGCAAGGCGGAAGTGGAAGGAGCTCTACGGGGTGATGCACCAACAGAAGTGCCCTCTCCACTATCAGTGGGAGGACACTGTCTCATGTGCAGGAGTCCTGTCTCTGTGTGCAAGACTTGTGGCTTCCATTTATAAATAAAAGACTGAGTCAATGTATAATCTAAAAGAACATAGAAGGAAAGGAGAAGTCAAATAAGTACATAAGCTGAGGAAGTGGCTGTAAGGGGCACATGTTGTAATAGACTAGATCGGATGAAATCCAAATGTCGGCTCTTGCTCCATATAGTATGGTTCTCAACAACATTGCCTATGACCACTATAATAAGCTCATTGCCCTCCAAGAGGTGCATCTAGAACATGCCTATAGAAGGAGAGGCCGAGATGCACCTAACACGAGCACCACAGTCGTAGTTGAGGATCCTCTTACTGAGATACCAAACTTGATATTCAGGTCCATGAAGTAGCAGTCGGCATAATGACAGGGGTCTTGAGTGAGTCATCTCTGAGAGCCACCTATCTGGAACACCACAAATCCTGAGGCAATTATAGAAATGCAAAAAAGATAAGTAAATTAACCTTAATGTTTGTATTATACTAAAAACAACCTTGTGTTTAGCAAATACCTCACTATAGGTAAGGGAGTTTAGTAACTATTAATGAACATGCACGCGGGCTAGAAGCCTCTTCCATGTACAACTAACATTGCACTGAGCCAAAGCCAGGAAGTGGAGATTGCTAACATGGACTAAAACTCAAATTAGCTCAAGCTCTAAAGCCCAGACCTATAGTAGAAAGTTATTAGTAGAAATCAAAATAATTTAGCAAATGGAGCTGAAGAGGAAAAAAAAGCACTCACTAGAACAACATGCTAGAAGCTATATAATCTTCGGGTGCCTCAGACTACCTCATCTATGCTCCTATAAAAGTAAGCCAAAGCATAGCTACCCCAGTCATAGGAGGACACTTGGTCCAAGTCCTAAAGTGGCGTCAAGAATATCATATCGATTGAGTTATCAATGTTAGCGAAGAGGGTGGTTGCTAGCAAGTAGACCATGAATTCCCTTATAATCTAATCAATCTCTTAGTCTGTGGTAGCAGCCTTAACCCTAGGATGGGTGTAGTGACTCCGAATGGAGTCAATCTTAATTGTGTGGGTCCCCTTCATGTCTGATACCATGCTGAGAAGCCACTTAATATGGGCCATGTGATCTAGAGTCATCCGATGGAGGCTCATATCAAATGGGATAGCATCACCTACACATGTTATCCTAGTGATGGCAATGAAGAAAACTGGGTCCACAATGAGCTCACCGAAATGAAGGTGAAAGGTATGTGTGGTCTCGAACCACCTCTCCATCAGAACATGCATTGGTTGGTAATCGATGCGACCCTGGACATCTGGAAATGATAGGATGAAGTCCTCAAACTCGGTATCCTATATACGATCTCTTATGTCATCAATGAGCTCGTTATACTAGACTTAAGCCCCACTGAAATTCCCAACGCCCTTGAAAGTGTGTGCATCATGCTAAAAATAAACAAGGAAGTTAGAACTTATGAAATTGCTTTGAAGACTAGGACAAAAAACATAGAACTCTATCCAAGAGTCGATGCCTCAGTATAAATGAGATGCCTCATTATAGAGGCGATGCCTTAATGACAGTATAAGAGCATATTGCCTTTTTATCAAAGAGGCAATGCTTTTATTTGATGAAGTGACACCTTTTTGTGTCAAAGAATACAAAATCAGTTTTTAATTTTTTGCAATTTTATGAATCTAATTAATTACATTATTATCTATAATGATTCATACATGCTTATTAATCATTACTTGATGATAATTTGCAGAAAAAGGGAATGATTTGGGTACTAACCTCTCTAAAATCCAAGGCATATAAATGGGTGCCCAAGTTCACTGTGAGAAGAATATTATCCCTAATTTGGAATCTGAGGGTCCGCAGAGGCTCTATTGGAGGAGTCAGGGGATCCCATTATGGAGCATCGAGGGTTTAATTGGTGTCCATGTTTAAGAGAATGGAGATATAGGGAAGAAGAAAAGAAATGAAAAGTGAAAAAGAAAAAAGAAATGGTATAAATAAAAAAAATTAAGAGATTTGTTACTATTCTTCATTTCTTAGGTGCATCCCAAAGTTTATTGTGTAGAAGATGAAGGTTGATCTTGTCAAAGTAATAATGAGTGACTAATCGGGTTGAATCCCTAAGGATCACAGTTACATTTCAAATTGAAGAATTAATTTCTCGATTCAATTGGCTTATAGTAGGGGGTAGATCATTGACATTCAATTTGATCGGGCCATAGCCGGGGGTGAGCTATGGATTTTCTCTGATTAAAGTGTTAGAATTGAGGGACTACCTGTAGAAGACACACGCCCCTAAGATCTTAGCAATTGTGACACTGTTTGAGCTTAGGGCTCTAGAGAACACACTAACCACTGTCACAAAGACATGGCATGGAGATGAGGAGTCGCCATCTAGGGTAATAACTGGGACAAATAAAAAAAATGGTGGTACTCAATTCCCTAAAAGAAAGCTAGCACCATAACTAGGAGATTCTGGGTATGCAATACTAACTTTTTTTAGTCTCATGTTCTTTTAGAATTACTTTATAAATTACTATCTTACTCTCTATTTAGATGCAATTTCATTTAAACCCTTATTAAAACAATCAACTCCAAGCAAACTAGTCATGAAATATACAGGTAAACAATGCATTCATCATAATCCCTAGGTTAGTCTAATCTACATTGATTTTAATTAAATGAGCTAAATCTACATGTTTCAATTTATAAGTGAGCTTAAAGACTAATGGGCCTAATTCTTATTTAATTTTAATTAAGTGAACCTAAGTCTTTTTATTTTAATTCTAAAAGAGGCCTAAATTTACAAATTATGAAGTATTTAAATTAATTGGCCTAGTTCTATATATTTTATTTCTAAAGTGATCTTAAATCTACAAATTATGGAAAAGGCTTAAATTAAATGGGCTAAGTCTAAATTAATTAAATTAAGTGGGCCTATGTCTAATTAACTAAATGGGCCTAAGTATTTCTAACCTAAATCTAGTTAATTATCGGCCTAATTATGCATTTTAATTAATTAAACCTAAAAAACCTAAATTTATTTAAATGGGTTAAAGCCTAAGGTGGGCTTAAGGCCTAAAATACATAAATAGGGTCAAATAAGCCCAAAAACAATAAAAACAACAAAAACAATCAAATAAAAGATCAAACCATTAATTTAACTTATTCCTTCTAAAAACCTTAATTTAATTAAAGTGACTTTAAATAAATGAAGCAAAACAACTAATAGGCAACCCTAATTCTATCCCTTTAAATCTAATTCAATTTTAATTAAACAACCTAATGATTTCTATAGCCACTAATTTTAATTAATTACCCAAATGAAAACCCTAATTTTGCTAACCAATTAATTAAAAAAAACACATAAGCACCCACACCAAATTTCATTATTCCCACTATTGGGGCTATTATAATGAACTATTGAGAATAATAAAAAAGAAGAATTAATACATTCCCAAAAATAAATAAAAATAAGAAAATTAAATTAAAAAACCTAGATGGACCTCTATGGATTTGGTTCTCCAAGTATGATCATCATGTAATCCCCTCTATAATCACCATCACAAAAGGGTAAAACAATGATTAGTGAATAAATTATAATAAAAATTAAATAAAATTGGAATTCAATAAAATCAAAATAATAAAAGAAAATAAAAATAAAAGAAAGTAGAAGAAGATAATGCTTATGGATGCTGAATAAATTACTCCTCAAACTAGTAAGATCAGCGTTGTTTTTAGTAGGCCTTCAAGAACTTGTTATTCTTCTTTTAAAAAATCTCTAATGAATAAATCACTAAGAATTTTTTATGTGCTGCTCAAAGAAAAGTCTAGAGATTCATAGGAAGAAGAGAGCTAAAATTGCAGAAAAAAGTGCTGAGGAATGAGAATTCCCTCCTCTCAAGGAGCTTAAGCTCTCCTTTTATAGGAAAAACCAAAAAACCTAGGTCCTATATGTATGAAGAGTTCCAATTTTAAAAGGACTTTATTTTCTAAAAATTTAGATAAATCCCAAAATTAAATTTAAGAAAATTTTTTAGCTAATCAAAACTTAGGAAAAATATTTTTTATTTTCTGTAAAAATACAAAAGACAGACGAAAAACACATAATTCTTATCAGAATTGCATAATTCCGATTGGAATTACAGAATTATGATTGGAATTCTATAATTTCAATTTTTTACTTTTAATTACAAAAAGACCCCTGAAAGAATTTAAAATTTTCAATTAGGCCTTAAAAAGTATTACAATCAAGTCCTTAAAAAACTAATTAAACTCTTCTTAAAAATACATTCCAACTTTTGAGGTTTCAAACTTCAAGTATTGAAGACCTACTTATAACATTTTTATCATTGGAGTCTTTCGTTGCATCCATATTTTATTATCCTGAAATTGGGTGTTTACACTACATCTCTGGTTTGTATACCTAAGGATGACGACTTGAGTTTCCCATTTCAGATGACTGGTTTATTAGGCTTGATCAAGTTCTTGAGAATCATGTTTCAGATGAGTGGTATATCAAGCTTAATCGAGTTCTCAAAAATCACATTTCAAATTAGCAGTGTGTCAAGCTTGATCGAGTTCTCAAAAATCACATTTCAGATGAGTAATGTATCAGGTTTGATCGAGTTTTCAAAAATCATATTTCAAATGAGTGGTGTATTAGGCTTGATCACGTTATGGAGAATTATGTTTTAGATAAGTGGTGTATCGGGCTTTATAAAGTTCCCAAAGATCATGCTTCAAATATTAATGAGTGGCTAATTAGGCCAGGAAAACTAGGAGATCATGATCACATTTATGCATTTTTATTGAGTTACTACTTAGGCTTGATAGAGTTCATAAAGATCATGCTTCAAATATTAATGAGTAATGAGTGGGTAATTAGGCAAGGAAAACTTGTGAATCATGGTCATGTTTTCACATTTTTATTGAGTTACTACTTGGGCTTGATAGAGTTCTTAAAGATCATGCTTCAAATATTAATGAGTGGCTGATCAAGCTAGGAAAACCTAGGGATCAGGGTCACATTTTCACATTTTTACTAAGTTACTACTTGAGTTAGGAAAACTTGAGAATCATGCTTCAAATATTAATGAGCGTCTTCTCAGTTTGAAGAAATTGGGATTCATTATTCAAATATTAATGAGTGGCTGATCGGGCCAGGAATACCTAGGGATCATGGTCATATTTTCACATTTTTACTAAATTACTGTTCAGGCCAGGAAAACTCGAGAATCACACTTCAAATATTAATGAGTGGCTAATCGGGCTAGGAACATGGTAATATTTCAAGTTGAAGAATTCCTTTACTTTTGTTGTGCATGTGATTTTTTGAAATATTGTTATTGCAAGCATTTTTTTTAAATCAAGGGGCAAACTATAGACACCTGGTTTGATCAGCCTGTGATAAAGGGTAAACTGTGGATGCTGGATTTGATCGACCCACAATGAAGCCCAATGATGAGAATGTACGAAGCTTGAATGTGAGAGAAAAGCTCGAAACCTTCTTAAGAATGGATCCAATGACCTAAACCCATTAAACCTATCCTAAGCCCACTTTGGCCCAAAGGTCCAATTCAGGGATAGGGCTGAAGAGGTGATGCCCTATCGAAGAGATATTGTAGACAGCAGGGTTTAGCATGCGCCTAAGATCTTAGCAATTGTGACACTATTTAAGCTCAGGGCTCTAAAGAACACATGAACCATTGTCACAAAGACATGGAATAGAGATGAGGAGTTGCCACTTAGGGTAATAACTAGGACAAATAGAAAAATGGTGGTGCTCGATTCCTTAAAAGAAAGCTAGCACCATAAACAAAAGATTCTGGGTATGGAATATGAACTTCTTTCAGTCTCATGTTCTTTTAAAATTACTTTATGAATTACTATTTATCCTCCATTTACATGCAATTTCATATAAACCCTTAAAAAATAATCAACTCTAGGCAAACTAGTTATGAAATATACAAGTAAACAATCCATTCATTAAAACTCCAAATCCCTAGGTTAGTCTAATCTACATTGATTTTAATTAAATGAGCTAAATCTACATATTTTAATTTACAAGGGAGCCTAAAGACTAATGGGCCTAATTCCTATTTAATTTTAATTAAAGTGAACCTAAGTCTATTTATTTTAATTCTAAACATGGGCCTATATCTACAAATTATGAGGTATTTAATTTAGTGGGCCTAATTCTACATGTTTTAATTCTAGAATGATCTTAAATCTACAAATTATGGAAAAGCCTAAATTAAATAGTCTAAGTCTAAATTAATTAAATTAAATTAGGTGGGCCTATATCTAAATTAACTAAATGGGCCTAAGTATCTCTACCCTAAATCTAATTAATTATGGGCCTAAAATGTATTTTAATTAATTAAACCTAAAAAGACCTAAATTTAATGTGGGCCTAGGGCCTAAAACACAAAAAAAAAATGTAAAGAAGCCCAAAAAAATAAAAAAAAATCATCAAAATAAATAAATAAAAGATCAACCCTAATTTAATTAAAATGACCATAAACAATGAAATAAAATAATCAATCAAGCAAAACTAATTTTACCCACTTAAATCAAATTCAATTTTAATTAAACAACCTAAGGATTTCTATAACCATTAATTTTAATTAATTACCCAATTGAAAACCCTAATTTTACTAACCAGTTAATCAAAATTAAACACACAAGCACACACACCAAATTTCATTATTCCCACTATTGGGGCTATTTCAACATGTTAATAGAAAAGAAAAGAAAATTAATACAACCCAAAATAATTAAAAAGAATAATAAAAAAACTAAATAAAAACCCTAGAAATTAGATTTAACTACATGTTTCCATCCATTGCATTCCATGGATCTTCATAGATTAATTCTCCAAATATAACCATTATGTGATCTCCTCCATCATCACCATCATAAAAGGGTAAAACAATGATTATTGACTAAAATTATAAAAAAATTAAGTAAAATTGAAGTTTAATAAAAATCAAAATCATAACAAAAGAAGAAAAAAAAAACAAAAGAAAGTAGGGAGAAGATAATGCTTATGGATGCTTGTGGTTGGCTCCTCAGACTAGTAAAATCACCGTTTATTTATTGAATGGATCTGTAAAAACTTGATATTTTCTCCCAAAAAACCTCTTGATCCTTTCCAGTAGTATTTTTGTCTCTAGTATTATATATATTTTTTCATCCTTTTTTTCTTCCTCTCCTTCAGTGAGGAGCTTAAGCTCTCCTTTTATAGGGAGAAAAGAAACAAAAACCCTAATTGATGTATAAGAGTTCTAATTTTAAAAGGATTTATTTCGTGAAAAGTTCCAATTTTAAAAGGAATTTATTTCCTACAGATGTAGATAAATTCTACAATAAATTTTAAAAAAAATTAAACCAATCAAAACTCAAGAAAATATTTTTTATTTTCTATAAAAAATACAAAAAAAGACGTAAAACACATAATTCTGAAAGGAATTATAGAATTTCGATCAGAATTGTATAATTCTAATTTTTTAAAACTTTTAATTATAAAAAGACCTTTGAAAGAAATTAGATTTTTCAATTAGGTCTTAAATTTTTTTTTTACAATTAAGTCCTTAAAAAATAATGAAACTCTTTTTGAAAACATATTCGAACTTTTGAGGTTTCTTCGAACTTCAAGTATTGAACACCTACTCATAACATTTTCACCATTTGAGTCTTTTGTCGCATCTATATTTTATTATCCTGAAATTGGGTGTTTACAGTTGCCCTCCTTTATCATTGTTTGCTTGACAAATAGCGGTAAAGCAAATAAACACACAATTTCTTTCGAACAAAGTTTGGGTACTTACTTGTGCTCTTTGAGGCTTTGATCGTTGGTTCATGATAGATACTTTTGTTATCATACAACTCTAGGCATAAACTTGAAACACATGAGGAAACACTATACTCGGACATATAGTGTTGATTTGGATGGATACATCACACTCGGCCATGTGATGTTGACTGTACTCGACTGTATAGTCCTGATTTAAAATGATACATTGCACTTGGTTGTACAATGTTGACTACACTCGGTCGTTATAGTCTGAATAGAAATGATACATTGCACTCAATTGTACAATGACTACTACACTCGGTCGTATAGTTTGAATTGAAATGATACATTGCACTCAGTCGTACAATGCTAACTACACTTGGTTGTATAGTATGATTTGAAAAGATACATTGCACTTGATCGTACAATGTTGACTACACTCTGTAGACACCCAATTTCGGGATGACATGTTATGGATGCAGCAAAGGACTCCAATGATGAAAATGTCTTCGATGATTAATCTTTAAAAAATTCTAAAGGCTTTTAAAGGAAGAATTTAATATTTTTAGCGTAAAGTTCTTTTTAGGACCTAATTATAAAATTTAAATTTTTTTGGAGGCCTTTTTGTAATTAAATGTTAAAAAAAATTTATCATGTTATGGCAAAGAACATGTCATGAATATTCAGATAGGGCCAGAGGAAAAGCCATGGTTTTATGACATCCAGAGATTTATCGAGGAAAGAAGATACCCAGATGAAGCAACTTCCAAAGATAGATATGCTCTTCGTGTTCTTGCACGTCATTATATTCATGATGGGATATTATACAGAAGGATGCCAAATGGAATACAGCTAAGATGTCTCAATAAGGATGAAGCATAGCAGGTAATGAGAGAAATTCATGCAGGAGTCTGTGGATCTCATATGAATGGGATAATTCTAGTAAAGAAGATTACTCGGCAGGGATACTATTGGGGGAGCATGGAAAAGGACTGCATCCAAATAGTAAGAGAATGCCATCAATGTCAAATACATAGGAACCTCAATCACCTTCCCTCTATAGTTCTAAACAGTTTAACATCTCCATGGCCCTTTGTAGCCTGGGGAATAGATATAATAGGGGAAGTAAAACCAACAACTTTAAATGGGCATAAATATATAGTGGTCATAATTGATTACTTTTCAAGATGGGTAGAAGCAGAATCCTTTGGCACCCTAAAAGCTAGATAGATGGCAAAGTTCATTGTCAAGAACCTCATTTATAGGTTTGGGAGTCCCACATCATGTTATGATAGACAATGGAGTTCAGTTTCAGGTAGAAACCGCTGAGTTATTATAAAGATACAAGATTGAGCATCATAAGTCCTCACCTTATCGACCTCAGGCTAATGGAGCAGTAGAAGCGGCTAATAAGAATATAAAGAAGATTCTCTTTAAGATGGTGAAGACATATAAGGACTAGTCCGAATACCTTCCTTTTGCTTTGTGGGGATACACAACTACAACATGTACGACTATGGGACAAACTCCATTCTCATTAGTATATGGTTGTGAAGCAGTTCTACCCATAGAGATAGAAATTAAATCCTTGAGGGTGGTTATGGAAGCAAAGATCCCCGAGAGTGAATAGATGCAAAAGAGGTTTGATTACCTTGTATCACTAAATGAGAAAAGGTTGGATGCTTTATTCCACACTCAGATTTATCAAAAGAGAATAGCAAGAGCATTCAACAAAAAAAGTTAAGCCGAGTAAGATTAAAGCAGGGGATATGGTATTAAAGCACGCAAAGGCAATGGTGTTTGACCTGAGAGGAAAATTAAGACTGAATTGAGAAGGGGCCGTATTTAGTCAAGACAATTCTGCCCAAGGGAGCTGTAAAGATATTGGATCTAGAAGGGAATGAGTTCATTGAGCCAGTTAACCTGGATCACCTCAAGAAATACTACCTTTGAAAAAAAAAAGTTCACTAACTAGAAAACCTGAAGAGGCTAGTTAGACAAAAGTTAGGAAATTTTCGCTGTTCAGAAAACTCATAAAGGGCTTATCAGGCAGAAGATAGGAAAATGAAAATTAGAGGAAAAATATTCAGTTAGAAAATTTAAAAAGACTAGCTGATAACATGAGTTGTGTCATGTGATGTAATAAATGTACTCATTTTTTTCCCTGGATAATGAAATGAATTAAAAAGATATTTTTGTTGAATATTGCATATTCTATCTTTATTATAAGACACAAAGACTTGAAGAAAAAAATAAAACATAAGAAACCAGACTTATGAGACCACTAGTTATGTTTTTGTTTCTTTCTTGACTCATCTAATAATATTTGAGTCCTTTTGTGCTTGATAAGTTTTGGTGATTCTGTAGATTGCATAGTAACCCAAGTCTTGTAGTTGTCATCAGTAGTCATGTCAGCATCCAGGCACAAATTGCATTCAAAGCCCTACGAGGCCACAAGTTCTTCACCTTGTCCAAGAAGTCTTGCCTTAGGAGGAAACCTTCGAAGTCAGTTACAATAGCAACAATGAATTAAGGGCGACCATACTGACGGTAGAGGCGTAAAGGAGAAAGAAAGGTCGAAGAGTACAATTCGAGAATAGGGACACAGTTGTCATACAAGTTGATGGTCACAAATTTTAATCTCCACCAAGGACAGATCCAAGTAATCTTAGTATCAGCAATGCCTTTCATCCAATCAACCCATTGATCTTTAGTATGTTTATTCTTTATCTTCAAAGGATGGGATTGTAGATGATGAGGTTGATAAGTTAAAGCATTGGGAGGGGCATCAAGTAGACTTAATTTCTCTTGTAACCAAATCTTTAAAAAAAAAAAAAGCTAACTTCAAAACCTGAAAGGGTGGTTAAGCTAAAAAAAGGATCTTACATACCTAAAGGAGAAGCAGACTGCTTGAGAGTTGATTTTGAAATTTGAAATTATCTAACCTAATGATAGTTTCAGCAAGTATGACAGGCATAAGATTAGCTCTAGTTTCTACCTGTTCCAAGATATTGATAATTCTTACATCAGCATCTCCATGAGAAGATACTAGCAGAAACTGAGCATATAGGCAAAAGATAATAACTGGGGGCAAAATACAACTCAGGGGGCAAATTGTATCAGCATTCAAAAAGCGAAGATGGATGTTGAAGTGTAAGAGCTAATACCTCAATCATTAACAGTAATAAAAGAAAATTTTAACAGTGCATCGGTCAATCATAAGCTCTATTGTAAAGCCATGGACCCTACTTGGTAGCCTAGTAATCAGTCTGATGAATCATATCGGAAGCTTTAACATCAGAAGTACCAACAGCGAATCATTCAATGCTCAAGCTAATAGGCTATTGATGAGTGGCTCTGTTCCAAATAGGAGACCCATTAGGATCATGCACATCATATATAGCATGCATACACTTGCATACATATTTTATGAAACACTTATTTTGTATAATAAAAGTCTTTAAGCCTAGACAAGATTGTGCAAATACTCTACTACTAACATTTGAAATTAGTGTTGGAAGAACAGGAAAGTAGTCAGAGTATTCGCATGTGAAACATCTGAAAGAATGAAAATAAGAGGAGTGACACTACCAAGAAGCATTGTCTTGGAAACTTCAGAGGCTAGATAGGATGCTCAAACTCCTCATATTCAATATGAATGGGAAGAATGCACTTAAAATTTGAGATGAATGCACTCTAAAAACTTCTTTGATTATGAAATAAAAACCTCTAACTCCTAAAATCTTTTCTTTTGTAGGAAATGTTAGGAAGAGAAATGAAGCCCTCTACCATGACATCAATGGGATAAAGCCACAACTTCGATGGTGGAGCATCACGACCCTGAGATCGGAGACATTATCACCACAATGAAAGGGAAGAATGCAAAATAATAATATTGCATTCTGATAATTTTCTTTACTAGCAAATAGGCCATACTAACTTATGGTATTTTGTGCATGGAAAATAAAAGAGAACTAAGAAATGAAAATAGACTAATACATCAATAAGAATGGGCAAGATAGCAAATGCCAATCGTTTGTCAAAACCTCACCCTGTACGATAAAACCCCTAACAAATACCAAAGGGAAGTAGTGCAACAATAAATCTTCAATAAGAAAATTAACAAATTAAAAGGAAATTCATCCACTTCACGAGATCATGTGCGAAAATTTATCTCATGACCTTTGATTTTAGTGGCTTTCTTTATTAGCCTCGTAGAATTTAGATGTCTTATTGACAGTTCTATGCTGAGAATTTCTAAACTCTAATCAATCTAATGCTTGTTTTGCACCCAAATAAAGGGAAGAATATACAAAGACAAAATCTATGGACTTGTGGTATAAATTGATTAAATTTTAGGGTATCATTTCAGTCTTGTGAATGATAAATGTGCATGTAATCTACTCCAATGCTCAGAAATGAGTATGAGTACAAAATCCCTTAACGGTATCCATGCTGAGTAATGCGAGAAAGGTAGGGGAATACTAAGAGGAGAATAGAAAAAAGAGCAAGCATAATTTACTCCAATGCTCAGAAATTAGTAAGAGTATCAATATAAAACCATTAGTGGTATCCATGATAAGTAATACAAAAAAGGCAGAGAATGCTAAAAGAGGACCATGCCAAAAATTGCTCTATTTACTCCAATGCTCTATATGAGTATGAGTATCCAAAGGACCTTTCTAACAGTATCCACACTAAGTAATATGAGAAAGGTGGGGAATACTCGAATAAGGAAGGAAAGCACAAAAATAATTCAAAGACTATTTTGATACTTAGAATTTGATCCATTTATGCTCAAATACCATAAGTTTTGTCTAGTAGATTCTTCCTAAATTTAGGTGTGAAAGTAAGCTCTTCACTTGGTAAAAAATATGCTCTCGGCATAAAATGGGTAATAATGCCTCTGCCCTTTGCGAATGGTAAATAAATGATAGTCATAAGGATCAAAATTAAGGAGATTGGTTAAGTACATGTTATCTCGTGAAAGTGATGAATTTTCTTATAAATTTTTAAACTAATAATATACTTTTGTACATTCATCTTGTTAAAACTAACTTCAGCAATTCTATAGGAATTTGAAATCCATAAGGAGGTATACTCAAACTTGCAAAGCCAATCAACATAGAAAAATTCAAAGTCAGTCAACAAAAGTGATAATTAGTCAGCATAAAGAATTCAAGGCATTCAACTCAAACAACCAAATTTGTGAGCAATTATGGTTGTAGCATAATCATATAAGACAATTCAGACTATATGACCAAGTGTAGTCAGCATTGTATGACCAAGTGCAATGTATCTTCAATTGATTATACGACCGAGTGTGATGTCTCTTTATCAGGACTATACGACCGAGTGTAGTTGGCATTGTACGATCAAGTGCAATGTATTCCTCAATCGATTATACGATCGAGTATAATCAACATCATACAACCGAGTGTGATGTTTCTTATCAAAATCAGACTATACGACCGAGTGTAGTCGGCATTGTACAACCGAGTGCAATGTATTCCTCAATTGATTATACGACCGACTATAATCAACATCATACAACCGAGTATGATGTTTCTTATAAAAAACAGACTATACGACCGAGTGTAGTTGGCATTGTATGACCGAGTGAAATGTATTCACCAATTGATTATATGACTGAGTATAATCAGCATCTATACGACCGAGTGTGATGTTTCTTATCAAAAATAGACTATACGACCAAGTATAGTCAGCATTGTATGACCGAGTGCAATGTATTCCTCAATCGATTATACGATCGAGTATAATCAGCATCATATGACCGAGTATAATCAGCATCATACGACTGAGTGTGATGTTTCTTATCAAAAACAGGACTATACGACTGAGTGTAGTTGGCATTGTACGACTGAGTGCAATGTATCCTTAATCGATTATACGATCGAGTATAATCAGGATCATACGACCGAGTGTGATGTTTCTTATAAAAAATAGACTATACGACCGAGTGTAGTTAGCATTGTACAAACGAGTGTAATGTATTCATCAATTGATTATACAACCGAGTATAATCAGCATCATACGACTGAGTGTGATGTTTCTTATCAAAAACAGACTATATGACCGAGTGTAGTCGACATTGTACAACCGAGTGCAATGTATTCACTAATCGATTATACGACCAAGTATAATCGGCATCATATGATCGGAGTGTGATGTTTCTTATCAAAATAGACTATATGACCAAGTGTAGTCGGCATTGTACGACTGAGTCAATGTATTCCTAAATTGATTATACGACTGAGTATAATCAGCATCATACGACCGAGTATGATGTTTCTTATCAAAATAAGAGTATATGACCAAGTGTAGTCGGCATTGTATGACCGAGTGCAATGAATCCTCAATCGATTATACAATCGAGAATAATCAATATCATACGACCGAGTATGATATGCCATTTAAAACGTTGTATGTTCGAGTATAGCAAATTCACTAGTAGAAGCCTCACAGAGTACATGTAAGTATCCTAACTTTCAATTTAGAAATTGGGTGCTATTTTACTTTACCGTAATTTGTCAAGCAAACAACGACAAAGGGGGGCAATTGTAGACACCCAATTTCGAGATGACGTGTTATGGATGCAACAAAGGACTCCAATGATGAAAATGTCTTCGATGATTAATCTTTAAAAAATTCTAAAGGCTTTTAAAGGAAGAATTTAAAGTTTTCAGAGACTAAATTGCAAAGTTCTTTTTAGGACCTAATTGTAAAATTTAAATTTTTTCAGGGGCCTTTTTGTAATTAAATGTTAAAAAAAATTTTGCATGTCGAAATTCTATAATTCCAATTGGAATTATGTAATTATGATTGGAATTACATAATTTCGATCGGAATTGCACAATCCCGGTTGGAATTGAACTCTTCTATTTTTCTATTTTTAATTATTCCAATTTTAAGTGGTTTAAATTTCCTAATTAATTCAATCCTAAATTGGTTTAAACTTCCTAATTAATTTAATCCTATTTGGTTCAAAATTCCTAAATACACTTTAGGAATGAGAATCACATTAGGATTAGGGTTAGGCTTCCTAGTTTCACTATAAAAAGGGGGGCTAGGAGGAGGAAAAAAAAAGGAGAGGAGAAGAAGAGAGGGGCGTAGAAAAAGGGAGGAAAAAGAAATAGAGAGAAAGGCGTAGAAAAGAGGAGAGGAGAGAAAGAAAATTGTGTTTTTATTTTTCTTTTATTTATTTTTAATCAAAAATTCTTTTGATTCATCAATTAATTCAAGACTTGTGAAGAATTTTTTGAAGAAAAGATTCGAAAACTTATCAAGAACGATGAATCACAAATCTAAGGAGCACCCTAATCATCCATAAGCATACCATATTCTTCTATTTTTCTTTTATTTATTTGTTTATTTGTTTATTTATTATTCTATTTATTTTATCATAATTTATTCATTAATTATTATTTTATTTTTTTATGGTGATTATGGAGGAAAACACATGGTGATCATACGAGGGAGATGAATTTTATTAGAAATCCATAGAAGACCATGGATAAAGCCCCGTAGAGACTTAGTTTCTAGGGTTTTATTTTTTATTTTTATTTTTTTATTAATTATTTTATGAACTAATGTAATAGCCCCAATAGTGGGAATAGTAATAAAATTATGTGTGTGGTTGCATGATTTTTTTATTAAATTGGTTAGTAAAATTAGGTTTTAAAATCAATGGAGGAAGTAGATTAATTTAGGTTGCATGTTAATAAAAATTAGGATTTTAGTAAGGATTAATTTAGTTATTTATTTGATCTTATTTAATTATTTTTTTTATTTATTTTTGAGCTTATTTATTAGTTTTGTGTGTTTTAGGCCTTAAGCCCATTTTAGATTTTGATTTGTTTTAGCCCATATCATTTAATAATTAATTAGGTTTAATTCATTAAAATATCATAATTAATTAGATTTTAGGTTAGAAATACCTTTAGGCCCATTTAGTTAATTAGACATAGGCCCACTTAATTTAATTTAATTAATTTAGACTTAGCTCACTTAATTTAAGCCATTTTTCATAATTTGTAAATTTAAGATCATTATTTAATTAAAACATGTAGAATTAAGCTCATTAATTTAAATACCTTCATAACATGTAGAATTAGGCCCACTTTTAGAATTAAAATTAGTAGACTTAGGTTCATTTAATTAAAATAAAAAGGAATTAGGTCTTTAGGTTCACTTATACTTTAAAACATGTAGACTTTAGCTCATTTATTTAAAATCCATGTATATTAGACTAACTTAGGGATTATGTGATTTATTGAATGCATTATTTACTTGTATATTTCATGACTATTTTGCCTTGGAGTTTATTGTTTTGGGTTTATATGAAATTGCATGTAAATAGAGGATAAGATAGTAATTCATAAAGTAATTCTAAATGAACATAAGATTGAAAGAAGTTGGTATTCCGTATCCAGAATCTCCTAGTTGTGGTGCTAGCTTTCTTTTAGGGAATCGAGTACCACCTTTTCGATATGTCCCAGTTATTACCCTAGGTGGCGACTCCTCATCTCCATGCCATATCTTTGTGACAATGGTTGGTGTGTTCTCTAGAGCCCTGAGCTCAAATAGTGATGCGGTTGCTAAAATCTTGGATGTGCGCTAAACCTCGCTGTCTACACACTCGGTCATATAATATGATTTGAAAAGATACATTACACTCGATCATATAGTTTGATTTGAAAAGATACATTGCACTTGGTCATACAATGCTGACTATACTCGGTCGTATAGTTCAATTTGAAAAGATACATTGCACTCGGTCGTACAATACTGACTACACTCAGTCGTATAGTCTGATTTGAAAAGATGCATTGCACTCGATTGTACAATGCCGACTACACTCGGTTGTATAATCTTATTTGAAATGATACATTGCACTCAGTCGTATAATGTCGACTACACTTGGTTGTATAGTCTGATTTAAAAATATACATTACACTCGGTCGTACAATACTGACTACACTCAGTTGTATAGTCTTATTTGAAAAGATACATTGTACTCGGTCGTACAATGCTGACTACACTCGGTTGTATAATTTGATTTGAAAAGATACATTCCATTTAGTCATACAATGCCAACTACACTTGATCGTATAGTCTGATTTAAAAAGATACATTACACTCGGATCGTATAGTTTGATTTGAAATGATACATTGCACTCGATCGTACAATGATGACTACACTCAGTGGTATAGTTTGATTTGAAAAGATACATTGCACTCGGTCGTGCAATGCCAACTATACTCGATCTTATAGTTTGATTTGAAAAGATACATTGCACTCAGTCATACAATGTTGACTACACTCGATCGTATAATCTAATTTAAAATGATACATTGCACTAAGTCGTACAATGCTGACTACACTCGATTGTATAGTCTGATTTGAAAAGATACATTACACTTGGTCGTACAATGCCGACTAGACTTGGTTATATAGTTTGATTTGTAATGATATATTTTCACTTAGTCATACAATACTGACTACACTCAGTCGTATAGTATGATTTCTTTTATTTTGACAATTTAATAATTTAAGGAATTATCAAATCAATGTAGCTTCGCAATTTAGAACCAAATTGTAAGTAAAGATTTGGACTTGAATGCAAATGAAGTTGAGGGACTAAAGTGGACATTTGCCATCTTAATATATACCTTGCTTTTATTAATTCATTTCCCATCTCTTTCATTCTCTTTTATTTTATTTTTTTTCTCTTGATTTTGAAATCTTACTTCTTCAATTATTCTTTCATTTGATCTCCAATCTGGGATCTGTCTAGTCCTATTGCTCACCCCAAGACATAGGCTACATGGGAGTAGTTCCATACAATTAGGTTTGGTCATATCTCAACTACATTTCCCTTAAAATAATTTGGGGCTCAATGAAGGGGAAGAAGTGCTCCCTTTGACTTGCTTGCACCTTCATAGATGCTCACAAGCTGGTGATGAGGTAATTTTCTCTTTTGTCATTTACTCTGCAAAAATATATTTCTATTAATACATTAACATATTTATGCAATTAATTATAGAATATCTCTGATACAAATTAGACAAAATTACATGAAATTGTTAAATTTGAAGCAAAATTTTGCAAAATTAGTTTTAACATGTCAGAGGACTAACAAAATTTAGTTTAATTTCTAAATTTTTTATCAGAAATCTGAATTATGGATTGGAATTTTGGAATTCTGATAGGAAATCCATAAACGCTGATTGAAAATCTAGAAATCTGATTGGAATTCTAGATGTTTGATTGGAAATCCATTTTTTCAATGCTTTTTTTAAAAGAATAAAAATTAAAAAATTAAAAGTTAGTAAGGAAAGTAATCCTGTCATTTTTTGAATTTTATTCAGAAACCACTAAAATTCTTAAGTTGCTTTCACTTGGCTCAAGAACTCTTTCATGATTTATCGGGAGAGGTAGTACAACACATCTAGGCATCTGGATTTTGACATTTAATTGGTACCCTACCGACTACTTGAGGTACGTCAGATCACTATTCTCTTTTTGCTCTTTTCGAGAGGTGGATGGATACTACTCACACTTTCCACATATGAGTGGGCAAGTTGACTATTTCTCCCATGAGCTTTTTTGCTATCTGTGGGATCACCTTCAGAGGTACCCCGGTTCCTTTTGATATCCATTACTGCACTCTTCCTAAGGATTCTAGGAGTCATTATGTTCATGACTTGCTCACGTTTGTTCCAAGATGGAAGAATTGGAAGAACGTGCTTCTTTCTTCTCTTGTTCAGGGTTTTAGGAGGTTACCCATTACCACACCTTGTCATATCTTTCCAAAGGTGAGATGCTTTTTATTGATACTGTTAGGCACTACCCTCTTTTGTGAGACTAGTCATGAGGTTAACATTGCACTTCTTACTCCCCTTCAGGATTTTACTAGAGTAGCTACCTTCGATTGGGGATCTGTAGCTCTTGCCTATCTTTACTATAGATTGGATACTATTTGTAAAGGTGCTGTGATGGTGTGCATCTTCTGGCATGTTTTGTATGTATGCCTCTTTTATGTCTTCTACTCCTTTTTAATGTTTGCATTTTTCTAGCTCTCTTTCACTTAACTATCTTTTCCTTTTTAGATTTAGGGCATCAATATCAGGTTGATTGGAGGCTTTAGTGCTATTAGCTTTGACAAGTGTCTTCCATTGATGCAAAGATGGGGTTCTTCTTGTCTTGCTAGTGTCAAGTATGACTTATAGAATTTTTGGGGCTAGTTGAACTCTTTAGCATTTGATCAGTTGTAAAAGTTAAATAAAATTTATTTAAATGAGTTTGTAGGTCAAATTAGATTGGTTAGTTGGTGCTGAAGACATCCAGCAGTACAGTTTCATGACTATTGCTGTGAGGTTTGAGATTATGAGGATTTTGTTTCCTGGTTATAGTTACTGAATGTGGTATCTAGGTGAGCGTGTTTTTCATTGGCATATGGGGCCTTCTAGGAGGAGTGTTCCTTCTTCTATTCCCTCTTCCATACTAAGGTGTTGTAGCTTGACTGGTCTTAAGCTTAGAGTAGCTCTTGAGGGATACGATGCTTCGACACTGCTTGTGCGTTCTCGCCACTATCAAGAGTATATTCGAGAGAATCTCTTAGAGCAGGTTCCCCCAGATATAGTTAAGGTATGCTTTCCATCACCATTCCTCCTTATTACTATCTCACTTTATTCTCCTTCGTTATTGTCGATAACATTTATTTTTTATGTAGGTTCAAGATGTTGCTGATGTTGCTATGGAGGAGGAGACTGAGGGTGACACTGAGAGCACTGAGCAGGAGGTTAAGCCTACTCAATATAGTAGAGCTGCTTGAGGTGATATTTTCTTGAGTACCATTCTAGCCGATATTCCCTTGTTGATAAGTCTATGTACTATTAGGCTCCTACAGTGCAGACTCTAGTTGAGCAACATATGTACCTTGATACAATTCAGATTCCTAGCTTTTCTCCTCCTGATGCTTCATATGTAAGTGTATTTTTTTCACATTCCTGATCTTGTATAAACTGATACTTGTCGCTAAATTAGCATATGTCATTTTATAGATCCCTCAGACACAGGTAGAGTATCTGTATGGACTCACCTCATCTCAGAGATTATTTACTATGCAGATCATAGATAGTTAGCGGGTTAGTATTTACAAGTATGCAAATGTATGCATGTTATGCATGATTTTAACTATCCTTATTACGACTTATGCTAGAGATCTAAAGCATGAGAATGAGAGGCTTTTTAGATAGCTTACTAGTCTTGGCTTAGATGGTCATGATGCTAAGACCTCTATGCCCCCATATCAGAGTGATGATCTTGCTAGAGGATGGATTCCTTGGCCAGACATTAGAGTTTAGGATGATTGATTTATAAGACTTGTGCTTTCATGATTGTATTTTCCTTTTTCCTATGAACTTTTCTCCTTTTTTTGAATGGATTATGGACTTTTATTTTGGATTGAACCTTAGGATTTAATGAACTTTTTTTTAGTCAAAAATCTTGGAAATCCGATTGGGATTATAGATTTTTTATCAGATTTCTAGAATTTTGATCAAATTTCTAGATTCCAATTGAAATTCAAGATTTTCGATCAAATTTCTAGAATTCTAGATTTTTGATTGAAAATTTTGCTTATGCTCTTCACCCTTTTCCATTCCAATTTTTTATTTGAGTTCAATCTGCACATGTAAAATCCTAATCCTGTCTAGATTTAAAATCCCATTCAAATTAGACCTCTATGCCTATATAAATAGCTTATCAAAGGGTAGTCATCCACTCTTGTCTGTTGTTTGCCTAATCATGACCCAAGTCACCCTCAATTTTATGAAGAAACTTCTTAAAAACCTTAATAAGGATGATTAGAACAAACTACTGCCCTATCATGTCAAATCTATGAAATCCCTTCAGCATCTAAGAATAGACCATCAATTTCTTCATGTTGTTGCCTCCATCTAGGACATCAAAGACCATGTATTTAGGTTCAATGGATAAGAGTTATGTCCACTAATTGAGGAGTTTGCTGCTATCCTTGGCTGTTCTTTAGACTCGACTACTGTGATTACTCTTTTTGATCTTGAGATGCGATTTCCCGATAAATTAGTGACATTCTTTTATATGCCCTCAAGTGACATCTACATGTACACACATAACTCTAGGGCTATCAATCTTTCTTCTAGGGTTATCAATCTTTCTTCTAGGGTTATCAATCTTTCTTCTCTAACCACTTCTTATGGGATTAAGGATAAGAACAATGCGGTCTGGGTTAGGACTGTCTCTTTTTGCTTGTATGCTTAGTTTCTACTAGTGGCTTCTCATAGAGATGCCGATACAAGAATTGTCAGTATTCTGGAATAAGTAGAAGTTAGGGCTAACCTTATGCATGTCATACTCGTTGAAATTATCATTGGGTTAGATAATTTTAGTTCAAAATCTGCTCTTAAGCAATTTACTTCTCCTTCAGGTATGCAGCCTTTTTTTTACTTAAGTTTCCCTTTCAAGCTTTCAACTTAGCCTTTGTCTTTTTAAATTTGGTTATAGGAGAAATTAAGTCTACTTAGTCCCCCCACAAATGCCTTAATTTATCAACCACATCATCTACAATCCCATCCGTTAAAGGTGAAGGACAAGCGTACTATAGGTCAATGGATTGATGGTATAAAAAGGCATTATTGACATTGAGATTACATGGATCTGTCCTTAGTGGAAGTTGAAGTGTATGACCATTAACCTGTATGACCACTGTGTTCATGTTCCTGGGTTACACTTTTCGATCTTCTTTTCATTGTCATGCCTTTGCCGCTAGTACAGTCATCCACAATTTATTGTGACTATTATACCTAGCTTTGAAGGCTTCCCTCTGAGGCAAGATTTTTTGGACAAAATGAAGAACATGTGGCCTCATAAAGCATTGAAGTAGAACATGCATTTGGATGCTGATATGACTACTGATGACAATTATAAGGCTTGGGTTATCATGCAAGCTACAGAACCACCAAGATTTACTAAGTACAAAAGGACTCAAGTATTGCTAGATGAGTCATAAAAGAAGAAACTAAAAATAAAAATAGTATAATGATCTCATAAGCCTAGTCTTTTAGGCTCCTATGTTTTATTTTTTCCTTTAAGTCTTTGTGCTTTGTAATAAAGATAGAATATATAATATTTAAACAAAAAATTTCATCTTAATTTTATTCATTAATTAGGGCTAAAATGAAAAAATTTATTACATCACAAGACATAACTCCTGTTATCAGCTAGTCCTTTTGGATTTTCTAATTGAACATTTTTATGTCACTCTTATTACCCTAATTTTTGCTTGACCAACTCTTTACGAGTTTTATGATCAGCGGGATCACTTCTTTTACCTTATTCCCTAATTTTTTCCTGTCAGCCCTTTGTGGGTTTTTTGAACAGTGGGAATGTCCTAATTTTTACCTGACTAGCCCTTTTAGGTTTTCTAGCCTGCAAACTCTTTTTTTAAAGGTAGTATTTCTTAAGGTGATCCACGTTGATTGGCTCCATGAACTCATTCCCTTCTAAATTTGATATCCTTGCAGCTCCTTTAGGTAAAATTGTTTTGACTAAATATGGCCCTTCCTAATTTAGTCTGAATTTTCCTCTCAGATCAAATACCATATCTCTTGGCTATTTTAACACCATATCTCTAACCTTTATCTTTCCAGGTTTGACCTTCTTGTTAAAGGCCCTCGCTATCCTTCTTTAATAAATTTAACTGTGAAATAGAGCCTCCATCTTTTTCTTATCTAAAGACACGACGTGGTCATATCTCTTTTGCATCCATTCATTTTTGGGGACTTTTGCTTCCATAATAACCCTCAAAGATTTAATTTTCATCTTTATGGGTAAACCTGCTTCACAACCGTATACTAATAAGAACGATATGTGTCCTCTAGTAGTACGCATAGTAGTTCTATATCCCCACAAGGCAAAAGGGAAATACTCAGACTGGTCTTTATACATTTTCACCATCTTAGAGAGGATTCTCTTTATATTCTTATTAGCTGCTTCAATTGCACCATCAACATAGGGTTGATAAGGTGAGGATTTATGATGCTCAATCTTGAATTTCTATAACAATTCAAATGTCTCTACCTGAAACTGAACACCATTGTCCGTCACAACATGATGCAGGATCCTGTACCTGTAAATGAGATTCTTCTCTATGAATTTTACCATTTTTCTAGATTTCAAACTACTAAAAGATTCTGCTTCTGTCCATCTAGAAAAATAGTCGATTATCGCCACTATATATTCATGCCCATTCGAGGCAGTTGGTCTTATCTCCCCTATTATATCTATCCCCAATGCTGCAAAGGGCCATGGAGATGTTAAACTGTTTAGCACAATAGGGGGAAGATGGTTGAAGTTTCCATGTATCTAGTATTGATGACATTGCCTCACTATCTGGATACAGTCTCTTTCTATGCTCATCTAATAGTACCCTTGTTGGATTATTTTCTTCATCAGAATCATCTCATTCATATGATATCCATAGACCCCTGCATGAATTTCTCTCATCATTTATTCTGCTTCATCCTTCTAAAGACACCTCAGCTGTATTCCATCTGACATTCTTCTGTATAATATCCCATCATGACTTGCATAGTGATGTGTAAGAACACAAAGGACATATCTTTCTTTGGAAGTTGCCTTATCTAGGTATTTCCTTTCCTCGATGAATCTCTAGATGTCATAAAACCATGGCTTTTCTTCTGGTCTTATCTGAATCCTCATGACTAATTCTTCACTATAACATGGAGCTTTCATCTTCATTATCACCAAAGGCTTCATCATTAATCCCGTTGGTTTTTCCTATATTGAAAAGAGTGTCGCCAAAGCATCTGCTATTTGATTCTCATCTCTTGGTAAATGCATGAAGAGATATTTAATGAAATTCCTCATTAGCTTCTTTAAATAACAAATGTACAGTTTCAACCTCTCTTCTTTTACTTCCCATTCCTCATTGGCCTGGCTAATGACTAACATGGAATCTCCATAAACCAGTAGGTCTTTGGCTCCCACTGCTAGTGCTGCTTCTAGCCTATAGATGCATGCCATCGTACTCAACCATGTTGTTCATGACCTTAAAGTCTAATTTGTTAGCCATTGGGATGGTGTCTCCTCTAGGTGTGACAGGAATCACTCCTAGCCTTGCTCCTTTATTATTCACAACTCATTAAAATAAAGCCTCCATTCACGTCGCTCTATTATTGCTAAGTTCTCATATGGAAACTCTAAATTCCATTGCTCATTTCTGTCGACTGCATTCTATACCAAGAATTATGCTATTGCTCTTCCTTTGATTACCTTGGTATTGACATACTCAATATCAAACATAGTCAGAAGTACCAACCATCACGACATCTATCTAGTTAAAGTTGGTGCTTGAAACAAGTACTTTAAAGGATCAATCTTTGAAATGGCTTGTACTTTATAGGATTAGAAATAATGCCTTAGCTTACTTATGGTCCATATCATATCAAAAACAGCTTCTCCACAAGATCATACTTCTCTACATATGACAGGAACTTCTTACTGAGGTAATACACTGTGTACTCTACCCTTGCTGGTCCTTCTTGTGCTAGCATTGCCCCCATTGCTTTTTCCTCTAAAGGCAAATATAAGATTAAGGGTTTACCTTGTCTTAGTGGCCTTAACATAGGTGGATTAGTAAGGTATTCTTTAATCTTATCAAAGGCTTTTTAGTATTCTTTATTCCATTCCATGGGCTGATTCTTCCTTAAGAGCTTAAGAATTGGATTGCAAATCATGGTGACTTTTGCAATAAACCTGCTAATGTATTATAGCTTCCCGATAAATCCTTGTACTTCCTTTCTGTTCTTGGTACTAGCATCTCCTGAATGGCTTTGATCTTATCTAGATTGACTTCTATTCCTCGATTGCTGACTATATGCCCCAACAACTTTCCTAAAGTGACCCCAAAGATACATTTCTTTGGATTAAGCCTCAAATTGTATCTTTCTATTCTTGCCAGAAACTTGTCTAAAGCCTCAAAATGTCCTTCCCTGGTTCCTGACTTGACCATCATATCGTTGACATACACTTCCACTAATTTATGCACCATATCATGGAATAGAGTTGTTACTGCCCTTTGATAGGTTACTCTTGCATTCTTTAATATGAATGGCATCACTTTGTACCAGTATGTCCCCCATTTTGTGATAAAAGTGGTCTTGATCTTGTCAATGACTACCATTATTATCTGATTATAACCTAAGAACCCATCCATGAAAGAGTACATTGCACTGGATGTTGCACTGTCGACAATCACGTCAATGTGGGGTAAAGGAAAATCATCTTTCGGGCATGCTTTATTCAGATCCCTGAAATCCACACATATTCAAAATTTCCTATCTTTTTTAGGAATAGGTACTATGTTTTCCAACCATTTAGGATATTTTACCACTTCTAGGAAATTGGCCTGGATTTGCTTAGCAATTTCTTCTCTTATCTTTTTTGCCCATTCTGGCCTTAACCTATGAAGTTTTTGCTTAATAGGTTTAGCCTCTGTATATATCAGAATGTGATGCTCTGTAAATTCTTTGTCTAGACCTAGCATGTCTTCATAGGACCAAGCAAATACTACCTTTCTTTTTATTAATATTCTCTCTAATTTTTCTCTCTCTTCAGGAGTTAAATCATGTGATATAGAAATGTGCTTTGGTTGTTCATTTGTGCCCATGTTTAATGAATCTAATTGTAGAGAATTAATGTCAAACATGCATGAATGATCATTATTAAAGTGCATAAGACCATAATAATTAACATCACACAAGTAAGCAAAACAAGAATTCATATCATTGATCATAGAAAAAATAGCATTTTTGTCCTCCAACAGACCAAACATTATTACATCAGTTTCTTCATAAAAAACATCATTAAAACTATTGTTAATAATGCTAGCTAAATCTTGTGGTCGTTCTTCATTAGGTGGCAGATAGAGCAGCTCTTCCATGGCCTCTATCCCCATATTCTCAATAACTTTCTTCATCACCTTGTCTTTGTTGCCTTGTACCAGACCTTCAACTATCTGCTTCTTGAAGATATCGAACCCAAGAACATTCACTCCAGCTATTTGGATAGGCTCCTTTTCACCCAAGTAGAACTTCTCTTTCCTTTCTTTGATAAAGTTATCTTGTAGCAGTCCCACATTCCTTGAGAAGTTGTTCTCGTCAAGAATCCTCCTTCTAGCTCCTTTAGTGTGAAGTCCAACCTCTATATAGCCCAATTATCTGGTATCATTTTATCCTTTGAAATCCAAGAATTATGGACTTCCTTGCTCATTCTTTCCCAGTCCTTGTCTGGGTCTATAATTCATCTTCTTGATCATGCTCATAACCCTTGGATCCATTCCAATTCCATAAATGATGGCTATTTAGATATTAGGAGGAGTGACTACTTTTTTTTGATCATCCATAACTGTAGACACAGTCTTGCCCACACTAGCATTTAAAGTCACAACTTCTTCATCGAATAGGAACTTCACCTTTTGATGCATAATTGAAGGCACTCCTCCTAAAGTATGATACCAGGGCCTACCCAAAAGCAAAGTGTAGGTGATAGGGATATCCAGCATGGTGAACTCTACCATTGTCTCTATAGGTCTAGTTTTTACAAGAGATATGAACATTCCTTCTACATTCCTTGTGTTGTCATCATAAGCTCTGATTATAAGGTCAGATTTTATTAAATCCTCCACTTTCACCCCTAGATTAGGTAGAATCTGTAGCAGGCAAACATTAATTGCAGACCCATCATCCACCATCACATAATTAGTCTTCTTCCCTCTAACTTTAGTTGGGATGAATAGAGCTTTATTATGATTTCTCCCTTCTACATGTAAATCCTTACTTAAAAAGGTGATAACCCCATGTTTCTTCTCAGTAACCTTGGCCACCATTGCTTCAGGGGTTGCAGTAGTGTCAATATTCATCTTGGGTAAAGCCTTGACCAGAGATTTCCTGTGGCTATTTAAGTGTATCAAGAGCTCCCAAATGCTCACATTTGCTTTGGCCTTCTTAAGTTATTCAAAAATCAACTCATCCTCATGTTCATTTGAGCCTTCTCTTTCAACAGCCTCCTTTGTCTCTGTGGTCTTCTCCATTGATTTATAACCCTTACCACTTATGGTGACATGACTGACTTCTGGATTATCCACCCATACATTGTAACCATCAATGCCTTTAACATCAGAGTTGTACCAGATGTCTATAACCCCAATGGTTTGTTCCTTTTTTCCATTTCTCCACACCTCTACCATGCACTTCTCCTTATTATCTGGCATCTTCATATCATTAAATTCATCACCCCATCCTATAGGCATGATCGACTCAATGGGTATATCAAAAGAAGGTGTTTTGGAATAACATACCTTGTAGTCGAATTTGCCTGAAGCTTGTCCCAATAGGTCTTCTATTCTCTCCTCATCTTTGGGGGCATTAGGGGATTTCTCATTAGTTTTAGGGTTTAGATCCTCAAAGGAGTTGAGCACTTCTTCCTCACTAACTCTTGAGTTGATCATCATGGTAGTTGGGGGTGGTACATTTTTGGTAGTGAGGGAAAGGGTTATTTTTAGTGTTTGGGTTTGGATTAGATTTCTCAAGGTCTGTGATTTTTTTGAAGTCTATGAGATTTTGAATTTCATGTTTAAGGCACATGCAAGAGTCAGTGAAATGGCCAACAACTTGGTCAAATTTACAGTAACTGTTTGGGTTAAAGCCAGGGAGATTTGGGTTTGGTGGTCTAGAGGGGGTTAAAGGTTTAAGGAGGCCTTTTTGGATCAATCTATCCAAAACTCTAGATAGGGGCTGGTTAAAGTTTGAAAATTTCCTGGGTCATTGAATAGCATGGACTCCTACAACTCAACTAGTATTTCTTTATTGTATGCCCCCTATTGGGTAATTTCTCTCTCTGGTGCTTCTAGTGATCCTCCTCTTCTCGCTTTTGATCTCTTTAGCTTGCAACCCGTCATCGTAAAGGTCTACAAATGTCTTAAGGTTCATCATTTGTAGCCTTTCAACCAAATTGGGTAACACATTTCGGACTATCATCCTAACTTGATCCTTTTTAGCCAGTTTGTTCTTCACTAATCCCCCCTTATTCATGAACCTGGTTAGGAAATCTGAGAATGGTTCATTAGGCTTCTTCTTGGTCAATTCTAGATCCCTGATGGACACTTCAAGCATAGTGTTATAGTCATATTGCTTCAAAAAGGTAGTATATAGCTCCCTCCAATTTGCTTAGATAGACTTCTCCAACCCATGATACCAGTTGATAGCCATACCCTCCAAGGATAGCCCAAATAGCTTGGTAACCATAGACAAAGGAGCTTTAGTGGTGCTCATGATAGTTTTGTATTGACTAAGGTGGATCCTCAAGTGTCTAGTACCGTTAAACTTCTATAGCTGTGGCATCTTAAATTTATCAGGTAACTTATCCTCCTCGAATTCCATCACATCATTAAAGTCAAATAAGTATCTAATGCCCTGTCCTCTCATTAACTCCTCCATCTTAGACACCTTCTGAGTTAGTGCTTTCATTTACTTGGATTCTGGCTTTTGTACTTGGTCAAAAGATTCTCTTTTTACCTTTTAAACCATGTAGCTCTTAATATCTTCCAACTTCATTTCCACAGCAGGCATGTTCCTAGCAGCATTGTCATTATTAGCGGGTGGTGTACCCATAATAGGTGGATTAGCTACAATGGGGGGTGTAGACAGCGGGGTTTAGCGCCTGTCCAAGATTTTAGCAACCACGACACTATTTAGGCTCAAGGCCTTAGAGAACACACTAACCATTATCACAAAGACATGGCATGGAGATGAGGAGTCACCACCCAAGGTAATATAACTAGGACAATTTGATTGGTGGTACTCGATTCTCTAAAAGGAAGTTAGTACCACAACCAGGAGATTCTGGATATGAAATACTAACTTCTCTTAGTCTCATGTTCATTTAGAATAATTTTATAAATGATTATTTCATCCTTTAATTACATGCAATTTTATTAAACCCTATTTGACATCCATCTAACCTTAGGCATCTAGTCAATAAAATTACACATAAAAAATGCACTCAAGATCGCGTTTTCCCTAAGTCTAAATTATGTTAATTTTATTAAAAAGTTAGCTAGATTTACATTTTATTTACAAGTGAGAAAGAGACTAAAGGTGATCTTACATTTTTTATTAATTAGTGAGCCTAGATCTATTTATTTTACTTTGTCTAAAAAATGGGCTTAAGTTTATTCAATTTTAAAGGAAAATTAATTTAATGGGCCTAAGTCTAATTTGGTTTTATTTTAAGTAAAATGTGGGCCTAGGTCTATTTATTTTAAAAGAAATGAAATTAAGTGGGCTGAGCTAAGTCCAAACAAGTTTTAATTAACTAAGTGAGCTTAAATTCTAATTAACCTAGTGGGCCTAAATTGATTTTAATTATTTAAAGTCCTAAACCATTTTTAAGCCTATTTATTTAAGCGGGTTAGACCTAAATGTGGGCTTGGCGCCCAAAAGCATAAAAACAAGCTCAAAATAAATAAAACATAAAAAATGGATCAAACAAACATTATAGTGATTTTCTAGAAACCCTAAATTAATTACATGCAAACCCTAAATTAAGTTACTGCCACCATTAATTTTAATTGATTTTTTTTAGCCAATTGAACCTAATTACTAATTGATTTTAAATGCAGAAAATTAAATCTTTTACTATTCCCACTACTAGGGCTATTACAAACTACGAACAAAATTAAAATTAAACAATTATACACCCATGAATTAAATAACTACACAGAACACCAAAATGAACAATAAAGATTAAACCCTAAATTCTACTAGAAAACAACACAAGTTCTTCCATGGCATTCCATGGACCTTTTGTTCAGTTTAAACACTAGCAGCATTCTCCTCAATCCACATTCGCATATCAAAATGAAAACATAGAAATAATCAGATTAGTAATGAAATTGAATAATAAAACAATAACGAAATAAAATAAAAATCATAAAAAATAATAAAAGAAAAAAATGAATATTGTGCATGTGCTTTGAGATAGCCCCTCAGATTAAGATTGTCACCGTTATTTTTGACTTGTTGTTTGATTCTGGACAGAGGCTAAAAAAAAATGTTAGACCGTTCTTGTTGAAAGAATCGTATAAAAAAAGAGCTTTGACAAAAATTGAAGTTTTTAGTGCTTTGGGTGTTCTCAGTGGCATCTAAGTTTTTTAGGGTTTGTGTGTGAGTCTCTGCTTTTTTATTTTGATGTGAGTCTCCAAAAATTTTCCTTAAAAAAAGTTCTTCCCTTGAACGCATGCAGACTCTACTTTTAAATGCAGAGTCTGCCTATGTACTGACTTCCTCCTTTGGAGGAACAAACTTATCTCTCCAAAATAGAGTGATAAGATTTGATTTTTTGAATGTTTTGAATGCGTCAAAAAAAAAATTTCAGATAAAACTAATAATAAAAATTCAATTTTTAACCAATTAAAACACTGAAAAATCGACAAAAAAATAAGAAAAATATGCAAAAAATAAAAAAAATGGGACTTTTACGCGTCGACATTACACAATGCCGATTGGCATTGTGTATACACTAATGCTGATCCTAATTTTAATTAATTAATTTTTTTTAACTTTTAATTACTAATAGACCCTTGAAAAATTGACTTGCTTGTAATGAAATCCTAAAAAAATGTTGCAATTTAGTCCCTAAAGTCTAGAAAATTGACAACCAAGTTCAATATTTGAATAAATTTCATTATAGAGGCTTACATCGCAATTATGCACATTTGCATCCTGAAATTAGGTGCTTACAGGGGGTGCAGTAGCAGCAGGTGATGGCATCAATCCAACCAAAGCTTGTCTTAACTCATCTTGCATCATTGCTCTTATGTCATCCATCAATGCTCCTTTGACATCCTCTAGGGTCCAGTTTCCTCCCTCGTGTTATTCCATTTCTTCAACTTGTTCAGGCTATATAGCTTCTAGGTAGAGCAGATTGATGGGACTCCTTTCTAGTCTGCTAAGGATCTCTTTCACAATTAATTATGGACTAGAATAAGTTCTCACTAGTCTGCCACCTTTCTAACTCCAAACACAGGATGACCCAGATGAATCTATGATGGCTACAAGACAAGTTGTTAGTATAATGCATGTATGCATGATGAACATGCTATGCAATAAGTTTTAATCAAGTCAAGTATATACATCCTTCCAACCTTATTCCTCCCACACACGTATTCAATAGCGAGTCTCTTTTCCTAGGATTTTTTGTCTTGGCTGTAGACAGTGGGGTTTAGTGCGCGTCCAAGATTTTAGCAATCGCGACAATGTTTGAGCTCAGGGCTCTAGAGAACACACTAACCACTGTCACAAAGACATGGCATGGAGATTAGGAGTCGCCACCCAAGGTAATAACTTGGACAAATCGAAAAGGTGGTACTCGATTCCCTAAAAGAAAGCTAGCACCACAACCAGGAGATTCTGGATATAGAATACCAACTTCTTTCAGTCTTGTGTTCATTTAGAATTACTTTATGAAGTATTATCTTATTCTCTATTTACATGCAATTTCATGTAAACCCTAAAAACAATCAACTCTAAGGCAAACTAGTCATGAAATATATAAATAAATAATGCATTCAATAAATCACATAATCCCTAATTTAGTCTAATCTACATGGAATTTAAATAAATGAGTTAAATCTACATGTTTTAATTTATATGTGAACCTAAAGACCTAATTCCTTTTGATTTTAATTAAATTAACCTAAGTCTACTTGTTTTAATAAAAAAAATGGGTCTAATTCTACAAATTATGGAATATTTAAATCAGTGGGCCTATTTTTACATGTTTTAATTAAATGGTGATCTTAAATCTATAAATTATGAAAAAAGGCTTAAATTAAATGGGCTAAGTCTAAATTAATTAAATTGAGTTACGTGGGCCTATGTCTAAGGATATTTCTAATCTAAAATCTAATGAATTATGGACCTAAAAATATATTTTAATTAATTAAACCTATTCAATTATTAAGTGAGATGGGCTAAAAATTACCTAAACTTAAATAAATAAATCAAAGCCTAAAATGGGCTTAAGGCCCCAAAACACACAAAAATAATAAATAAGCCCAAAAATAAGTAAAAACACAAAAATGATTAAACAAAAGATCAAACAACTAATTAAATTAATCCCTTAAAAAAAAACCCTAGTTTTATTAATATGCAACCTAAATTAATCTACTTCATCCATTGATTTTAAGTAATTACCTAATTAAAAACATAATTTTACTAACCAATTTAATCAAAATAAACATGCAACCACACATAATTTCACTACTCCCACTATTGGAGCTATTACATTAATTCATAAAATAGTTAATAAAATAAAAAAATAAAGTAATAAATAAAATAAAATAAAATAAAAATCCTAGAAACTAAGTCTCTACGAGGCTTTATCCATGATTTTCCATGGACTTCTCATGAATTCATCCCTCTAACATGACCACCATGTGTTTTCCTCTATAATCACCACAAAAATAAAATAAAATAAAACTATGATTAATAAATAAATTATAATAATAACTCGAAAGAATAAAAATAATCAATAATATCAAAAAGAAATAAATAAATAGAATAGAATAAGAAGAAGATGATGATGCTTATGAGTGATTTAGGGTACTCAGATTTGTAATTCACCGTTCTTGATAAGTTTTTGAATCTTCTTCTTCAAAAATTCTCCAAGGATCT
Organism: Mallotus nudiflorus; assembly: GCA_947683625.1. Taxonomy (NCBI): domain Eukaryota; kingdom Viridiplantae; phylum Streptophyta; class Magnoliopsida; order Malpighiales; family Euphorbiaceae; genus Mallotus; species Mallotus nudiflorus. Next base: position 659,520 of record CANTUR010000282.1, on the reverse strand, counting down.
TGAATTAATTGATAAACCAAAAGGAATTTTTTGTAAAAAAACAACTCACCAAAAAAATAATTAAGAAAGCTCTTTTTAAGAATCAACAATGGATGAAAATTGTTTTCATAAACGCATAAAAAACCCCAAAGCTTAAAAATATGTTGCTGCCTCCTTTTTTCTTCTCCTCCCCTCCCCCCAAAATTTTCCCTTGTCATCCTCTTTATATAGAAAAAAGAAAACAAAAAACCCTAGCTCAATTCTAATGTGATTCTAATTCCTAAAAATATAGGATTAATACTTAAAATCATATTTAGGAATTTTAGACCAATTAGGATTTAGTTAAAAGCCTAAAAAAATAAAAAACAGAGACATAAGAGTCCAATTCCGACTAGGATTGTTTGAGTAAACTCATTAAGTGATCCTTTCCATAATCACCAACATAAAAATAAACAATGGTTAGTGAATAAATAAAATAAAAATAAAAATTGAAGTAAAATTAGGATTCAATAGGAACAAAAATAATAAAATAAAAAATAATTGAAAATAAAAAAGTAGAAGATGATTATGGATGCATTGTGGTTGGCTCCTTAGACTAGTCAAATCACCATTTGTTTGTTAAATAGATCTTCAAAAATTTATTATTCTTTTCTAAAAAGAAAAGGCCTTTGCTCTTTGCTTCCAAGACAAAATAACCAAGAATATTTTTATAAATGCATAAAAAGAGAGTCCAAATAAGAAGGGAGAGGTCTTGAGAATTTAGTCCCTTGCTCCATGAGCCTAAGCTCTCCTTTTATAGGGAGAAAAACAAAAAATCTAAGTTCTACGTACTAAGAGTTCCAATTTTAAAAGGACTTTATTTCCTGAAGAGTTATAATTTTAAAAGAAATTTATTTAAGAAAAGTTTTTAACCAATCAAAACCCAAGAAAATATTTTTATTTTCTGTAAAAAATATAAAAAAATAAAAGGAAAACACATAATTCCGACCGGAATTGCGTAATTCCAATCAGAATTCTATAATTCTAATTTTTTTTATCCACGAACATATTTTTATTTTCTGTAAAAAATACAATAAACAAACGAAAAACACGTAATTCCAACCATAATTGCGTAATTCCGACCAAAATTCATATCATAATTATATAATTCTAATTTTTTTACTTTTAATTATAAAAAGACCCCTGAAAGAAATTAAGATTTTAAATTAGGTCTTAAAAGGTATTACAATTAAGTCCTTAAAAACCAATGAAACTCTTTTTAAAAATGTATTCAAACTTTTGAGGTTTCAAATTTCAAGTGTTGAAGACCTACTTATAACATTTTCATCATTTGAGTCTTTTGTTGCATCCATATTTTATTATCCTGAAATTAGGTGTTTATAATATGATTCTTTTTTATGTTTCTTCGATCGTATACACTTTTAAACGTAATGGTTTAGATGTTGGTAAAGTGTATACAAAAAGAGCTTTACGTCAAGGCAATCCCTTCTCACCTTACCTTTTCATTTTATATAATGAAGTTTTTAGTGCTTTGTTGCGGAAGATGGAAACTAAAAATCAAATTCATGGTTGTTGTTTGGTAAGGATTCACCATCTATGAGCCATCTTTTTTTTTTCCAATAATAGTTTCTTGTTTTTTCAAGCTAATATCCAAGAATGTTTAGTTGTTAAACATTGTCTACAGATTTTTAAAAGTGTTTCGGGTCAAACAATTAATCATGATAAGTCTTCTATTATTTTTAGCAAGAATGTTCGGTTGGAGGATAGATTAAAGATGGAGGTTAGATCAGAGATTATTGGGTTGTTGGCTATACCAGAGGTGCAAAATCATAGGTTTTATCTTAGTATGCCTACTAAGGTTGGAAGGAATAAGATGGAAGTGTTTAAGTTCATTAAAGATATGGTTTGGCAAAGGCTTAATAGTTAGTACTCTAAAAAGTTATCTCGAGGAGGGAAGCAAGTATTTTTGAAATGTAATGCCCAAACCATTCCTAATTATGTTTTGCAAATATTCTTTCTTCCATCTTCTTTATGTTCTGAGGTTAAAAAGATGCTGAATAAATTTTAGTGGTATGGGGGGTCTGACTTTTCAAAAGGCATTCGTTGGATGAATTGGGAGAGATTGTGTAAGCCTAAGAAGTTTGGTGGATTAGGGTTTAAGAGTCTTGGCATCTTTATGAAAATTCATATTCCCTAGTTGCTCATGTTTTAAAGGCTAGATATTTTAAAAATTCTAGTTTTTTGAATGCTAAGATTGGGGTAACCCTAGTTATCTTTGGCAGAGTCTTATGGCAGGTCAGCATATTCTTCGAATGGGTGCTCATAAAAGGTTAGGTGATGGTAGAAGTATTTTACTTTGGGGTGATCCTTGGCTTTATTCTGTTGATTCAGGTCTCATCTCTACTCCTTGTCTGAATGGTTTTGCTCATGCTAAGGTTGCTAGCCTATTTGATCTAGGTACTCAACAATAGGATGTTAATCTTATTTGAGATTTATTTTCTTTTGTGGATGTTTCTAATATTCTTAAAATTTCAGTCAATAACTTGGGCCAAATAATTTAATCTTGGATATACGTATTGAAATTTTTAACCCTCAAACTGCAATCCTTTATTTAAACCCAAAATATTTAAATTAAAATGATCACTTATTATTTAAATTAAAATTATTCCAAATATTTACACTTATTATACAAACTTGAAGATGTGCATGTTCATGTTAGTAAAAGAACCACCACTCTCAAAACCATTGCCAATGGAATAAATGCTTTATCCGGTCCTACTCTAAATATTTATCTTGCACCAAACATACATGAACTCGATGATCTATAGCTAATGAATCTTTTGTTTTTTAATTTGTTTAGGTGTTGGAATACTTTTAACCCCTTATGCATTAGTATCAGTAGGATGGTTGAGCTTAATTATTTTGTTTATTATTTCTATTTTAGCTTTCTACATAGGGATATTGATCAAAAGAAGCATGGAGGCTTATTCAAAAATAAAAAATTAACTTGACATAGGAGAGCAGGCAGTTGGTAATAAAGGGAAGATTATTCATATAAATTTTGATATAGCAATTCTTAATTGCAATAGGGTTCTTGATCCTCCTTGAAGAAGATAACTTGCAAAACATGTTCCATAATGTGCACATTGAAGTTGCAGGTGTTCATATTATAGAATATGTGGAGGAATAATTTTTAATAAACTTATTTTTATTACAATAAGAAAAATTTAATACAAAAATACTTGTACACACTCACACACTAATAACACTTAAATAAATGTTTGTACACTCAAAGACATCATAACACACTAACTCTCACACCACACACATCTGCAAGTATAATATACCATAGTCAATGGTTCCTTTGATCTTCGCACAACTTCTAAATAAGGATTATTCATATTATGTATAGATCAACTTAATAGACTCATTGTATATGATATATCTAGCCTCATAATAGTGAGATAGATGAAGCTGCTAGCTAGTTGTATGTACATTGTAGACTCCTCTAAGTCCTTTCCTTCAGCAGAGCATATCTTTTTATTAACTTCCATCGGTGTTAAAATAAGCTTGCACTCTAGTATTCCATACTTCTCTAGAAGGCCTCTAGTATACTTTTGTTGACATAAAAAGATGTCATCCTTCACTCATTTGACTTCAAGATCAAGAAAATTCTTTAACTCTCCCAATGCTTTCATCTAGAAGCATATTGATAAGTTGGCCTAAATTTGATGAATCTCAGCTTTGTCATCTCCAGCGATAATCAAATCATCTACATAGACTAGTATTATTACTAGCTTTCCATCTCGAGCTCTTATAAATAATATGGAGTCTACTGATCTCATTATGTAGTTGCTTTAAATTAGGAACTCTGCTATTTTCTCGTACCATCCTCTTGGTGCCTACGTTAATCCATAGAGCACTTTCTTAAGCTTGCATAAATAACCTAGGGAAGTCTTACTTTCAAACCCATGTGGATGATTTATGTATATTTCTCGATCTAGCTGTCCATGTAGGAAAGCATTATTCACATCCATTTGCTAAAGTTTCCAATTCTTACAAGTAGTTAAGGCTAGGAGAACACATATCGTTGTAATCTTTGCCATTGGACTGAAAGTCTCTTCATAGTGCAATCCATATTTCTATGAGAATCCCTAAGCCACTAAATGAGCCTTGTACCTATCTATTGATCCATCAAGACAAGTCTTTATTTTATCAGCCCATTTGCAAGATATGGGTTTTTTTATCTTTAAGCTTTGGCACTAGATCCCATGATTCATTTTGCTTCAAGGCATATATTTCTTCTTCATAGCCTTCCTCCATTCCTTGCTTGAAGATGCTTCCATGTATGTTATAGGATCTTTTGCATTGTCTTCTTCAATGAGTGTTGCATTAGCACATTTGGGATTCTTTTTAATTTTCCTTTATGTTCTTCTTAGATGTCACCCATATTCTACTAGACCTTCATCCTCTTGAACCTCCTCAAGTTGGCTTGGTCATGCTCTTCCAATGTCTGCGGATGCACTCCTATGCCTCATAGGGATTTTGGCTTCATAGGTGACTTATCCTTGGTAGCTTCTTTTTCTTGTTCCTCTTCTTGAGTGATTTTTTAACTTCCTCTACTACTTCATCTTAGTCAATTCTCTCTTATAACTTTTCCTTAATTTCTTTTGAGTTTAGTAGAACTACTTCTTAAAGGGACCACCAAGAAGAAGCTTCATCAAATATCACATTTCTTGATGTGTGGCATCACCCAGTTATAGGATCACAACACTTCCACCCTTTTCTTTGATCTTCATAGCCCATAAAGATGCACCTTATTACTTTCTTATCAAACTTGCTTCATAAATGATCTGGTATGAAAACATAGCATACACAACCAAAAACTTAATAATGGCTTACATTGGTTTTATATTATTTAGCTTTTCAAATGGTGAGACGGATTCAAGTGGAGATTGTGGTAGCCTATTAATCAAATGTGTAGTTATTTTATGCATTTCACCCAAAATAAACGTAAAAATTCTTTGCATGTAGCATACTTCTGCATATCTCTGTAGGATGTCTATTCTTCCTTTCTACTACTCCATTCTATTGTGGCATATTAGGACAAGTCAGCTATTAGCGTATCTTGCAATCTTGTAGGAAGTTTGAGAGCTTGTATGAAGTATATTCTCCCCCATTGTCAGTATGAAGGCAACAAATCCTATGATCAACCTCTTTTTCAATCATCTCCTTAAACTTTTTAAACTTTCTTAAAGCTTTAGATTTCTTCTTCATAAAGTACACCCATACATACCTTAAGAAGTAATCAATGAAAGTTATTAGATATCGAAAGCCACTTATGGATGGTTGCTTCATAGGGCCAAATACATATGAGTGAATTAATTCAAGAGGCTCCTTTACATAGTATTGAGAATCTTTATATAGAAGTTGATGTGCTTTTCCATACTAGCACCCTATACATACAATGTCCTCTCAAACATCAAGTTAAGGAAGTCCCTTGAGCATATACTTCTTCATCATCACCTTTAAGATATAATATTTCATATGTCTCAAGTGTGCATGCCACAGGTCAACTGTCTCATTCCTTCTAGTCTTGTCTACATAAGCCGTATGTGTTAACATTATGTAGATAGACTTTAGCTTTCATCCCTTAATAACTTATGTGCCTATAACTTTTAGACTTCAATAAACATTTACATCTTCAGCCCCAAATAACACATAGTTCCCCGAGGATGTCAATTGTGGCCTGATATTAGGTTCTTCTTCATCCTAAGGACATGGAATACATTATTCAACTGCACTCGTCTTGCATTATATCAAGGCACTACTATTATTTTGCCAATATAAGTAAAGGGTAGCCTTGAGTTATTTATTATGACAACAACTTGCCTCTTTTTGTATTTTGATATGGTTAAAAAAATTTCTCTATCTCTTGTCATATGGTTAGAGCACCCAGAATCTACTATCCAATTATTATTATGGTTATGAATTCATCACTTACAGTGACAAGTGCTTGCTCCTCTTTTGACTCAAGTGTGACGAATGGTGTAGCCTTACCAGCCTTGCTTGTGATTGGCTCTATAATAGCATATAAAGCTTGAAAATCCCATTCATCTTTGTTTTCAACTCGGGACTGGGAGAATATTGCAATATTTCTTTATGCTCTTCTATATCAATAATCTCGAGTATAGTGGCCTTGTTTGCCACAATTATAACACTAGTCATTCTTACGATGACTTGCTTTGTCCTTAATTGGTGGTTGTGATGAATTCCCCTTTATTGCCAACTCCTTATTAACATGTTTGTTGTTCTTCCTACTTCATCTTGCCTTCAATATTTATTCTCATAGCCTTCCAATCTTTACCCCTTTTATTGTTAAAAAGTGCCTTCTCATCTTCTTTGATTGAGACTTTAACCATTTGCTTGTTTAAAGCCTCTTTACTAGCTAATACATTCTTTAACTCATCTAGAGTCGGCTCTGTAGCCCATCTATGAGTTGCTGTGATGAGTGCATTAAACTCGGGATGCAACCCATGGATTATGATGCTCCTTATCCTTGTCTCATGGAGCAACTCAATTGTCTTCATTATCTCATTAGGCTCCTTTTAGACTGCATTATTTCTTCATTGTCTTCTACTCATAATGAATTGTTATTGAGCTTGATTTCTTTTCAAGAAGTTAAGGAAGCTGTCTTTACTATGCATCCAGACAAGGCTTTAGGTCCGAATGGGTTGAATCCATGTTTTTGTCAGCAGTTCTGGTCAACTTTAGGTGATGATGTTTCTAAGTTCTGTGATTCTTTTATGTCAAATGGTTGTTTCCCTTATCATCTGAATGAGATGTCTATTGTTTTTATTCTAAAAAGAAAAAGGTAGAAGTCATGGGTGATCTTTGACCAAATTGTGTAATGTTTCTTATAAAATCTATTGACCATTTACATTATCAAACTCCTAATTTTGGACTTTGAAAAAAAAAATTAGACTCTAATAATTTCATTTAAGTGTGTAGAAACTTATTTGTATTAAAATTATCAGTTCAAGTCTAGAAATATGAAATACTGTCATTATATTGTATTTTGGTGAAGTATAATATCCAAATCTTATACCTAAAGTATCCAGAGATTTTATGTGTCAAAAAGATACATTTTTAGACTTACAGGTGTCTCCTCAAGAGTGTCTCACGAGCTAATTATGAGCAAAAGCATTATGAGAGCAAAATTGAGCAAAAGGATAGTGCCATGCATAAGCACTATTCACTCATGAGCAGCTCGTGAGGGTAGTCATAACAGCTCTAAACAGTCATTTTTCAATGCAACGACTAGTATTTTTGCTCCTCATTAGCCAAAACTTGCTCTTCATGATCATGAACAGCATTTTGATAGAAACAAGTCCAAATTGGTTCAAAAATTAATTATAGACATTAAAGACATGTTTGATACATCCAACAACCATATTTTTTATTGTTTATCTATATAAACACTCTATAGAGTTCAATTGAAGGTTTAAGAACATTGTTTATCATTCATTATCTCTTAACCATTCAATTAAGCTCTCAAATTCTCTATTAAATAATGTTTGTACTTGTGTAACTCTTGTGAGAGTTAGTAAGTGTTAAAATAGACATTCTTATTGTTCTACTTTCTGGGATTAAGAAAATGGGAAGTGAGATTCTTTTTTAAAAGGAATTGGTTTAAGTGTTGTCCATTGAAACACTTAGGATTTGGTTTTTGAGTGAGCATTGAAAACTAAAGTTGTAAGGTTGTAAAAGAGAGTCATAAAACTCTTGTGTAATCTCAATCTTATGAATAAGGTTATGGGTGATTGAAAATCCTAACTTGGGGATAAGTTAGGTGGAGACATAAGTTAGGTGGAGATGTAGGATTATTGTTGAATTCGAACTCCTTCAATCATTATGTTCTTCATTCTTCCTTCTCAACATTCTTTCAATTCTTTTAATTCCTTAAAATCATTTTTATTTTTCTAAAACCCTCATTAGCCTTATTCTCCCCCTCTAATGCATTTTCATTTGGTATTAGAGCCAGTTGTCCTTTACCGTGAATTAAGGCAAAGCACCAATGAGAATTCTCACTTGTGATTGTGTCACCGAAGCAAGGCTCTCCGCTCATTGGTGTTAGTGCATCGGTGGAGATGATGGTCGACTAGTCTGGTAGGTATAAATATTGGGTAATATAGGTTGGGTATGACCTATAAATATCAACATTTGGTATTAGAGCTTAGGTTTTAAGAACTTAATTACTAGAATTCAAGATCATGGAGAGTGAATCTCAAAATGTTTCTTAACTTAAACCATTCTTTGATGGGAGTGACTATCCTTTTTGGAAACTCAAAATAGAGCTCTATCTTAATTGTGATTCCATTAAATTATGGTATGTAATCTTAGATGGGTGGAATCATCTCAAGAAGAAAAAAAGAAGAACCATAAGAACAAAAGAGCTATGTCGATTTTTATTGCTTCTATGTCAAGAGAAGAAGGAGGCAAATTTCAATATTGCATTTTGGCTAAGGAAATATGAGAGACCTTGGAGAACCACTATGAAGGCAATACCTAAGTTAGATAAAAGAATGTTGAACTGCATGTCTATGAATATGAACTCTTCAAAATGAAGCCTCATGAAAACATCACCCAAATGACAAATTGATTGAATGCCCTCTTGACTCCCTTAAGGAAGTTAGGCAAGCACTACTTTAAAAAAGATGTTAACAACAAAATTCTAAGAGTGTTACTTAAGAAGGATTGGGAATCAAAAGAAACCTCCATTAAGAAAGCTCATGATCTTTCCAAGCTTTCAACCAACATCCTCATTAGTATCTGTAAGCACCCAATTTCAGGATGCAATTGTGCATAATTACGCAGTAAGCCCCTATGATGAAATTTATTCAAAAATTGAACTTAGTTATCAATTTTCTGGACTTCAGGGACTAAATTGCAATGCTTTTTAGGACTTAACTACAAGGAAGTCAATTTTTTAGGGGTCTTTTGGTAATTAAAAGTCAAAAAAAGTGTTGGCATTAGTGTAATGTCGATCGGCATTAGACAATGCCGATCGACATTGCATTATTTTGACTCATAAAAGTCCTATTTTTTTCAATTTTTTACGTATTTTTTATCTATTTTTTAATGTTTTGATTGGTTAAAAATTGAATTTTATTATTATTTTTATCCGGAAAAGATTTTGATGCATTTAAAACACGTAACTTTCAAAAATCAAATCCTTATCTTATCAATCTGTTTAGAGGAAATGAGTCTGTTCCTCCAAAGGAGGAAGTTAGTAAACAGGTAGACTCTGTATTTAAAAGCAGAGTCTGCGTGCGTGCATGAAAAAAAATATTTTTCTTTTAGGAGAGACACAAAGAGATGGAGAGTTTTACATAGACACAGAGAGACGAAGAGACTCACACACATAGACTAAAAAGACAAGAGAAGAAAAAGAGAGACTACGAAAGAGAGAAGAGGGTTACACAATCAAATTCCAATCTAGAATCAAATCAATACTGAGTCAATTTTAATGGTGATAATCCAATATGAGGGCTAACTCAAGGGCATTTGCACAATATCTAAAATCATCAGTGTTTTTTTATTTTATTCTTTTCTTTTATGATTTTTATTTTATTCTTTTCTTTTATGATTTTTATTTTATTTCGTTATTGTTTTTATTATTCAATTTCATTACTAATATGATTATTTCTATATTTTTATTTTGATGTGTGAATGTGGATTGAGGAGGATGTTGCTTGCGTTTAAACTGAACAGAAGGTCCATGGAATGTCATGGAAGAACTTGTATTGTTTTCTAGTAGAACTTAGGATTTTTATCTTTATTTTGTATTTTGGTGTCCTTTGTAGTTATTTTAATTCATGGTTGTATAATTGTTAAATTTAAATTTTGTACATAGTTTGTAATAGCCCCAGTAGTGGGAATAGTGAAAGATTTAATTTTCTGCACTTTAAAATTAATTAGTAAAACGAGGTTCACTGGGTAATCTTTTATAAAATTAATGGTGGCTTTAGTTAATTAGGGTTTGTATGTAAATAAATTAGGATTTTTTTAGAAATCATACATGAATGTGTTTTGATTTGATTTTGCTATGTTTTTTATGTTTTTGGGCTTTTTTATATTATTTTGTGCCCCAAGCCCACGCTTAGGTCCAACTTACATTAAATAGGCTTAAAAATGATTTAGGGTTTTAAATAATTAAAATTAATTTAGGCCCATTAGGTTAATTAGATTTTAGGCCTACTTAATTAAAACTTGTTTAGACTTAGCTCAAGCCATTTAATTTCATTTCTTTTAAAATAAATAGACCTAAGCTCACTTTTTAATAAAAACCAAGTTAGACTTAGGCCTACTAATTTAACTTTTCTTTAAAATTGAATAGACATAAGCCCATTCCTTAGACAAACTAAAATAAATAGATCTAGGCTCACTAATTAAAAATGTAGGCCCACTTTTAGTCTCTCTCACTTATAAATAAAATGTAAATCTAGCTAACTTTTTTAACATAGTTTAGACTTAGGGACAACGTGATCTTGAGTGCATTTTTTATATGTAATTTTATTGACTAGATTCCTAGGGTTAGATGGATATCAAATAGGGTTTAATAAAATTGCATGTAATTAGAGGATGAAATAATCATTTATAAAATTATTCTAAATGAACACGAGACTAAGAGAAGTTAGTATTCCATATCTAGAATCTCCTGATTATGGTGCTAGCTTTCTTTTAGGGAATCGAGTACCACCTTTTCAATTTGTCCCAGTTATTACCCTGGGTGGTGACTCCTCATCTCCATGCCATGTCTTTGTGACAGTGGTTAGTGTCTTCTCTAAGGCCCTTAGCCTAAACAGTATCACGGTTGCTAAAATCATGGATGCGCGCTAAACCCCGCCATCTACAATATGCTTCTTACTTATGAGCTTACCTTGAGGCAAAGGGAAGAGGAGCAACAAAGCAAAAATAGAAAAAGCCTAGCACTTAAAGCATCATAAAAATCAAGTGATGAAAGTGAACTTAAAGACTGAAGTGAAGATGATGAGGAGATTACATCATTCATTAAGTACTTTATGAAGTACTTGAGAAAGAACAACTTGAGCAAACACAAAGAATCCAAGAGAGGTGGATTCAAGAAGGCCAAGGAAATTATATGCTTCAAGTGTAAAAGACACGGTCCCATTCAAAAGGATTGTCCTAAGCTTAAGTATAAGCACAAGCAAGCAAAGGAGAGCTTTCAAAGCCATTTGGGATGACTCATCCAAATCCGAAATGGAGGAGGAACAACAAGAGCCATTAATCCTTTGCTTTATGGCCTTGGAGGATAAATTTGATGTACCTCTCTTATCCAATTATTTTTGTGATTATTCTTGTGATGATTTGTATGATGATGAGCTTGATGATCATGAGGAACTTGATGATAAGAGCTCCTTAATAAGGAAATTATTTTTGAAATGTCAAAAATGACTTTTAAAGAAAAAGGTTTATAAACAAAAGTTTACAAAGTTTTCTAAAAATTTTGAGGATTTGAAATTAGAACTTTCAAATGTTAGTTCTTCAAATAAAAAACTAACTCTTGATTTGAAAACATCAATATCTTTGAAAGATGAGTTTGATAAAGTTAAGAAAGAAAATGAAATGCTTTCAAAAGAGATTTTTGAACTTAAAAAATCCATTTCTAAATTTCAAAGTTGATAATCTCTTAGACAATGAAAAGTCTCATGGTTCGACATATGAATTTAATTTTTCAAATGGAGCTTCTACATCATCAAGTCCCCCTAATTTTTTCAAGGCTACTCTTGCTTCATCCCCCCTTCCTTTTGAGAGTCTAAAGCTCGAAATTCTAAGACTAAGATTTTTAAGAATCCAAATGCCAATGGAAAGCCTCTAAAGGCTAATATCTCCAAGGCTCAAGGTTTTAAGGCTAAGGCTGAGAAACCCCAACCCCATCATGCATATATGTATCATAATAAAAGGCATACACATATGCACATTAAGCCTAAAAAATATATGCATTATTGTGATTATGAGATGCATACTAATACTAAACCATTTATGTCTAGGGAAACCACCAACCATGTTAGCCATGATTCTTTTTCAAAGGTTGGTATGCAAAATAAATTTTTAAAAACCAAATGTTTTTATCGCATGAAATTTTAACACACTAATAATGTGTGTTATTATAGAAAAATTCATCTTAACCTTCTACCTATGAACTACTTTGAGAATCACAAACCTAGACCAAATAAGGTTAGGGTGTAAAAGTTTACCAGATGATTGTTTTTTTTATTGTGTGCCACTTATTGATAAATTGATAAAATTAATTTATTTAGCTTATAATAAACTTGCACACATTGAAATGTTCAAAGAGAATTTCACCCTTTGCATGATTGAAATGATTCTCATTGTTATTAAAATTCCATTTTCATTTAGAATCATTTGATTTACTTAGTATTTTATTTTATACACTCTATTTGAACTACATATTGACAATAATAATTGCTATTGCCAACTCATTAATGTATGATTATTATATACTTCATTTTTTTAAACAACAATTGATATTTGCAACTTGTTGATAAACCAATCTCCTTGGTTTGTCAATTAATATCCAAACTTCAAGTTGTCCAAAAAGAATTTCACCTTTGCATGATCAAAATGCTTGTCAAACTTTACAGTTTTTTTATATGCTATTCTCTCATCACTTTTCAATTACTATTAAAACTCCTCGATATCAATTTTTGATTTCAATTGATATTATCTTTCAAATGGTATGCCTATCATCAATTTTTGTTTGGTTTATTTTCTATATATTTTTTATCTTTAAGCTTTGAGTTATTAGTTTATTTTTAAGTTTATTTTATGTTTGTTTATCTTTGGTTTATTCTCTATTTCCTTTTGGTTTATGAACCATAGGCTGATAGTTTGTGTCTTATTTTAAGTTTACAATTAGTATTTTAATATCATTGTAACTCTATCCTTCTCTTTAATGCAATTTATCCTTTTTAAATTTCCTTTTGCATTTTGACAAAGGAGGAGAAATAATTAAGTTTGCAAATGTATTTAGTTAATTTCTTTTAAGAGAGAAAATTCTTTTCACCAAAGATGTGTTTATGTTAGTAACATTACTATATGAGAGTGTGTCCTTAATTTCAATTTTTTTTAATCCAAATCTTATTCTATTTTACTATTTTTCTATAGGGAGAGAAAATTATTTAAATTTTTTCCATAATTTTGTTTATGCATACATAGTAACAATGTAAGTGTGGCTAGTTTTGTCATTACAATAAAAAGCCTTATTTTGCTTACTTTGTTTAGGTATGACATAAATTTTATAAAGATTTAGTGTATCTTGTTTTTATTATTTTGATTCATAATCTTTTATTCCCTCTAGAATTTTTTATTCCTTTAGGTTCATTTCCCTTTATATCTCTCTCTTTTCTTTGTCTTTGCCAAAGGGGGGAGAAGAAGCTATGTAGTGTTTGTGATATGCTAAGTGTCACATGATCATATATGTTAGCTAGCTAAACTATATATGATCATGTGATAGTTAAGTTTGTTATGTTTCAATTTACTGCTAGATGTACTATTTTTGTGATGCATTCTAGTAGCACTACATGCATATATGTTTGAAATTATTTCTTTAATATTGTCTAACATTGATTTTAATGATCATGTTATCATGTTTTTAACACCTTTGTCATGTTAGACCTTGTTTTTCTTTTTGTTCCTCATGTTAAATTTTATGTTTTTTTTTAAATATAAAGGGGAATAAAATATTAAATTTATATTTTTTATCATGTCCAAAAAGGAGGAGAAATAAAGAAATATATTTGTTAAAGGAGATAGATATTTTTTATTTCAATTTTATATATTTTTTATTTCAATTGGTATCTTTTCAAAAATTATCTCCTTTGTGATTATTTTGTATTTTTTATGCTTTGATTAAAAATAATTTTCCATTTATGCATATATTAAGTAGGAGAAAAATATTTTTATATATTGCATCCATTTAATTTGAAAGGGGGAGCTATTCTATATAGCACATACTTATTCATGTTCATTATTTGGCAGTCACACTCAATTTATGTATTTTTATCAAATTGGTTGTCAAAGCCCAAAACAGGGAGATTGTTGACCATTTGTATGATCAAACTCCTAATTTTAGACTTTGACAAATAATTTAGACTTTAATAATTTCATTTAAGTGTGTAAAAACTTATTTGTATCAAATTATGAGTTCAAGTCTGAAAATACGAAATACTATTATTATACTATATTTCAATAAAGTATAATATCTAAATCTTATACCTAAAGTATCTGGAGCTTTTATTTGTCAAAAAGAGACATTTTGGATTTATAGGTGTCTTCTCACTAGCATCTCACGAGATGAATCTTTGTGAGAGTAAAATTGAGCAAAGGGACAATGCCACTCATGGGCACTATTCACTCATGAGCAGCTCGTGAGGGGCAGTCCTGACAGCTCTAAACAGTCATTTTTTAATTCAACGCCTAGTATTTTTGCTCCTCATGAGCCAGAACTTGCTCCTCACAATCGTGAGAGGCATTTTGATAAAAATAAGTCCAAATTGATTCAAAAATAAATTATAGACATTGGAGACATGTTTGATACATCCAACAGTCACATTTTTTAGTGTTTGTCTATATAAACACTCCATAAAGTTCAATTGAAGGTTTAAGAACCTTGTTTATCATTCATTCTCTCTTAAGCATTCAACTAAGCTCCCAAATTATCTCTTAAACAACTTTTGTATTTGTGTAACTCTTATGATAGTTGGTGAGTATTAGAATAGACATTTTTATTCTTCTATTTTCTGGGATTAAGAAAATGGTAAGTGAGATTCTATTCTATAATGAATTAGTTTAAGTGTTATCCATTAAAACACTTAGGATTTGATTTTTGAGTGAGCCTTGAAAGCTCAAGTTATAAGGTTGTAAAATTAAGTCATAAAACTCTTATGTAATCTCAATCTTATGAATAAGATTATGGGTGATTGAAAATCCTAATTTGGGGATAAGTTAGGTGGAGATGTAAGATTGTTTTTGAATTCGAAGTCCTTAAATCATTGTGTTCTTCATTCTTCCTTCTCAATATTCTTTTAATTCTTGTTTAATTCCTTAAAATCATTTTTATTTTTCTAAAAATCTCATTAGCCTTATTGACCCCCCTCTAAAGCATTTTCAAAATCCTTTCTAAGGCCCTTATAAATTGTCTCTGCACCCTCCTTCCTTTTCTAATTTCAGAGACTGAAGGAGCATTGGTGAAGGGTAGGAGTATCACAGATAATGTAATGTTGGTGACTAAAATTCTATATTCTTTATAGCATAAATGTCAGGGAAAGAAAGGGTGGGTTGCTTTGAAGGTTGACTTATTTATGGCCTATGACATATTAGAATGGTCATTCTTGAGGCAGGTTATTTTTGTATGGGTTTTAATGAAAGTTGGGTTAATAGGATTCTTTTTTGTGTTTCTTTGATTGCATACACTATTAAACATAATGGTTCAGATGTTGGTAAAGTATATCAGGAAAGAGGTTTACGTCAAGGCAATCCCCTCTCTCCTTACCTCTTCATTTTATGTACTGAACTTTTTAGTGTTTTGTTAAGGAAGATGGAAACTGAAAATCGGATTCATGGTTGTTGTTTGGCAAGTAATTCGCTATTTACAAGCCATCTTTTTTTCTTTCACCAATGATAGTTTCTTATTTTTTCAAGCTAATATCCAAGAATGTGCAGTTGTTAAGCATTATTTACAAATTTTTGAAAGTTTTAGGTCAAACAATTAATCATGATAAGTCTTTTATTATTTTCAGCAAGTATGTTCAGTTAGAGGTTAGATAAGAGATTATTGGGTAATTGGCTATGCCAGAGGTGCAAAATCATGGGTTTTATCTTGGTATGCCAAAGTGTTTAAGTTCATTAAAGATAAGGTTTGCTAAAGGCTTCACTATTGGTATTCTAAGAAGTTATCTTGGGGAGGGAGGGAAGGAAGTATTGCTAAAATGTGTTGCCCAAACCATTCTTTATTATGTTATGCAACTATTCCTTCTTCCATCTTCTTTATGTTCTGAGGTTGAACAGATGCTGAATAAATTTTGGTGGTGTAAGGGGTTCTAACTTTTCAAAAGGCATTCATTGGATGAGTTGGGAGAGATTGTGTGATGCAAGCCGCATAGAGGAACAAGCCCTAAAATTTATGCAAAAATTTGACAAATTACAGTAATGGCAGTTTCATAATTTTGGGGAACTTTCAAGTATCGGATTTGGGTGATTCCAAAGCCTATTTCATATGGAAATGGGCCAGCGGTTTGAAGTCACTAGCTTAGCTTGTGAGATCCGTCACTTTTCGGCCAAATTCTATCATTTAAGTCCTTAAACATGCATTTTTTATTATTTCCTATTTTTAGGATTTCATTTTCCTAATTTTTATTTAGGGTTTTTTATAGAATTTACTATTTAAGCTTTCCTTGTTATTATTGGACAACAATATTATGATAATTTGAATTCTCTTTATTCTTACAAAATTTCTTGAAAATTTTGATGCCTATAGTCTAAATTGCTATAGAAGATCATTTATTGGCAGTCGTGCGTGATTCAACAATATTCAATTATTTAATCCACTCTTCTATTATGTTAGTTTGGTATTAGAGTTGTGCTCCTAGGACAAGATGTCTTGCAGAAGACAACAATAGCAACCACAACTGCAACATGTAGAAGAGGCTTATAAGTATGATGATCTACATCATATCAAGCAGTGAATGGACCAGATGGATCAACGGATTGACACTCTCTTGGAACAACTCACAAAAAGGATGGAGGAGCTGTTGTTAGTCAATCAAAATAGGGAGCAGCGGGAGTAGCTGAATCAGGATCTGAGATGGAACCCTAATGTTGATGATCGAAGGAATCCTTTTGCTGAAGGAAATGATGATAAAGATGATGATGGTGATGGGTATTATGAGAATCCCCATAGATGTCAGCGACAACATGTAGAGGTTGATGACAGGCAACAATGGGAAGCGGGTATATGAACTAAAATACCTGAATTTTATGGTACCTTACAACCCGAAGAGTTCCTTGATTAGGTGGTCGCAGTAGAGGAGGTAATGGATTTTAAGGGGGTGCCAGAAAATCATCAAGTACCATTAGTGGCAATGAGGTTCAGAGATAGAGCCATGGCTTGGTGGCAGTAAACCAAACAGACCTGAGTTCAGTTAGGGAAGTCCAAAATTACGACTTAGGAGAAGATGAAGAAACAATTGCATATTGCATTCCGGCCTTATAATTATCAATGTTTACTGTATCAAAGGTTGCAGAATTTAAGGCAAGGGGCCCATTCAATTAATGATTATATAATTGAATTTTATCAATTGATCGTTCAGAATGAGGTGCATAAGACAAAGGACTAATTGGTGGCGAGGTATATTGAGGGCCTAAGGGAGCAAATCAAGGATATGGTGAACATGTTTGATCTTATGTCTATTTTCGTAGCACACCAATGGGCCTTGCAGATTAAGAGGAGGCATCTGGGTGGTTTTGTACAGAATATGGGGCCAGGAAGCATGGGAGGAGGACCTGGTGCAAGTCGTCCAAGTGGTGGTGTGACCACTGGGGTTGCCAGTAAACTAGCAACGGCACTAAGGCCAAATGGTATCAAGTGTTTTTCAGGTGGCAAGATAGGGCACAGGCAAACTAAGTGCAAAAATAGGGAAAAAGAGCCATGTTTGCTGATTCGGATGAACACCAGGATGAAGAGGAGGTTGCAGACTTGATAGGAGACCTAGTATTTGATGCAGATGTGGAGGATGAGGAGATTATGAGTGGAGATATAGGCACATCATTGGTTGTGCAGAGGTCTTGCCTAATGCCAAGGGTTGTCAATAAGGAATGGCTGCGAAATAATATCTTCCACTCTACCTGTACTATTATTATAGGTTTTTGATTGATGGGGGTAGCTGTGAGAATATAATATTAGCAGAAGCAGTTCAGAAATTGGGGATTATGACTGTCAAGTATCCTAAGCCATACAAATTGGCATGGTTAAAAAAAAGGGGTGAAGTAACAGTTTTGAAATATGCTTTAGTGTCCTTCTCCATTGGGGCAAAGTATAAGGATGATGTTTAGTGTGATGTGATAGCCATGGATCCATGTCATCTATTTTTGGGGCGACCATGGCAGTTTGATAGAGGCGTGATGCATGACAGAAAGGCTAATACCTATAGCTTTATGTTTAAAGGGACAAAAATAGTGCTTGTCCCTAAAAAGGACTTTGAACAATCTGCAACTATGCAGGGTGAAAACAAGAGCTATGTTAATTTATTAACCCTGTCCCAATTTGACAAAGTAGTACAACAATCTAAAATTATTTATGTCCTGTTCAGGAAGATGGTGGACATAGAGATGGTGGTTCCTAATGTAGTTTTACCACTTCTTGAAGAGTTCAGTGACTTGTTTCCAGAAGAACTGCCTAAAGGGTTACCTCCCATATGAGACATCCAACATCAGATTGACCTTGAACCAGGGGCAGCCTTGCCAAATCAACCACACTACCGGATAAGTCCTAGTGAGCATGAAGAACTGAGGAGACAAGTAGAAGAGTTGCTGGCCAAGGGGTACATTCATGAGAGCTTAAGCCCTTATGCTGTACTGGCCCTCCTAACACTAAAGAAGGATGGTTCTTAGCGGATATGCAGAGACAGTAGGGCCGTCAATAAAATAATGGTCAGGTATTATTTTCCTATTCCTAGACTGGATGACTTACTTGATAAGCTTAGTAGGGCCATGATTTTTACTAAATTTGATTTAAATAGTGGCTATCATCAAACTCAAATTTGAGCTGGCGATGAATGGAAAATAGCCTTTAAGACAAGAGAGGGGTTATATAAGTGGGTAGTGATGCCATTTGGGCTGTCAAACGCACCAAGCACTTTCATGCATGTTATGAACCAGCTTCTGAGGCCTTTCATTGGCAAGTGTGTTGTTGTGTATTTTGATGATATTCTGATTTATAGTGCTAACCCAGATGATCATTTGCATCAACTATGGGAGGTCCTAACTATGCTGCGTAGAGAGAAGTTTTACGCTGCAATTAAGAAGTGTGCATTTTTCACTTCTAAGGTGCTATTTCGTAGCTATGTTATTTCTCGAAAGGGATTGCAGGTGGACGAAACAAAGGTTGCGATTATGAAACATTGGTCAACACCTACCACCATAACCAAGGTGAGAAGTTTCCATGGATTGGCCTCATTTTACAGATGTTTTATTCCATATTTTAATAGTATTATAGTGCCTATCACTCATTGCATGAGGCAAGTTGGGAAGTTTACATGGACTGACGAGGCAGAAAAGGCATTTCAGTTGATTAAAATACGCCTTACCATAGCCCCTATCTTAGTGCTACCTAATTTTAATTAACCTTTTTAGCTACATTCAAACACTTTAAAAGTGGGAATTGGGGAAGTTTTAAGCCAAAACAGCAAACCAGTAATGTATTTCAATGAGAAGTTGATAGGGGCCAGGATGCGTTGTAGTACCTATGATGTCAAGTTCTATGCTATTGTGCAAGCTATTAAGCATTGGCATCATTATTTGTTTCAGAAAGAATTTATTATGTATACAAATCATGAGGCTTTGAAACATTTGCATCGGCAAGACAAGGTTTCTACTAGGCAAGCGAGTTGGGTGGCTTACCTTCAGAAATTCACTTTTGTTATGAAACATAAGTTAGGGGTTACCAACAAGGTTGCAGATGCATTGAGCAGGTGAAAGGCATTATTAACCCAAATGACCATTGAGGTACCAGGCTTTGAATCCTTTGCAGAATTACTTGAGACTGATCCATACTTTTCTGTTATTTTAGATAAAATTAAAACATGTGAGTGCATAGATTTCCTAGTGCATAATGGATTTTTGTTCAAGGGCAATCAGCTATATATCCCAGACTGTAGCTTGCATTTGAAGATTCTTCAGGAATTGCATGGTGAGGGACATGTCGGTCGGGATAGAATTGTGCAATTGGTTAAGGCTCGATATTTTTGGCTGACCATTCGCAAAGAAGTAGAAAAGATGGTGGAAAGGTTTCGGATTTGCCAAGTTTCCAAGGGAGCAGCATCTAACATAGGCCTTTACATGCCTCTGCCAATTCCTTCACAGCCTTGGGTGGAACTCAGCATCGATTTTGTGCTCGGACTACCACGCACACAGCGAGGTAATGATTCTCTCTTCGTGGTAGTTGATCGTTTCTCAAAAATGGTGCATTTTGTACCATGTAAGAAGATAATAGATGTTGTTCATGTAGCTCAATTATTCTTTAAAGAAATATACAGGATGCATGGTTTGCCTCTGTCTATTGTGTCGGATAGAGATACCAGGTTCCTTAGTCATTTTTGGTGTAGCTTGTGGAAGATGGTGCATACGCACTTGAATTTTAGTAGTGCCTATCATCCATAAACAGATGGAAAAATAGAAGTGGTGAACTGATCTTTGAGTAACTTACTGAGATGCTTAGTGGGTGAACATGTGAAGAGTTGGGATTATAAGCTATGTCAGGCAGGGTTCACCCATAATCATGCAGTCAATAAGGGTACAGGATTCAGCCCTTTTGTAGTGGTGTATTCGGTTGTGCCTCGAGGACCCCTGGATTTGATTCCTCTTCTAGAAAAGACGAAACTAGATGGTAAGGTAGCATGTTTTGTCAATGGGTTGTAGGACGTTCATCAGTCTGTCCATGACCACCTTGTGCAGGCTGCCTCCAAGAATAAATAGGCTATTGATAAGAAAAGGCAGCATGTCGAGTTTGACATGGGGGATTTTGTATGGGCTATTTTGACCAAAGATAGGTTTCCTGTAAGCGAATACAACAAGTTGTCTGCCAAGAAGATTGGACCGGTGGAGATTATCGAGAAGATTAATCCTAATGCCTACAGGTTGAAGTTACTTAGCCATGTTCAGACTGTGGATGTGTTCAATGTCAAGCACTTGGTTACTTTTGTAGGTGATTCATCCGACAAGTCAGATTCAAGGGTGAATTTTGTCCACCCTGGGGAGAATGATGTAGGCCGCATAGAGGAATAAGCCCTAAAATTTATGCAAAAATTTGACAAATTACAGTAGTGGTTTTGTAATTTTAGGCAAGTTCCAAGTATCAGATTTAGGTGATTCAAAAACCTATTTCATGTGGAAATGGGCCAGCGGTTCGAAGTCACTAGTTTTGCTTATGAGGTCCATTGCTTTTCAGCCAAATTCCATAATTTAAGTCCTTAAACGGACATTTTTTGCTATTTCCTATTTTTAGGATTTTATTTTCCTAATTTTTATTTAGGGTTTTTTCTAGAATTTACTATTTAAGCTTTCTTTGTTATTGTTGGACAGCAGTTTTATGATAATTTGAATTCTCTTTATTGTTACAAAATTTCTTGAAAATTTTAATGCCTATAGTTTAAATTGCTATAGAAGATCGATTATTGACAATCGTGTGCGATTCAACAATATTTGATTATTTAATCCACTCTTCCGCTACGTCATTGTGTAAGCTTTAGAAGTTTGGTGGATTAGGCTTTAAGAGTCTTCATCAGTTCAACCTTATTATGCTTGCTAAGAAATCTTTGCATCTTCTTAAAAATCCATATTCCCTAGTTGCTCGTGTTTTAAAAGCTAGATATTTTAAAAATTCTAGTTTTTTGAAAGCTAAGATTTGGAGTAACCCCAGTTATCTTTGGTGGAGTCTTATGGCAAGTCAGTATATTCTTCAAATAGGTGCTCATAAAAGGTTGGGTGATGGTATAAGTACTTTATTTGGGGTGATCCTTGGCTTTATTTTGCTGATTCAGGTCTCATCTCTACTCTTTGTCTGGATAGTCTTACTTATGCTAAGGTTGCTAGCCTATTCTATCCAAGTACTGGGAAATGGGATGTTGATCTTATTAAAGATTTATTTTCTTCCAATATTCTTAAAATTTCAATCAATAACCGTTTGGGGGATGATAGTTGGGTTTGGAGTGCTAATTTGAAAGGTTGTTTTTCTGTTAGAAGTTGTTACTAGGTAATTTCTAGTACTTTTGATGTAGTTCCTTCTAAGGTGTGGAATTTCATTTAGAAGTTAAAAGTTCTTGGGAAGATAAAGAATTTTTTATGGTGAGGTTCTCATAATTTCTTGTTGATGAAAATTGCTTTGCCTTCTAAACAGGTGCATATCAATGCAGTTTTTCCCGTGTGTGATTATTTTCCTGAAATGATTGTACACGTTCTATTTTTATGTCTTTCTGCTTTGAATTGTTGGACTCCTATTAGATTAACATTGCTTTTGATTCCATTTTGTCTTTTTGGAGTGCCTTGATGTTCTATTTTCTCAGCTCTCCTTGGAAGATTTGACTACTGTTGCTGCTATTATTTATGGTTTATGGTTGAATAGAAATGATAAGGTGTGGAAAGGTTTCTTTTTATTTTTAACTCAAATCCTTAATAGAGCTGGTCATTCTATTTCTAATTTCCAATCTGTTCAAAGGGTATCTTCAGAGTTTATTAAGCAATCAACTATCTAGATGAAGGAGATCTAATATGGTCCAAACCAATGTTGATACAGGCCGCATAAAGGAACAAGCCCTAAAATTTATGCGAAAATTTGACAATTTACAGTAGTGGCAGTTTGTAATTTTAGGCAAGTTCCAAGTCTCGGATTTGGGAGATTCAAAAGCCTATTTCATATGGAAATGGGCCAGCGGTTTGAAGTCACTAGCTTTGCTCATGAGATCCATCGCTTTTCGGCCAAATTCTATCATTTAGGTCATTAAACGGGCATTTTTTTGTTATTTCCTATTTTTAGGATTTTATTTTCCTAATTCTTATTTAGGGTTTTTCTAGAATTTACTATTTAAGCTTTCCTTATTATTATTGGACAACAGTTTTTATGATAATTTGAATTCTTTTTATTCTTCCAAAATTTCTTGAAAATTTTAATGCCTATAGTCTAAACTACTATAGAAGACCGTTTATTGGCAGTCATGCACGATTCAATAATATTCGATTGTTTAATCCACTCTTCCACTATGTTAGTTTGGTATCAGAGCTATGCTCCTCAGACCAGATGTCTTGCAGAAGACAGCAACAGCAACCACAACTACAACATGTAGAAGAGGTTTATGAGTGTGATGATCTACATCGTATCAAGTAGAGAATGGACCAGATGGATCAATGGATTGACACTCTTGTGGAATAACTCACGACAAGGATAGATGAGTTATTATTAGTCAATCGAAATAAAGAGTAGCGGGAGCAGTCGAATCAGTATCTGAGACGGAACCCTAATGTTGATGACCGAAGGAATCCTTTTGCTAAAGGAAACGATGATGAAGATGATGATGGTGATGGGTGTTATGAGAATCCCCATAGATGACAACAGTAACATGTAAAGGTTGATGACAGGCAACGATGGGAAGTGGGTATACGAACTGAAATACTTAAATTTCATGGTATCCTACAACCTGAAGAGTTCTTTGATTGAGTGGCTGCAGTAGAGGAGGTAATTGATTTTAAAAGGGTGCCAGAAAATCATCAAGTACCATTAGTGGCAATAAGGTTCAGAGATAGAGCCATGGCTTGGTGGCAGCAAACCAAACAGACTCGAGTCCGGTTGGGGAAGTCCAAAATTACGACTTGGGAGAAGATGAAGAAACAATTATGTGCTACATTCCTGCCTTATAATTATCAACGTCTACTGTATCAAAGGTTGTAGAATTTAAGGCAAGGAGCCTATTCAGTTGATGATTATACAACTAAATTTTATCAATTCATCACTCGGAATAAGGTGCACGAGACAGAGAAACAATTGGTGGTGAGGTATTTTGGGGGCCTAAGGGAGCAAATCAAGGATATGATGAACATGTTTGATCCTATGTCTATTTTCGTAGCACACCAATGGACCTTGCAGATTGAGAGGAGGCATTTTGGTGGTTTTGTACAGAATATGGGGCAGGGAAGCACGGGAGGAGAACCTGGTGCAAGTCATCCAAATGGTGGCGTGACCACTGGGCTACCAGTAAACCAGTAGTGGCACCAAGGCCAAACAGTATTAAGTGCTTTTCATGTGGTGAGATAGGGCACAGGCAGACTGAGTGCAGAAATAGGGAAAAAAGAGCCATGTTTGTTAATTTGAATGAACACTAGGATGAAGAGGACGTTGTAGACTTTATAGGAGACCCAGTATTTGATGCAGATGTAGGGGATGAGGAGATTGTGATTGGAGATGTAGGCACAACATTGGTTGTATGTAGATCCTGCCTAACACCAAGGGCTGTGGATGAGGAATGGCTGCGAAATAATATCTTCCACTCTACCCGCACTATTAAAGAGAAAATTTATAGGTTTTTGATTGATGGGGGTAGCTATGAGAACATAATATCAGCAGAAGCAATTCAGAAATTAGGAATTATGACTATCAAGCATCCTAAGCCATACAAATTAACATGTTTAAAGAAAAGGGATGAAGTAATAGTTTCAAAACATGCCTTAGTGTCCTTCTCCATTGGGGCAAAGTATAAGGATGATGTTTGGTGTGATGTGATATCCATGGATGCATGTCAACTGTTGTTGGGTCGACCGTGGCAATTTGATAGAGGCGTGATGCATGACGGAAAGGCTAATACCTACAGCTTCATGTTTAAAGGGACAAAAATAGTGCTTGTCCCTAAAAAAGACTCTGAACAATCTGCAACTGTGCAGGGCGAAAACAAGAACTATGTTAATTTATTAACCTTGTCCCAATTTGACAAAGTAGTGTAGCAATCTGAAATTATCTATGTCATGTTTGGGAAGATGGTGGACGGAGAGATGGTGGTTCCTAATGAAGTTTTACCACTTCTGGAAGAGTTCAGTGACTTGTTTCCAGAAGAACTACCTGAAGGGTTATCTCCCATACGAGACATCCAACATCAGATTGACCTTGAACTAGGGGCAGCCTTGCCAAATCAACCGCACTACTGGATGAGTCCCTATGACCATAAAGAACTGAGGAGACAAGTAGAAGAGCTACTAGCCAAGGGATACATTTGTGAGAGCTTGAGCCCTTGTGCTATACCGACCCTCCTAACACCAAAGAAGGATGGTTCTTGGTGGATGTGCATAAACAGTCATGCCATCAATAAAATAACGGTCATGTATCATTTTCCTATTACTAGACTAGATGACTTACTTGATCAGCTTAGTGGGGCCACGATTTTTACTAAACTTGATTTAAAGAGTGGCTATCATCAAATTCAAATTTGAGCTAGCAATGAATGGAAAACAACCTTCAAGACAAGAGAGGGTTTGTATGAGTGGGTAGCGATGCCATTTGGGCTGTCAAACGCACCAAGCACTTTCATGCGTGTTATAAACTAGCTTCTGAGGCCTTTCATTGGCAAGTGTGTTTTTGTGTATTTTGATAATATTTTGATTTATAGTGCTCACCCGAATGATCATTTGCATCAACTACGGGAGGTCCCAACTGTGCTGCATAAGGAGAAGTTTTACGCTGTAGTTAAGAAGTGTGCATTTTTCACTTCTAAGGTGTTATTTCTTGGCTATATTGTTTTTGGAAAGGGATTACAGGTGGAAGAAACAAAGGTTCAGGCTATGAAACATTGGCCAACACCTACCACAATAACTGAGGTGAGAAGTTTCCATAGACTAGCTTCATTTTACAAACGTTTTATTCCATAATTTAGTAGTATTATGGTGCCTATCACTGATTGCATGAGGCAAGTTGGGAAGTTTGTATGGACTGATGAGGCAGAAAAGGCATTTCAGTTGATTAAAATACGCCTTACCACAACCGCTATCTTAGTGCTGCCTAATTTTAATCAACCTTTTGAGCTACATTCAAACACTTCAAAAGTGGGAATTCAGGCTATTTTAAGCCAAAACAACAGACTGGTAGTGTATTTCAGTGAGAAATTGACAAGGGCCAGGATGCACTATAGTACCTATGACGTCGAGTTCTATACTGTTGTGCAAGCTATTAAGCATTGGCATTATTATTTGTTTCAAAAAGAATTTATTCTGTATACAGATTATGAGGCTTTAAAACATTTGCATCGGCAAGACAAGGTTTCTACTAGGCATGCGAGTTGGGTGGCTTACCTTCAGAAATTCACTTTTGTTGTGAAACACAAGTCAGGGGTTACCAACAAGGTGGCAGATGCATTAAGCAAGTGAAAGGCATTATTAACCCAAATGACCATTGAGGTACCAGGCTTTGAATCCTTTGTAGAATTACTTGAGACTGATCCATATTGTTCTGTTATTTTAGATAAAATTAAAATAGGTGAGCGCACAGATTTCCTAGTGCATAATGGATTTATGTTTAAGGGCAATCAGCTATGTATCCTAGATTGTAGCTTGTGTTTGAAGATTCTTCAGGAATTGCATAGTGAGGGACATGTCGATCAGGACAGAACTGTGCAATTGGTTAAGGCTCGATATTTTTGGCCTACCATTCGCAAAGAAGTAGAAAACCTAATGGAAAGGTGTCGAATTTGCCAGGTTTCTAAGGGAGCAGCATCTAACGCAGGCCTTTACATGCCTCTGCCAGTTCCTTCACATCCTTGGGTGGAACTCAACATGGATTTTTTGCAACCCTAATTTAAATGTCTATAAATATGTTATATTCTCTAAGGTTTTATATACTCTCATTATTTATGTTACAATCACTTGGGCAAGATAACTGCGTAGGTGAGTCCGATTGCGTACAAGTGGTCTAGGCAATTAATCATCCAGATTATAGGTTCCATGTTGGTTTAGTTATAGATGATTGTGTTGGGTTGTTAAAACACTTTAGGAATGTGCATCTTCATTTTATTCGTAGGTCAGCAAATTTTGTAGCCCATGCTTGTGCTCAGGCTACTTCAATTGCAAATTATGTTCAGGAGTGGGATTCTCCTCCTATTTTTCTTATTCTTATTCTAGCCCCTGAGAGCTTAGTTTAATAAAGCTGAGATTTCTTCTAAAAATACAATTATATATATATATATATATATATATATATATATATATATATATAAATGCATAATCTTTTTTCTTTTCTGAAGTTACTACTAAATATGATTAGCACATTATATTACAATTGTCAGTATCAATGTTCATTAAACCAAGTATGTATCCTGTTAAAACAATTAGGCTAAGTTAATAATTTTTTTTTTTTGAAATTTTCTAAGAAAAGACACATTATTTTTAAAAAAAATAATTTAGCCCAAATATTTAATCTTGGATATTCATACTGAAATTTTTAACCGTTAAACTAGAATCCCTTATTAAAACCCCAAATATTTAAATTAAAATGATCACTTGTCATTTAAATTTAAATTATCCCAAATATTTTCACTTATTATACAAACTTGAAGATATGCATGTTCATGTTAGTAAAGGAACCACCACTCTCAAGACCATTGCCAATGAACTAAATGCTTTATCAGGTCCTACTCTAAATATTCATCTTGCACCAAACATACATGAACTCGATGATCTATAGCTAATGAATCTTTTATTTTTTAATTTGTTTAGGAGTTAGGATACCTTTAACCCCTTATGCACTGGTATCAGCAGGATGGTTGAGCTTAATTCTTCTTTTTATTATTTCAATTTCAACTTTCTACACAGGGATATTGATCAAAAGAAGCATGGAGGTTGATTCAAAAATAAAAAATTATCTTGATATAAAAGAGTCGGCATTTGGTAACAAAGGAAGAATATTCATACAAATTTTGAGCAATTCTTAATTGCAATAGGGTTCTTGATCCTTGAAGGAGATAACTTGCAAAACATGTTCCATAATGTGCATATTGAAGTTGCATGTGTGGAGGACTAATTTGTAGTATACTTATTTTTATTGTGATAAGGAAAATTTAATACATAAATACTTGCACACACTCACACACTAATAACACTTACATAAGTGTTTGTACACTCAAAGACATCACAACACACCACAACACACTAACTCTCACACCACACACATTTGTAAACAAGGATGGGAATATTTATAGTGAGGATTGGGTATTATTCCCACCTCCTCACTTGCACCTCCATAAGAAGCCTTATCTTCTCTTATTCTTTCTTATTCTTATCTTTTCTTATGTTCTTATCTTCTCTACATACTTACTACAACATGTTAGATTACACAACACAACTGTATCTTATTCTAGCTTATTCTAGAAAGGTAAAGAGAGAGAGTAAGTTGGTGAACATGCTTAATACTCCTCCTCCTTAACAACTAGTCTCTCTTAATATATGTTTGCTTACTACACCAAGTTGCCTTTTAAAATCTTTGAACTTTCCACCATTAAGATCTTTAGTGAATATGTCTATAACTTGGTCTTCAGTCTTGACATACTTCATCTTTTTCTCTCCATATAGGAATTTTCCTAGCACAAAGTGATAGTGTACCTTCACATGTTTAGTTCTTACATGGAACACTGGATGTTTAGTCAAGTGTATTGTTGACTGATTAACACAGTGCAGTTGTACCATGTGCTTAACTAGTTAATGGTGATCCTTTATTAATTGCATTAACCACATGCATTCTTGTGTTGTTGTAGCTAATGCTTGATACTCTGACTTGGTACTCGATAATGACATCGTTGGTTGCCTTTTACTACACTAAGAGATAGGTCTTAATCCAAGACTGAACATATAACTTGTAGTCGAGTGCCTTGTATCATGATCTCTAGCATAATCAACATCACAGTATCCAACCATCTCACTTGCTCCACCCTTTTTGTATAATATACCATAGTCAATGGTTCCTTTGATATATTGCTAAATTCTTCGCACAACTTCTATATAAGGCTTCTTTGGATTTTACATAAATTGACTTAATAAACTCACTGCATATGCTATATCTAGCCTCATAAGAGTGAGATAGATTAAGCTGCTAACTAGTTATATGTACATTATAGAATCCTCCAAGACCTTTCCTTCAACAAAGCATAGCTTTGTTATTAACCTCCACCGGTGTTGAAATAAGCTTGCACTCTAGCATTCCATACTTCTCTAAAAGGTCTCTAGTATACTTTCATTGACATAAAAAGATACCATCCTTCACTCGTTCGACTTTAAGACTAATAAAATGCTTTAACTCTCCTAATGCTTTCATTTAGAAGCGTATTGATAAGTTAGCCTGAATTTGATGAATCTCGGCTGTGTCGTCTCTAATGATGATCAAATTGTTAGTGATATGCACTAAGTCAATCATGTATGACTATGTTTTGACTTTATCATTTTATTTAATAAAGAGGCATTTTTCATTATCATTTTATGTTATGATAATTACTTGAATAGTCAATTCTTACTAAGGTCATCAAGTATGTGATACGGGGCAAGTCTTAAAGTTATTGGAATGGGTCTACGGAACGATAGATATAATACATACGTTTTCATTATTATTATTATTATTATTATTATTATTATTATTATTATTATTATTATTATTATTATTATTATTATTATTATTATTATTATTATTATTCTTATTATTATTGTTATTATTATTGTTATTATTATTGTTATTATTATTATTATTATTATTATTTTATTTTTATTATTATTACTATTACTATTACTATTACTATTACTATTACTATTATTATTATTATTATTATTATTATTATTATTATTATTATTATTACTATTATTATTATTATTAGGATTTGATTTTTATTTTAATTTAGTATTGATTAGAAATTGACCTTACTATATTGTTAGGGATTTGATTTCCTACCTTAGTTAGAAATTGACTTTCCTATATTGTTAGGGATTTGATTTTCTATCTTACTTAGAATTATTTTTATTTTATCTCTTAATTAAAATTAGGGTTAGGGTTGGCAGGTTTATGCCACCTTATAAATATGTAAGCCTTAGGGCTATATAAGACAGTTTTTATTGAGTTGATTATTCAAAATTATTATTTTCCCAAATTCAGTATTCTTGTGAATCAATGAATTCTTGGATGCCTATTTCATGGTATTTGTGCGCAAATCAATAGGCTATAAAAGATTAGTGTTCGATAGTCATGCACAATTCAAGAACATTAATTTATTATTACTAATCCACCCTTCCACTACATCAATATGTGACTTGATAGTAAAACCCTTATATTAAATATAAGTTATATTCAATTATCCTTAGTCATAACAATGTATTATGGCTAGTATGGTGTTAATTGATGATTATGTTTTACTAATAATGAATATGAGATATTAAGTCAACTTATAGGTACTTATTTGAGAAATAAAGTGTTGGATTAACCCATCATGAGAATACTACATAGATAATTGTCATAAGTAATTCTCATCATAGTAATATTGGCTTAGTCCTTTAACCTTGAAATCACTATGGATTTCTATATAACTATTTTATATTTTGACATAATCTTACATTATCTTTAATTGGATGATAAAATAGGTTGTTGTTGGGTATAAAATGAGTTATGTGTGGAATGTAAGTGATTGAGAAGGAATTTGTCCCTTATTTAATATGAGTAAGATATCTATAGGCCCCTTGATAAGATAAATTGAGGAAAATGCATGGTCATGCTAAAGTAAATTGATAAAGAGTTATCATTCTCAGTCTACTTGGAATCATGAAATTATATGATTGAATTCTATAAGGATGACATAATCTATGCCTTTTATTCAATCAAGATATCATGTGACAAAGGGACTAGAATATTCACAATATGTTAGGTTATGTTAGATTATTGACTTCACATGACTTAAGTAGTCATAATGCCTTGCTAAAGGCCACTTATGACTTATAGGCCTAAATAGAGATTTAAGGCCCACTGCCAATGTCATGTGAACTTACAGGGTCACACACTTTAAAAAAGCCTAAAATGAATATGGGTTTAACAAGCTCAAATAAGCTCTGTGGAAATAAATAAATAAAATATTTATTTATTTATTATTTATTTAAGGTAAAGGTTATCTTAAATAAATAGAATATTATTTCTAATTTAATTTTAAATAAAATCAGAATAAGAATAAGTGAGAAATTACCAAAAGGTTGGTTGGCAAGTGAAACCCTAATTTAAATGTCTACAAATATGTTATATTCTCTAAGGTTTTATAGACTCTCATTATTCTGCCACCAAATTCGTTTTCTCTCTTTTAGAAAATAAAACACATAGTACTTTTTAATTCTTGATTTGTGAGAAATCAAGAGAAGGGGCTAGCACATAAATATTCATTTTCAAAATCAAGGGTTGTTCGTGTGGACACTTATGGAGGATGGATTCTTTTGGAAACATCTCAAATCTGAACTGCTAAATTAAAAGCTCAAGGTAGGGTGTTACTGGAGTGAACCTCCTCTCTTCTTTCCAGATTTCTTGCATCTTCTGCGTTTGTGGTAAGAAACTGAAAACCTTAGATTTAATTAATTAATCGAATTACTTGGATCCGGGTTCGGGTTTATGATTCAAATTTTATTTTTTCACTGCGTATGGAATCACGAATCCCAACATAAATAATCTACACATGCAAGTATTATTGCTAGCTTTCCATCTCATGCTCTCATAAATAAACTAAAGTCTACTGATCTCATTGTGTAGTCACTTCAAATTAGGAACTCTGCTATGTTCACGTACCATTCTATTGGTGCTTGCTTCAGTCCATAGAGTGCCTTCTTGAGCTTGCATATATAACCTAGGGAGGTCTTACTTTTAAACCCCTATGGCTACTCCATGTATATTTATTGATCTAGCTCTCCATCTAGGAAAGCATTCTTCACATCCATTTTCCAAAGTTTTCAATTCTTACAAGCAGCTAAGGCTAGTAGAACACATACCGTTGTAATCTTTGCCACTGGGCTGAAAGTCTCTTTATAGTCCAATCCATAGTTCTATGAGAATCCCTGAGCCACTAAATGAGCCTTGTACCTCTCAATCGATCCATCAGGACAAGTCTTTATTTTACAAACCTATTTGCAAGATTTGGGTTTTACATCTTTAGGCTTTGGCACTAGATCCCATTACCCATTTTTCTTTAAGGCATCTATTTCTTTTTCCATAGCCTTCCTCTATTCCTTGCTTGAGGATGCTTCCATGTATGTTGTAGGCTCTTTTGCATTATCTTCTTCAATAAGTGTTGTATTAGCATATTTGGGATTCTTTTTAATTTTCCTTGATGTTCTTCTCAGATATGGCCTTTATTCTACTACACCTTCATCCTATAAAATCTCTTTAAGTTGGCTTGGTCGTGCTTCTTCTAATGTCTGCGGATGCACTCCTGTGCACCATGGGGATTTTGGCTTTGCAAGTGACTTATCCTTAATTGCTTCTTTTTTTGGTTCCTCTTCTTGAGTGATTTCTTCAACTTCCTTCATTACATTATCTTGTTCAATTCTCTCATGTAACTTCTCCTCAATTTCTTTTGAGTTTGGTAGAACTACTTCTTAAGGGGACCACCAGGAAGAAGCTTCATTAAATATCATATTTCTTGATGTGTGTCATCATCCAATTATAGGATCACAACACTTCCACCCTTTTCTTTGATCATCATAACCCACAAAGATACACATTATTACTTTCATATCAAACTTTCTTCGTAAATGATCTAGTATAAAAACATAGCATACACAACCAAAAACTCTAAAAAGACTTACAATGGGTTTTATATTCCTTAGCTTTTCGAAGGGTGAGATGGATCCAAGTGGAGATTGTGGTAACCTATTAATCATATGTGCAATTGTCTTCATGCATTCCCCCCAAAATTGAGGTGGTACATTCTTTGTATGTAGCATACTTCTGTATATCTATGCAGGATGTCTATTCTTCCTTTTTACTACTCCATTCTATTATGGCATATTAGGACAAGTCAGTTCTCATTGTATCTTGCAATCTTATAGGAACTTTAAGAAGTCATATGAAGTATATTCACCCCTATTGTTAGTACGAAGGCAACAAATCCTTCAATCAACCTCTTTTTCAATTATCTCCTTAATCTCTTTAAACTTGCTTGAAGCTTCAGATTTCTCCTTCATAAATTACACCCACACATATCTTGAGAAGTAATCGATGAAAGTTATTAGATATCGAAAGCCACTTATAGATGGTTGCCTCATAGGGCTAAACATATCTGAGTGAATCAGTTTAAGAGGCTCCTTACATGGTACTGAGAATCTTCATATGGGATTTGATGTGCTTTTCCATACTAGCACCCTACACATACAATGTCCTCTCAAACATTAAGTTGAGGAAGTCCTTTGAGCGTAGAATTTTTCATCATCACCTTTAACTTATAATAGTTCACATGTCCCAGGCATGCATGCCATAGGTCAATTGTCTCATTCCTTCTAGTCTTGTCTACATAAGCCGTTTATGCTGACATCATGTAGACAGACTCTAACTTTTGTCCCTTCATAATTGGTGTGCCTATAACTTTTAGACTTCGATAAACATTTACATCTTCAGGCCCGAACAACACATAGTTCCCCGAGGATGTCGATCGTGGCACTGATATTATATTCTTCTTCATCCAAGGTACATAGAATACATTATTCAACTACACTCATCTCACATTATATCAAGGCACTACCATTATCTTGCCAATATGAGTAATGGGTAGCCTTGAGTTATTTGTTATGACAACAACTCACTCCCCCTTATATTTTGACATGCTTAAAATTTTTTCTTTATCTCCTATCATATGGTTAGAGCACCCAGAATCTACTATCCAATTATCATTATAGTTTATGAATTCATCACTTACAATGACAAGTGCTTGCTCCTCTTTTGACTCAAGTGTGATGGATGGTGTAGCCTCACCAAACTTGCTTATGATTGGCTCTACAATGGCACATAAAGCTTAAAAATCCCATTCATCTTATTTTTAACTCATGACTAGGAGGACATTGCAATATTTGATTATGCTCTCCTATATTGACAATCTTGAGCATAGTAGCCTCATTTCCCACAGTTGTAACACTGGTCATTCTTATGGCGACTTGCTTTGTCCTCTAATTGGTGGTTATAATGAGTTCCCCCTCATTGCCAACTCTTTCCTTGTTGATGTTTCTATCATCCTTCCTGCTTCAGTTTGCCTCTAATATTTATTCTCATAGCCTTCCAATCATTACCCCTTTTATTGCTAAAAAGGGCTTTCTTATCTTCTTTGATTGTGACTTTAACCATTTGTTTGTTTAAAGCCTCTTGATTAGCCAATACATTCTCTAACTCATTTAGAGTTGGCTCCTTAGCCCATCCATGAGTTTCTGTAACAAGTGCATTAAACTCGGAATGCAACCTATGGATTATAGTCCTCCTCATCCTTGTCTCCATAATTTGATTTTGAGGATCTTATTTTGAAATTTCTTAACATAAAGCTTTAACTTTAATGAAGTATTCATGTATTGCTATGAGATTGATAATAACTCATTCTCAAGTTGTTGGAGCCTGACATTATCTATTTGAGCAAATAATCCAACAAGAGTATCCCATGCCTCTTTAGGTGTCTTTGCTTCCTTGATGTGTTGCAAAAATCATCCTCCACTGATATAGACAAAGCATACATTGCTTTTCTGGCCCTAATCTTCCACTTCTTAAGATCATCTTTACTTATTGGAGGTGAGGTCTCACTGCCTCTAACAATCTCCCACAAATTTAATCGAGCAAGTAGAATTGCATACAAGTACTCCAAGTGCTATAATTATTATTATTAAGTTTTCCAAGACTACTTACCGATGTAGTCATGTCCACCATCGTGACTTGATTTATTAACTCTAATTAACCAAGTAAGGTTGTAACTAGACCAACGAACTTTACAGTCCTAGACTGCACACTAGCAACACCTTGACGTAACATGATCCTTAATCGCTTGCTCCAAATGCACTTGGTAGTCAATCCCCAACCGCCTGCTCTGATACCACTTGTAGAATATGTGGAGGACTAATTTGTAATAGAAAAATTTTTATTATGACAAGGAAAATTTAATACAAAAATACTTGTACACACTCACACACTAATGACACTCAAAGATATCACAACACACTAACTCTCACACCACACACATTTATAAATAAGGATGGGGGTATTTATAGGTAAGGGTTGGGTATTATTCCCACCCCCTCACTTACCCGTCCATAAGAAGCCTTATCTTCTCTTATCCTTATCTTTTCTTATCTTCTTATCTTCTCTATATACTTACTATAACATGTTAAATTACACCACACAACTCTATCTTATTCTAGAAAGGTAAAGAGAGAGAGTAAGTTGGTGAACTTGCTTAATACTTATTGGTGGAAGACAATGTTTTGTTCTACTTGTAGCATTGATTATCTTGCCTACTGTTTGGTTAAATGATTTTAGTGTCCTGGCTTAATGCAAAACAAAAAAAAAATGGCAATTTTAATATTATTGCAGAACAAAAAAAAATTTTGTTGGTAATTTTTATATTATCTCTAATATTAATTAAAATTTATTTTTAAAAAATTTTAATTTTTTAACAATTAATTTAAATTAAATAGAATTTAAAATTTAAAATGCACTAGACGAACCCGTCATGCAATGATTTAAATATTTATAGCTAGTAAATATTTTTTTTTTTTGCTAATTGCCCCCAATATTAATTAAATTTGTTTTTTTCAAAATTTTAATTTTAAAAATTAATTAAATTGATGGAATTTAAAACTTAAAATGTACTAGGTGAACCCATCAAATAAATATTTAAATACCTGTAACTTATAAATAATTTTTTTAATAATGTAGTTATAAAAAATAAGAGCGAAAAGGTAGCTTCTCACAACTTATTATTTCTTGTCGCGACATTATCTTTTTTTAAATACATGTTTGCTATTTTCAAAATACATATTAATTATTTTTAAAAACAAAATATATCAATAAGTGATAGTTTTTATGAGTAATTCAAATAGTAAAAGGTAGCCATCTCTATTAAGTGGCATCATCTACTTGCCAGATCTATAAATCATATCCATAGTTTTCCTTTTCCGTTTAGTAGAATCTATAGTAAATTTATCTAATTTAATTTATTGATGAATAATTTTAACTAATAAATTATATTCTTGAAATGTATTTAGATATGGTTTAAATTTGTCTATAGTTGGTTTACAATAAATGAATCGAATTCAGACTACTTAAAATTTAATTAACTTAATTATGCATATCTAGGGTTTAAATACTCTAAATGATTCAATCTATATGTGCACATGGTGTTTGTCTATTTGACAGTAACTTTTAATTTTAATTTTTTGATATTATACATTACATAGTTCCTCAAGAAAAATAAACAAACAAATTGGATTTCCGCTATTTTACTTTAACATGTTGGATTAAGAAAGATAACTGCTCTAAAAAAATTACTATATGCATATGTTTTACAATTTGTCATGAAATTATGATCTCGTCTCGTGCATGCATTTACAATTATCCTTCTCATCCATCGAATACACAATGGCAAGACATCGTTCACGATTTTGTGTTTGACATTTGTCAATGTACAGGCGTTGGTTCCTGTATATTTCAGAAAGTCTTAAAAAACCCATGTTGGCCGTGCACTAGATCATCTTGACTGCTAACTTATAAGTATTATCCACACCATTTCTGAAAAAAAGATCCGCCACAAAATGCGAGTAACTTCTCCAATTTTTAAAGTTACAATATGCTTTCTCTATTTGTTTCTTCTCATAGCTTAATTAGTGGCATGTGTCACGTTACTTTTGTTAACTCCCACACTTATCCACATGCAATCTAACAAACTTCGTCTAACCCACGTAAGGATACAAGTTTAAAATTGTGTTTTCACTTTCCAGAAGCTAGCAAATCCAACTACCAAAATGAGTATAAAAAACATTTTTGATATTTTTAAAATACATAACCATAAATTTAAAATTTTTGGTCAAAATTGTATTTAATGAAGACTATAATTTTTTCTGATCAATTTAATATCATTGTATATATAACAGCTCAAATTCAAGTGTTCGATTAAACAATAACAGCCCTTATGATTGTAAATAATTTTTTAATGCATAAATATTTATATTTCATTAAATAATATATCATATTTGTCTAAATTTGCTAGCCGCGGTAGCATTTCTTTCAGTAGCCAATGACATCGAGCAAAAATTTTAATGAGGGAACAAAATTTAATGTCATCATGTCCAAGTGAATTCATTTTTGGCAAAGTAAAATATAAAAAAATCATAATATTTATATATAGATTTACAACTATATTTTTATATTAATTTTTTTCTTACATGTCTTATGTGATAGTTGGAGGTACATGATTATGACAAATTATGTGATGATTTTTATCGCAATACTATGATAAATAATGTTCTAAATTCAAGTATTGTATATGAAAAAAATATACTGAAAATTTTTTTTCGTATAAGATCTTTTAAACTAGATCCATATTATTGAAAACGGAAGAAAATTTGACCAAAAATAAATTATATGATTATTGTAGTGGCTGCATTTACAATGATACATACAACAATTAAAAATAGCAATCAAATTGGAATTGCCTCTATAATATTGGAGTTATGAATTGCCTCTTTACCCGCTATTATATGATAAAGAATCTGATTTAATGATATTTACACAGTTGCATGAATGTAGAGAAATTATTAAGTGAAACCGATATTTCAATTCAACATACTTAGGATTGGCACTGGTGTAATGCCGATCAGTATTGTACAATGCCGGTCGGCATTGCACAGTACCGATGGGCAATAATTTCATTTTTTTATTTTTTCGCATATTTTTTTTAATTTTTATCGATGTTTTCAGTATTTTAATAAGTTAAAAATTCAAATTTTATCCTTATGATTATCTGATAAGGTTTTTTTTAAAACGTAGAAGGCTTTTTTTGAAATCAAAATAAATGCTATCTGATCTTATCAAATAGGTCTATTCCTCATCTGGAGGAAGTTCAGTACGCACAGACTCTGCATTTAAAAGTAGAGTCTGCATGCGTGCGAAAAAAGAAGGTTTTTTTTTACTAGAGAGGCTTGGTTGGGAGGTTTTTTTTTGGCCAGAGGATTTTTTACAGACGGAAAAAAAACTTTGATTTCTTCTATTCTTTAAAAAATCCTAATTTTTGCAGTTCATTTGAGGAAGACGATTGTAATATCCCGTGTTTTTTTAAATATTTTAATATTGTATCGGGATATACAGTGTTAATAATTTTTGTACATGTTTAGTGATATTTTATGAGTTGTTATTTAATTAAAGCTTATTTTAATTATTTTATGTTATTTTAAACACTTTACGTAAAATTTTCCCGGGACTTGCATTTTCGAAAAAATTGACACGTAAATTATTTATTATTAATTATTTTAAATAGATTTCCGGACTTTCATGAGCTCATATATATTTTTAAAGTACTAAATAATGTATATATGTGTATTTATTTATTTAACTAGGGTTTAATTAATTACCCTAATATTTTATTATTTATTAATTAGTTTTAATATTATTTAATTATTTTTAGTGTAAAAATTATTAAAAATATTAAATTATATATGTGTGGTGTATATTTAATGTGTGTGAGTTTATATTATTTTAATATATAGTGTAAAAGTATATATATATACATATACATTTAATATTAAACAAAAATATAAAGTTTGATTAATTTACGGTTTTGCCATTCTCCCCTCTTCTCCCTCCCGATCGCTCCCATCACCGTTCCACCGCCTGCCATCCCATTTTCTCATCGTCGGTGTGCCACCTCCTTCCTCCAGCTTTTCCGCCGCCAGCAGAGTCCATTTCCGGCGTCGGAGGAGCTTGATATCGCTAGAAAGACGAATTCATTCTCACCGTCGTTCACGGCGTTTCCGGCCACCATTTTCGACACCGCCAGTCTCTTTCTTCTCCTTGAGCATGGATGAGTGTGATTCCAAGCTTTGTTTCACTTAAAATGGTCTTGATTTGCTTAGGTTTCGATTTTGGTAATTCGGCCATTTTAGGGTTCTTGATTTTTTTGAACTTCGAATTGATTGATTCATGAGAAATTCCTCCAAAAATGTTGTTCCCCTTAGCTTAATCTACATGTGTGAATTTTTGTAGAATTTTTGAAAATTATTTTGATTTTTGGGTATTTTTGAATATTTTATTATTATTTTCTAATTTTAGAAAATTAATTAAATAAATTATGAAATTGTGTTTTATAATAAATATAGGTGTTGAAATGAATTTTATAAATTTATTTGAAATTTTTATGAATTTATATGTATTTATTTTGAATTTGTTTAGGTTTACGTAATTTTGGAAAATTAGGTTAATTGTGTTTTTAATTGAAATTAATTAGTTAATTGAGTTTAATTATTGATATTATTGATAAATATGTTGATAAAATTAATTTTGTGCAATTATATTATTTTTGGTGAATTTTTGGAGTAATTTTAGTATATTTATATATATAGGGGTATTTTGGTAATTTTATCCTAAATTGACTAAAAATGTAATTAAATTGGTTTTAATAGTTATTTAAGGTATAAAAATGATTTTTACAAATTATTTAGTATTTTTAATTAATTAAAACTATTTTTCTTGAATTATTTTCAAATTATATATATAATGTACGATTTTTCTAAATAAATGAGTTTTATTGATTTTTAATTTGTTTTAGGGCTAATCACGTAATTTTTACTTATAAAATATATTTTTGGATATAAGGGTATTTTCGGTATTTTTATATTGTTCTATGAATTATGGACCCTGATCGGTAGATTGTAGTTTAGAGTCCGACAGAGGGGTTGTGGATGTAATTCTGTGTCTATTTTTCGAAGTGTGTTTCTTTGCAGGGCCGGCTCTACTCATTGAGTAGAGAGATGTCCGTTTTACAGGGGAGGTTCTGTCGGATTTTTGGTAGAATTCTCGTAAAACGTGATGTCCGATCAAACCCTAATTCTGATATCTGTTATTTTTGTATGTTTAGTTACGCCGAGACCGAGGCCTAGTGGACCAGGCCCATCGGACCCATCTCGAGGAGCGCACTAAGTGTGAGTTACTATTCTATATATATATGCTTTATAGTGCATGATTTAGAAATATATGTTTTATTTTGATTAATTATGCATAAATAATTCAATTAGTATTTAAGTTTATTTTTAGTTTATTTTGGTTTATCTTTAGTATATTTTCGGTATATTTTAAATTATATGCATGTTTTGCTAATAAATTAGGTTTAAAATGTTTTTGAATATATTTCTAGTTTATCAAGTAATCTACTTTGGCTTATATATACTCGAAATATACCTGGTTTACTTTTGGTATATTTCTAGTATATATATGGTTATTGTTGCTATTATATTTAAATTCATGCATCATTTATTTTTATGAAAGTATGCTTTATATTTCGATGAAAGATATCAATAGAACGTGCTACCTAATGGGCAGCACTAGGACCGAGTATGTATCGGTACGCTTATAGCATTTAGGCTATATTACTAACCATTTGTGGATATTGATTAGATATTATTATTTGATGTATGATATGATTTGGGAGTGTGATTGCTGGAGCTCGGTTGACCAAGTGTCTCGGGGCCAATCACACTGACAGTCAGACTGCTGGAGCTCGGTTGACTTAGTGTCTCGGGGCCAGTTGTCACGACCCAAAACAAGGGCCATGACCAGCACTAGGGAACGGAAATTCTTTCGAATCTGGAACCCGTAGCAAGCCTAAAAATAAAATAAAACATACAGTAATGATAATAACCACACTTAATGCAGCGGAAATAAAATCATAATTATCAAAATAAAAATCCATATCTCATATATAAATAAATCTTTTAATACAAGTTTCAGTTCAATTTCTTAAAATAAATAACTCACACAAATATAATACATAAAACCCACAATTTATTTACAACTACTGCAGTGTCTAGATTATAAAAATAAAACTCAAGACTCCGATAAGCAGTTTACATAAAGAAGCCGGGGCGGAAGAAATCCGACGTACAGGCCTGCTACTGAGGTCTGAAGACGATGACTCTCCTGAAAAATAGTCAACGGAGGGGAGTCAGACCTCACTGAGTGAATTACTATAATATATGTACATGCATACTAAATGACAATGCACACAATCAATAGTATATATATAATAAGCATATATACAAGCAAATACACACAGGTGCAATAAAATCATTTTATATATTTTTATTGAAAATCACAGTTCATGAAGGATCAAATAGAACCCTAGAAAATTGCAACCTCAAAACAGTGTTAGACAACACTCTAGCCATACAGACTCACTTATTCCAAAATATTCACTTATTCCATTTAGACAGTAGACTGGCCCCGAGACACTAAGTCAACCGAGCTCCAGCAGTCTGACTGTCAGTGTGATTGGCCCCGAGACACTAGGTCAGCCGAGCTCCAGCAATCACACTCCCAAATCTCATCACACATTAAATAATCATATCCAATCAATGTCCACAAATGGTTAGTAATATAGCCTAGATGCTATAAGCGTACCGATACGTACTCGGTCCTAGTGCTGCCCACTAGGTAGCACATTCTATTGATATCCTTCATTGAAATGTAAAGCATACAAAAGTAAATGATGCATGAATTGAATAAAATAGCAACATAAACCGTATATATACTAGAAATATACCAAAAGTAAACTAGGTATATTTTGAGTATATATACATCAAATAAATCCAATATAATTACAAAATAAACTAAGAATATACCAAGAATATACATAAAAACTTTTTAAGAATAATTTATTACTAAAACATGCATATAATCGAAAATATACCGAAAATAAACCAAAAATAAACTACAAATAAACTTAAATACTAATCAAATTACTTATGCATATTTAATCAAAATAAAACATACATTTCTAAATCATGCACCCTAAAACATGTATATATAGAATAGTAACTCACACTTAGTGCGCTCCTCGAGATAGGTCCGATGGGCCTGGTCCACTAAGCCTCGGTCTCGGCACAACTAAACAAATAATAAATAACAGAAATCAGAATAAACCTAACAGAAAATCCTAGAAACTCGATCTAGAATATTAGACACAGAATCAGAATTAGGGTTCGACCGGACATCACATTTTACGAGAATTCTATCAAAAATTCGACAGAATCTCCCCTGTAAAATGGATATCTCTCTACTCAAAGAGTAGAGTCAGCCCTGCAAAGAAACACACTTCGAAAAATAGACACAGAATTACATCCACAACCCCTCAGTCGGACTCCAAACTACAGTCTACCGACTGGGGTCCACAATTCACAGAACAATTATAAAAATACCGAAAATACCCTTATATCATAGAAATAGATTTTATAAGTAGAAATTACATAATTAACCCTAAAACACAGTAAAAACCGATAAAAACTCATTTTATTAGAAAAATCATATATTATATATATAATTGAAAATAATTCACGAAAAATAGTTTTAACTAATTAAAAATACTAAATAATTTATAGAAATCATTTTTATACCTTAAATAACTATTAAAACCAATTTAATTACATTTTTAGTCAATTTAGGGTAAAATTACCAAAATACCCCAATATATATAAATATACTAAAATTACTCCAAAAACTCACCAAAAATAATATAATTGCACAAATTTATTTTCTCAACATATATATCAATAATATCAATAATTAAACTCAATTAGCTAATTAATTTCAATTAAAAACACAATTAACCTAATTTTTCCAAAATTACATAAACTAATTAAATTCAAAATAAATACATAAAAATTCCAAATAAATTTCTACAATTCATTTCAACACCTATATTTATCATAAAACATAATTTCATAATTTATTTAATTAATTTTCGAAAATTAGAAAATAATAATAAAATATTCAAAAATACCCAAAAATCAAAATAATCTCAAAAAATTCTAAAAAAATTTACACATGAAGATTAAGCTACTAGGATCAACATTTTTTCAGGGACTTTTCATGAATCAATCAATTCGAGGTTCAAAAAAATCAAGAACCCTAAAATGGCCGAATTACCAAAATCGAAACCTAAGCAAATCAAGACCATTTTAAGTGAAACGAAGCTTGGAATCACACTCATTGGAGCTCAAGGAGAAGAAAGAGACTGGCGGTGTCAAAAATGGTGGCCGGAAACACCGTGATCAACGGTGAGAAAAAATTCGGCTTCCCAAGCTTATTCCGGCCAAACCTCGACGGAATAGGGCGCTGTTGGCGGCGAGGAAGGCTGGGGAAGGAGGTGGCACGCCGAGAGGCACACCGACGGTGAGGAAACTGGATGGCAGACGGTGGTTGGTGATCGGGCGTGCATCGGGGAAGGAGAAGAAGAAGTTGGGGCAAAATGGTAATTTGGCTATAAATTTTGATTTTGACAATATAATATGTATATATATATACTTTACACCATATATTAAAATAATATAAAATCACACACATTAAATATACACCACACACATATAATTTAATATTTTAAAATTTAATACACTTAAAAATAATTAAATAATATTAAAACTAATTAATAAATAATCAAATATTAGGGTAATTAATTAAACCCTAATTAAATAAATAAATACACATATATACGTTATTTAGTACTTCAAAAATATATATGAGTTTATGCAAGTCCGAAAATCTATTTAATATAATTAATAATAAATAATTTACGTAAAAATTTCCCTGAAAATAGTATTCTCGGAAAAATTTTACGTAAAACACTTAAAATAATATACAATAATTAAAATAAGTTTTAAATACATATCAACTCGTAAAAATATCATCATTATATACAAAATTATTAACACTGCATATCTCGATGCAGTATTAAAATATTAAAAAAAAATACGGGATATTACACTAGTCTACTGTCCAAATGGAATAAGTGGATATATTTGGAATAAGTGAGCCTATATGGCTAGAGTGTTGTCTAACACTGTTTTGAG
Source organism: Mallotus nudiflorus (assembly GCA_947683625.1). NCBI lineage: Eukaryota > Viridiplantae > Streptophyta > Magnoliopsida > Malpighiales > Euphorbiaceae > Mallotus > Mallotus nudiflorus. The sequence continues at coordinate 615,609 of CANTUR010000282.1, read as the reverse complement.
GTTGCGATTTTCTAGGGTTCTATTTGATCCTTCATAAACGATGATTTTCAATAAAATATATAAAATAATTTTACTGCATCTGTGTGTATTTGCCTGTATATATACATATTAGATATATACTGTTGACTGTATGCATTGTCATTTAGTATGCATGTATATATATTATAGTTCACTCAGTGAGGTCTGACTCCCTCCGTTGACTATTTTTCAGGAGAGTCTTCTTCCTCAAACCTCAGTAGCAAACATGTACGCCGGATTTCTTTCGCTCTGGCTTCTTTATGTAAATTGCTTATCTGAGTTTTATTTTATAATCTAGACACTGCAGTAGTTGTAAATAAATTATGGGTTTTATATATTATATTTGTGTGAGTTATGTACTTTGAATATTTGAATTGAAACTTGTATTAAAGGATTTATTTATATATATGAGATATGGATTTGATTTAAATCCCGTGGTGGATTATTATTTTGATAATTATGATTTTATTCCGCTGCATAATATTTTATTTAATTTTGTTGTTATTATTACTATCGCATGTTTATTTTATTTTAGGCTTGCTACGGGTTCCGGATTCGAAAGAATTCTCGTTCCTTAGCGCCGGTCATGGCCCCTATTTTGGGTCGTGATAACGATACAACGATTTTTTAGTCTCAATCTATAATCAAATCAACACTGAGTCGATTTCGAAGGTGAAAATCCGAATCTGAGGGGCCGAAAAAGGGCATATGCACAACATTCATTTTTTCTTTCTTCTCTTCTGTTATTTTTATTCATTTCGTTAATTATTTTATTATTTAATTTCACTACTAATTTGATTGTTTTTTTTGTTTTTTTTATATTTTGATGTCTGTATGTGGATTGAAGAGGAGCATACCGCCTGTGTTTAATTGAACAAAAGGTATATGGAATGTCATGGATGAACCTATACTGTTTTAGTAATAGTTCTTGGGATTTTAATTTTTATTCTGCATTTTGGTATCCTGTGTAGTTTATTTTAATTTCTGAGTGTATAATTATTTAATTTTAATTCTGTACGTAGTTTGTAATAGCCCCAGTAGTGAGAATAGTGAAATATTTAAATTTTTGTACGTTAAAATTAATTAGTAATTAGTCAATTGGGTAAAAAAAATCAATTAAAATCAATGGTGGCAGTAGCTTAAATTAAGGTTTTCATGTAAGTAATTTAGGATTTTTTTAGAAAATCACTGTAATGTTTGTTTGATCTATATTTTGTATTTTATTTATTTTAGGCTTGTTTTTTATATTTTTATGTTTTTGGGTCTCAAGCTCACATTTAGGTCTAACTCACTTAATAAATAGATTTAAAAAATGATTTAGGTTTTCTTAAATAATTAAAATCAACTTAGGCCCATTAGGTTAATTAGATTTTAGGCTCGCTTAGTTCATTAAAATTATTTAGACTTAGCTCAGCCCATTTAATTACATTTCTTTTAAAATAAATAGATCTAGACCCACATTTCATTTAAAATAAAACCATATTAAGACTTAGACCCACTAATTTAATTTCTTCTTTAAAATTGAATAGACTTAAGTTCATATCTTAGAAAGACTAAAACATAGATTTAGGCTCATTAATTAATAAAATGTAAGCCCACTTTTATTTTATTTTCACTTGTAAATAAAATGTGGATTTAGCTAATTTATTTAATAAAATTAACATAATTTAGACTTAGGGACGACGTGATCTTGAGTGCATTTTTACTTGTAATTTTATTGACTTATTGTCTTTTTGGATATATGGATATTAATTAGGGTTTAACAAAATTGTATGTAATTAGAGGATGAAATAATTATTTATAAAATTATTCTAAATGAACACGAGACTAAGAGAAGTTAGTATTCTGTATCCAAAATTTTCTGATTGTGGTGCTAATTTTCTTTTAGAGAATCGAGTACCACCAATCAAATTGTCCCAGTTATTACCTTAGGTGGCGACTACGCATCTCCACGCCATGTCTTTTTAACAGTGGTTAGTATGTTCTCTAAGGCCATGAGCCTAAATAGTGTCACGGTTGCTAAAATTTTTGACGCGCGCTAAACTCTGCCGTCTATAACATGTTTTTTTTTTTTTTACTTTTTCAATTTTTAGCTAACCTTGAAGAAACTGAAATCAATACTTAGTCTCTGATTTGACTATATTATAGAGAGATGATCATCAATGTTATCAGCCTTTATCAAACCAACAACTTTGCATCGAAGCATGTCTTCATCAGTTGGAGCAGCAGCAATAACTGCAAAAAAAAAAAAAAAAAAAAAAAAAAAAAAAAAAAAAAATCTGCTCTACAAAGAAGACATTTTTAAAGAAGAGCTATTGTAAACAACCTCATCAAATGCCTCGGCTGGACCGTCTTTGTAGTTGGCAAGAAAAAAGCCACCGAGAGTGTAGCTGCTAAGCTAAAAAATGTGATTTATGAGTTGGAAAAAACAGGAAATTTCTTGAACTGCACATTCTACAGGATCAAACAACCACTACAGTTATAGAACATATATGTACCCAAAAGCTTCAACTAATCTAAATTCTTTAGTAATGAAAGCTCGACTTGTTTCTGCTTTGACGAGATGAAGCTGGTACAACGCACTGAAATGAGCAATCAAACTCAGAATTGACATAAAATTGAAATGTAACAATTTGGACAAATAAAATTATGAGAGGAAGAATTAATATATATATATGTGATGAAATGAAAATCATTTAATATTTATTTTTTAATTATAATAAATAGAGTTTTACTTGTATTTTTATTTTAGTTAAATAATGTAAGTTCATTATTTAAATAATTTGTGTTCATAAGATAAAACATGTAGAGTCATTATTTAAAAAATGTAAGTTTATTGACCTTTATCTGTAAATTCATTGATCTTCACTTATATGTTCATTGACATTTGAATCTGCAGGTTTATTGATCTTTATTTTCATGTTAATTAACATTTACCTACATGTTAATTAATCTGTACCAAAAAGTTCATTAATATTTTCCTTTCAATCTTATTAAAAAAATTAAAAATTATTTTTTATTTATCAAAAAATTATTTTTTTATTTTATTAATTACAGTGGTTGATTTTAATTTTTATTCATAGTTTTAGTCAAAATAAAAAATTTTATTCATTGAAAAATTATTTAATTTTTTGTTTTTAATTATAATAAATAAAATCTTACTTGTATTTTATTTTAGTTAAATATTATAGATTCATTACTTAAATAAGTTCAAAAGATAAAATATATAAATTCATTGGTTTGAAAAACTAAACAAATGAATTTGACAAACAATATATTAAAACTATGATAACCTTTATTCAATAACAAATGAATATTCACATTGCAACAAATGAATATATGATGAATCTAAAGTTATAACTTTAAAAAACTAACAAATCTCACTCACATGATGCTACAATAGTAGCCAATGATGGAATTGCAACAATTTGATAAGAAATGTCTTTATATATCAATCTTTATTATGATTTTCCTTTTTCCCTTGATTTTTTTGCAGCCCATGTACTTCACAAAGATTTGAAGCCAAAAAAAAATTCTTGCAAATGCATACTGCAAGCTAGAGCTTTATGATTTTGGGCTTGTTCGTGCGTCATTTACTAGTGCTCTTTCTGCAATTTTTGGACAGTAAGTGTCTGCTTGAAGCAATATTACCCTTGTGCAATTTATTGATTCATACATTATTTCTCAAGGATTACGTCGCAACTCGGTGATATTGTACACCTTAGCTTTCTATTAAAAAAAAATGAAAGTGTTTAAAAAAAACACACATATGATGGACCTCTAATCCATATTGCAATATAAATGGGGAGCTATAATATAATTTGTCATAATTGATACCCCAAACTATGAAATTAGGCTCGAGGCTAGAAATCCCAATACTTCAAAGACTAAAGGAACTCAAAATCTTATACCGGAAAAAGGCATTTAATTCAGGAAGAATAAAAAACTTCTATTTGGGTAAAGTATTCCTATTCCTATGAGGTAAAGTGCCTATAAATACTCTTCCTTTCTTTCGATTCATTCTGTTCTTTTCTAGCAATATCTATTATTCTCTACACATATTCTAACTTAAGTATGGGAGTCTCTTTGGGAGAAATCCCACAAGTCACATAAACTCTTTAGCATTCGTAGGATTCAAGTATTCAAAGAATCAGTTATCAATAATTAACTCAAATTCTATCAAATTTTTTAAAAATTTTCAGATAAAATTATACACTTATAATACATTCCTTATATTACAACAAAATTATTTTTAAATTTTAGCTTTAAAATTTCGACTAAATTTAAAATTGATTCCAAATAAAATATTCGTTCCATTTGAAATGAATTGTATAATTTACCTGTTCAACACATCAAATATACAATTCATATAACAAAATGAAACTTATTGAGAACATAAAACAAATGAAAACAGAGTCCCTACAGCGTAAAGCTTCGGCATGGAAGAATAGTACTACTGGATTGCTGCTTGAGAGAGAATTTTGTGCATGACTGGACGTGCCTTGCACATTGCCTCTAATGGCTGTGCCTTAGGCAATGTGAGCCCTATGCCTTCTTCCATGTCAACTTCCTCTTTACCAACTCTCTCCCATTCAAAGCATTGGATCAATGACCCTAAAGTCAAGCCAACCACTCGATGGGCTAGAGCAATCCCTGGACATGCCCTTCTTCCTAGTCCAAAGGGCAATATCTTAAAGTTTTCACCTTCTCTAGTTCCAAATCTCTCCGGATTAAAGCTCAACGGGTCCTCCCATAAAGCAGGGTCTCTATGTATAGCCCATGCATTCACCAACAGCATCGTGCCACACGGCACGTCGTAGCCTCCAACAACACAGTCAGCGGATGACATGTGAGGGATTAGAACCGGGGCTGGTGGGTGTAGCCGAAGTGTCTCGTATATAATGTTTTGGAGGTAAGGTAATTTGGAAAGGTCAGGTTCATCTATTAAGCGTTCTTGGCCAACTTGACTGTCTATTTCATCTTTAAGCTTTCTCAATATGCTTGGATGGTTGAGCATGTTAGACATTGCCCATTCTAATGTCACTGCATTTGTATCAGTTCCAGCAAATAGCATCACCTGTACCCAAAAAAATAATTGAAATTAAGTTTAAAATGAACGAGAAAAATGATAGTTCTTTTTATATATATATACACACACATTTATATTAAAATTTATATTAAAATGAGAATAAAATACATTGGAGGGCACAGAACTTTAATTTATTTTATTTCAGTTACCAAACTTTAATTTGTATTTTTTAAAATGTCAAACTTATATTTAATTTTGTAGCAGTTACTTAAAAAAGTTTTTGGCACTTGAATAATCTAAAATTATTATTTTAATCCACAATTAAAGATTTTTTTTTTGACAAAAAAGTCATATTTTCTATGTATTTATAAAAATAAAAAAAATTAAAAAATTATTTTGATTCCTTCTAGTAAGAGCAGACTTATCATAAGAGGTATTAAAGTCTAAGAGAAGTAAATTTTTAAACTTTTATAAGTTTTGGACTAAATTGAAAAGATAAAAAAATTGAAAGATTAAAATAGTCTTTAAAAGAAATTTAGAGGCTAAAAATTTTTAATAGTACCTTTTTAAAATAAAATTTAATTTAAATGGCAAAAAAAAATTTAAAATTTAATATTTAAATTTCAATAAGTGTAAAATTTAATAACCACCGCTGCATTAACCCATTAAAATGAATATGCTAATAAACAAATTATAGAGTTAGCTACAATGCATGTCAAAGCTGCAACCAATAGAGTGGCATATTTTTTATGTTTTATTTTAATGTTAATAAATATATATGACTCTTGGCTTGATGTAGATAAGTAGGAATATATACTTAACGGGTTTAATATATTTGTGACTGCTTAAACTTATCACCTACTATTAGTTTGCCCGCTTTAACTTCCAAATTAATCATTTTAATTCCTCAACTTGATAAAAACATGACTTATTAAACCTGTTAAATTGTGCTAAAAGCATTTATTTTTTGCAAATTAAGATATTTAAATTGTCAGTTGTAAGTTTAGAGAGCAAATTGACAAAAGATATCAAGTTCAAAGAGCCACAAATGTGTTAAGCCTACTTCAAATAAGAACTTTCCTACATATTTTGAAAGAGTACCCCAAGAGGGTGAAAGAGTGCACTAATTACCTGTAGAAGCCCTTTAATGATATCATCAGTGTAGTACTTAGGTTCGGATTCTTGCAAAGAAAGAAGATTATAAATCATAGTATCCATTTTCACTAAATTCTCCTTCATTCTTCTGTGTTCATCGACCAATCCTTGAAAGAAATTATCAGTCCTTTTCGCAAGTCTGATCACGGTCTTTTTAAATTTGCCGCCATCAATCCATTTCAAGATTGGCATAAAATCTCCAGCATTTGCTGCTCCTCCATTTGTTATAGCTTCCTCCATTATCTGCCTAAACAGCCTTGCCTCTTCTTCATCACTTACATCATCTCCATAGTATCTCTTCCCTGCAACCATTCTTATGACTATGTTAAACGTTAAGTCTTTGAACTTGGATTTTAGCTCTACCTTGGAAAATGCATGGAGCGAACAATGAGATAGATTAACAATAAGTCTCTTGATTTCGTCTTTTCGAATGCCTATGAGTTCGTTGAGACGATGAGTTGAGAAGAACTCTAAATTGCCAACACGACGAAGGTTGCGCCAGTGGTCTCCATAGGGTGCCTGAGCCATGGTGGAGTAGTTATAAGCTATGTATTTGGCCATGAGCAATTTCGGACGGTTGGCAAAAACTACGTCATTTCTTGTGAAACACTCTTCAGCAGCAGAGAGCGAAGAGACGATAATTGCAGGGCGAGAACCAAAGCGCAGGGAGATGATAGGGCCATATTTTTGAGACAGCTGATAAAGAGCACGGTGCATGGGCGGTTTCTTGAGGTGGAGATGGCCGATAATTGGAAGTGCAGGTGGGCTTGGAGGGAGATTTTTACTAGTTCTTAATTTGTGAAGTGATTTTAAGCCAAGAAAGAGCATGAGAAAGCACAGGAAAATGTACAACACTTCCATGGTTGCTTTTTTGGGGAGTTATGGAGCTGCTGCTACTGTTGTTGCTGTTGTTGGGTACTTTTTCTCCTCCATGAACTGATATATATACTTGGAAAAAATTTTAGATGATAACGATAATACTAATTAATATTGTTGCATTACATGGCAGAATAATCATAGTATATGCCAAGTCATAGTTTTTTTTTATCCATGTCGCATGCTGGCCGCTGAGGAATTTTTCTTGCAAGAACAGCAGCCGCCATAATTAAAGGTTTTTTTTTTATATAAAGTTTTTTTAAAAAAAAAAGATCTAAGAATTAATTTTTATATATTTTGAAATCACATTCGGTTCATCCCTTGTATCTGATTTAAAAATATATTTTCATCTTAATTAATTAACTTAAGATAATACAACCTTTTATGTAAATAAACGATAAATCTTTAATGTAAATAAATAATTTTTTTTGATAGTGATAGAGATTGGGAAGGGGATTTTTTTTTTTTGGTTAATATGAAGATTTTATGATTTAAATTTTGATGAATTATATAGCAAAGGACAATTCTCTTTTTTAAATTGAGAATGACATAAATTAAATCTTATATTTCAAAATAACTTTGTAGAAAAATTATCCTTATTGGCATTTTTTTTTTAAATTATTGTGTCGTTCCATTTAAGCAGAAATTCAATTGAAAAGATGGGATAAGAGAATTTCCTTATCGCGCCATATCCTTTTTCTTTTTGACCTTGCATGATGAGTTAGAGGCAGTCAATTTACTAGATTACAGACAGTTATTATGCAAGCTTATAAACTTATACGAAATTAGTCACTAAAAACTCATAAATTGTATTAGTTTTTCTTTCAATATTTATACAAAATATATGTACAGTTCAGAAATATAACATATTCTTTTATAAAATTATAATAATTTTCTGAGGACATATATATGAAAGGTAATAAATGTAATTATTTGCAACACAAACAATGTATCATAAGTGACATGACAAAAAAAAAATTATACTTTAGTCCCTATAATTAGAGTTATAAATGAGCTGAGCTATTCACGAATAGTTCAGTGTTCAACTTGATAAAAACTCGTTCAAACTCATATATTAAAACTTATTTAATAAATAAGTCGAGTTCAAATTATTTAAAACTCAGCTCGTGAAGTGTACAAGCAAGCTCGAAAAAAACTCATGAGCTAGCTAGTAATTTTCATTTTTAATAATTTAATTTTAGATATATAATATATAAATTCTTACTATAAAAACATTTAGAAAATATATTTTTAGAATAAAATCATAATTTTTATTAAATATATTAAAATTTATTTATTAAATAGTTTATTTGTAATTTTTGATGTATAATTTTAATTTATAGTTTGCATTTTAAAAAATATTTTTTAGGTTGATTTATTATGAATATCAAGTGGTATAGCAAGTTTAGCTTGATTATAAATGAATCAAGCCCGAACTAGTCAAAATTTAACTCAATTACACGAACATGTAATAGGGGGCCACACGAAGTAGCAAGGGGAAGAAGGTAATTTATTGCTACTCATAATGTTATGTCGCTAGTAGTAATACAAATCATTACCCCAAATGGAATTAAATGTATAGGAGGGTATTGAACTTTAACTTTGTTTCAGTTCAGTTACTAAACTTTAAGTTGTATATTTTTAAATACTAAACTTCGATTTAATTTCATAGCAGTCATTCAAAAAAAAATTTGGTACCTAAACAATCTAAAATTACTCTTTTAGTCCATAATTAAATTTTTTTTACAAATAAGTCCATATTTTCTATACATTAATAGAAAATAAGAAAAATTTAAAAATCATTTTGATCCCATATAGTAAGAGCAGACTTATCTTGAAAGTTATCAAAGCCTAAAAGAAGCAAACGTTCTAACTTTTTATAATTTTTTGACTAAGTTGAAAATATAAGAGATTAAGGGATTAAAATGATTTTTAAGAGAAATTTAGAGGACTAAAGATTTTTAACAGTACCCTTTTTAAAATAAAATCAAAGTTATATGATTAAAAAAATTCAAATTGAAATTTAATATCTGATAACAGGGGTCTCCTTGAGCTCCTATTTCTTTAGGAATATTTGAATGTGATTTGCTGATTTGCAAAAAAGGAAGAGTCAGATGGGATCTAGATGATCCCACTCCAATGCTATTTGATGTAAAAAAGGAATTGAATAAATCGAGTTAGGTTGAGTTACCTTATTGAATTAGGATTCTATATATAAGCTAAGTGGTTGCCATTTATAAAGTGATTCTCAGAGGTAGCAAGAGCAATGCTGGTATGTGAGAGTACAAATAGGAACCAATATGTTAGTGAAGTTAATAAGAAAGTGGGCGATTTTCACACTCCATAGGTCTTTAGGTTGCACATCATCTTACTTATGGAAGGTTTTAGACTGCAAGTAAGGTTTGTACTATGTTGACTCAGCCTTTGACTTAGACTTTGACTATTATTTATAGGAGTTGAATTTTCCTTATGTTATTAGATGTTCTCCACCCAAAAAGTCAAAAATCTCTTTTTTGGCTTTTCTTTTCCCTCCTTGTGTTTTCCTTATTTACTATTTGCTGAGCAAATCATCATTATTACTTATTATTTATTTTTTTGAAATAAGGTGCACCATCTGAAGATGCTGCTATAGGTGATGCATCGTTTCATCTTCCACTCATATTTGAGTTAAATGTTTAACTTCTGCAAGAAGATTGGCTACTGTCGCCACTTGTCATAAATGACCATAATTTTGTTTTAAAACTAATCAAATATAAAAAATTTTACTTTAAATATTAAAATTTAAAGTGCCACGTGTCTCTAGGGCCATCAACTTAGTAAAGCCCTATTTACTGTAGGATGTAAATATAAGCATAACTTGAATTTTGTATTTTCTGCAAGTGGTATTTAAGTCAGCCTTTTACTACTTTATCTTTTACTTTATGCTAAAAATTTGAATTTTAAATTTTAGCCTAATTATTTCAAATTTTGAATTTTAGATGGCCATATATAATCATGGTTTTTCATCTTTTAACATGTTTATTTACTACAAGACTGTTACACTTCATTATTTTTGTTTTACCAGGAGAAAGAGGTCATTCTTTTAGAGAAAAACTTGAATCTGTAAGTATTCTTTTCTTTCCTTTTCCTTTTATTTATGGCTAAAGTTGAGAAATCATCTACCGCTTTTTTTGATAGTTTAATTGTGGTAGAAATGGGATCTTTAGGAGTTTCTTGCCCCCAACCCCACTAATAGAACTAGGTCCCATCTTAGGGGCGGATCTAGGGTTCAGTCTAATTCTATCAATACTGGTGGAAAAACTAATAATATTGTTGGTTCGACCAGAGGTTCTTCGATAGTAGACTTTCCTTCTATGTTAAATGCTAGCTATTTAAATGTGTTAAGAAAAATGTATTTGATCCTCTCTTCCTTTAAGATGCATGTCCCTGACGCTTCAATTAGGATTTTTGACGATTTGGGTCCTAAAAGAATATTGGTTTATGAAGAAATTTTAAAAGCTAGGGTGAGATTTCCTTTTACTCCTTTATATGTTCATATGTTGAAGAGATTCAACATTATGCTGAGCCAACTAAACCCTAACAGTTGGAGAATAGTTATTGGCTCGGGTCTATTATCTGCAAAACCTAGGATTCCTGTAAATTATAAGATCATTAAGTCTTTCTATACTTTAGTTGATCAAGAAATTCCTCCTTTTTTATTATCTCGGTTTAAGGGTCTTTTTAGCAAAATTCCTTATACTTAAAAGCATTGAAAGGAAAAGTTTTTCATTTTGGAAAGTGATGTTGAGTGGGGTTTTAGTACTGGGTGGACCTCGTCTTATGATTTAGGGAAGGAGCTTACTTTGGTAAAAGGAGATTTAAGGATTATTAAATCCCTCATAAAGCTATCACAACCCCACTTTATATATGTCTGTGCCTTAATTAAGGCAAAGATTCCTCTTGGTAGCATGATGGATCCATGAAAGGGAAAAAAGAAAAGTCATCCTATTAATGGTATTTTACTTTTTTCACTATGTATTTTTGAAAAAAGTGTATTAATTTACTATATTCATCAAGTATTTTACCCATAAATATGGATTATAAAAAGCTCAACAAGATGTGAAAGTTGTGAAAGGGTTATGGTGTTACTTCTACTTCTAAGCTCCTCAAGGGTCTGACAAAACCATTTCTGAGAAGCACGACATCTTGACAAGTTCGCCAGATATTAGCTCTATTCCTGTGGAGGATTTGTCTTTGAGTTTGCCAACTATAAAGAAGCTAAAGGTGGAAGTTTTTAAAATTTTAGATAAAGCAATTCCTACCGTAAAGATTTCGATGTCGCAAGTTCACTCTTCTTTGCATAAATAGTATGGTTCAAAGGTCTCAATTTGTACATTACCTATAGCAGATGCAATTTTAGCTTTTTTTCTATTGCAACAAGATAAGTCTGAGCTTTCTATCCAATAGGATGTAAACTTGATTAATAGTGGAAAGTGCCCACTTCTACAGGCTAGTATATTCATATTTCTATTTGTAATGTTTATGTAGTTTTAAGTGTCTAACATCATGATTTATAGGTATTGAACTCATTGTCTTTGCTTGCTAAGAGGTCGTAAGCATATTGGAATAAGATCGGTAACCTTCCTACTAAAGCAAACATTTAAAATGTTGATATAAAGAAGAAACTAAAAAAGGCCTTAATGACTAAACTCGGTTTGCTGAAAAGGATTAAAGCCTTAAAGGGGGATCTATCTACTCTATTAAAAAGGCTACTATTTTTGAAGAAAAAGAAACATCTTTGCTTAAGGAAGTTGACCAAGCCAAATATCAAGAGGTCAGCCACAAAGCACTTACTGTAAACCCTTAATGATTATAAAGTCAAATTTGTTATAGAATGTCAAAAGCATTTTCCTGATGGCAACTTTGGCTTTATGGACAAGGTTGATATCCTGGATAAAGGGGAAGCAAAAGCTAATAAAAAAAATACTATGGATAATGATTTGGGCAACAATCCTGCCCTATAATTTCTTTTTACTTTCTTTGAAAGTATGAACAATATTTACAGCATTTATGCTTGCCGCTGGTTTTATGCTTTAATTGGTGCGATGCATCCGATGCTTTTGAACATTATGCTTTTTAAGTTGCTTTAAGTTTATAATATGCTTGTAGGTTTATTGAAAAATGCAAATATTATTTGGTCTATTAGTTATTGGGCATATTATTTGTCTTAAGCTCATTTTATTATTTTAATCCCATGGAGGAGGTATCCATGCATGAAGCTAAAAAATACTCACAGGTGATTACCTACAATGGTAAAGTTTATTCCACTATATAAAGGTGTACTTTTACTTTAAGCTATATAAACATAAGTATAAATACTTTGCAAACCAAAGATGAAAGGAAGATACTTTCATTAATAATCAAGATGTATTTATAATATGGCTTTAGAACAAAATGACCTTTTTAAGGAATTGCAAACAATTATAAGGTTTAATAAACCTTTTTAGGGAATTTAAAACAATAACTAAGGTTAATCTCATCAATCGAAAAGAAAACATAAAAATATAAGAAAATTAAAGCTACTATTTAATTCTAAAAGATAGCTTACTAAAAAAACTCGTTAAGGTTTTAATGCATTGTTCAAGTTCTTGGTAAGTCTCCACCTTCCATATTCTGTAGCTTGTAGATGCTTGGTCCAACTACCTTGGTAACCTTATAAGGACCTTCCCAATTAACTCCCAACTTTCCAGTGCTTGCATCTTTTTTAGTGATTTTTGTTTTCCTTATCACCAAGTCTCCTTCAGAAAAACTTTTGTTAACCTTATGGTTTGATATTTAGCCATTTTCTACATGTAAACTGCCATTCAAACTTCTGCTTGCTCTTGTTTTACCTCCAGAAGGTCTAAATTTATCTTTAGAGCTTTTTCATTATGTAGCTCATGAAAGTGCATGACTCGGTAATTTGGAACTTTGAATTCTACAAGTATGACTGCTTCAGTTCCATAAGTCAATGAAAAAGGTATTTCACCTGTAGAAGATTGAGGTGTGGTTCTGTAAGCCCATAGGATAGCTCATTTACCCATAAGCCTTTAGCTTGATTCAGCCTTCGATTAGTAACTTCTACCATTCTATTAGTTTGTGAATGAGCTACAAAAGAGAAACATAACTTGATATTAAGATAATCATAAAAATTTCTAAAATTCTCACAATCGAATTATTTTCCATTATCTATGATTAATATGTGAGGTATCCTAAATCTGCAAATGATACTTTTGTGAAAAAAGTCCTTGATTTTACCTAGCGTAATAGTGGCTAAAGGTTCAACTTCCACCTATTTAGTGAAATGATCTATGGTCACCACCAAGAATTTCCTTTGAGCTATGGTAATTGGAAGATGACTTAAGATGTCCATTCCCCATTGTGCAAAAGGTCAAACATTACTAATAAGTCTTTATTTTATCACAGGTTGATGTATAACCCTGCTAAATCTTTGGCATTTTCCCCACCTTTTGACCAGCTCCTTAGCATCTTTAAGCATTATAAGCCAAAAGCATCTTTGAAGAATTACTTTTTTTGGCAAAGAATCTACAACTTTATGAGCTCTACAGATGCCTCAGTGTATTTTTGCCAATACATAGATGCATTCATCTATAGAAATGCATCTCAACTATGGTTAGTTATAAGATCTTTTATACAATATTCTATTAGTAAAAGAATAGCTGGCATATTTATGAATAATTTTCTTAGCTTCCCTATCTTCTGTAGGGAGAATACCTTCAAACAAGTATTTGATTATTGGAGTCATCCAATTGTCTTTTGCATCTGTTATGAGAACTTATTGTTCTTTAGTACTTGGGTGCCATAAATTTCTTTGAAAAACCCTCAGAAGGTTATGCATCTATGGCTCTAATTTTTTCCAAAGTGTCTACCTTTATGTTTTTTGCCTTGGGTATTTGCTCTAAGGTCCATTCTCTTATATCTTCTTCCATTTCCTGTAGTAACAGTTTAACTTTTGTTGAATATTTTATCATTTGCGATTCTTTTGCACAAAAATTTATGTGATTAGCCATAAGTTGAGAGTCATAATGTATCACCAAGCATTCTGCACATACTTACTTAGCTATAAATAATCCTACAATAAACACTTAATATTTGACAGTATTATTGGTAGCAAGACAATTTAAATGTACCATGTACTCAATTTTTACTCATTCTGGTCCTTGGTGAATATTGCCTGCACCATCTCCTTTTGCACCTACAGCTTCATCTATGTAAAGCTTCCATTCTTATTTGTTTATTGCCTGCTGCTCTACAGTTCCTTTCTATAGGTTTAACATTTTTTGCCATAAAGTTAGCTAGAACTTGAGCCTTTAATGCTTCCCTTAGCTCATACTGAATATCAAATTCTCCAAGTGTGATTGCCCATTCTATAAGGCTTCTAGAGGTTTCAAATTTTTACAACACCTTCCGCAATGGCACATCAGTTCTAATTATAATTGTGGGTGCCTAAAAGTAAGTCTTGAGCCTTATTGTCAAGGTCACAATTGCATATGCTATCTTTTCTATGACTGAGTGCAATTGCTTCGCACCTTTTAACACTTTGACATATAGTAAATAGGCATTTGCTCATTATCCTCTTCCCTAACTGACACCAAAGCAATAGCATCATTAATGGCAAACAAATACAAATACAAGATTTTACCTTGATTAGGCCTGCTTAACAAAGGTGGGTAACCTAGGAATTTCTTTAGGTCTTCAAAAGCCTGTTAACACTCATTTTTCCACCTAAAATTCTTCATATCTTTCAATGTCTGGAAAAAAGGCATGCACCTTTTGGTTGAACAGCTAATGAACCTTCCCAATGCTATTATTCTTCATTCAACTAATAAACCTTTTGAGGTGTCATGTTGATGATAGCTTGAATTTTTTGAATTTGCCTCAATGCCCCTTAATGATACCATAAAGCTTGAAAATTTCCTACTTTCTCACTAAAAACACATTTCTCTAGGTTTAATTTAATCCTATGCTTTGAGAGTACTTCAAATACTTAACTTAAATCCTTAGCGTAATCTTCTACCTTTACACTCTTCATAATCATGTCATCTATATAAACTTCCATAAATATTCTTATCATGTCCTTGAAGATCACGTTTACTAATCTTTAGTAAGTGTCTCCAGCGTTCTTTAGCCTAAAAGGCATGACCTGATAGCAATATATGCCTCTATTAGTGATGAAGGCTATTTTGGCTTGATCCTCCTTGCATATTAGTATTTGATGATATCCAACTGATGCATCTTTAAAGTTGTAAAGTTCATGACCTACAGTAGAATCTACAAGTTGATTTATCTTAGGAAGGAAATAATAATTTTTTAGACATGCTTTATTTAGATATGTGAAATCGGCATAGAGTCGCCATTTGCCAATAGGTTTATTGACTAGTACTACATTGGCCATCCATTCAGGGTAAAAAATTTCCCTAATAAAGCTATCATTTTTTAACTTATCAATTTTTACTGATATAACTGCCTACCTCTCAAGGGCATGGTTTCATTTTTTTGGATTACTGGTGTTACCTACGAATCAACATTCAGCCTGTGGCATAGCAAGTTAGGGCTTATACCTATAATATTATATGGGTCCCAAGCAAAGGTTGATTCATTTTTTTAAGACCTCTTGAATTTGATATCTTACATGCTCTTGTTAAAGTGAGCCAATAAAAATTTTTTCTACCTATGGCTGAAAGTATTACCTCCCTTTTTTCATTTGAAGGCTCAGTGTCAACTTTCTTTGGCACATCTAAAGTCTCCACAATTATGGATTGTGAGTCATTTTTCAGTATACACAAATAGGCTTCTTTTACGACCTTATGGTTTCCTCTGACCACAGCTACTCCTGTTTCTATAGGTATTTGATAGATGTGCATGCCCCTATCTTATCAAGAATTAGCGTTCCAATGATTGCATTATAAAAGAAAGGGATGTCAATAACCATGAACTTTGCCCTGAATCTCTTGACATGCTCCTTACCTCCTAACTCAACTGTTAGGTTTACAAGTCCTTCAATAGGCACCTGTTTTCCTCCCAACCTGATAAGAGGGGTGTAGACTAAACAAAGCTTATTAGGAATTAAATCTAAAGCTATATACACCTCAAATGTTAGTAGATTAATCGCACTTCCATCATTAACTAACATTCTTTTTAAGATAAGGTTTTTGACTACATCTTCTACTACTAATGCGTCTGCATGAGGAGATGCTACCTTATTTTTGTTCTTCGAAGTGAATATAATTGTTGTCGCATATTGCAACTTCTTAAGTTCTAAAGATATTACTGCACCCGTAGGTCATTTTCATTTAGTTGACATATCTTTTAGGGAGGATTTATAACTATGATGTTAATGATGCCTACAAGTTCTGTTTTGGCTCCCTTTTGAGTTCCCCTATTTGTAACTTCATCAGGTATTTTTATACTTATCATCTGCAGCTCTAGATCAAATAAATTTATTCAAGGCTCCTCTCTGCACCAACCTTTCAATTTCTTATTTCAAATGCTTGCATTCTTCAGTATCATGGCCGACATCTCTATAGAACTTACAATATTTCTCTTGATCTCTTTCTCCTATAGTATGGTGACTTATTTATTTTTGGCCAGCAGATGTTATCTCCTAATTTCTTAACCCATATTAATACCTCTACCTTAGAGGTTTTGAGTGGGGTGTAGTTATTATGCCGATATAAACTTCTTCTATCATCTCAACCTCGCCCTTATCCTCTTTACTCTTCCTAACATTATCATTCTTAGGTCATTTTTTAGTAAATCAACCTGATGGCCTTAAGGATCACCATGCCTCATCCAATCTTATGAACATTTATGCTTTGTTCATTAACCTAGTAAAGCTTTTAAGTGGGTCAAGGTAAAGTGAATCTATTACCTTGCCATACCTAGTGCCTTGTTATAAGGCAGTTAAAGCTTTTGTGTGGCTGAGGTTCTCTATTTGCACATTTATTTTATTAAAGTGCCTGATGTAACTCCACATGCTTTCTCCGTCCTCTTACACAACTTCTAGCATATCTATAAATACCCTCTTGGTAGGAATACTGGTGATAAACCATGCTTTAAACATGGTTACTAACGTAGCGAAAGGGTGGTATAGTAACAATTGACAATTTTTGAATCATGCACGACTATCAATTATCAATCTTCTATGGTCAAACTAGGTTATAGGCGTCAAAATTTTCATAAAATTTTGGAAATCAAAAAAGAATTCAATAATCATAAAAAAATATCATCCAACAACAACAATAAAGAGTTTAAATAGTAAACACTAAAACAAACCCAAACGAAATAGGAAAATAAAATTCAAAAATAGAAAAAATATAAAAGTGCTCGTTTAAGGGCCTAAACGAAGGAATCTACCTAAAAAGTAATGAACTTCATGAGCAAAGCTCATGATTTTGAATCGTTGGCCCGTTTCCATATAAAATAGGCTTTTGAATCACCCAAATCTGATACTTGGAACTTGTAAAAAATTATGAAAATGCCACTACTAGAAATTGTCAAATTTTTTCATTAATTGAAGGGCTTGCTCTTCTACGCCTACATCATTCTCCCCAGGGTGGATAGAATTCACCCTCAAATCTGACTCGTCTAATGAATCCGCTGTGAAAGGAAGAAAGTGTTTGACATTAAAGACATCCGCAGTCCAAATATGGCTAGGTAACTTCAAGCAATAGGAATTAGGGTTGATTTTCTTAATGATCTCAACTAGCCCAATCTTCTTGGTAGACAATTTATTGTATTCACCTACAAGAAACTGCTCATTTGTAAGAACAGCTCACACATAATCCCCCACATCAAATTCAACATGGCGTCTCTTCTTGTCAACAACCTGTTTATACTTGAAGGCAGCACGCACTAGGTTATCATGAATAACCTTATGAATTTCTTGCAATCTAGTAACAAAATTCTCTACCTTTCCATGAACTATTGTCTTTGTTGGAAGAGGAATCAAATCCAAATGTCCTCTTAGCATAACCAAATACACTATTGCAAAAGGACTGAATCCAATGCTCCAGTTGACTACATGATTATGAGCAAACTCTACCTGGCATAGTTTTTTATCCTAATTCTTCACATGTTCACCCATGAGGCATCTCAACAAGTTACCCAAAGATCAATTCACCTCCTTAGTTTGCCTATATGTTTATGGATGATAAGCACTACTAAAATTCAGTTGTGTGTTCACCATTTTCCATAAACTTCTCCAAAAATGGCTAAAGAGCCTAGTATCATGATCCGACACTATAGATATGGGCAAGCCATATAGCCTATATATTTCCTTAAAGAACAATTGAGCAACATTAATAGCATCTGTCATTTTCTTATAGGGTATAAAATGCACCATCTTAGAGAACCAATTAACTACCACAAAAATAGAATCATTACCTTGCTATGTGCATGGTAATCCTAGCATAAAATCCATGCTAAGCTCCACCCAAGGCTATGAAGGAACTGACAATGGCATGTATAGACACGCATTGGATGTTGTGCCTTTAGAAACTTAACAGATTTGACATCTTTGCACCAACCTCTCAACTTCTTTATGAATGGTAGGCTAAAAATAATGAGTCTACACCAATTGCATGATTCTGTCTCGACCTACCTACCCTTCACTATGCAATTCTTGAATTATCTTCAAGCGCAAGCTATAATCTAGGACACAAAGCTAGTTGCCTTTAAACAGAAATCCATTATACACTAGGAAATATGTCCTTTCACCTACTTTAATCTTGGCCAAAGTAGTATAAAAGTATGGATCAGTCTCAAATAATTCTATAAAAGATTCAAAACCAGGTACCTCAATGGACATTTGGGTTAACAAGTTCTTTTGTCTGCTCAATACATCAGCCACCCTGTTAGTAACCCCTGACTTATGTCTCACAACAAAAGTAAATTTATGAAGATAAGCAACCCAACACGCATGCCTAGTATAAACTTTGTCTTGCCGATGTAAGTGCTTCAATGCCTCATGGTCTATATACAAAATAAACTCTCTCTGAAATAAGTAATGACGCCAATGTTTAATAGCTTACACAATAGCATAAAACTCAACATCATAAGTACTATAGTGCATTCTAGTCCCTGATAACTTCTCACTAAAATATGCCACTAGTCTGCTGCTTTGACTTAGTATAGCCCCAATCCCTACCTTCGAAGCATCTGAATTCAACTCAAAAGGTTAATGAAAATTGGGTAACACTAAAATAAGAGTTATTGTAAGGCATATTTTAATCAAATCAAATGTCTTTTCTGCCTTATCAGTCCACATAAACTTCCCAACCTATCTCATGCAATCAGTAATAGGCACCATAATGCTGCTAAAATGCAAAACAAAATGCCTATAAAATAAAGCCAATCCATAGAAACTCCTCACCTCAATAACAGATGTAGGTGTTGGCCAATGTTTTATTACTTTAACCTTTGTTTTGTCCACTTGCAGCCCCTTACCCAAGCCAAGAAACAATACCTTATGAGTACAAAATGCACACTTCTTCATTGTAGTATAGAACTTCTCTTTACGCAACACATTGAGGACCTCTTTATAACTACTGTAAATGCTCATTTGGGTTAGCACTATAAATCAAAATATCATCAAATTACACAACAAAAAACTTGCCTATAAAAGGTCTCAAAAACTGGTTTATAATAAGCATAAAAGTGCTTAATGCATTCGATAACCTAAATGGCATCACTAACCATTCATACAACCCTTCTCTTGTCTTGAAGGTTGTTTTCCATTCATCCCTTACTCGAATCTAAATTTGATGATAACCACTCCTCAAATCCAATTTAGAAAAAATCATTGCCCCACTAAGTTGATTAAGTAAGTCATCCAATCTAGGAATAGGAAAATGATACTTGACAGTTATTTTATTAATGGCCTGACAGTCTATGCACATCCACCAAGAACCATCCTTTTTTAGTGTCAGAAAAGTAGGTAAAGTACAAGGACTCAAGCTCTCACGAATATACCTTTTGGTCAGCAGTTCTTCCACTTGCCTCCTTAATTTCTTATGCTTACTAGGACTCATCCGATAGTATGGTCGATTTGATAAAGCTGCACCTGGCTCACATTCAATCTGATGTTGGCTATCCCTCATGGGAGCTAACCCTTCAAGTAGTTCTTCTAGAAACACATCATTGATCTCTTCCAAAAGTGGCAAAACTACTTCAAGGATCACCACCTCTTTGTCTACCATCTTCCCAAATAAGACATAACAACTTCAGCTTCCTACACTACTCTGTCAAATTAGGACAAAGTTAATAAGTTAACACAACCCTTGCTTTCTCCCTGCATCATCTCAAATTGTTCACGATCCTTATTAAGGACCAACATTATTTTTGTTCCTTCAAACATAAAGCTGTAAATGTTAGTCTTCCTATTATGAGTCACATCTCTATCAAACTGCCATGATCGCCCCAACAATAAATGACATGCATCCATGGCTATCATATCACACCAAACGTCATCCTTATATTTTACCTCAATAAAGAAGGAAACTAAGGCACTTTTTGACACAGTTACCTCACCCCTTTTTTTTCAACCATGCTAATTTGTATGGCTTAGGATGCTTGACAGTTGCAATCCCTAATTTCTGAACTGCTTCTACTGAGGTTATATTCTCACAACTACCCCCATCGATCACAAATCTGCATACCTTTTCTTTGATAGTGCAGGTAGATTGGAAGATATTATTTCGTAACTAACCATCATTAACAGCTCTAGTCATTAGGCAGGATCTCCGCATGACCAATATAGTCCCTACATCACCAATCACGACCTCCTCATCCACAGCCGCTATATTAAATATTGGGTTTCCCATTAGGTCTACGTCCTTCTCTTCATTATATTGCTCATCTAAATCAGCAAGCATGACCATTTTTCCCCTATTTTTACACTTAGTTTGCCTTATCTCACCATATGCAAAACATTTAATACCATCAAGCCTTAACATAGCTACTGGTTTGTTTGAAGTCCCTATGGCCACACCACCACTTGGACGGCTCATACTAGCACTTCTTCCAGTGTTGCCCTATCTAGTATTCTGCAAAAAGCCACCATAATACCTCCTCTCAATCTGCAAAAACCGTTTATGTGACATGGAAATAGACATAGGATTAAACATATTGACTATCTCCTTAATTTGTTCCCTTAGGCCCCCAATATACTGAGCCACCAATTGGTCCTCTGTCTTATGCACTTCATTCTAAGCAATTAATTGATAAAATTCAGTTGTATAATCATCAACTAAACAGACTCCTTGCCATAGTTTCTGCAACCCCTGGTACATTAAACGCTAATAATTATAAGGTAAAAATGTGGCACATAATTATTTCTTCATTTTCTCCTAAGTCATAATTTTTTACTTCCCCAACCTAACTTGGGTCTGCTTAGTCTACTACCACCAAGTCATCGCCCTATCTCGGAACCTCATTGCCACCAATGGTACTTGATGATTTTTTGGCACCCCTTAAAATCCAATACCTCCTCTACGATGGCCAATCAATCAAGGAATTCTTCAAGCTATCGGGTACTATAAAATTTAGGAATTTTAATCTGCATGCCTCCTTCCCATCTTCGCCTGTCATCAACCTCTACATGTTTTCTATGACATCTACGGGGAGCATCATAATAACCATCTCCATTGTCATCTTTGTCATCATTTCCTTCAGCAAAAGGATTCCTCTAGTCATCAAGATTAGGGATCTACCTCTGATCTTGATTCAACTGCTCCCTATTTTGATTGACTAACAACTCCCCCATCCTCGTTGTGAGTTCTTCTATGAAAGTGTTAATCCGTTGATCCATTTGTTCCATTCGTTGCTTTAAGCGACGCAAATCATCACGCTCATACATCCTCTTCTATATGTTGTTGTTACGGTTGTTGTTGTTGTCTTTTACAAGACATCCTATCCAAGGAGTATAGCTCTGATACTAAATTGACATAGCAAAAGGGTGGTATAGTAACAATTGATAATTGTTGAATCACGCACGACTACCAATTATCAATCTTCTATGGCCAAATTTATAGGCATAAAAATTTTCATAAAATTTTGAAAATCAAAAAAGAATTCAATAATCATCAAAAACTACCATCCAACAATGAAAACAAAGATTTTAAATAATAAACCCTAAAATAAATCCAAATGAAATAGGAAAATAAAATCCTAAAATAGCAAAAACACAAAATTGCCCATTTAAGGGCCTAAACGAAGGAATCTGCCCAAAAAGTGATAGACGCACGAGTAATCGTGACTTTGAATCATTGGTGAATTTTCATATGAAATAGGCTTTTAAATCACCCAAATTCGATACTTGGAACTTGCAAAAAATTATAGAAATGCCACTACCGTAAATTGTCAAATTTTTCCATAAATTGAAGGTTGCTCTTCTATGCCTGCATCACTTACTAATTGAGAAAATGAGGTAATAGATCCTTCATCTAGCCTTAGATACCAATCTTGAGCCACATCTTTCAAAGTGGTAAAAAACACTTTATATAGCAAGGCCTCCTCTGAGGTGTGAAGTTGCATCACGGTATAAAAAATTTGCCAAATGACTCTAAGGATTGGAGGTTCCATCACAACATTCTAATTTCAGAATTTTAAATTTAAATAGGAAAGGTACCATTAAGAGTTATTTAGCTAAAGATGAAGTATGAGCCAAATCCTTATTTATCTCTTTTAGTGCTAAAGCTCCACACTTCTTCATTGCCTTCATTACTTTCTTCTCAACCTTAGCATTAGCAACCTGAATGCTTTTTTCCTCAGCATCTCTTAGTTCATCCCATGAGGAATTTTCACTAAAGATAGTTGGGCTTGCCAACTTTTCAATTGGCACCTTATCTTTCTGCACTTAACGAGTACAGTATTTTGGAGTTGGTGATTCTTTCATAACTGGTAGTGTGCCAGTGGAAACAGATGTTCCTTGATCAAGCCTCTTTAACAAGGCCTATGGGTCTCAGCGAATATATATCAAGTCATCTTTTTCTGTTGCAATTTCTAATGTAGGTCCTTCGTTGTTTATGGATGGAGAATCATTAGGATATTGGCTTAAAGAAGCAGTGAGTGGTGAATCCACAAATAGCAGTTAAGTGTCATTATTGTTTGAATGTTCTGCCATGAGATAGCAGCATTAAGGAAATAGTAAAAAATTAAAGAGCGTCCATGTTCACCTCATCAATGATAAAAAGGATTGAGGTAGGTTTAGTTACCTTATTGAATTAGAATTCTATATATAAGTTAAGTAGTTACCATTTGTAGAGTGATTCTCAGAGGTTATTGGAGTAATATTGGTATATGAGAGTAAAAATAGGAACCAAACCGCTAGTGGAGTTAATGGGGTGCCCCATGGTTCTTTAAGTCGCACGTCATCTTACTTATAGAAGGTTTTAGACTGCAAGTAGGCTTTGTACTATGTTGACTCAGCTTTTGACTTGGACTCTGACCCTTATTTATAGGAGTTGAATTTTCCTTATGTTATCAATATCCAATTACAATAAGCGTAAAACTAAGTGACCACCATTGCATTTAACCCACCTAAAATGTATAAGATTTAAACAACATTGTATCCAATAGCTTATAATACCTTAAAAAAAATCACTAAGTCATTCTATTATTATTTAACTTACAAAAGTAACCTTCGATTCTAGTGGAGTTAATGGGGTGCCCCATGGTTCTTTAAGTCGCACGTCATCTTACTTATAGAAGGTTTTAGACTGCAAGTAGGCTTTGTACTATGTTGACTCAGCTTTTGACTTGGACTCTGACCCTTATTTATAGGAGTTGAATTTTCCTTATGTTATCAATATCCAATTACAATAAGCGTAAAACTGAGTGACCACCATTGCATTTAACCCACCTAAAATGTATAAGATTTAAACAACATTGTATCCAATAGCTTATAATACCTTAAAAAAAATCACTAAGTCGTTCTATTATTATTTAACTTACAAAAGTAACCTTCGATTAATGTCATTCAAGATTAGGATAAAATAAATCTAATTTTTGGCTTATCCAATATTTAGATATACTTTAGTAAGAAAAAAATAGTTATATTAATAACCTACTTGGTTCAACTATTTATAACAGTTAATAGTTGATAGTAGTTGTGAAAAATGGATAACTAATGGTTAATAGCTATTAGCTAACAAATATGAACTATTTGGTAAAATTTTGCTAGCAGATGCCATTAGTACATCAAAGACCATTAAAGGTATAATTTATTTATAAATATAATTTTATATATTGTTATAATATTTTTAATTATGTAAATTATTTAAAAGTAATACAAATTAATAAATAATAATTTTTTTTTGTTATTAAAATAATTAATAGAAATTATTTCAAAGTGAATTGTAAAAAAAATATTATTGTATAATTTGTTTAAAAATAATTATGGGTATAAATTTTATAATTATTAATTACAATTTAAAATAATATTTATTTAATTATGAATTATAAAAAATCAATTACATACATTTAAATTTAAATAAAGTTATTTATTATTAGTTATTTTTAATAAGGATAAAATAGTTTAAATTAAATTTAAATACAAATTAATTATTAGCTTATGAGAAAAAAATTTAAAACAAAATTTATCAAATCCATAGTTGTTTTGAATAAAAACAGATATCAACTTCTGATTTGAAGTTTTACTAAACACATGAATTATAACTTATTGAGAAAAAATTTCTATCAGTTATCTCAATTAGCTAAACCAAACATTCATAAGTCTTTCACATGTTATTTTTTTATTTTTTATAAAATAAATTTTGAGTTTAAATTAAATTTTTTTCATAATTACTAATAATTAGGATGTACAATTGTTTAATGTTTTGATAATAATTAAGTATATGAATTAATTTCAAAATTAATTTTATACATTTATTTTTAATGAGATAATAAAATTTATAAATTTTGTTAAAAAAATATAATTTATAAATTTTTTTCAATTTTTAATCTTAATATCTTTTTCTCTCCACTTTAAATGTTTTATAAATCCAATTTGATTTTGCTTATTTATGGTTTAAATAATCTAAATTATCCGATCTATATGTGCACTATGATGTATATTATTTAATGAAATAAAAAATATTAACATTTAAAATCAGTTGATAGCATCTGTTATTTTTTAAGTGACAATTTAAGTTTGACTTGTTACGTATATGGAAAAAATTATACTCTACATTAAGTTTTGAACAAAAACTTTAAATTTATTAAGTGTTTTTTTTTTTTCAAAGATAACCATGTATTTGAAAAATACCGAACATTTATTTCAAACATTATTTAATTTTCATACGCTTTCACTATTTGAATTTGCTAGCTTCTCCAAAGTCAAAACGCAACCCTAAACTTAGACGAAATTTGTTAGATTGCATGTGGATAAGTGTTGGGGTTAATAAAACTAAGCTGACACATGCCACTAGTTGATTATGAGAAGAAAACAACAGAGAAAGCATATTATAACATAACATTAAAAGTTGGATTGTTGTTGCAGACTTTTTTCAGTTTTCAGAAATGGCGTGCTTTGTTGATTATATATATATATATATATATATATATATATATATATATATATATATATATATTATTTTTCAGTGATGTGGATATTAATTTCTAAGTTAGCAGTCAGATCAGATGATTTAGTGCAAGGCCAACATGGGTTTTTTTAAGACTCCTGAAATATAAAGGCACCAATGTCTATTATACATTGTCAAATGTCAAAACATAGAATCGTCAGCGATAGCTTGCAGCGGCGTATTCGATCGATGAGAAGCAAAGTTGTAGCACCGTGTGTGTGTATATATATATATAAACAATGCTAGGTAAATTATATTATGAAATCCTGTTTATATTGCAATATGAATCATGGTTCATTACACATATGAAACGATTCTATAAACGGTTCATATTAAAAATTGAAATGGAAAGCAATCCTACATCGGAAAGAAATGAAAACGAGAATGGATACATAATTGAAGGAGAATCACCATCCAAATGGCAAATGTTATTTTGATGGAAGACAAATCCATTGAGAAGTTTAATTCAACATTTTAAAAATCCAATTGGAAATTTCAAGTTCAAAATCAATTGATGCAAAGCATATTGAAGTCCAATTGTTATATCATGGATCATACATCTCCGTCCATATTGCATTATAAACCTAACAAGTGTGAAAAAAAAAAAAAAAAAAAAAAAAAACGCAGGTCTCATTGCAGTTTGGCATGAAATATTCAATTCTTCTCTTTCAGTTAGGCGGATGCTGATTGTTGGTTGTGGAACTCAATTCTTCCAAGTTCCAATAAATATCCGCCATTGATGCAACAGTGTACTAAGTCCAACTATTTTCAAGGCTGCTGGGGTCAAGAAAATAATAAAAATTATTTTTTATTTATTAAAAAAATCTTTTTATTTTATTAATTATAGTGGTTAAATTTAATTTTTTATTCATGACTTTAGTCAAATAAAATTTTTATTCATTACAAAATTATTGAATTTTTTATTTTTTAATTATAATAAATCAATTTTTACTTATATTTTTATTTTAGTTAAATAATTTAGATTTATTATTTAAATTATACAAGTTCATAAGATAAAACTTGTAGTTTCATTACTTAAATAATTCAGATTTATTAAACTTTATCTGTATATTTATTTATCTTTACCTGCAGACCCATTGATTTTCACATGCAAGTTTATTGATCTTAATATGTAAGATCATTGACTTTCATTTACAATTTCATTAATATTTTCCTTTCAATCTCATTAAAAAATAAAAATATTTTTTATTTATGAAAAATTATTTTTTTCTTTTTATTTTATTAATTACAATGGTTGAATTTAATTTTTTTCATAATTTTAGTCAAAATAAAATTTATATTCATTAAAAAATTATTTAATTTTTTATTTTTAATTATAATAAATAAAATTTTACTTGTATTTTTATTTTAGTTAAATAATGTAGATTTATTATTTAAATAATGCATGATCATAAGATAAAACAGGCAGGTTCATTTCTTAATTAATGCAGGGTTATTGATCCTTACTTGCAAGTTTATTGACCTTTGAACCTGCAGGCTTATTGATTTTCATCTACATATTTATTGACCTTCACCTATAGGTTCATTGACCTTCATTTGTAGTTTTATTAATATTTTCCTTTCAATCTCATTAAAAAATTAAAAAGTATTTTCCATTTATCAAAAAATTAGTTTTTCTTTTTATTTTATTATTTACAGTGGTTAAATTTAATTTTTTTTATTCATGAATTTAGTCAAACTAAAATTTTTATTCATTAAAAAATTATTTAATTATTTATTTTTTTAATTACAATAACTAGAATTTTACTTGCATTTTTAGAATCAATAAATGCTATAGGTTAATTTATCTTGTATGGGGAAGCTTCAATGACTTCTTTAGAATTTTGCAACTTCAATTATCTTTTCTAATTCACAAAACCCATTTACAACACACTATTTATTTTACAAGTTTGAGGGAGTGAACTTCAAGCACTGTGAATGGAAGGTTGCTTCATTTAACTAACAATATTTACAAGTTTTCACTAAAAAAACAATATTAAAGAGGAAAAACAAAAATGATGTTGTTTTAGGTAACGACTATGAGCGGGAAATGGAGCCGCATGTCCTATCATGCATTAAGACTCACTTACTCCATTTAATGAATATTGAAGAGCAAGAAGATGAAGAATTGATGAAGTAAAGAAGTTCTATAATCACAAACTATTGAAGGTAAACGTACAAAAAAATGAGATTTTCTTCTGTTAAATAGATTTTTGAATCTAAAGGTATGTCTTTGTTTTGAAATAAAGATTCTATTTGTTTGTTGTTTTGAAGGAAGGACAGAATGTCTATGAGTGTAAGATTTAATATATATTATGGTAGGACTTTTGTTATAGATCTTAAGCTTCGGTATGTGGGAGGGGAGAAGTTTGAATGGAAACTATATGATGTAGATTGGTTGAGTTATTTTAGAATTGTGAAGAAAGTTACAATATTAGGGTATGGACACTAACCAAAAATATATTGGTTACTAAAGGGGAATGATTTTTAAAATGGTTTACTTTATGTCTTTGATGATAGTGTCATTATAAAAAAATGTTTGAACTAGCTAATGAGAAATGGAAGTATGTGTTTGAGTTATACCCTGACCATTTAGTTGATATACATAATGTGGTTAGTGATACCCCCTTACTAATAGAAGGTAATAAAAAGGGAGAGTGAGTCAAAAAGAGAGAAACTGTGTACCTTTGATGATGATATAGAATTTAAGTTATTATTTAAGGACATTATTGACTTGACAGAACAACATGTGATGGTAGGATAAGGGGTAGAGGGTGCAGGACATATATTTAATGACATTGGTATAGGAAAAAGTAATGAGGGTGTTAGCATGCCAAGCATTTAAGTTGGAAGCATTAATTTTGAACATGTGGCTGAGCTGGTAAGTAGCCATAAAGCACTTAAAGAAGAACATTCTCATGGAAGCGAAGGGAGGAAAGAATTTCAAAATGACCCTATTGTTACTAGCGAAAAAACTCAAGTGCCTGGTGGTGATGAAGTTGCAATCCTAGGCGTAAGTAATGAATTGAAGTGCCTGAACATGAAAAAGATGTAGGGGAAACTAATAAAGCTTAACAACTTATGCTTTCTAAATCTAAAAATGATAGTGATGAATCTGAAATGCATGATAGCCCAACTGATCTGCATGCTGTTTCTGAACCTCAAATGAATGTTGGCCCATTTAAACATCATGGTGGCCCAACTGAAATGCATGATGTCCTACCTAAAGTGCTTATTACTGATGAACCTAATATGGGATTTATTGATACTGCACATCTTGATCTTCCTAATGATCACACAGATAATAAAGATAATGACACAAATGGTCATAATGTGGGTGATTCTGATGTAGATGATCTTGAACTACTTGTAGTAAGAGAAAATTTAAGAAAAGAAAAACATGTAAGGTCTAAGAATAATTAAACTAATGAACCAATAGGAACTAAAACTGAATAAGTTAAACAATAAAGCTTTTCAGAACCTGTAAGAGCTGATAACACATGTATAATAGAAATTGAGGAGGTAGGTGTGATCCAGACTATATGTTTGGTAGTGATGATAACTATAGTATTGAAGAAAACTCAGGTAAAGATGGACACAAGAGTAATAGGAGGAGAAGTATAAGAAATTTAGGCTCAATCCAAAAAGCAAGGTACTTATATTTCCTGTAGGAATGGTGTTTACATCTACTAATGAGTTTCAAAAAGTTATGGCAAAGTATGTTATGGCCAAAGGTGTTGAAATTGAATGGAAACAAATGATAAAACTAGAATCAAGTGCCACTACACCTTTGGCAATTATCCTTAGATCATTTTTGCAAGCACTAACATAAGAAGTGGGGATTTTATGGTTAAGATATACAATCCAAGTCACAAATGCCATAGGGTGTTCAAGAATAAGAGAGCCTCATATGCATTATTAACTGAATACTTTCAAGACATACCCAAAGATAATTCAAGCATGACTGCTATCCAAATTGTGGCCAAAGCAAAGAAAGATCCCAGGCTAGAAATCAATGACACTATGGCAAAGAGAGTGAAAAGAAAGATCATCAAAGATTTAGACAGAGATTACAAAAAAGGATAAGCACTATGTATGAGTGTTAAGAAAAGTTACACCTACCACAACATGTGAAGTGCATATTGAAGAACAGAGCAACACATTTGGCAAATTCTATGTCTACTTTGATGTTGTAAAAAAAGGATGGATAAGGAATTATAGGCTTATGTTAGGAGAGGATGGTTTCTTTTTAAAAAATATTTACCAAAAAGAGTTACTTATAGTAATTGGTAGAGATGCTAATATTCAGAGATATCCAGTGGCATGGGCTGTTATTAGGTTAAAGACAAAGACAATATAAAGGTGGTTATTTCAATATTTGAAAGCTGACCTGAACTTAGGTGATGGCAAAGATTTAACTATTATAAGTGATATACAAAAGGTACAATATACTATTATTTTTTACTTGTTATTTAAGTGTTTTTACTTACTATTTTTTTAATTAGTCTCATCTTATATAATTATATAATGGATATACAGGGTTTAATTGAAGCTGTTAAAGTTGAATTGCTACTTGTAGAGCATAGATGGTGTGCAGTTCTTATTTTCTCAATTTGGCAGAAAAGATAAAGGGGTTCAAATGTTCATCAATAATTTTAGAGATGTGATAATATTTCTTATAAGTAGTAATTCACTGATTAGTTAAAGAAGCTTAATGAACTTGCCTCAAGTTCGGTTGAATATATGTTAACATATCCACCATACATATGGTGCAGGTCATATTTTAATTTTAGTTCCAAGTGTGATGCTATAGAAAATAACATGTGTGAGTCATATAATAGGCACTTAGTTAAAGCTAGGAATAAGCATATACTTTGTTTACTAGAACGGATGAGAATTGATGCTATGACTAGGTTGCATAAAAAAAAGAGATAAAGTTGTAAAGTGGTGTACAGTCCTAGTGCCATAGAAAGATTAGTCAAAAATATAGATAAAGCAAGTCATTGTATTGTTAAATGGAATGGTGATCATGGTTATGAAATTTGTGAGGATAGGGATAGATATACAATGCATATTGATAAATGTTCTTGTATATGAACGGCATGGGATTTAACTAGAATCTCATGCCCTCATGGAATTTATGCACTTTATCATAAAAAGGAGTTGCTAGATTATATATATCGTTGGTATAGCAAGTCAGCATATCTAGCATCATATGCAAACTATATGCAACCAATACTTGGGAGGGATGTGTGCCAAAAATGAATCTCACCCCCAATGTTGCCTCCTGAAGTGCACACAAAGTAAATGTCGTCCAAAGACATCTAAACGAAATGATGAAGAGGAGCCTAAAAAAAGTGGCTAGCAATCAAGAAGAGGTATTATGATGACATACAACAATTGTTACTAAACTAGACATAATAAAAAGGGATGTCCATAAAAAGAATCAGTATGTCTTAGGTTTTTGTACATTCAATTAAGTATAGGTGTTTAATAAATGAATATTCAGAAGTTAAATAATGGTGTTTGCATGGGTCTCAAAGAAATATGTGTTGTGATGAAGCTCCAAAGGATACTCCACATCATTTAGAAATAAGTGGTTCAAGAGTTACAAAGCAATAAGGGGAAACAAGTCTATTTGATGTCATTAACCTACTACAACAAACTCTAATGAACTTGACCACAAATTGATAGGTCATAACCTCTATTTGCTTATAAATTTGGTTGAATTGAGTAGTATGTTTGAATATAAATCTATTTGTATTTTTTTTTCATTTGCAGTGCTCTATGAGACAAAAGCCTCAACCTAGAATAAAAATTTCATAACATACTTCAATAAATGTCAATGAACTACAGCAACAAGGGCAGACAATAGCTAGCAAGGGTAAAGGGGCATACCAGTTACATAAAATAAAAGGAGATGTATAAGATAAATCACAGGTGTTGGTATGGGAATTCACCATGATGATAAAATTGAAAATGTCACATGGAATGTGAAATTTTTACTGTTTTTTTTAGTATTAATGTTTCTATATGTGATAAAGTGGTGAATTTCAGTTAGAAATATGGTTTTTGTTAGTTATTTATATGTAAACAATTTATGTTTACAACTTAGGAATTTTAGTGAAAGGTGGCTCTTTTCACAAAGTGTTAGAAGTGCTATGCCTAGTGAATATCAGAGGATCATTTGACATTATGCAGCTGATGCAAAAAGGGTTCAAGGTAATCCATGTTATGGTGAGTTCCAAACCCCTGGATTGAAATGGGCAAGAAAATTAGTAAAAATAACAAAAAAGTTGCATGAAGAGAGAGAGAATTACATATAGGTTCACTCAAGAAAAGAAGGCTCTAATTAATTTCTAATGAAGGACATAACAACAAAAATATTGCAGCTCAAGCTTCTTCAACTACTCAGAACATTAGGCAAAGGCAAGCATCAGATATGGCAATGCCACCTCCTACAACAGATCACAGAACAATAAAAAGAAGAATCCAAATTTACCTAAGAAGACAAAGCCAACCATCAATCTAGCATGTAGATACTAATACTTTATGAATGAAATTTTTTTTATTTTTGTATACATCTCTAAATGAGATTATATAAATATGAACTACTAATCGTAAACTTTGAAACTTGTACTACCATATATTGCCATAAGCTTATTTTTTGGCTTTTTGAATACATATCAAAGCTTTGTGAATAGCTTTGCTATATTTGTATTGATACTATAATTAAGGATAGCATTAATATACCTTCTGCTTTTTTGCTATATATAATTAAAAATGCAGGTTCATAAACTTTGAAATTGCAATATCATTGGTATTAATATAAAATTTTATACGTAGGTTCACCACAATATTGATATACTATAATGTATCTTGTATATTCAAAATTGTCATTAGATGCAATTTTTCCTTCCAAGGCATAAATGCATTAGTAAGTACACAAAAGACTCATTGGATCCCAAAAGAAGCACACTTCTTCATGACCTATAGCAAATATAAATAATAAAATGGCTTATTTTAGACCATAAATACCATTAAAAATGCATGAATGATTGAAAATCTCAAATCATATATACAAAGAAAATAAAATTTAAAACAATTTTACCTCCTTTATAAAATTCATTTAACTTGATGTTAATTAGTCAAAATTTCTGTGATTTTATATATATTTTTTGTTTACAAGAATAAAGTAAATATATTGTTTTTTAAATGGTTTGAAATATACACATCAGAAAATAATATTTCATATCCTTTTAAAGTTCTTTATCCTGTCACTGTTAGAAATAAGAAAAGCGTTTGAGAAACAGCCAATGGTCAGGAAATTGAGTCTGATCATCCTCCTCTTAGGCAAATAAAGATCTCTGTAGGAAATGACACTGTTGATGCCAACCCCTATAAAAAGCCTCAGGATAGTGATTCTCAGAACCTAAGAAATATAATAGTTCAAAATAACTTCACTAATGCTCATCTTAATAGCATAGGTAAACAACTGTCTAAAATAGAAAACAGATCCCAAAAGTCTATGGAATTTTCTGTCTCTGTTCCTTCTAAAAAACTTAAGAATCCCATGTTTAAACCCTTTCAGATATCCTCTAGTGCTTAACAAGAAATTAAAAGTAATAGGTCTAAATTCCTCGAGGCTGTTAGACAACAGGTTAGTAAAGTTAGTCCTTCTTCTAGTGGAACCCCAGGACAAGTTATTCCTAACTCTGCTCATTCTGTCAATCAAAGTATTAGTGATCTCAGTAAAGATATAGAAACCTCTTCTGAAGATGGTGATTTTCAGGGAGAATCTCCTAAGATAGCAAAAATTCATTGGCCTATCATTCCTCACTCTTCCAATCCTGCTTATATTCAGTCTAGATTACCAAAACTTGAAATAGGTTCTCACCCTAATATGCTTGTCCAATCTAAGTTCAGTGCCAATTCTATATATGAATGGAACATCAATGGCATGTCTGAATATCAAATCCTTAGTCTTCTCCAACAAATGACTATGGCCTCTAATGCCTATAAAGCCCAAACAAGAACTTCTGATAGATCTGTCACAGAACTCATTATAGATGGATTTTCTGGACAATTGAAAGGATGGTGGGATTTTCATCTCACTAAGCCCCAACAGCTAGATATCCTTCATGCTATCCAGAAAAATGATGATAATACATCCATTCTAGATCAATCAGGAAGCCCTATTCAAGATGTTGTTTCTACCCTCATATTGACCATAGCACTCCATTTCATTGGAGATTCTTCTGATCTTAAAGATAAAAATGCTGATCTCCTGTCTAATCTCAGATGCAAAAATCTAAGTGATTTCTAATGGTATAGATCGATTTTCCTTACTAGAGTCATGCTCAGAGAAGATTCTAACCAGCCCTTCTGGAAAGAAAAATTCCTTACTAGTCTCCCTACCCTCCTAAGAGAAAGAGTTAGAAATACCATTAGACAATCCACAGGATCCCACATCATTCTCTACGATAAGCTTACCTATGGCGAACTTATCAGTACTACCCAGAAGGAAGGTCTTAAGATCTGTCAGGACTTAAAACTCCAAAAACATTTAAAATGGGAACTAAAAAGGTCCAAAAAAGAATTAGGATCTTTCTATAAATAGTTTGATTATAGTTATACTCAGAACAATTCTTGTAAAGGTAATTACAGTAAGAAGTCTTTGAAACCTTCGTCTAAAGGAATTTCCCAAAATTATAAGAAATTCTCAAAGAAAAAGGAATTATGAAGAACCTTATTATAAAAAACCTCATAAAAAATCATCAAAACATAAAGCCTCTTCTTCTAAAACTTAGAACACTGGTCTCAAATATGTCACCTGCTATAAATGTGGCAAAAAACGTCATATCTCTAAATACTGTTGAATCTCTAGAAAAGTTCAGGAATTAAATCTAGAAGAGAAAAACCTAGGAAAGCTTTTTTCCCTTCTTATAGAAACATCTAAGTCTGAGTCTGAGTCTGAAACTAATTCTGTTAATTTCCTAAAAAATCTTCAAACAGACGAAATAGCCTCCTCCTCTTCCTCTAATATAGATACCTCCTCTGTCTCTTTGGAGAAGCATATTAATATGCTAACCAAAGAACAAACCTTAATTCTAGATGTCATCCAACATATAACTATTCCTGATATTCAGAAAAAATATCTAGAACAATTAAGACACTCCTTAGAAAAAGACCCTAAAACTCCAGAGCTACCTTCCACCAGTACAAGTATGTATGACCTGACTACCATCCTAGGAAGAACAAAGCAAGGAAAAAGACCAATAGGAGAAATTCAGGAACTCCGGGGAGAAATAAAAACTATAAAGTCTGATATAAAGCAACTTAAAGAAAAACAACAAAAGGATTCTGATCTAATCCAGTTCCTTATCACTAAACTTGTTGAAGACTCTAGCGATAGTGATGAAACCAAGAACCTAGAACCTCAGTCCTTAGCCAACCTCGACAAAATTCCTATAGATTTCCTCTATGCTCTTAATAAAGTCACTTCAAGAAAATATATTATAAAGGTTATTATTGTGTTTGATAAAGATTTTCATATTGACACTATAGCTCTGCTTGATACTAGAGCTGATTTAAATTGTATAAAGACTCATGTTGTTCCAAAATGTTTTCAAGAAAAAACCACTGAAACACTTTCTTCTGCCAACAGTTCAAAAATGAACATTGAAGGAAAAACAGAAGCCAGTGTTTTAAATAGTGATTTCTTATTAAAAACTTCCTTTCTCCTTGTTTCTGATTTGCATTACACTATAATCTTAGGAACACCATTCATTAATTTAATTACCCCCTACTTTTTCAATCACCATTCTATTGATTATAAAGATGATAAAATTCTCATATCCTTTCCCTTTCTTAAAAAGCCTAGAATCAGACAACTCAATCTGGTTAAAGCTCACTCCATTTATAAAAAAGAATAAAATCTTCTAATCAAAGGAAAAGAAACTGATCTGTGTGATTTAAAGCAAAATGTTTATTCTCAAAAAATTGAACAACAATTAAAGTCTGATGTTTCTTCCCTTTTAGATTCTATAAAAATTGAACTTTGTTCTGATTTACCAAATGCTTTCTGGAATAGAAAAATACATATTGTTGATTTGCCTTATGAACCAGGATTTGATGAAAAAAATATCCTTACTAAGGCTAGACCAATTCAAATGAATGCTGAATTGGAACAGCACTGTAGAAGGGAAATCCAGGACCTCGAGTCCAAAGGATTGATTTCAAAATCCAGATCCCCTTGGAGCTATGCTACTTTCTATGTTAATAAAGCTTCTGAAATAGAAAGAGGTACTCCCAGACTTTTCATAAATTATAAACCTCTGAACACAGCCCTCCAATGGATAAGGTATCCTATTCCTAACAAAAAAATCTTCTTCAAAAACTTCATTCTGCTTTTGTTTTTTCAAAGTTTGATATGAAATCAGGATTTTGGCAAATACAAATTCATAAAGATCATCGTTACAAAACTACTTTTACTGTCCCATTTGGTCAATACGAGTGGAATGTCATGCCATTTGATTTAAAGAATGCTCCTTCAGAATTTCAAAGAATAATGAATGACATATTCAATCCCTATTCTGAATTCTGTATTGTTTACATAGATGATGTTCTTATCTTCTCTAAATCCATTGAACAACACTTTAAGCACCTTAATATTTTTTTCCGCACTGTTAAGAATAATGGTCTTGTTGTTTTAGAAAAAAAGATATCTCTTTTCCAAACCAAAGTTAGATTCCTAGGACACTATATATACTGTGGAACCATTGTCCCTATAGAAAGAACCTTAGAATTTGGAAACAAATTCCCTGATAGGATTCTTGAAAAAACTCAAAATAATTCTTGTAAAGGTAATTGCAGTAAGAAGTCTTTGAAACCTTCGTCTAAAGGAATTTCCAAAAATTATAAGAAATTCTCAAAGAAAAAGGAATCTGAAGAACCTTATTACAAAAAACCTCATAAAAAATCATCAAAACATAAAGCCTCTTCTTCTAAAACTCAAAAAATTGGTCTCAAAGATGTCATCTGCTATAAATGTGGCAGAAAGGGGCATATCTCTAAATATTGTCGAATCTCTAGAAAAGTTCAGGAATTAAATCTAGAAGAGAAAAACCTAGAAAAGCTTTTTACCCTTCTTATAGAAACTTCTAAGTCTGAGTCTGAAACTAATTCTGTTAATTTCCTGAAAAATCTTCAAACAGACGAAATAGCCTCCTCCTCTTCCTCTGAAATAGATACCTCCTCCGTCTCTTCGAAGAAGCATATTAATATGCTAACCAAAGAACTTTTTAGAAAGAAGAAATTTTTTAGGAAAAACACCTTCTGCCTCCTTCTTCCTCTCGACCTAATGAAAGATTTCTTATGAAATTTGTAACTCTCTAGTAACAAAATAAATATATATATGTAGAAAAGATTTCTGTAAGCCTCTGCGTTCTGAATATTTAAACCATTGTATCTCCCTCTACTTGGAATATAAAGGACTTTTTACATAACAAGCTCTTGTAAGTTTAAGTTTCAAAGATCTCTATTGTTTTAATGTCTTTTATTTAATTCTCTTTAAAGCCTTCTTTTATCTTCTGTAATTTTCGCTTTTAATTTTTTAAGTAACATAATGTATGCTCTGTGTTTATCTAAGAAATTAGGATCCTGCACATCAGAAACTCTATGAAATCCTATTTGCATTTTGGTATGGTAACCTCCACTTTTAGCTTGTGATTGGAGCATGAGACCATGCATCGTGAGACATTTCTGCATTTACACATTGTGATTAATCTGCTCTTACATTTAATTTGCTCTATTGTGTCCCTTTAGATCACATTGTAACGATGATCTTTATGAATTTATATTTGCCAAAATCCTGATTTTATATCAAACTTTAAAAAAACAAAAGCAGAATGAAGTTTTTGAAGATCTTTTTTGTTAGGAATAGGATACCTTATCCATTGGAGGGCTGTGTTCAGAGGATTATAATTTATGATGGCCCAATGTGATCTAAGGGGACACAGTAGAGCATATTAAATGTAAGAGCAGATTAATCACAATGTGTAAATGTAGAAATGTCTCACAATGCACGGTCTCACGCTCCAGTCACAAGCTAAACGTGGAGGTTATCGTACCAAAATGCAAATAGGATTTCACAGAGTTTTTGATGTGCAGGATCCTAATTTCTTAGGCAAGCACAGAGCATACATTCTGTTACTTAAAAAATTAAAAGTGAAAATTGCAGAAGATAAAAGAAAGCTTTAAAGAGAATTAAATAAAAGACATTAAAACAATAGAGATCTTTGAAACTTAAACTTACAAGAGCTTGTTATATAAAAAGTCCTTTATATTCCAAGTAGAGGGAGATGCAATGGTTCAAATATTCAGAACGCAGAGGCTTACAGAAATCTTTTCTACATATATATATATTTATTTTGTTACTGGAGAGTTACAAATTTCATAAGAAATCTTTCATTAGGTCGAGAGGAAGAAGGAGGCAGAAGGTGTTTTTCCTAAAAATTTTCTTCTTTCTAAAAAGTTTTGCCCCTTGAAAGCAAGAGGAGGGTTCCTTATATAGAGAGCGGAGGCTTTGTAAACATATGGAGAGCAGGACAAGTGGGGTACAGAGGAGCATGAATTCCTGAAGGAATCAGGGTGACTTGTTTTACTGTCTGCCAATCATCTTTCACAACCACCACCTGGTGTCTTGAAATAATTGTTGATTATTTTGTCCTGATAGTGAAAAGTGGGTCCCCATCCTTGAGGAGGAACAGAGAGAAATGGGATGGCAGCTGAAGGTGGAGCTGAGTATTTGACGTAGTAATTGAATTTTCCTGAAGGCTGTTCAAGAAGGTCCCATTCAGGAGAAGAATGGGTTCCTGCCAAAAAGAAAATATATTAAAATACTATTTTTTTATAACCCTAACTTTTGCATGGACCGCCTTTTACAAGGTTTTCAACCCATTGGGCTTATAATTACAACTACAGACATATTTTTACAAAGAAAATATTTACAGATAAAGAGGTCTTATAAGCTTTTGGGCTATGGGCCTTTGGGCTTGATAAGAGAGAGAATCCCAAAATAATCATCCTCATTGTCATTACGCAAATCGACTAAAGGTTCAGAGTTTTCGAAGCTGTTGGATAGCGCTGCAAAAGAAGAGGCTTCGGATTGAAGGAGCTGCTGCATAATCTTGAAATATTCTTCTTTAGTTTTGGCAACTACAAGGAGGGCACTAGCATGGGACTTTTGTGCCAGAAAGGAAGTTTGTGCCAAGTTCTGAGATTCAGAAGATCCAAGGAAACCTTGCTGTTGAAGCCAAGAGGAGACAGCAGATTTGGAGATCTTATCTGTTTTATTATAAGAGTTCCACCATTTAACCTTGAATCTTCTCTGGAGAACTGTAATACCATTATTAGAACAAAAGTCGAGGTACCATTGAGATACCCAAGGAACAAAGAATTTAGAGCAATATAGGGTAAGGAAGGCAATTTTTTTTCAAGTTGGGAAGGTCGATAATGGGAGCAAAAGAGGTCAAAACCCTGTCTAATTTCAGAGGGAAGAATATGAGGGATTGGTCCATAGTTATTCCACCATCTAGCGAACCATATAGGAAACTCAAAAATATTAGCATGATCACTTAGGAAGAATAGCCAGGAATGGGTATTAAAATGGTTTTGGATAAGGAAGGTGTTCAACCATGCCTGTTCATAATCCCAGTATGAGTATGTACGGCAGAAGTCTATCTTTACTGAGAAGTTTACAAGGAAAGTTTTAGGTTTAAAGAGTTCTTGTCCCCAAGCAGATGGGTGGAGGACTTTAAGAATTTTGCAGGTTGAGTAAGAAGGTTTGGGGTATCCTTTATGGTAGAAGTGTTTGAATTTTGAGAACCAGTAACTTCCAAAATAGTTTAATAATATTCTTGGGGTTTTGAAAGATCCCAAGGTTTAAAAAACCAATTTGGAGGAAAATGATTTTGCATAGTCAAAAACGGGTCTTTATTGAAAAATCCATTTTCTATAGTCAAAATATTTTGAATAGAATTCTTTATGAGAAAATCAGAAGAAGTTTTTGATTATGTACAGATAACCTGTGAACTACTTGGAGTAGCCACAACTTTTAAATCTTCTTGAGAAATAGTTTTTTGAGAAGAAGAAGATTCACCTTTTTCAATTTTAGAAATGGGAAGAGGAGCCTTACCAAGTATACCTTTGTCTGAAGGAATGATCGCCTGGTTTGTTTCTGGGGATGAAGGAAGAGGGATAAGAGTATTTTGGATAGCTTTAAGAAGTTCTAGGGTGTTGGATATAGAATCAATCCATTGCTGAATCTGGGTTGTTTTGTTAGAATCATTTGATTCTTCTTGGTTTACTATATTGAACCATGATTTTATGGGTTTAGAAGTGGAGGGAAGAGGAGGATCAGGCTTGTCAGCCTTTTCTTTCTTTGTTTTTCTGGGCATCTTTATCTGTTTTGCAAAAATTCTCTAGTCAGAAAGTCTGGCAAAGAATTTGATTCTCCCTTTATATATTCTATATCAAAATCAAAAATACTAAGTATAGCTTGCCATCTTGCAAAAATTTGCTTTGAAGCAATATTTTGGACATCTTTTTGTAAAACATCTTTTACAGATTTGCAATCAACATGAAGCAAAAAAATTTTATTTAGTAAATCAGATTGAAACTTTGTGATGCACATGACAATGGAAAGAATTTCTTTTTTGATGGTAGAATAGTTTTTTTGAGTATCATTCTAGTGACCTGAAGTATACTGGACTATAACTTCTTTACTATTCTAAACTTGTTTGAGAATGCCCCCGTATCCAAGATCACTAGCATCTGTTTCTACAATCTTAGGAAGACTGGGATCAGCTAAGTGGAGACAAGGAATATTAAGAATAAATTTCTTTACGTGTTGGATTGTTTTGGTATGTTCATCAGTCCAGGGGACAGGGTTTTTCTTTAGTCTGTCATGTAGAGGTTTTACTATCCTATTTATATTGGGACAGAAATCTAATATATAATTTAGACTTCCTAAAAACCTTTGAAGTTGATTTTTGTCAAGAATCCTATCAGGGAATTTGTTTCCAAATTCTAAGGTTCTTTCTATAGGGACAATGGTTCCACAGTATATATAGTGTCCTAGGAATCTAACTCTAGTTTAAAAAAGAGATATCTTTTTTTCTGAAACAACAAGACCATTATTCTTAACAGTGCGGAAAAAAATATTAAGGTGCTTAAAGTGTTGTTTAATGGATTTAGAGAAGATAAGAACATCATCTATGTAAACAATACAGAATTCAGAATAGGGATTGAATATGTCATTCATTATTCTTTGAAATTCTGAAGGAGCATTCTTTAAACCAAATGGCATGACATTCCACTCGTATTGACCAAATGGGACAGTAAAAGCAGTTTTGTAACGATGATCTTTATGAATTTGTATTTGCCAAAATCCTAATTTTATATCAAACTTTAAAAAAACAAAAGCAGAATGAAGTTTTTGAAGAAGATTTTTTTTGTTAGGAATAGGATACCTTATCCATTGGAGGGCTGTGTTCAGAGGTTTATAATTTATGAAAAGTCTGGGAGTACCTCTTTCTATTTCAGAAGCTTTATTAATATAGAAAGAAGCACAGCTCCAAGGGGATCTGGATTTTGAAATCAATCCTTTGGACTCGAGGTCCTGGATTTCCCTTCTACAGTGCTATTCCAATTCAGCATTCATTTGAATTGGTCTAGCCTTAGTAGGGATATTTTTTTCATCAAATCCTGGTTCATAAGGCAAATCAACAATATGACTTTTTCTATTCCAGAAAGCATTTGGTAAATCAGAACAAAGTTCAATTTTTATAGAATCTAAAAAGGAAGAAATTTTATGTTTTAAAACATCAGACTTTAATTGTTGTTCAATTTTTTAAGAATAAACATTTTTCTTTAAATAATGCAGATTAATTTCTTTTCCTTTGATTATAAGATTTATTTCTTTTTTATAAATGGAGTGACCTTTAACCAAATTGAGCTGTCTGGTTCTAGGCTTTTCAAGAAAGGGAAAGGATATGAGAATTTTATCATCTTTATAATCAATAGAATGGTGATTGAAAAAGTAGGGGGTAATTAAATTAATGAATGGTGTTCCTAAGATTACAGTGTAATGCATGTCAGAAACAAGGAGAAAGGAATTTTTTAATAAGAAATCACTATTTAAAACACTGGCTTCTGTTTTTCCTTCAATGTTAATTTTTGAACTGTTAGCAGAAGAAAGTGTTTCAATGGTTTTTTCTTGAAAACGTTTTGGAACAACATGAGTCTTTATACAATTTAAATCAGCTTCGGAATCAAATAGAGCTATAGTGTCAATATGAAAATCTTTATCAAACACAATAGTAACCTTTATAATATATTTTCTTGAAGTGACTTTATTAAGAGCATAGAGGAAATCTATAGGAATTTTGTCGAGGTTGGCTAAGGACTGAGGTTCTAGGTTCTTGGTTTCATCACTATCGCTAGAGTCTTCAACAAGTTTAGTGATAAGGAACTGGATTAGATCAGAATCCTTTTGTTGTTTTTCTTTAAGTTGCTTTATATCAGACTTTATAGTTTTTATTTCTCCCCGGAGTTCCTGAATTTCTCCTATTGATCTTTTTCCTTGCTTTGTTCTTCCTAGGATGGTAGTCAGGTCATACATACTTGTACTGGTGGAAGGTAGCTCTGGAGTTTCAGGGTCTTTTTCTAAGGAGTGTCTTAATTGTTCTAGATATTTTTTCTGAATATCAGGATCAGTTATGTGCTGGATGACATCTAGAATTAAGGTTTGTTCTTTGTGGTATGGGAGATTTATTACAAATGGTATTTGAGATAATCTTCCCAAGTCAATGGATTCTATAGATAAGGTGTCTGAGAATCTAGAACTGGATGCTGCAGATCTATCAAAACTGAGTTTTACTCTACCATCTTGGAACTGGGTAATATTCTTTATTTGGGTGTTTGGAGGTTGAGGTTTAGGTTTTTCTAGTTCTGGATTTGCTGCATTTTCTAAGATCCATTCCTAAGGAAGGATTATTTGGTTCCATTGGATAGGTTTAGGGATAACGACATTGGCTTTAGTCATATCTGTTTGAAGCAGAAGTGTTTCTCCCTTTTTACTATGAAATCGACTTTTAGTATTAAAAGCAGACATCATGGCTTTATAATGAACTTTAAATATTAATGCAATTGGGATAGATCCATCGTCCATTTTGTAATTATGGGTCAGGATTTGTAAAACCAAAGACTTTAAATGATTTATATCATTAAGAGAAACAGTGAAGTTTGGGTAACAGTCAAATGATATAGGACCTTTACAAAGATTGGATTCTATAGTTCCTAAAAGAGAATCTTCAAAATTCCTAAACCACATATCTCTAAGAGTTGCAAGTACAGAGGTATTAAGACCTTCTCTGTTTAGGGGTTTAATGCCAACCTAAACAAAATCAATATGGATGTAACGGAAACCTTTTGCTTTATGTTTATCTACAGAAGAGGAAGAAAGAAGCTTTATCTCATTCTTTGCTTTATTAAGTTCTATATCCTTTTCTTCAATTCTAATAATATAGTCAGATTTGAAAAGGTTCAACCTAGGAGTCTTGTAGATGTGATCTTTATGGTGTTGTGTGAGCTTAAAGTCATCTATACATTTATCAAAGTCTTCT
The DNA here is from genome assembly GCA_947683625.1 of Mallotus nudiflorus. Lineage (NCBI taxonomy): Eukaryota > Viridiplantae > Streptophyta > Magnoliopsida > Malpighiales > Euphorbiaceae > Mallotus > Mallotus nudiflorus. The sequence continues at coordinate 572,224 of CANTUR010000282.1, read as the reverse complement.
ATAGTAATCTCTTCACTACTAATAATATTCTTTTGAACTTTGACAGAAGAGGAGACGGAGAAAGAAGAAGAGGAAGTAGTTCTTCCAAATAGTGGATTCATGGTAGAATAAGGTTTACATAACAGAGTATACACTTACAACTCATTGGCTAAACCAACGAATTTACACCCTCTTAGGGACAAACAACCGGGACCACCTGTGACCAAAGGACTCAGTGTAAAATCTACCCAGTAGACATTATTCTATTCAAGAAAATAGTAAATAGAAGAGACTCTCCCTCCCCCCCAGGCTCTGATACCATGACGACCCAATATGATCTAAGGGGACACAATAGAGCATATTAAATGTAAGAGCAGATTAATCACAATGTGTAAATGCAGAAATGTCTCACGATGCATGGTCTCATGCTCCAATCATAAGCTAAACATGGAGGTTACCATACCAAAATGCAAACAGGATTTCACAGAGTTTTTGATATGCAGGATCCTAATTTCTTAGGCAAGCACAGAGAATACATTCTATTACTTAAAAAATTAAAAGTGAAAATTGCAGAAGATAAAAGAAAGCTTTAAAGAGAATTAAATAAAAGACATTAAAACAATAGAGATCTTTGAAACTTAAACTTACAAGAGCTTATTATATAAAAAGTCCTTTATATTCCATATATATATATGTATATATATATATTTCAATTAATTATTAAAAAACTAAAATTAAGAGAAAGTATTCAGTGATTTAAATTGAACTAAACACTTATCGCTCGTTATTACAATAATTAAGTTGTTTGCATCTATTATGGAATTTGGGTTAATTTCCATCAATAATAACAAATTCACCTTAAGAACTATTGCATAGGTGACTAGACTATAAATGATTATATAAAAAATCACCCTAAGGAAGATTCCTAGGAAAGAATGGTGGGGTCACAATGGTCCCACTTAAAAACCACACTCCTTAGGCAGAATTTTACTAAGACAAGTAATTTTAATAGCATAATAATTAATAACAACTATACATGACAATAGCTATTAAATAGACATAAAAGAGAACACCAAAATTTAACGAGGTTGGGCTAATTATTCCTACATCTTTAGACACTACCAAAATAATATTTCACTAATTAAGGAAATATTACAAAAGAGAGCTAAAGAATACGAATAGCCTAAAAATTGGAGAAGGCTAATGTTTTGTGGGATGATAAAACAACAAAGGGGGGAAGTTGTTTTATAATCTAAGAACTTCCCTATTCCTTAAAAATAAATGATATGGGATTATCAAAAATAAAAAAATAAAAAATCTCCACCTTTGGAAAAATCTCATACAATTCTCTCAAAAATCTAACCTTCAATAGTATCTACAAATTTCATCTTTCAATTTGTAACAATACTAATCAAGTTTAAACAATGTTTAAACTTGATTAGTATTGTTACAAATTGAAAGATGAAATTTGCAGACACCACAGTTACCACTTTTGTCATCATATCAATAGGATTCTCAATGGTCCGAATCTTCTAGATTGTGACTCCACCTTCTTTCAGAATCTCCCGTACAAAGTCATATCGAACATAGATATGCTTCGTCCTTGCATAATAAACTTGGTTCTTTGCTAAATGAATAACACTCTGACTGTCACAATGCACTTATTGTGCTTATGCTCCATTCTCAGTTCACCAAGCAACCCTTGAAGTCAAATTGCCTCTTTTATAGCCTTAGTAACTGCCATATACTATGCCTCTGAAGTAGACAATGGTGTGACTAGTGCCTTTCCAACTGACAGTTGGGGTTATGAGTAGGTATATGCATGATCCTGAAAAGGAGCACTGGCAAGCTATGAGATGGATTCTACAATATATTTTGAACATTGTAGATATTGGTTTGGTATTTCAACAGGATAGGCAAGATGGTTAGTATATAGTTAGGTATCATGCTTGTGAAATATCAGACCTCGTACACACCATTGCATACATCAAGTTACCAATAGCACTTGCTTATGGTACTTTTGACATATAATCCAATTCTACATCATTCTTCAGTGACATGGATACACTAAGCTTAAAATGAGGAGCAAGTGGTGTACTAACTAGTTTTAACTTTTCATTCATGCCAAAATATTTTAGTACCTTCCTCAAATATTCTTTCTAAGATAAAAAAAAGTCTCCTCAATTTCCTATCTCTATATATCTCCATATTAAGAATCTTCTTTGCTTCATCGAGATCCTTCATCTCAAACTCCATGTTCACTAGAGTCTTCAATTTCTTAATTTCTGTTAGACTCTTGGAAGCTATCAGCATATCATCAATATAAATAAGAAGATATATATAGGATCCATCTTGTAGCTTATGCAAATACAAACAATGATCATATTTACTTCTCGTGTACTTTTGCCTTATCATAAACTTGTCAAATCGCTTGTACCACTGTCTCGGAGATTGCTTCAATTTATACAACGATTTTTCCAATTTGTAAACCATTTTTTCTCTACCAACAACTTTGAATCCATTTGGTTGAGTCATGTGGATTTCCTCATCCAAGTCTCCATATAAAAATATAATTTTTATATCCATCTGAACTAGTTCCAATTCCAACTATGCTACCAAAGCTAATAAAATTCTAATGGAGGAATGTTCTACAACTAGAGAAAATACTTCATTATAATCAATTCCCTTCGTCTATGCATAGCCTTTAGCCACTAATCTTTCTTTGAAATGAACATTATCCTTGTCAAGAAATCCATCTTTCTTTGCATATACCTATATACACCTAATTGCCTTTTTTTTCCTTTAAAAGACTAGCAAGTTTCCATGTCTGATTCTTTTAAAGAGACTGCATTTCTTCATTCAAGGCGATCCTCCACTTTTTAGGTTTTTAACTTTGGACTGCTTTATTATAAGTAGCAGGAACATCATCAATTGCAATTGGTGATGCATAAGAGACCATATCAGCATAGCGAGCAGGTCATCTAATAGTCCTCTTTCCCTTCCTTAATGTAATTAATTCATGTTGCTATGAAAGTTCTTAGGTCTGAACCTCTTTTTCATTTAACTCTTTTTATACCATAGGAGAGTCATCATCAGTTTTTTCATTGGCTAGGATAATTCTTTTACCATCAAACTCCACCTATTTGGGAGTACCATCTTTCTGCTCCTTTTCAAAAGTCACATTTCTTAGTATGGTAGATTCATCAAAGGTAACATCCCTACTAAAGATTACTTTCTTTATTTCTAGACACCAAAGACGATAACCTTTCATACCATATATGATCCCCATAAAGATTACCTTCTTTGCTCTTGGATCCAGCTTTGACTCCTTAACATGGTAATATATAGTGGAACTAAACACATGTAAGGAATCATAATTTGTAGCAGGTTTTTCAAACCATTTCTCCAATGGTGTTTTACCACCAATAGTAGTTGATGGTAATTGGTTGACAAGGTGATGAGCAAATATCAAAGCCTTAGCCCAAAATTCTTTGCCCAACCCAGTATTAGACAACATACACCGAACCATCTCCAGTAATGTCTTGTTCATTCGCTTTGCCACCCCATTTTGTTGTGGTGTCTATCTAGCGGTGAAGTGTCCGATAATACCTTAATCTTCACAAACTTTCAAAAATGGATCATTTTTAACTCTCCACCATTGTCAATGTGGAAATATTTGACTTTTTTCTTTATTTGGGTGTCCACTATCTTTTTCCATTTAAGGAAAATTCCTAACAACTCATCCTTCGTCTTCATTGTATACACCCAAACTCTCCAAGGAAAATCATCAACAAAGAAAACATATTAGAGTTTTCCTCCCAATGAAGTGTTCTTGGAAGGCTGACACATCTAAATGAACATAATCTAAAATACCCTCAACATCATGGATGGTTATTCCAAATTTTACCCTTGTCTTCTTCCCTTTCATGCAATGCTCATAAAAATCCAATTTACAAGCCCGAGCTCCTTTCAATAATCATTGATCTATCAACAATTTCAAGAATTTTTCTTCAGGATGCCCCAAGCACATATGCCATAATCAGTAGAAATTATTGTTGTTGTTGTCCCAATAATTGTACTACCTAGAAAGTGATACACATTAATTCTTTTCTGAATTCCCTTCATTATCACAAGTGCACTAAAGATGATTCTCATAATCCCATCTTTTGCCCTTACTTTGAAACCTTTTGACTCTAAGGTTCCCATAGAAATGAGATTCCTCATCAAATCTGGCATATAATGAACACCTGTTAAGGTTCTGATTAATCCATCCTAAGTGCTCATGCGAATTGAACCAATCCCATATGTGTTAAGAGGGGCATTATTCATTGTATAGAAAACTCCACCTTTTAATTCTTTAAAGTTAAATAACCATTTTCGATTGGAAGTCATATAGTGATTGCAAGCTGAATCTAGCAACCATGAACTTGAACAGCTGGTTAATGGTGTAGCAGTAATTGAAAGATCTAAATATGCATCATCACACTCAACTGCATTTGAATTTGAGATAGCATTTCCCTTTCCAAGTTTGCCTTTGTCCTTTAGCTTAGGAAAATCTTTCTTCCAATGCCTTTTTCTCTCGACAAAATGCATATTGATCTTTACTTAGTTTGGACTTTGGCTTAGTTCTCCCTATTCTTCCTTTATTCTGGCTCTGAGAATGGCCTTTAACAATAAGAGCTTCTACTTCAACAATTACATTTTCTTGCTTTTCTTTCTTTCGCCATTCATAACTATACAAGGCTGCAGTTACTTCACTTAAAGATACAGTAACCTTCCCATAAAGTAAAGTAGTTTTAAGATACTCAAACTCATCAAGAAGTGATCCCACCAACATCAGAGCCATATCTTTATCATTAAAAGTCACATCCATATTCATTAAATCAATTACCAACTGATTAAAGCTAGTAATGTAATCATTCATCGTGGAACCTAGAACATAGTTAAAGCCAAACAATCCCTTTTTCACATAGAGTTTGTTCTAACTGCTTTTCTTTAAGAATTTCTCCTCCAATGCGTTCCATAATTTACTTAAAAAAGTTTCTTTAGAAAATGCATACTTTTGCTCTTTAGAAAGACATTATCGAATTGTATCGCATGCCAATTTATTGATCACCTTCCATTCTTTCTCATCAATATTATCTAGTTTCTCTCCTTCAATAGCAATGTCTAGACCCTACTGAAAGAGAGCATCTAGAACCTCACTTTGCTACATGCCGAAATTGCCAGTGCCATAAAAAATTTCCACCGCAAATCGAGCATTTGTCATAGTATTTCTTACCAAAATTGAAGATGAAGACACTGTTGAAGCTAATGTGGATACTTTTGTGTCGTCTGTCATTTCTACTACAAATTCTATTTAATAGTTGTCGATGTGGAATGCCTATTAGCCCAAGGATATTTTTTTCTAATGTGGAAGATCAGCCTAAACTGCAACCACAAAGCATACTAAAATAAACCAAGAGTTCTAATACCAATTGTTGTGGAATTCAGGTTAATTTCCACCAGTAATAACAAATTCACCTTGAGAACTATTGCACATGTGACTAAAGTGTAAACGATTGTACTAAAAATCACCCCAAGGTAGATTCCCATAAAAGAATAGTAGGGTCACAATGGTCTCACTTAAAAATCACACTCCTTAAACAGAATTTTATCAAGACAAGTAATTTTAATAGCACAATAATTAAAAACAATTATATCCAACAATAGCTATTAAATGGACATAAAAGAGAATACTAAAATTTAATAAGGTTCGGTCAAGTATACTTACATCATCAGATGCTACTAAAATAATATTTCATTAATTAAAAAAAATATTACAAAAAAAAAAGAAATAATACAAATTATCTAAATATTAGAAAAGACTAATATTTTGTGAGATGATAAAATAACAAAGACGGAAAATTTTTTTATAACCTAGTAACTTCTCTATTCCTTAAAAATAAACGATGTGCGATTGCCCAAAAAAAACAACAGCATCAGTATGCTTGCAATATTTTAATCTTTGTAATTCCAATTTTATGAAAATTGGTCAAGTTGATAGAATTTTTTATATATTTTAATTTTTGTAAAAAAAAAAAAAAAAGTCCATGCCTCTTGCCTCTTGTAAAAAAATGGTGCATGCCTCTTGTATATCACGACACTAATAGCTGGACTGCTAAATGTAAATTTTTAATATACATTGATGAACCAACAGATATTATTAAATAAAATTTTTTTAAAGAAAAATATTTTTAACATCCAACATTTTATGAATATTAAATAATTAATAATATATATATATATATATATATATATATGTGTGTGTGTTTGTGTGTATGAAGCTATATTTAAATTAAAAAAAAAAAAAAAAAGAATTGTCTTCTTTAAAATACAAAATGAAAGGTGAAGACAATGAAAGGCGCTAATTTTTAATAACAAATTCCAACCTTTATAATCTGATGAAAGTGCTTTTACCAGTCGGTTACCATCCGAGTAAGAAATTAGACGAATATGATATATATTATTTAATGAAATAGAAATTATTTATAATTAAAATCAGTTGATAGAAATTGTTATTTTTAAGTGACGATTTGAGTTTGAGCTGTTATGTAAACAATAATGTTAAATTATTGGTTGGAAAAAATTATACTCTACATTAAGTTTTGACCAAAAATTTTAAATTTATTACATGTTATTATTTTCAAAGATAACCATGTATTTTAAAAATACCGAACATGTATTTCAAAAATTATTTAATTTTCATACGCTTTTGCTATTTGAATATACTAGCTTCTCCAAAGTCAAAACTCATCCTAAACATGTACGGAATAAGCTTACAAGCATACTTACAGTGGTTAGACGAAATTTGTTAGATTGCATGTGGATAAGTGTTTGGGTCAATAAAACTAAGCTGACACATGCCACTAGTTGATTTATGAGAGGAAAAAAATTGGAGTAGACTTCCACTTTGTGGCAGACTTTTTTCAGTTTTCAGAAATGGCGTGCTTTGTTGATTATATATATTATTTTTCAGTGATGTGGACAATAACTTATAAGTTAGCAGTCAGATCAGAAGATTTAGTGCAAGGTGAACATGGGTTTTTTTTAAGACTTCCTGAAATATACAGGCACCAATGCCTATTATACATGGTCGAAGTCAAAACGTAGAATCGTCAACGATAGCTTGCAACGGCGTATTCAATCGATGAGAAGCATAATTGTAGCACCATATATATTATACTAGTAAACAACATTTAGCAAATTATATCATGAATCCTTATTTATATTGTAATATAAATCAAAAATTCATTACACTTGTAAAATGCTTCTATAAATGGGAACGGTCTTCTCTACATGGAGCTCCATGTTGGAGATTAATGTGAAAAGCAATCCCATATTGAAAAGAAATGAAAAAGAGAATGGGTATAAAATTGAGAGGAAGTCACCATTCAAATTGCAAAGGTGATTTTGGTGGAAAGCAAACCTATTGTTAAACTTAATTCAACGTTTTGTAAGCCCAGTTGGAGATTTCAACCTAACACATGAGGAATTTGGGTTCTAAATCTGACTTGAAGCCTAAGCATATTGGAATTTAATTGTTATATCATGGATCATGGACCCTGTTTATATTGCATTATGAACCTAATAGTCCAACTATTTTCAAGGTTGTTGGATCAAGAAATTAATAAAAATTATTTTTTATTTATTAAAAAATTCTTTTTATTTTATAAATTATAGTGGTTAAATTTAATTTTATATTCATGAATTTAGTCAAATAAAATTTTGATTCATTATTCATTAAAATAATTGAATTTTTTATTTTTAATTATAATAAATAAATTTTTATTTTTATTTTTATTTTTATTTTTATTTTAGTTAAATAATTTAGTTTTATTATATAAATTATGCATGCTCATAAGATAAAATTTATAGTTTCATTACTTAAATAATGCAGATTCATTGAACTTCATCTTCAGATTTATTGATCCTTACTTGCAGGCTTATTGAACTTCAAGTATAGGTTCAAAGATCTTTACCTGCATTATCATTGACATTCACCTACAGTTTTATTAATATTTTCCTTTCAATCTTATTAAAAACATTTTTTATTTATCAAAAATTATTTTTTTATTCTTATTTTACTAATTACAGTGGTTAAATTTAATTTTTTGTTCATGATTTTAGTCAAAATAAAATTTATATTCAAAAAATTATTAATAAAAAAATAATTTTTTATTTTTTAATTATAATAAAAAAAATTTTACTTGTACTTTTTTAGTAAAATAATATAGATTTAAATATTTAAATAATGCATGTTCATACGATAAAATGAGCAAGTTCATTACTTAAATAATGCAAGGTCACTGATCCTTGTAAGTTTATTGACCTTTGAACTTGCAGGTTCATTGATCTTCATTTGTAGATTCATTAATCTTGACATGTAGGTTCATTGACATTTATATGCAGTTTTATTAATATTTTCCTTTTAATCTCATCAAAAAATTAAGAAGTATTTTTTATTTATCAAAAATTATTTTTTTCTTTTTATTTATTAATTACAGTGGTGAATTTAATTTTTTATTCATGATTTTAGTTGAAATAAAATGTTTATTTATTGAAAAATTACTTTATTTTTTTATTTTTTAAATTATAATAACTAGAGTTTTGTTTGTATTTTTAGAATCCATAAATACTATAGGTTCATTTATCTTGTATGGGGAAGTTTCAATGACTTCTTTAGAATTTTGCAACTTCATTTATCTTTTCTAATTCATAAAATTCATTTAGAACATCTAAAATAACATTATTTATTTTACAAGTTTGAGGGCGCACTATGAATGGAAGGTAGCTTCATTTCAATAACAATATTTACAAGTTATCATAAAAAAAATAATATTAAAAAGGAAAAATAAAAACGATGTTGTTTTAGGTAACATCTATGAGTGTGAAATGGAGCCATATGTCCAATCATGCACTAAGACTCACCTACTCCATTTAATGAATATTTCAAAGCAAGAAGATGAAGAATTGATGAAGTTATGAACTTCTAAAGAATGGAGAAATTAAGAAGTTCACTGTATTGTTGTAGCTCTCATAAACCTTAAAATTAACTGAATGATTGAAGACATATAATCACAAAATATCGAAGGTGGAGGTACGAATAAATGGGATTTTATTCTGTTGAATAGATTTCTGAATCTAAAGCTATGATTTTGTTTTAAAATAAAGATTGTTTGTTATTTTGAAGGAAGGATAGAATGTCTATGAGTGTAAGATTCAATTTATATCATGGTGGGAATTTTGTTAGAGATCCAAAGCTTCGATATGTAGGAGGGGAGAAGTTTGAATGGAAAATATATGATGTAGATTGGCTGAGTTATTTCAAAAATGTGAAGAAAGTTACAACACTAGCGTATGGACACCAACCGAAAATATATTAGTTACCGAAGGGGAATGATTTTAAAAATGGTTTACTTTATGTCTTTGATTATCGTGTCATTTATAAAGATGTTTGAACTAGCTAATGATAAATGGAAGTATGTATTTGAGTTATACCTTGACCATTTAGTTAATATACTTACTATGGTTAGCGATACCCTTTTGGTAATAGAAGGTAATAAAAGGGAGAGTGAGTAAAAAATAGAGAAACCATGTACCTTTGATGATCATATAGAATTTGAGTTATCATTTGAGGACATTCTTGACTTGACAAAACAACATATGATGGTGGGAGAAAGGGTGGAGGGAGCAGGATATGTAATTGATGACATAGGTATAGGAAAAAGTGATGAGGGTGTTAGCAGGTCAAGCACTTTAGTTGGAAGCATTAATGTTAAACATGTGGCTAAGGGGGTAAGTGGCCATGATGCACCTGAAGAAGAACATTCTCATGGAAGCAAAGGTTGGGAAGAATTTCAAAATGACCTTATTGTTGCTAATGAAAAAGCTCAAGTGCCTGACAGTGATGAAGTTGCAATCCTAGGCACAAGTAATGAATTAACGTGCCTAACTGTGACAAAAATGCAAGGGGAACTAATGAAGCTTAACAACCTATGCTTACTGAAGTTAAATGATGGTGAGGAATTTGAAATGCATGATGGCCCAACTGATCTGCATGCTTCTTTTGAACCTTAAATGAATATTGGCCTACTTGAACATTATGGTGGCCCACCTGAAATGAATGTTGCCTTACTTGAAGTTTATGGTGCCCCACCTGAAGTGCTTACTACTGGTGAACCTAATATGGGATTTGCCAATGTTGCACATCTTAATCATCCTAATGATCAAACAACTAATAAAGTTAATAACACAATTGGTCATGATTAAGGTGGTTATGATGTAGATGATACTGAACTAAGAGAAAATTTAAGAAATGAAAAACATGCAAGGTCCAAGAAGTATCATACTTTTAAACCAATAGGAACTAAACCTTAACAAGTTAAATAACAATTCTTTCAAAACCTATAAGAGCTTATAACACACATGTAATAAAAGTAAGGAGGTTGGGTGTGATCCAGACTATATGGTTGGCAGTGATGATGATTGCAGTATTAAAGAAGACTCAAGTAAAGATGGACATAGGAATATTAGGAGGAAAAAGTCCAAGAAAGTCAGGTTCAATCCAAAAAGCAAGATACTTATGTTTCTTGTAAGAATGGTATTTACATTTACTAATGAGTTTTAGAAAGCTGTAGTGAAGTATGTGTCCAGAGGTGTTGAAATTGAATGGAAAAAAATGATAAAACCAGAATCAGGTGCCACTGCACCTGTGGAAATTATCCTTACAGCATTTTTGCAAGCACCGACATAGGAAGTGGGGATTTTATAGTCAAGACATACAATCCAAGTCAAAGAGAGCCTCATATGCATTGTTAACTAAATACTTTTAAGACATACTCAAAGATAATTCAAGCATGACTACTATCCAAATTGTGGCTAAAGAAAAGAAAGATCTCAAGCTGGAAATCAATGACACTATGGCAAAAAGAGTGAAAAGAAAGATCAGGAAAGATTTAAAAAGAGATTATAAAGAAGAATATGCACTAATATAGGACTATATAGGAGTGTTAAGAGAAGTTATGCCTAGCACAACATGTGAATTACATACAAAAGAAAGGAACAACACATTTAGAAAATTCTATGTCTAGTTTTGTGCTGAATGGATAGGGAATTGCAATCCTATATTAGGAGTGGATGGTTGTTTTTTAAAAAATATTTACTGAGGACAGTTGCATGCAGCGATTGGCAAAGATACCAATATTTAGAGATTTTTGGTGGCATGTGTTGTTATTAAGTCATAGACAAAGGTGACATGGAGGAAGTTCTTTCAACATTTGCAAGCTGACTTGAACTTAGGTAATGGAAAAGATTTAACTATCATAAGTGACATGCAAAAGGTACAATATATTATTATTTTTTACTTGTTATTTAAGTTTTTTTACTTACTATTTTTTTAATTAGTCTCATGTAATATAATTATATAATTTATATGCAGGGATTAATTGAAGCTATTAAAGTTAAATTGTCAATTGTAAAGCATAGATGGTGTACAGTTCATATTTTCTCAATTTGGCAGAAAATATGGAGAGGTTCAAATGTTCATCAACAATTTTGGAGATGTGCTAAGAGTTCTTATAAGTAGCAATTCACTGATCAAGTAAAGAAGCTTAATGAACTTGCCTTAGGTTCAGTTGAACATTTGTTGACATATCTACTACACACATGGTGCAAATCATATTTTAATTTCAGCTAAAAGTGTAATGCTGTAGAAAATAACATATATGAGTCACATAATAGGCACTTAGTTAAAGCTAGGAACAAGCACATACTTGGTTTGTTAGAATGGATGTAAATTGATGCTATGAGTAGGCTGCATAAAAAGATAGATGACATTATGAAGTGGTATACTGATGTCAGTCCTAATGCCATAGAAAGATTAGATAAAATATAGACAAAGCAAGTCAATGTATTATTGAATGGAATGGTCATCATGGTTATGAAATCAGTAAGGGTATGGATAGATATACAGTGGACATTGACAAATGTTCTTGTACATGCAGGGTATGGGATTTAATTGGAATCCCATGCCCTCATGGAATTTGTGCACTTTATCCTAGAAAGGAGTTTCTAAATTATATACATCTTTGGTATAGCAAGTTAGCATATATAGCATCAAATGCAAATAGAATACAAACAATAGTTGGAAGGGATATGTGCCAAAAATAAATCTCCCCCTAATGTTACCACCTAAAGTGCATAGAGTAAATGGTCGTCCAAAGAATCCTAAACTAAAAGATGAAGAGGACCCTAAAAAAAGTTATAAGCAATCAAGAAGAGGTATTGTGATGACATATAGTAATTGTTACCAAACTAGACATAATAAAAAAGGATGTCCATAAAAAGCATCAATATGTCTCAGGTTTTCGCACATTCGATTAAGTATAGGTGTTTAATAGATGAATATTTAAAAGTTTAATGATGGTGTTTACAGGTGTCTCAGAGAAATATGCACCATGATGAAGCTCTAAAGGATACTCCACATCATTTGGAAACAAGTGGTTCGAGAGTTACACAACAGCAAAGGGAAACAAGTCTATCTATTGTCATTAACCTACCATAACAAACTCCAACCAACTTGACCACAAATTAATAAGTCATAGCCTCTATTTGCTTATAAATTTGGTTGAATTGAGTAGTATGTCTGAATATAAATTTATTTCTTTTTTTGTTTCATTTGCAATGCTCTATGAGACAAAAGCCTCAACCTGGAATAAAAATTTATAACACACTTCAACAAATGTTAATGAATTACAACAATAAGTGCATACAACAACTAAGGATGGCAAGGGGAAACAACCAGTTACATTAAATGAAAGGAGATTTATAGGACAAAGCGTAGATGTTGGTATAGGAATCCACCATGATGACAAAACAGGAAAAGTCACATGAAATGTGAGTTATTTTTTATTGTTTTTGGTATTAATGTTTATATATGTGACAAAGTGGTGAATTTCAGTTAGAAATGTGGTTTTTTATAGTTATTTACATGTAAGGAATTTATGTTTACAGGTTAGGAATTTTAGTGAAAGCTAGCTCTTTTCACAAAGTGTTGGAAGTGCTATGCCAAGTGAACATAAAAGGATCGTTGGACATTATGCAGCTAATGCAAAAAGGGTTCAAGGCAATCCATGTTATAGTGAGTTCTAAACCCTGGATTGAAATGGGCAGAAAAATCAGTAATAACAACAAGAAGTTGCATGAAAAGAGAGAATTACACATATGTTCACTCAAGAAAAGAAGGCTCCAATCAGTTTTTAATGAAGGACATAACAGCACAGATATAGTAGCTCAGGCTTCTTCAACTACTCAAAACATTTTGCAAAGGCAGGCATCACATATGGTGTAAAGCCACCTCCTACAATAGAGTCACAAAACAACAAAAAGAAGAACCAACTTTACATAAGAAGACAAAGCCAACCATCAATCCACCATGCAGATACTAATACTTTATGAATGAAAAATTTTTTATTTTTGTATACATCTCTAAATGAGATTATATAAATACGAGATATTAATCGTAAACTTTGTAGCTTTTTCTACAATTTAATGTCACAAACTTATTTTTTGGCTTTTTGGATACATACCAAAGCTTTGTGAATAGCTTTGCTATACTTGTATTGATACTATAATTAAGTATACCATTATTATACCTTCTGCTTTTTTGTAATATATAATAAAAAATGTAGGTTCATAAACTTTGAAATTATGATATCATTGGCATTAATATAAAATTTTATATTTAAATTCACTGCAGTATTGATATACTATGATTAAGTGTATCTTGTATACTGAAAATTGTTATTAGATGCAATTTTTCCTTCCAAGGCATAAATGCATTTGTAAGTACACAAAATACTCATTGGATCCCTAAAGAAGCACACCTCTTCGTGACCTATGGCAAACATAAATAATAAAATGACTTATTTTAGACCATAAATACCAATACCATTAAAAAAAGCACAAATGATTGAAAATCTCAAAGAAAATAAAATTTAAAATAATTTTATCTCTTTTATAAAATTCATGTCAGTCAAAATTTTTGTGATTATATATATATATATATATATATTTCAGTTAATTATTATAAAACTAAAATTAAGAGTAAATATTCAATGATTTAAACCGAACTAAACACCCGTCACTCGTTATTACAATAATTAAGTTGTTTGTATCAGTATGCTTGCAATATTTTAATCTTTGCAATTCCAATTTTAAAATTGGTCAAATTGATAGAATTTTTTTTATATTTTATTTTTTGTAAAAAAAAAAAAAAAGTTACATGCCTCTTCCGTATGGCCTTGCCCCTTGCCTCTTGTAAAATAAAAAATAATACTAAGTCAATATATATATATATATAACTGTGTGTGTCTATGTCTATGTGTGTGTGAAGCCATATTTAAATATAAACAAAAAATTCTTCTTTAAAATACAAAATGAAAAGTGAAGACAATGAAGGAGTAAGAAATTAGACAAATATGATATATTATTTAATAAAATAGAAATTATTTATAATTACAATCAGTTGATAAAAATTGTTTTTTTTTTAAATGATGATTTAAACTTGAGCTGTTATATATATATATAATGATATTAAATTTGTTGGAAGAAATTATACTCAACATTAAGTTTTGAGTAAAAATTTTAAATTTATTACATGTTATTTTTTTTTTTTCAAAGATAACCATGTAATTTAAAAATACCGAACATGTATCTCAAAAATTATTTAATTTTCATAAGCTTTCGCTATTTGAATATGCTAGCTTCGCCAAAGTCAAAACACAATCCAAAACATGTACAGAGGAAGCTCACAAGCATACTTGCGGGTATTAGACGAAATTTGTTAGATTGCATGTGGATAAGTGTTGGGGTTAATAAAACTAAGGTGACACATGCCACTAGTTGATTTATGAGAAGAAAATAACAGAGAAAGCAAATTATAGCCTAACATTAAAAATTGGAGTAGACTCCCATTTTGTTGCAGACTTTTCTCAGTTTTCAGAAATGATGTGCTTTGTTGATTACGTATATTATTTTTCAGTGATGTGGATATTAACTTATAAGTTAGCAGTCAGATCAGATGATCTAGTGCAAGGCGAACATGGGTTTTTTTAAGACTTCCTGAAATATACAGGCACCAATGCCTATTATACATTGTCGAATGTCAAAACATAGAATCGTGAACGATAGCTTGCAACGGCATATTCAATTGAGAAGCATAATTGGAGCACCATATATATATATATATATATATATATGTATATATATAAAAGTAAACAATACTAGGCAGATTATATCATAAATTTTAGTCTATATTGTAATATAAACTAAAAATCTATTATATGTGTAAAATGCTTCTATAAATGGAACCGATCTTCTCTGTATAGAGTTTTGTATTAAAGAACAATCCTACATTGAAAAGAAATGAAAATGATAATGAATATATAATTGAAGAAGAGACACCATCCAAAGTAAATGTCATTTTGGAGGACGGCAAGTCATTGAGAAGTTTAACTCAATATTTTGGAAGTTCAATTGAAAATTTTAAGTTCAAAATCAGTCGCTGTAAAGCCCAACATTTCAAGTCCCGTTTGAAATCCAAGCATGTTGGAGTTCAATTGTTATATCATGAATCATAGACCCTTACTATATAACATTATGAACCTAACACTGTGAAAAATAAAAAAAATGCTGGTCTCGTTGCAATTTGGCATGAAATATTCAATTTGTCTTCTTTAGTTAGACGGATGTTGATTGTTGGTTGTGGAATTCAATTCCAACAAATATCGGGGATTGATTGAACAGCGTATTAACTCCAACTATTTTCAAGGCTGCTGGGGTCAAGAAATTAATAAAAAAATTATATATTAAAAACTTTTTTTTATTTTATTAATAATAGTGGTTAAATTTTTTTTTTTTTTCATGGCTTTAGTCAAATAAGATTTTTATTCATTAAAAAATTATTGAATTTTTTATTTTTTAATTATAATAAATAAATTTTTACTTATATTTTTATTTTAGTTAAATAATTTAGATTTATTGTTTAAATTATGCATGTTCATAAGATAAAACTTATAGTTTCATTACTTAAATAATGCAGATTCATTGACTTTCATCTATAAATTTATTAATCTTTACATGCAGGCTCATTGATCTTTGCCTACAAACTCATTGATCTTCACTTGTAGGATCATTAATTTTCACCTGCAGTTTCATTAATATTTTCTTTCAATTTCATTAAAAAAATTAAAAAGTATTTTTTATTTATTAAAAAATATTTTTTCTTTTTATTTTATCAATTACAGTGGTTGAATTTAATTTTTTATTCATGATTTTAGTCAAAATAAAATTTATATTCATTAAAAAATTATTTAATTTTTTATTTTTTAATTATAATAAATAAACTTTTACTTATATTTTTATTTTAGTTAAATAATGTAAATTTATTATTTAAATAATATATGTTCATAAAATAAAAGAGGTAGGTTCATTACTATTGATTCTTACTTGTAAGTTTATTAACCTTTGAACCTATAAGTTCATTGATCTTTACCTGTAAATTCATTGATCTTCACCTGTAGGTTCATTGACCTTCATTTACAATTTTATTAATATTTTCCTTTCAATCACATCAAAAAATTAAAAAGTATTTTTTATTTATCAAAAAATTATTTTTTTTATTTTTTTTAATTATAGTGGTTGAATTTAATTTTTTTTTTATGACTGTAGTCAAAATAAAATTTGTATTCATTAAAAAATTATTTAATTTTTTTAATTATAATAACTAGAGTTTTACTTGTATTTTTAGAGTCAATAAATACTATAGGTTCATTTATCTTGTATAGGGAAGTTTCAATGACTTCTTCAGAATTTTGCAACTTCATATATCTTTTCTAATTCATAAAACCCATTTACAACATCTAAAACAACATTATTATCTAATGTTAAACAATTGTCCATCATCTCCACAACTAGGTCTACTACAACATCTAACCGAAGGTTAGGTCTGCTGCATCATCTAACCGAAGGTTCTTGCATAAACATTTGATCAAGGCCTAATTAATAAATGAATTTAGAACAACATTATAGGTTTACATCATACTAAACAATCTAATTGCCTATTTCAGTTTGTTTTGCCCACAAAGCACAGGAACTCTTCATGGAGGTGAAAAAGTAATAATGAAAAAAAGTGAACCAAGTGATAGGTAGGGTATTTGGGAGTTTCAAACTGAGATTATGGTTTTATCTCGAATTCGCCATCACCATCTTGTTTCCTTGATTAGGTACCGCATAGCAACTAAATTTTCAGGGCATATAATTTAACCAAGCCATGATCTTTTTTGTAGACCTTTATCACTTCATGAAGATCCAACGCAAAAAAAAAAAAAAGAAAAAAAAATTAAAAAAATTAAGAGTTGTTGTTTTACACATGTGTGATAGACCTTAGTCCATATTGCAATATGAATAGAGATCCATGATATAATTTGCCTATCGGAGTCCATGGAGCTCGAAATCTAAACATGGTATCAAAGCCTACGAGTGCCTTAACAAGCCAAGAAGATCCTAAATGCTCGTGTAATGTTGAGGCTCGAGTCAAGGCCCAAGTTGATGTTGGAAACCCAAGTAACAACCCAATGAGATGAAGTTGGACTTAGAGATTTGAAGAGGCCCACGGACCATATAAATACTAGAGGAGGCTACAGGGTCAGGTCTAAACCTGTGAATTTTAAAAGCAACTGACAACTAGGCCCAAAAGATAATAAAGCCCAGTTGCACTTGAGGGGGAGTGTTGGAGATCAAAGTGGGAAGCAATCCCACATTGGAAAGAAATGAAAAAGAGAAAGGGCATATAATTGAGGGAGAGCCACCATCCAAATGGCTAAGGCCCAATTAAAGATTTCAAGTTCAAGCCCAATAGGTGAAAGGTCCAGCACCCTAAGCCCGATTTAAAGCCCAAGCATGTCGAAGTCCATAGAGCCCGAAACCTTAACACCCTGCAAAACAACAACGAATGAGAATTGAGAAGAATCATATAAATACATACAGTAAATATTAAAGCATTTCCACTTTGATACATTTTCAAACCCTCTTTTAAACCCCAGAACTCAGTACCCTCCACACTACCTGGTTTTTGTCCTTCTCTATTTAGGTGTGTTCCTTTACTCTTTTTCTTTTTTAGGTTTACCATCTGTATGTTCATTTGCTCACTTATTCTTAATTTTTTTATTTTCATTAGTTTTTGTTCCATTACTCAATTTCACGTCTAATTTTGGTCGAGCATATGTTAATAAAGAATTTGACACTATTTAGGCACTGATAAAGGGAAAAGTATATTGTGGGATTTACTACTTTTGTTTCAAATCTTATTGCAAATCTAATTATAGCCCAGTAACGCACTTATTGCTTTTTTGGGTTTCTCCTGCTTTTATAGGTTTTTATTAAGATATGGTGTCAAAAGATTGAATTTTTTCTCTTTAATGTTCTGGATTTTGGCTTTGCAAATGCACATTATTAAATTTAGGGTTGGGCTTTTTTTATTTTTTCATAACTTTAGACTGCTATCAAAAGATTAGAGGGAACTGGACATCCATGAAATTATGGGTGAAAATCAATAAAACTTTAATTGAATATCAGTGAACCTACAGGTAAAGGTGAATGAACATATAGTAGGCTCATTGATCTTCATCTGCAAATTCATTGATTCAGTGGATGAAGATCAATGAACCTATAAGAAAAAAAAAAGATGTCAGTGATAGCTTACAAATGCATATTCAATCGATGAGAAGCATAATTGTAGCACTATATATATATATACTTTGCTATATATATAATATATATTTAATACTTTACTAAATATATAATATATAATATAATTTTATCATTGTTAATTCTATGTTTTGACATTCAACAATGAATAATAGGCATTGGTGCCTGTATATTTTAGGAAGTCTTTAAAAAATAAACTAAAGGTAAAATTACCATGAAGTTAAAGGGCAAATAAGTTGATTTTCAATTTCCCAGCAATTAAGGACAAAACTTTGATTTTTTGTCCAAATTAATACAAAAGCTTGTCATGGAAGTGCGTGATGATAATAACACAAAATAGAAAAAAAGTAAAATAAATAAATAAATAAATAAATAAATAAATAAATATATATATATATATATAAAGAAAGATAAAATCCCTAATTCCCTAAATCACAATTTGAAGAAGCTAAAATCCTAAAATCCCCAATTCCTAAAAATGTCATTTTTCAAAGTTCAGTTGAAGGTTGAAGTATCAATGTTGTCATCTTCTTAACGCTTAGCTACATCTCCTTTTTAATCTTCAGCAACATCACGCTCGACTGTACATGGTTGCCCTGAGTTTGACTATAAAGGGTTACGTTACTATGATTATGGTGAGGTGGCACCATAATGGTTGGAATGGACTGAGAATAATGTAGGAAGAAGGTTGCATTCCTGTAGATATTATGAGGTAATATGTGTGGTTGATTTGTAGAAATTGTGCTTATAAATACTAATATAGGTAAAAAGTAAATGATTAAACATTGTTTCAATTTCAATTTTAATTTTAATTTTTTGTTTTAGCAGAAATACAGAGGAGGCAGAAGAAGATGTTGTAATTACTTTAAATGGCATATTGATCCTTTTCATCCACAAGCACATAAGGTGATCAATGAGTTGCATAATGATGTTTGCTTTCTAAAATATGAGAATGAATAATTGAAGTGTTCATACTATGATAGAAGCAAGCATGATGAATTTCATAAAAAGGAAGTTGAATGTGAAGAACTGAGGATGAAAATTAAAGTTATTAGAGATAAGAATAAAAGGAACAAATGTCAGGTTTGGCTTTTGGGGGCAACATTAATCTTTAATTAGGCTTTAATTCTTATTCTTCTATATGCTATCCTAAATGAAATGCGAGTTCAATATTTGTGGGTGGATTTCTTGGGAAATGACTCACTTTGTTGGCTATAAAAATTGTGATATGTTTTTTATATATAGGTAATGGAATAACAGCCACAACTAGGTCTTCTGTTGTTATTGTATAGGAAGGATATAGTTGACTTAGAAGTTACACTTTGATTGACTATATGTGATCCATTAAGCTCTTATCCAAGCTTAGTAATGAAAGTTTAAAGCTTTTGTAAAGAAATTTTATAATTGTTTTATGTATGTAAATCTTTCATTAATCTTATAAATGCTTCATTGTTTTATGTACTTGGTGGCATAATTTGAATTACAAATCCATTTATGCCTTAGAACTAAAAATTACAACTTATGACAATTTCCAATACAAAAGATATACTTAATCATAGTTTACCAATACTATAATGAACTTATATATAAAATTTTATATTAATACCAATGATATTACACTTTCAAAGTTTATGAACCTGCTTTTTTTATTACATATAGCAAACACCAGAAGGTATAGTAATGTTATACTTAATTATAATATCAATACAAGTATATTAAAGCTATTAATAAAGCTTTGATACATACCTAAAAAGCTAAAAAAAATAAGCTTATGACAGTATATTATTGTATAAGCCACAAAGTTTATGATTAGTAGCTCATTTTTATATAATCTCATTTAGAGTTATATATAAAAATAAAAAACTTTTATTCATAAAATATTAGTATCTCCATGGTGGATTGATGGTTGGCTTTGTCTTTTTAGGTAAAGTTGGATTCTTCTTTTTATTGTTCTGTCACTCTATTACAGGAGGTAACTTTATACCACACATGATGCCTACCTTTGTAGAATGTTCTAAGTAGTTAAAGAAGCTTGAGCTGCAATACCTCTACTATTATGTCCTTCATTAGAAACTAATTGGAGCTTTCTTTTCTTGAGTGAACCTATGTGTAATTCTCTCTCTTCATGTAACTTTCTTGTTGTTATTACTAATTTTCCTGCCCATTTCAATATAAGGGTTTGGAACTCACTATAACATGGATTGCCTTGAACCCTCTTTGCATCAACTCATAATGTCCAGTGATCCTTTGATGTTCACTTAGCATAGCACTTCCAAGACTTTGTGAAAATAGCCACCTTTTACCAAAATTCCTAAGCTGCAAACATAAATTCCTTGCACATAAATGACTATAAAAAACCATATTTCTAACTAAAATTCACCACTTTATTAAAATAATACTAAAAATAATACAAAAATAATAGCAAATAACTCACATTTCATATGACTTTTCCAGAATTGTCATTATAGTGAATTCCCATACCAACAACTATGCTTTTTCTTATAAATCTCCTTTCATTTAATGTAATTGGTTGTTTCCCTTTGCCTTGTTGATTGTTATCTACCCTTGTTACTACAATTCATTAACATTTGTTGAAGGATATTATGAAATTTTTATTCCAGGTTGAGGCTTTTGTCTCATAAAGCACTGCATATAACATAGAAAAATAAATAGATTTATATTCAGACATGCTACTAATTCAACTAAATTTATAAGCAAATAAAGGCTATGACTTATTAATATGTGGTCAAGTTGGTTGGAATTTGTTATGGTAGGTTAGTGATAGTAGATAGACTTGTTTCCCTTTACTATTGTGTAACTCTTGAACCACTTATTTCCAAATGAAGTGGAGTATCCTTTAGAGCTACATCACGGCACGTATTTCTCTAAAACTCCTGCAAACATCATTATTAAACCTGTTAAAATTCATCTATTAAACACTTATACTTAACTAAATGTACAAAAACCTAAGGCATACTGATATTTTTTTGGACATCCCTTTTTATTATATCCAATTTGGTAATAGTTGCTACATGTCATCACAATACCTCTTCTTGATTGTTTGCCACTTTTTTAAGGCTCCACTTCATCTTTTCGTTTAGATTTCTTTGGACAACTAAGTACTATATGCACTTCAGGTGGTAACATGGGAGGAGATTTATTTTTTGCACATATCCCTCCCAATTATTGGTTACATACAATTTGCATATGATGTTAGATATGTTTACTTGCTGTACCAAGGATGTATATAATCTAGCAACTCCTTCTTTCTATGATAAAGTGCATAAATTCCATAAGGGCATAGGATTCCATTTGAATCTCATGCCCTGCATATATAAGAACATTCATTAATGTCCATTGTATGTCTATCCCTACCCTTATTGCTTTCATAACCATGATGACCATTCCATTCAAAAATATTTTGACTTGCTATATCCATATTTTTATCTAATCTTTCTATAGCACTAGGACTGAAATTAGTACACTACTTCTTAACTTCATCTCTCTTTTTATGCAGCCTAATCATAGCTTCAATTCTCATCCATTTTAACAAACTAAGTATATGCTTGTTCCTAGCTTTAACTAAGTGCCTATTATATAACTCACACATGTTATTTTTTATAGCATCACACTGTGAACTGAAATTACAATATGACCTGTACCATGTTTGTGGTGGATATGTCAACAAATGTTCAATTGAACCTGAGGTAAGTTCATCAAGCTTCTTTAACTGATCAATGAATTTTTAACTTTCAAATATTGAAAGAACCACCTCCATGTCGCCTTTGTCTCTGACCTAATAATAGCCCACGCCACCAAAAATCTTTGAATATTGGTATCTCTACCAATAGCTGCAAGCAACTCTCCTCAATAAATATTTTTTAAAAAGAAACCATCCATTCCTAACACAAGCCTGCAATTCCCCACCATCCCTTTTTTAAAGCATCAAAGTAGACATAGAATTTACTAAATGTGCTACTCCCTTCTTCTGTATGTACTTCATGTGTTGTACTAGACATAGCTTCTCTTAACACTACTACATAGTCCTATAATAGTGCATATTCTTCTTTATAATCTCCTTTTAAATCTTTCATTATCTTTTTTTTCACTTTGTTTGCCATAGTGTCATTGATTTCCAGCTTTAGTTTTTTTTTTTTTTGGCTATAATTTAGACAATAGTCATGCTTGGATTATCTTTGAGTATTTCTTAAAAATATTCAATCAATAATACATATGAGTCTCTCTTATTCT
This sequence comes from Mallotus nudiflorus, assembly GCA_947683625.1. Taxonomy (NCBI): domain Eukaryota; kingdom Viridiplantae; phylum Streptophyta; class Magnoliopsida; order Malpighiales; family Euphorbiaceae; genus Mallotus; species Mallotus nudiflorus. Next base: position 549,187 of record CANTUR010000282.1, on the reverse strand, counting down.
TGAACACCCTATGGCATTTGTGATTTGAATTGTATGACTTAACCATAAAATGCCCACTTTGTGTGTTAGTACTTGCAAAAAATACTCCAAGGAAAATTGACAAAGGTGCAATGGCATTTAATTCTGGTTTTATCATTTTTTTCGATTTCAATTTCAACACCTCTGGCCATAGCATACTTCGCCACAGCTTTCCAAAACTCATTAATAGATGCAAACACCATTCCTACAAGAAACGCAGGTACCTTGCTTTTTGGATCAAACTTAACTTTCTTAAACTTTTTCCTCCTAACATCCCCATGTCCATCTTCACCTGAGTCTTCTTTAATATTGTAGTCATTATCATTGCTAACCATATAGTCTGGATCACACCCAAACTCCTCACTTTCTGTTGCATGTGTGTCATCAGCTTTTACAAGTTTCGAAAAACTTTGTCATTCAACTTGTTCAGCTTCAATTTTTATTAGTTCATCAGTATGATGTTTTTTAGACCTTGCATGTTTTTTATTTCTTAAATTTTCTCTTACCGTAATCAATTCAAGAACATCGATATTAGAACCACCCTGATCATGAACAATTGTGTCATTATCTATTTGATCATTAGGATGATCGAGATATATAACAATAAAAAATCCCAAATCAGGTTCACCACTAGCAAGCACTTCAGGTAGGGCACCATAATCTCAGGTGGGGCAACATGGATTTCAAGTAGGCCACCACAATGTTTAAGTGGGCCAACAAACATTTGACGTTTAGAAGTAGCACGCATATCAGTTGGGCCATCATGTATTTCATATTTAGCACCATTATTGTCAGCTTTAACAAGCATAGGTTGTTGAGCTTCATTAGTTCCCTTTGCATTTTTGTCACAGTTAGGCACTTCAAGTCAGTACTTGCGCTTAGGATTGCAGCTTAATCACCGCCAGGCACTTGAGCTTTTTTGCCACCAACAATAGGGTCATTTTAAAATTCTTCTCTCCCTTTGCTTCCATGAGAATGTTCTTCTTCAGGTGCATCATAGCCACTTACCCCCTCAGCCACTTGTTCAACATTAATGCTTCCAACTGAAGTGCCTAACTTGCCAATACCCTTATTACTTTTTCCTATACCTATGTCATTAAATACATGACTTGCACCCTCTACCCCATCACCCACCATCACATGTTATTCTTTCAAGTTAATAATGTCCTCAAATAATAACTCAAGTTGTGTATCATCATTAAAGGTACATGGTTTCTCTATTTTTGACTCACTCTCCCTTTATTACATTCTATTAGTAAAAGGGTATCACTAACCACAGTAGGTATATCAACTAAATGGTCAAGGTATAACTCAAACACATACTTCCATTTCTCATTAGGTAGTTCAAGCATTTTTATAATTGGCACTATCATCAAAGACATAAAGTAAACCATTTTTAAAATCATTCCCCTTCAGTAACTAATATATTTTTGGTTGGTGTCCATAACCTAATGTTGTAACTTTCTTCACAATTCTAAAATAACTTAGCCAATCTACATTATATAGTTTCCATTCAAACTTTTCCCCTCCACATACCGAAGCTTCATATCTCTAACAAAAGTCTTGCCATGATATATATTGAATCTTACACTCACAGATATTTTATCCTTCCTTCAAAACAACAAACAAATAGAATCTTTATTTCAAAACAAAATCATACATTTAGATTCAAAAATCTATTTAACAAAAAAAAAAATCCCATTTATTCATACCTTCAGCTTTGATAGTTTGTGATTATATGTCTTCAATCATCCAATTAATTTAAGGGTTTATGAGAGGTACAGCAATACACTGAACTTCTTCATTTCTCCATTCTTTGAAACTTTATAACTTCATCAATTCTTCATCTTCTTGCCCTACAATATTCATTAAATAGAGTAGGTGAGTCTCAGTGCATGATTGGACACATGGCTCCTTTTCCTGCGCATAGTTGTTACCTAAAACAATGCCATTTTTGTTTTTCAATTTCAATAATTTTTTTTATGAAAACTTATAAATATTGTTTTTTAAATGAAGCTACCTTCCATTCATAGTGCGCGAAGTTCACTCCCTAAAACTTGTAGAATAAATAATGTTATTTTAGATGGTGTAAATAGGTTTTGTGAATTAGAAAAGATAAATGAAGTTGCAAAATTCTAAAGAAAACATTGAAACTTCCCCGTACAAGATAAATGAACCTATAGTATTTATTGATTCTAAAATTACAAGTAAAAATCTAGTTATTATAATTAAAAACTAAAAAATTAAATAATTTTTAATGACTAAAATCATGAGTAAAAAATAAAATTCAACCACTGTAATTAATAAAATAAAAAGAAAAAATAATTTTTTGATAAATAAATAATACTTTTTTATTTTTTAGTGAGACTGAAAGGAAAATATTAATGAAACTGCATGTGATGATCAATGAATCTATAGGTAAAAATCGATGAATTTACAGGTAAAAATCAATGAGTTTGCATACTCAAAGGTCAATAAACTTGCAAGTAAGGATCAATGACCTTGTATTTTTTACGTAATAAACCTACATATTTTATCTCATGAACATGCATTATTTAACTAAAATAAAAATACAAGTAAAATTTTTTTATTATAATTAAATAATTTTTTAATGAATATAAATTTTATTTTGACTAAAATCATGAATAAAAATTAAATTCAACCACTATAATTAATAAAATAAAAAATAATTTTTGATAAATAAAAAATACTTTTAATTTTTTAATGAGATTGAAAGAAAAATATTAATGAAACTGCAGGTGAAGATTAATGATCCAACATGTGAAAATCAATGAACCTGCAAATTAATATTAATAAACCTACAGATAAGAATCAATAAATCTGCAAATAAAGTTCAATGAACTTACATTATTTAAGTAATGAAACTACAAGTTTTATCATATGAACATGCATAATTTAAATATTAAATCTAAATTATTTAACTAAAATAAAAATATAAATAAAAATTAATTTATTATAATTAAAAATAAAAAATGTAATATTTTTTAATGAACAAAAATTTTATTTGACTAAAGTCATGAATAAAAGTTAAATTTAACACTATAATTAATAAAATAAAAAATAATTTTTATTAATTTTTCGATCCCAACAACCTTGAAAATTGTTGGACTTAGTACATTGTTGCATCAACGCCCGATATTTGTTAGAACTTGGAAGAACTAAATTCCACAACCAATCATCAGCATCTGTCTAACTAAAAGAGAAGGATTGAGTATTTCGCGCCAAACTGCAATAAGACCAACGTTTTTTTTATTTTTCACACACCAAATTGCAATGAGACCAGCGTTTTTTATTTTAGATAAATAATGCATAATGCAAGATATATCGATTGAACTTCAACATATTTAGACTTCAAACCAAACTTGGAGCGTTGGATTTTATACCAATTGAGTTTGAACTTGAAATATTCAATTGAAGCTCCAAATTATTACACTAAGCCTTTCAATGGGTTTGTCTTCTACCAAAATGGCATTTGTCATTTGGATGATAGCTCCCTCAATTCTATGCCCTTTCTCTTTTTCATTTTTTTTCAATATGAAATTGCTTCTCACTTCAATCTCCAACAAGGAGCTTCATATAGAGAAGACCAATCCTGTTTATAGAAGCAGTTAACAGGTGTAATAAATTAATAGCCCATATTAAAATATAAACAGAAATTCATGATAATAATTATGCTTCTCGTCGATTGAATAAGCCGTTGCAAGCTATCGTTGACGATTCTATGTTTTGACATTCGACAATGTATGATAGGCATTGGTGCCTTATATTTCAGGAAGTCTTAAAAAAAACCCATGTTGGCCTTGCACTAAATCATCTTATCTGACCGCTAACTTATAAGTTAACATCCACATCACTGAAAAATAATATATATAATCAACAAAGCACGCCATTTCTGAAAACTGAAAAAAGTCTGCCACAAAATGGGAGTCTACTCCAATTTTTAATGTTATGTTATAATATGCTTTCTCAGTTATTTTTCTTCTCATACATCAACTAGTGGCATGTGTCCCCGTAGTTGTATTAACCCCAACACTTATCCACATGCAATCTAACAAATTTCGTCTAGCCCACACAAGTATCCTTCCATACAATTTTAGAATTGTGTTTTTGACTTTGGAAAAGCTAGCATATTCAAGCAGCGAAAGCGTATGAAAATTAAATAATTTTTGAAATACATGTTCGGTATTTTTAAAATACATGGTTATCTTTGAAAAAAATAACACATAATAAATTTAAAATTTTTTGTCAAACTAGGAGTGCGAATGAGTCAAATCACTCACAAACAACTCGGTGTTTAGCTCAACAAAAAATCATTCGAACTTGCATATTAAAATTCATTTAATAAATGAGCCGAGTTCAAGTTATATAAAATTCGACTCGTAAAATTTACGAACAAATTTAAATAGAAGTTTATAAATCAATTTATAATTTTAATGTTTAGTAATTTAATTTTAAATATATAATGTATAAATTGGTATTATAAAAAATATTTTAAAAATATATTATTAGAGTAAAATTATAATTTTTATTAAATATATTATAATTTATTTAATAAATAATTTATTTCAAATTTTTTAATGTATAATTTAATTAATAGTTTGTACTTTTTAAAATTTTTTTAGACTCATTTAAACTCGCGATCAACTCATAAATATTAAGTAAGATAGTAACCTTGACACATTTATAAATGAACCAAACCCGAATTAATCAAAGTTCGAGTCGATTACGTCGTAATGTAAACTATAATTTTCTCCCACCAATTTAACATTACTATATAGATAACAACTTAAACTCAAATCGTGATTTGAAAAATAACAGCTCCTATCAACTTATTTTAATTGTAAATAATTTCTATTTCATTAAGTAATATTTATCATATTTGTCTAATTTCTCAATCGGATGGTAAGCAAAATCGTGATTTGAAAAATAACAGCTCCTATCAACTTATTTTAATTGTAAATAATTTCTATTTCATTAAGTAATATATATCATATTTGTCTAATTTCTCAATCGGATGGTAAGCAAAATCGTGATTTGAAAAATAACAGCTCCTATCAACTTATTTTAATTGTAAATAATTTCTATTTCATTAAGTAATATATATCATATTTGTCTAATTTCTCAATCGGATGGTAAGCAAGTGGTAAAAGCACTTTTATCAATTATAAAGGTCTGAATTTGTGAGCCGCAGTAGCATTTTTTTCAGTGGCCAATAACATCGAGCAAAAATTAGTGCCCTTCATTGTCTTCACTTTTCATTTGTATTTCAAAGAAGAATTTATATATATATATATATATATATATATATATATATATATATATATATATATATATATATATATATATATATATATATATATATTTATATATATTTAAATATGACTTCACATATAGAGGCATGAGGCATGGCCATACGTAAGAGGCATGGCCATACGTAAGAGGCATGCAACTTTTTTATTTTTACAAAAATTAAAATATATAAAAAAAAATTCTATCAATTTGACCAATTTTCATTAAATTGGAATTACAAAGATTAAAATATTGCAAGCATACTCTTGCAAACAACTTAATTATTTTAATAACGAGCGATAGGTGTTTAGTTCAGTTTAAATCACTGAATACTTACTCTTAATTTTAGTTTTATAATAATTAACTGAAATATATATATAATTACAAAAATTTTGACTAATTCACATCAAGTGAATGAATTCTATAAAAAAAGATAAAATTGTATCAAATTTTATTTTCTTTGTATATATGATTTGAGATTTTCAATAATTCGTGCTTTTTTTAATGGTATTTATGGTATAAAATAAGCCATTTTATTATTTATGGTTGCCATAGGTCACGAAGAGGTGTGCTTCTTTAGGGATCTAATGAGGGAACAAATGTTGGTGCCATCATGTCCTTGTGAATTCATTTTTGGCGAAGTAAAAAAAATCATAATATTTATACATAGATTTACAACTATAATTTTTATATTAATTTTTTTTCTTACATGTCTTATGTGATAGTTGAATTATATTATTATGATAAATTATGTGATTATTTTTATCTTAGCACTATAATAAATAGTGTTTTAAATATGAGTATTGTATATGAAAAAATATATTAGGAAAGGTATTTTTTTTTATATAAGATTTATCCAATTAGATATGAATTATTGAATACTAAAGAAAATTTGACAAAAATAAATTATATGATTATTGTAGTGGCTTCGAATATATGAGCATTTACAATCATCATGCATACAACAAATAAAAATAGCAATCAAATTGGAATAGCCTCTACAATAGTGGAGTTATGAATTGCCTGTTCAACCGCTATTATATGATAAAGAGAATTTGAATTAGTGATATTTAAATGAATGTAATGGCATCGTCTAATAAACTGAAAGTGCCAAAAGGAATGGCTTAACCATGAAAATAGCGATGATGCTGCCAACTATTTGTGATTCACTCCATGGGACTTGCCCTCACAATGCAGATTAAATTAGTGTGATTCACTATGCATTTTATGAGAAAGTAAATATTTTAATTGTATATATTAAGAAGTAAATATTTATATATAATTAAAAATAAAATTTTTATTTTATTTAGAATATTATTCTATTTTTATTTAGAATGTGATTAGAATTTTTGTATATAAGGAATATAACATCTCTTTATGAATATATAAAAGTATATTTCGCTTGAATTTTTTCTTTTTTTTTTAATTTTATTCTTCGTATTATACATATAGCACCTATGATAATATAAAAGATTATATAATTGAAAAGGGAGAATAATTTTAAAATTTTTCGCAAAATCATAATAGTACTGTCATAGCCTGCGATAATAATTATCCAAACAAAAAAAAAAAAACATTTCATGATATAACATTGATCGTTACAAATGGCCTACAATTTGCGAGATAGAACTATATGTACCAGAAATAACGACAATAACACCTAGTACTATAATTCCCCATATTATTACCACTTCACATCCATATTTTCTGAGGTTGCCTGTGATCTTCAAGTAACATAAACTTGGAAATATAATTGAAGCTGTTAGAGTTAAGAATGCTCCAACCAGAGCCATCATATAGCCAAAGAAAGGAACAGTCAAGGCTACAATTACACTACAGATCAGTAACGTAGTACCAACGAGGATGTTGAAGACCTTCTTGCTGACCTTCCACGGAAACCAAACACTGGTTGCATCTACTATTGGTATGAGAAGTAATGCATATTTTGATATGGGATTCACCAAAGTAGTGTATATTGCTATCTTTGAGCTTAACTTGTCGGTCGGGAGGTTTAAGGTTATGGAAGATTGAATCTTTGACCCGAACATCTTGTAACTAATGATTGCCATTGATGCATTGTTGATGGTAGATACAATGAAGCAAATTAGAAGAACCTGCAACCAAAAATATTCAAAACCTGTAAACAGTTATGTCCAGTACTTGAACGCAAGAAAAGCGCATTTAAAGAAAACAAAAACATGGTATAAAATCTCTAGTTTGAGTCTTATATATAGAAAAATAAGTGTAATGAGAGTTTTTCCCTCCTATGGTGTTTACCCAGTACAAACACCAAAATAGTCCAGTTCATGTGGCTACTAGATATCGAAACATCAAATACAAACAAAAATACAAAAAAGAAAAAATCAAAAGGTGGCTTACATTAGAGAACTGATGCTTCTTTTTCATGGAAGTGTAAAGAGTAGGAAACACCGGGTGTGAACCATAACAAAATGCATACAAGCTAATAGCAAGAGGTATTCCTTCCCAATGAAATAAGTTTCCTTTCTGGTGAAACCCGACTCCATCAAAGGCTCCAACCCAGAAAACTGAACCAAGAGTTATAGCACTAGCTAAAACCCCAGTAGCAGATATATAAGCCAGGACACTCAAATCATCTAACCAAACAGTAGGCAAGATAATCAGTGCTACAAGTAGAACAAAACATTGTCTTCCACCAATATGAACACCTGCAACTTCAATATGCACATTATGGAACAAGTTTTGCAAGTTATCTCCTTCAAGAATCAAGAACCCTGTTGCGATTAAGAACTGCTCCATGTATATCAAAATTTGTATGAATATTCTTCCTTTATTACCAAATGCCCGCTCTCCTATGTCAAGATAATTTTTTATTTCTGAATCAGCCTCCATGCTTCTTTTGATCAATATCCCTGTGTAGAAAGCTGAAACCGAAATGACGAAAAGAAGAATTAAGCTCAACCATCCTGCGGATGCTAGTGCAAAAGGGGTTGAAAGTATCCCAACTCCTGAACAATTAAAAAACAGAAGATATATTAGCTATATATCGTCAAGTTCGTGCACGTTATGGTACAAAATGAATGTTTAGAGTAGGACCTGATAAAGCATTTAGTCCATTAGCAACGGTCTTGAGGGTGCTAGTTCCTTTACTAACAGGAACATGGTTTGGCTCCACATCATCAAGCGCATGTGTTGGCCTGAACTCTTGCTTGTCACCAAATTGGAAGGGCCCAGCAGCCACTGAGTCATCCTGAGGCATCACCTTCATAGCTAACTACTAGACTGCACCACTTCAGAGAGGATGTTTAAGCAACTTGAGGTAGTCTTTGATCTCTTTTTCAAAAAATTTTAAGTTGTGAATTTATATATCAAACCCACAAATCAAACTGTCTTAAAAAAAAAAATGTTCCTAGGTATTAACGTCGCTTGACAACATGATATATAATTAAATTAAATTAATTACACTTAATATTTATTGGTCCAAATAATAAAAAATCAGATACTGTAAAAGTTTTATTTTCTTTTTAAATTCATTCTATTTAATTTTAAAACTATCGGGGAATTCTTATAATTATTGAATATCAAAGAAAACTACCAACGACTAAATAAACTTAGGGACTATAGGATTGATGCTTATATAGAAGTAATGTATAGACTTGACTTCATATATTGTAGCATATTTGATAAGTATATTCCATGCAAAATTCGCTTGTAGATCTTATTTTCATAATCTGTCTCCTAAAAATATATTCTGAAATATTTTTTAACTATAGTTTTGCAGCTGTCCATGCAAATTCTTCGCAGAACTCAACTTGATGTCATTAATCTGTTGTTTTAATTGCTGTATTTGCAGTATAATCATCTGTTGTTTTTTTCTTGGTTTTTTGCTTCCTTAAATAATTAAAGTTCTGTTCTTTTGCAATCTTTTGTAATAAATAAATAATTCACGTGTGAAAAAATAGTCAAATGGTAACTTCTTATCAAAAGTATATGGAGATATGAAATTTGAATTCTACTATTCTCGATTTAAAAGGAAAAAATTGTCTTATTATACAGTTTATCAATTTTATTCTATAGTGAAAAAAACTGTTTATTTATTTTATTATGCACATCAATTTTATCCCTTATTATACAGTTGATCGATATTTAAGTCATATTAACTCTTTATAAATAAAATAAATAAATAAACAGGTCTTCTTTTAGGTTCTTGCCCACCATTTTAAGGAAAAAAAAAATTGCTACTTTACCAAATCCAGAGATGATCATTTCAAGAATAATCTGTGGTTCTTAGATAGATGTTATCAAGTTAAGAATTATGCTTGGGATGCTTGGGTAGCAGAAGTGGTTGTGATTATAGTCAACAGCTTGCTGTTTGTTATTTGTTTCTATTATTCCGTTTTGTTGAATATCCTTTTCACCCGCCTATTTGTAATGTTGTTATTGTACTTTTTTGGTTAATTGACCAAAGTATAATATATATATATATATTAAAACAAAAAATAATACCAAATTTATTAATATTTAATTTATTTGAATTGAATTATTTTTAAAATTTTGATAGAGTCAGTTTAACATTTTTAAAATCAAAATAATTTCAGTTTGATTTAATTTATTTTTGAGTAAAAATTTTCATTGATAAAATAGACTGAATTTTTTTTGTAATAAAAATAACAACAATAATATCTGTTTAAGGAATTTAAGATGGCTAGAGATTAAAAATATAGGAAAAATCAACATTTGTTGGTTTGATTAGTAAAAAATTTAAATTTATTTTATATAAAAATTAAATTTAAATTTTATATATAAAAAAATTTTATCTCGTTATGAATCCATTTAGCTAAAACGTCAAAATAGTTGAAGTTTCTTTCTTGCGAATGCTACATGCATAAATGACAAAATATAGGCAGAATTTTTTTTTTTTTTTTTTTTTTTTTTGAAGTTTCCACTAAAAATGATTAGCACATTATATTACAGTTGTCAACAGTAATGTTAATTAACCTAAGTTTGTATCCTGTTAAAAAAAATTAAGCTAAGTTTACAATATTTTTTTTGAAATTTGCAAGAAAAGACACATTATTTTTTAAAAAAAATAATGTAGCCCATATATTGAATCTTTGATATCCGTACTAAATTTTTTTAACCCTCAAACTGAATTCCCTTATTAAAGCCCCAAATATTTAAATTAAAATTATCACGTATTATTTTTTAATGACAAAATTTAATTCTTCTTTAATACACACAAATTAATATTTTTTTAATTATAACTATCAATAAATATAACCGGTAATAACTAATATATATAACTTGTAATAAAATAAATCATATCAATAGTTAGAACTAAAGAAATAGCAATCAAATGTTTTTTTTTATTGTTTATAGAGATATATACATATAGATACCGTAGAAAAAGCCAAAATATATATACTATTATGACAGGAAAACATCATATGCATAAAGCAATATCAATTAGAAAACAAGAAGGCAGCTAGATTGTAAAATTCATATGAAAACTGGTGGATATGGTGCTACATTGGAATGTTAATATACCATATGATGATGATTACGTAAATCCAAATGTATGAATACAATTAATGTGAAAGGCAGCGCAGACCTTCGCTAAATGACTGAAAGATTGCTTTTTGGTTTTTGCGAGATTTCAATTACGACCACAATTTTTTTTTAATTGATTGGAGTGGTATAATTTCTTTTTATAAGAAATAAAATAAAAATTCAGAATTCAAACTATACTTTTTATATTTTTATTTTTACAATTTTTATTGTTTGTGCTATTCATAGCGCACAATTTAAGTACAATTTTATATATGACAAAAAAAAAGAAAAAATATTATCACAAGACCTGATAAATATATAACTTTTTTTTTCCTCTTCCAATTTACTTTTTATTAAAGTACAAATCATGTTATTTTAAAAAAAATTATCGTATAATTTCTGCGACTATCAATATTTCTTAAAATATTTAAAAATTTATAGAATTTGAATTTATATATAATCTTTTGCGTTAATATTCAATCATTAATTACTAATATATTTTGTAATTTTTATTTTCTTAATAGATACACATATAGCTACACAAACATATAACTATGATACTTTATTTCTTAAATTTAATCCAAACAGATCCTAAAAATTATGTAGTTAGATTTTTTTTTTTTAATGTGTAAATGTTTCACTTTTTCTTTGGCTCTTTAATCTAATTAATGCGAATGTGTTACAAGTGTTTTGATTAAAAAAAAAAATTACACGTTTAACTAATAATCAAACAATTATACAAATTTAAAAAAAACTACAATTAGTTTTATTTATTAAGTTTCTTTTAATAATTTACTTAAATAGGAAAGTGTACTTTATTGAGCTTTCATGAGCTGTTTAGTTTTGGAAAAAATTTTCAATTTTCCTTTTTGAATTTTCTTTCTCTTTTCTTTATTTTTTAATTTTCCATTTTTTATAATAGAAAATAGAAAAATAGGAAACATTTTGTTTGTTATTTTTCATTTCATAATTTTTTCATATTCTTATAATTTTTTGATGAAATTTACTATAATAATTTTTAAATATAATAATAATTATTGTGATGCATATAATAATATTTAATCTAAAATTTATTTATTTTATAAAAAAATTTAAATCATGCATATTTAATTAATTTCAATTTAACAATTGTAATGGTGGTGGTGGTTGTGGATGTGGATGTGGAAGTGGAAGTGGATGTGGAGGTGGAGGTAGTGGTGGTGGTGGTGGTGGTGGAGGTGGAGGTGGAGGTGGTTGTAGTGGTAGAGAATGTTGTAGTAAATGTTAAAATATTAATTGAAAAATTTAGAAAATATATTTTATTACTTTTTTAAAGCCTTTTATAATTTGAAAAAATTGAAAAATAGTGTTTTAGTTTTCTAAGTTAAAAAATATCATAACTAAACAATTTTTATTTTTTAGTTTTCTTGGAAAAGTTTTTTAAAAAATAGATATTATTTTTCAAAACCAAACTGGCCAGTTTCTTTAAATTGCAAAATAAATTTAAAAAAAAAAAACTCAATAAAAAAAGTGCCTAAAATAAGAAATTTATTCACCGGAAGCGACATAGAGAAAGAAATAATTCTCACATTCTTATATGTTTTATATCGAGTATTGAGTATGTGTTAAGTGTGAGAGGAAGGGTATATAATAGAAAATAATCTTCAGAGCATCTGGAATCCTAATACTATTCAAAAATCTGATTCTCTAAAAGATGAAATATTTAAATGTAGTTTTACAGGAAAGTCAGATATTTCATTTTCTCTTGATACTTAAAGGATATTTGGAGCTTTAAAGTCGACCATTGAACTTTAATTTTTAGTTTCTTTTTCAAATATCATAATAATGGATGTAAATAGAATAAGATAATTTAAGAAAAGAAAGAAAATAAACCAAAAATAACAAAAGAAATGTATGAACTTTATAAAAAAAACATATACGAATATTGAACAGTAAAAAATAATTTTAGAGGAAAGAAATTGTTTTTTATTGTGAAATTATTTTTTCCTTACTTTTCTTGAAAGCTTGTATTTATAAATTTTTGGAGATAATGATTATCATTTCATTTTATTGCATTATCCATTTTAAAAAATTTTTGAATTTTGTCCGAGTTTCATCACCATGTTTCGTCTTTGCACTACAAAACTATATTTTTAATTTTTTTTTTTTCAGACTTCTGAAAATTTATGTTTCCACTTCTCCACCAATTTTTAATTAAATACATTAACAAAGAGAATAAAATTCTACTGACACTTATTTTTTCTATACATAATATTCAAATCTAAAACCTTATTTAAATAAATTCAAACTTCTTGCTGCTTGAATCGACAGATCTCAGCAATTGATTTTTTTTTTTAACATCATATATGTAATTTAAGAGTAATTCATCAATTACATTGGTCAATTAACAAAGCTAATATGATTCATTACTGAAAAGCATTATGCTTGATAAAAGCACTTTTATCACTTGATTTCCGCTCGAGAAAAAAGCTGAGACGCATACAATAACATTATATTTAGTGGAATAGTGATGCTTATGGATTAAAAGAAAAAAAAAAACAAAAGACAGATAATGTTGGTATATGGAAAAATGCTGTTACTTGTCAATTAAGGAACTGGCATTTGTCAGAGTGCGATGCCATATAATCCAAATCAACATATTCTTCTGCATTGGAGGAGTCGAAGTTTTGTTGGTAAATGGATGGATTGTTGTTGCCTGTCAATTAGGTCTTTTTCAAAGGGCGATGAAGAGGAACGTTCCTTCTCTTTACCTTACACTCACTCCACCACCAGTCCACACACAAAGAACGGTACGTAACTACCACGTTGCTCACCTCTCTATGGACAAGCCAATATCCTTCTACCTCGTGTTTATGGAGAAGTGTTTTTATTCATGTCATAAATCATAATTATGTTGTTCTCCATCACTTCCTTTCTAACGTTGAACATTAACCATTCTACTAGTTTTTTAAAAAAACCATAATTGTCTTCTTTATATATATATATACATCATGTGTCTAATTTTTTCAATGTAATATATTTGAAATATGTTGTATTTTTTTTTTTATAGACATAATGCAATACTATTTTATGAATTAATAATATAGTGACAGAATATAATCTTTCATTAAAAATTTAATATATTTGTGACCCTTTAAATTTGGTACATTTTGTTAGTTTATATTTTTTGATTTATAAATCTCCGTCAAGTGTACTTCTTTTGTTTATAGATTAACTATTTTTACTTAATACATTACTAAAAATCACTTATAAATACTTTTCATTTCGTTTAAGTGTCTAAATAGTAAATAGTTTCATTTAAATTTATAAAAAAAAATTAGACACTTTAAATAGTATGAAAATTGTCGATAAATATTGTTTTTAGTAAGTTCGAGTGTCTAAATAACCATTTTGTAATTTAATGAGGCAAATTTATATAAAAAAAAATGTCAAATACATGAAATTGCATATATATTTTAAGATCTTTATAGTTGGGAGATCTTTAATCACCTTATAATTAATCAAATCAAATTAATTAAAATTGAATTAATTCTAAATCTCGATAATATATATATATATATATGATAAATTTCATGCCAGCTCATATATCTACTTTGAAATGGATTATGACATTACGTCGAAGTTGTCTTACCACTACAAGGTAACCATTTTCATTCTCGAAGGCATTTTGGAAGTGAGCTCTACCTTAACAAAATAGGCTTAATATATAAAGAGTCTCTTTTAACTTAATTTTTTATTATCAATTTACTCTCTTATTTAAAAATTAATTAATTTAACATCTCAATTTATTAAATTAAAATATAACTTATAAATATTTTTTAATTTACTTAATTATCTAAATAATTTTATTTCATGTTATAAAAATACCAACAAATAGTGCCGAAAGTTTTAATAAATTTTATTTTTAACAAATTGAAGTATTTAAATAATTAGTTCGTAAATGAAAACCTAATAAATAATCAAATTTAAGGAAGTCATGACCCTCCAATGTATTAGAAATAACAATGTTAATGCTATTTTAAAAAAAAAAAAAAAAAAAAATTCTTTGTCGAGATTTATCCACCTGAACTCTTTAGCAACTCGTCCCCCATGAAAGTCAAAATAGTAGAAATAATAATCTTGATGGTAATCAAAAGGCCGTGCAATAGCATAAGTATGCTATGCTAATCAGTCATGTCAAGACTTTCTTAATGAATCCCTAGGTATTGTGTGCTTCATGCAACCCTATATAAAAATACAAGTTGAGGGAATCTGGTTTTTTTTTTTCCTTGGTTGTTCACAATTTATTTTTCCTATAATACAAGTTGAGGGACTGGTTTTGGGTGGTGAGAGACGACTAAGCATAGACTCTATGCAGAAGTTGCAATCTTAGAGAACGCAATGCACTCAAAACCCAAACATATTATGGCAAAATCACATGTTGATGAACAGTTCAGTATTAGCACTTGCAAGAAGTTGCACACCTATTTACTTTGCAGCAGCTTTTAACTTTCTTGTACATGATCTCAAACTTCAGCATGAAGAAGGGGGGAGCTGTGGCTATCAACATTTCTGGCATATTGGACAGGCATCAGAGCTGGATCACGATAAGCAGAAATTAATTTATCATAGAACTCAGCCATACTTGGATCGTTCTCGTCTTCTCTATCTTTCTTCACTAAGCACTGCAGAATAGATAATATTCAGATGTCCACAGAGGAACCCCTAAAATTTCTTTACAAGTCATGAAGGAAATGGTGAGGACAAATTTTGGTGATATAGAGCAACACAAAGTTGCCATATACTATCAACAAACTAATAATGGAATACATATGCTCTGCCTTTTCTATCTCATTTCCCTGTTTGATTCGCAAAATATAATCATTGTTGTATAAAGTCAAAGCTTACATGGAAAACTGTTCTGCATATTCACTTTGCGTCAAGCTGCCATTATTCAAGGCTATACGACATGAGGCATGGCAACAATGATGAAACTAAAATGCAATTCCATGGTAAGAAATGCTAACAACATTTCTCAGGACAACACAGGAAATTATGAAATTACCTCAAATTCGGATGCAGGACAGATTTGACGCTAATACTACAACAATGCCCCCAACTTTTTTCTTCTACTATTTTTCTTAGGGTTGGAGGGTATAGAGATTTTAGAGACCAATAACTCCACTATTTTTCAACTTGTAATGAAAGTTCGTAACATTTATTTTCAAGGATGAAACCACATTTAAAGTGAACTGATCAATGGGTATCTTTTCATCTTTTACCACTCAATATGCGGCAATTTCCATATAGTTAGCTCAAAAGTATTTTGACCTAATACTCATGTAGAACACCTAGTCAACAAAATCTTAGCGCTATACATTCATATGAAAAAGAAAACTCAAGAGAATACAATGAAAACGACAGATGAATAACATACCTCAGTAGGATAAGCTTTAAATATGGGCAGAAACCTTTTCCGGCAGTACTCATTGAAAAGAAGTGTCAGAACTGGAAGGGGAATGGTTAAACTGGAAGCCAGAGGAAGCTTCTTAAGCCCAAATGTTCCAATTGCAATGACATGCATCAGTACCAAGGAAAAAATAGTGCAATAGTGCACAATGGGCCAAAACTTCCCACTTGTTTCATACTTAGGTGCATATACATTCAGCAGCTGCAAATTCAAAAAGGAAAAAAAAAATTGTCAAGAATAGGTAAATAATATTGAAACATTAAAATGATATAGATGGAATCATGTAGTTAGATGCAATCTAGAATCTTTCAGCAAGTGAAGCCTTAAATTTTGTACATTTAAGTTACTTGCATTGCATCTAACACAGAAGAATAAATGAAGTTGAAGAAAATAAAATCAGAAGAAGGCTTTTCATCACTTGCCTGGTTGCGGAAGATGATGTATCCCAGGCAGAAGTAAATCAGGAGAAATGGCAAAATTAGTGGAGCAAGGAAAAAGTACGTTATACCAAGAAGTCCAAAGAAGAGAATGGTGGGAATTTCACTGTAGTACGGAATTGATGGGACCTCAAATTCATCACCATCCTTTCTGTCACATAGTCTTTTTATAAAACTGCAAAGCAGAGGAATCAACCGAAAGAGTTCTGATGATAGACTTGTCCATCCAGATGTCACAACATATGAAATGAAGAATGAAGCCTACAACAAGAATAAACTATTTAAATTTTTTCATAGCATGAACAAAATGTTTCTTTATTCATGACATAGTTGAGTGTTACAACTGAAGTTGTGGGTTGATGAATTGTCTTGATGTGCTGTTAAATAGCTTATTATCAACCAAATGTGTTAAAAAGGCTACTGCAAGTCTGTAGAAAAATAATAATACAGATTACAATTCTGTTCTCGTGGAAAGTTTCCCTTTCTTTCTTTTCTTCCAAACTAAATTCTCTCTTGTTTTTCTTTCTTCTCTCTTTATTCTTTTCATTTTTCTATAATCTTTCTTCAACAATTTTCTGCGTTGTGTTGTCTATCAAGTATAACATTGAGCATCAGTAAGTACAACAAAAACTATTCTATCATGTCAACAATTATGTTGTTCATTAGATAATCATGAGATAAACAATGTCATGATAGGCTTTATACAGTCTTGACCTTAAGCAACCCCATTAGATTGTGATTTTTCAATGAATGTGGTTTTACCATATATTGAGAACAGCCACCTTGAGTACTTGCATTGAAGGGAATAACAAAACATTATATTATGGTGGGATCTGCTGAGAAAGGTATGCACTTTACCATTATGCTGTGAGTACACTGTGATATGAATGCTGCTCTCACTATTGCTACAATCAATAGAATATTTATTGTCTCACAGCTGTTCCCTAGTCCACCAATACCTCTCATTTTGATGTCTCTGCTGAAATATCTCATAGGTTCTCTTTTTCCTCTTTCCTCCTTCCCCCTTTTCTTATTTCTTTAGTTCTCATTCTAACTTGCCATTTCGAGTTGAGTGGCTGGAGCACAATTTACATGCAGCTTTTTGGTTGGCTAGCGTTCTAAACATTAAACGATGACTTTAAGAGCACTAATCATTTCACTCTCTGATTTCTCATGAACGAGCAATCCAATGTAGATTGATTGCCTTTACCTTTCCACTGCCCATAAACCCTCAGTATTTTCCATTCAAGTACATCTTACTTTAGCATGGATTTTTTTTTTTTTCTGGAATAGAGATTGTTACCATCATTATCCAAAAGGAAAAGAGAAGAAAAGACTACAGAAACATACATGCACATAAACTAACAGCGTGACAAGTAGAATAAAGCCATGTGATAAGGGAAAAGCATTCTGACCTGAGACGGAACAGCTTCCGCTAGAACCTCAGGAATATTTTTGGGCTCAAGTAAGACATGGATCATGTAGAAAGCTGATCCTGATAACACATTTGCCAAAAAAATGTTCCATATGGTAAAGCATAACACCTTGGTACAAGCACTTTTTTCTATTCGACTCAAGGAAATGTACCCTTGCATGGAAGAAAATAATATCATCAATGGTGGCACAAAAAAGAGGAACAACTGAAGAATGAGACTAGGCAGATATCCGGTAATCAGTTGACTGACAACAGTTCTGCAATTCAAAATAAGTGCATATTAGTATTGTTAATCTTAGATTAGATGCATACAGTGTAAAATGATAGGATTCATTTATTTGGGCCATGCTTTCCAAGACATAAATGAAATGAATCCTCTCCCACTTTATCGTTCATATAATATTAATGTAACTCTGGATGAATTGTCAATTCAATGCTGTTTAAATCAAATCTCCTATTCATTTGGAAGAAATGATACAGCATTAACAAGTTTGTAAGAAGTTTCTGAGACATATATAACCCCAATTAGCCCTAAAAGATGGTATGCTTTGCCTTTGGGAAGAAACTATTGAGCGATAAGAAGTTTCATTTCACTTACAGACTAAGAATGCCTTTCAGGAAAGGAAACCAGGTCTCCAACTGATTTAGGTTAGCCAGACCTTGCACTAGTACAACTGGGATAAGGAAGAGAATAGTCAGAGCAGTGAATGAAAGAAATGCAGCCAACTTATAGATCCATCTTCTTATGAATGATGCAGAAAAGAAAGACCAGTGTACATCCTGAGGCTCAGGAGCTCGCTCAGTCACCCACTCTGTAGGATTGACCCCCTGTTGAATGTGCAGAGCTACTGCAGCACCAAAACGTGACTTAAATGACACAAAAGCAGCTGGAACTTCCTGAGAAATTTGAAGGCATAATAGACAATTGGACAATAAGTTACAAAATATTTCATCCTTATGTTAACATTAAAGAAGTACTTACGAAAAAATCACTATAATCAGAATTTGCACAGGAGTTTTTGCATACTTATAAAGACCATACCATAAGAAGGTAAAAGTCAACAAAACCATGCAAACACATTGAACCAAGGTTTCACAAACGTAGAAATCTTCTAAAAACATGCATTTCATTGATATTATCCTTGGTAAATATAAAAGTCTTAATATCCCAAAAGCATCAATTAATATTATCCTATGGTCATATGGATATACATAATGCATATTAGTGTTTTGTCCTCCAAAACAAATTTGAGAATATATACATGATGCATATTAGTGTTTTGTCCTCCAAAATAAAATTTCCCATTACTTTGGTTTCCCATGCACTTAATATCTCAAAAGCATCATCAATTCATTTATATACACGAGTCCTAAGACAAGCCATTTATCCAAACTTTAGAATCATATATGTATATCAACCTCTAAGGACCTCTAGCGATAATGGTATTCCAGAGTGGACTTATGTTATAATCTCAGTTAACGGATCATAACCTGAGAAGATTTGAGAGCAAAAGAAGAGGAGATTTTGATGATAACTAGAGAAAGAGTGAATTTAAAGAGAGAAGTAAAATTATATTCATTTAGAAGTAAAATCTGCTCCAAGCACAACTCTAATAACCCTTGTACTTTTAACTTCTTAATTTTAAACAGATGTCACACACCTCTCCTGCCAAGGAACATTGCTCCATTCTCACATTATCTTCCAAATCTTCCAATTTCCTTTCATAGTGATCTATGAGATTAACTTTATGTCCGAAGAGTCCCAAAAAGCCATCACGCTTAAAGTTTTGCCGAGAATGATTTTCTGATTTAACATGTGCAAGCCTTCTATACAATTTCTCCGCGTCATTCTGCAAGGGATAGCACAGTTGTTATTAAAAGCAAAGAGTAAAAAGGTTATAGTATGATTAAACAATTTCCAACACAATCCAAGAATACATCTATGATAATTCTTTTAAATTCCGCGAAAATGGAGAGTGCCAAGCTTGCAAATTGCAGTCTTTTCTTCTTCTGAAAAAAGAAAAGATTAGTCCTCTCCTTATTTCACGAACAAGAAATCTCTCAAATAACTATGTTTTTTCGCATAAGACAACTATAATGAGGCTAAAAACTTTAAGTATTGTCTCGATGAATCAATGTAAGTTTAACTTTTAGTCCAATAACTTGGGTCAGCCTCTTAACTATTTGGTCTTATATACATTCACTTTACTGCTAACACATTACAAGATAATGACAAGCATAATTTACAAGCAAAGACATAATCCTCATGGCATATGAAAATTAATAATCAAGTTTCCTAAAGATCATGTCCGTTGTAAGTAAAATTAACAAATTAATCAGAAGGCTACCATCAATGCTTACCATGAGACCTTGAATTTTGCTTGTTCGATGCACCACTGAATGTGAAAGATAAGTAAAAGGATGGTTATGTGTGAAGAAGCTCTCAACAACTTCACTAAAGCTTCTCCCAGGCAAGGAAGGGATTCCACGGACTAGTATGCTAAACTGATGTGGTTGAGGTTTGGATGAATAGAAGAAAGCAATTCTTTTTGATGAAATGTAGCCATATTCCTGCATATAAACATAACCACCAAGTTTAAAGCTTTTATTTCCATGAACCAGAAAAGCATAATATCATTAGCTGAAGTCAATTACAATATTACTTACATAATAAAGAAGATAGCAGACAACTCCTGTAAAAATATATGCAGCAGAAAAGTGTATCCATAACCTTGAGAAAGGCCAAAACTAATAATCAGGGTTTCGTTACCATATATACATTAGCTGCATGACTGTTACAAATGCAATGATTAGGAGGAGAATTTAGAAACTTTCATGGCAATCATGAATATGAGCCATCTCAATAAAAAGAAATAGGCAACTAAGAACTGACTGCCACAGTGAAATGGTACTAGAAAAGCAGAAAAATTATGAGCAACACAAAGGATGAAAATGACCTGTAAAACAAATGTCGAGATCCGATGAACCTATTACAAAACTATTCTGAGATATCTAAATAAAGTTTGATGGTATTTTTAGAAATTAAACATTCAAGTAACTCTCATTCCCACAAAACTTTAAGCTATGCAAACAAAAGAATATGAATGCATACCATTCCCAATTCCAAAGTGTATATGGCATGGGTGAGTGGTTGCTTACCCATAAAAGTCAGCTTAAAAAAGATCTCAACCTCTACCCAAATGTGCAGATATCTTCACTTTCTTACTCACAGTTGTACTATGCAAAACAATGGCCAAAGTGAAGAGAACTTAATCAATTACTGAAACCACATCTACGGAATTCGAAGAATTCACAAAATGATAATCAACAGAAATCTTCACATAATTCAGCAATTGCACCAAATTCAAGTTCATGCTAATTTAAATCACCAAATCTTCACAAATCGAGTAACTGATAACAGCACTATTTACACTTACCAGTTTGAACCATCATCAACATTGGAAATACTGAAGGAGTCCAAAGACTTTTCTGGTAAATTATAAAAATCATCACGATTCAACTGATTCCCTAAATAATTAACTGGAAGAAGAACTAATATCCCAATAGCCGCACCGAATGCAAACACTTTGAAGCTGCATTTCAAAAAATAAATAAATAAATAAACACACCCACAAAACAAAGAATAGAAACCATTAATACCCAAAACTAAAGATTTCGAGATTCACCTAAACTCAAAAATGCGAGTGAAAACAAGAGCATCAAATCCAGATAGTGAAATGAGGTCATCTTCAGTGAGCTGCCAAGCTCTTGTAACCCAACCAGCAGAAGGTAACAATCTTTCCAAGTTGAATTCATTATTTCCAAGCAGCTGTTGATCAGATTTGTGGTCACAAACTAAACGAGGAGCATAGACTAAAAGATTCGAAGGTTGCTTTCTAAGTATAGAATAGAGTGTAAAGAACAGGAAACAGAGTCCAAGATTGATTCCTACTGATGTTAATAGTGCTGAAAGTATCATTTTTTGGTCATGAACATAGAAAAATTGCGATTAAAGATGAGAAAAGTGATTGAATTAAGAATAAAGATTTGGGTTAACTGCAGAAATATACATGAATTATTGTGGGTGTGCAAGAGAAGGTGACGAGAAGAGGAAAGATCGTTGCTTTGTTTTGCTTGTTACAGGATTTTTCACTGCAAAGCAGGAAAGTGACCGGTCCATAAGCAAAGTGGCACGTCATTCAATATATATATATAGACAAAAATCAAAACATATGAAATTATAAAAAAAAATCTTTATTGACAACAGAATTTAACGTGTGTATAATATTTTAGCAATTATGATACTATTTAAGTTTAGAATTCTAAAAAATACATTAATTATTGTCATGAAAATATTGCATAAAGATAAAGAGTCGTCACTCATAGTAATAACTGAGATAAATTAAAAATATATACTCAATTCACAAAAATAAAACTAACAAACAAAAAATTCTGAATACGGAATACGGAATATCAACTTTTTTCAATCTCATATTTTTTTAGAATTATTTTTTAAATTAATATATTATCTTTTATTTATATACAATTTTATATAAACTCTTATTCTAACAATTAATTTCAAAGTAAATTAGTTATGAAAAATACAAGTAAATAATACATTCAATCCAATTTTTATGTTAGTATAATCTACATTGATTTTAATTAAATTGGGTAAATCTACATGTTTTGAATAAGTGAGCCTAAAGGGTCTAATTTCTTTTAATTAAATGAACCCAAATCTATTTATTTTAATTCTAAAAATAGGCCTAAATCTACAAATTATGGAGTATTTAAATTAATAGTCTTAATTCTACATGTTTTAATTCTAAAGTGATATTGAATATATAAGTTATGAAAAAGACTTTAACTTAATGGGCTAAATCTAATTTACTAAATAGGCCTAAATTATCTCTACCCTAAATCTAATTAATTATAGGTCTAATAATGCATTTTAATTAATTAAATCTAAAAAAATCTAAATTTTAATTGGTTAAAACCTAATATGAGTCTAGAGCCCAAAACACATAAACACAAATAAATAAGCCCAAAAACAATAATAAATATCAAGTTAAATAAATAAAAAGATTAAACAATTAATTTAGCTTATACTAAAACCCATAGATAGAGAGAGCTATAGGATAAGGAACCTGTAGAGCCTGAGTACGAGGATGCTCCTATACCTCCAGTTGCACCGTTAATTCAGCCTGTTTATCATTAGGGTATGTCTGATCCTAAGGCAATGCTATTCTACGCTAGAGTTGGTCGTATATCTTTTAATGGGACATCAGACCTGTTGGACTTTCTTCATACTATTAAGATGAGGACTTGAACTGCTCACACGAGTATCAACGGATTAATTCATACTATTGAGGGACCAGCCCTGGATTGATTCATATAGATGATCCAGTCGCACATGATGACCATGACCTGGGCACAGTTCAGAGAGCGATTTATGAGGAGATTCTGCCCAGAGCCACTCCGTATGAGCTACAGACTCAGACTGACGAGCATCACCAGAGGTGACAGATCTATTAAGGACTACACCAGAGAGTTTCTTCGACTTGGCAGATATGCAGAGGATCTGATGTGGGATCAGTATTTTGCAATCACCACATATGTTACTAGTTTAGGTTCTGCTTTTGCTGGGATGCCTACAGCAGGCCTTACTCTAGAGTCAGTGATAGAGTTAGCCAAGGAGATTGAGCTGAGGCTAGTCAGACAAGGAGCAATGCCTGATTATTACCAGCTGGGCACTCAATCAGAAGGATTTCAGACTACTCTATATTTGAGCTTTCAGATTGGTTCGAGTAGGTAGCAGAGAGGCCCAGTGTAACAAAGCTAGAGACAATAGTAAAGAGTGCACAGGAGTAGTAGACATGGCTGTGGAGGTCAGCATAGATCAATCAAATTTGGATTAGGTGCTTCGAGCAACAGTAGTGGTCGCAGTTCTCGGTCAACAGCCAATGTTTATCAAATATGTGGTAGAGTCCATCAGGGACTGTGTTATATGGCATCATTGACTTGTTTTCGATGCGAACAGACGGGACATTATACCAGATCATATCCCTATTCTGGTTATCAACCATAGCAGATTTCACGATTTACACAGTAGTCAATCGCTAGTGCAGTACCAATTTCTTTTTAGTTACCTCCAACTCAACACCCGAGTTCTACTTAGATTATTGCTCAGTTGGGATGTGGTAGAGGTACCAGTGGAGGTGCCAGAGGTTATCGCCAGGCTTCTGCCAATCAGCAGGGAGGTCGAGGTTAGGCCAAAGTTTTCCACCTCACTCAGCAGGATGCTCAAGCATCTAATGCAGTCATGGTAGGTATTATTTCTGTTTGTTACCTATATGCTTGGGTTCTATTTGATCCGAGTGTCATGCATTCGTTTGTTTCTCTTATTTTTACTTCCAAGTCTTGTTGGCAAGCTTTGAGGATGGCTTTTCCTTTGTCTGTCACCACTCCTCTAAGTGATTCCTTGGACACAAATGTTATTCTTTGTGGTTGTCTAGTTTTCATTGAAGGTAGAGAATTGCATGCAGATTTAGTGTTATTGGATGTGATGGAATTTAATGTTATCCTCGATATGGATTTGTTGTCTCAGTACTATGCCGTTGTGGATTGTCGGAGAAAAAAGTAATTTTTAGAATTCCTGTTGAAGAAGAGTTTAGGTTTATTGGTGATAAGAGTTCTACACCTTAGAATCTCATATCCGCTATCACGGCTAGGAAGATGCTAAGGAAGGATTCTTAGGGATACTTCAGTGGAGAAGTTATCACTCATAGATTTTTGTGTTGCTTGTGAGTTCCCTGATGTTTTTCCTGAGGAGTTGCTAGGTTTACCACCTCACAAAGAGATTGAGTTCTGTATAGATGTGGTTTCAAGCACTATCCCTATTTCGATGCCATCCTACAGAATGGCTCCTGCAGAGTTGAAAGAGTTGAAGGAGCAGTTACAGGAATTACTGGATAAGGGTTTTATCAGACCTAGTGTTACTCTTTGGGGTGCACCAGTCCTGTTTGTGAGGAAGAAGGATGGTACCCTGAGACTGTGCATAGATTACAAAAAGCTGAATAAGGTGATAATGAAGAACAAGTATCCTCTCCCGAGGATAGATGACTTGTTTGATTAGCTTCATGGTGCACAGTTCTTTTCTAAGATTGATTTGAGGTTGGATTATCATCAGTTATGGATTAAAGAAGCTAATGTTCCTAAAATGGCATTCTGCACTTGATATGGCCACTATGTATTTCTGGTGATGTCGTTTGGTTTGACTAATGCACCAACAGCTTTCATGGATCAGATGAACAAGGTATTCAGACTATTTATGGATCAGTTTATGGTAGTCTCCATTGATGATACACTGGTGTATTCAAAGAGTATGGAAGAGCATGTATATCACTTGAGGACTGTACTGCAGACACTAAAAGAATATCAACTTTATGCTAAATTATTAAAGTGTGATTTATGGTTAGAGAGCATTGTATTCCTTGGACATGTGGTATCTAAAGAGGGTATCCAGGTTAATCCACAAAAGATTGAAGCAGTGTCTGAGTGGCTTAGACGGACTTCAGTTACTGAGATTCAAAGTTTTCTAGGTTTAGTTGGGTATTATAGGAGGTTTGTACAAGATTTTTCCAGAATTGCAGCTCCTATGATTCACTTGACTTAGAAGAATATGAAGTTTGAGTGGTCAGAAGCTTGTGAGAATAGTTTTCAATTACTGAAGGAGATGTTAACCACAACTCCAGTTTTGGCTTTGCCTAATAGAGTAAATAAGTTCACAGTGTATTGTGATGCCTCTAGAGTTAGCCTAAGTTATGTGTTAATGCAGAATGGTAGGGTGATAGCTTATGCTTCAAGGCAGTTGAAGAAGCATGAACAGAATTATCCTACCCATAACCTAGAGATGGCTGCAGTGATCTTTACTCTCAAGATCTTGAGACATTATCTGTACGGGGTGACTTGTGAGATTTTTACTGATCATAAGAGCCTTAAGTACATTTTCCAACAGAGAGATCTGAATCTGAGGCAAAGGAGATGGTTGGAACTATTAAAAGATTATGATTGTGAGATCCTTTATTATCCAGGCAAGGCTAATATGGTAGGAGATGCCTTAAGTAGGAAGTCCTCATGTAGTCTTGCTCACATTAGTGTGGAGAAGAGACCATTGATCCAAGAGTTGCATAAGTTAGTGGATCAAAGTCTAATGATGAAGATGAGTAGATATGGTGGACTGCTAGCTCAGTTTAAGGTGTGATATGTGTTGAGAGATAGGATTAAGGCAGCTCAGAGTCGAGATCCTATTTTAGAAGAGCTTGTAGAGAATGTTCGAGCAGGGAAGTTCACTGATTTCACACTTGATGATAATGATGTTTTGTGGATCAGTGGTAGATTGTGTGTTCTTGATGTGGATAATTTGAGAGAAGAGATCCTTGAGGAAGCACATTCTACAGCCCATAGCGTACATCCAGGTGTCACTAAGATGTACGACAGTATCAGAAATTTTTACTGGTAGGATAGACTAAAGAAGGATGTAGCTGATTATGTTGCTAAGTGTTTGATGTGTCAGCAGGTGAAAGCTGAACATCAGAAGCCTTCTGGGAAGCTTCAACTTCTTCCTATTCCTGAGTGGAAGTGGGAAAGGATTGCTATGGATTTTATGGTTCGTTTACCTCGTTCCAAGGATGGATATGATTTCATCTGGGTGATTATGGACAAGTTGACCAAATCTGCACATTTCTTACCAGTGAAAGCCACTTATTCTATAGCAAGATTGGCGAAACTGTATGTGAAGTATATTGTGTGCCTTCATGGAGTACCTGTGTCCATTATATCAGATAGAGGTTCAGTGTTTACTTCTCATTTTTGGTAGAAGTTGCAAGAAGTGATGGGCACCAGGTTGGATTTCAGTACTGCTTTTCATCCTCAGATAGATGGTCAATCTAAGAGGATGATCCAGACACTGAAAGATATATTGAGGATGTGTGTTTTAGATATGGGAGGTAGCTGGTGTAGACGGCAAGGTTTAGCGCGCATCCAAGATTTTAGCAACCACGACACTGTTTAGGCTCAAGGCCTTAGGGAACATACTACTATGTCATAAAGTCATAGCGTGGAGAAAAGGAGTCACCACCTAGGGTAATAACTGGGAAAATTTAATTAGTGGTACTCGATTCTTTAAAAGAAAGTTAGCACTATAACCAGGAGATTCTGGGAACGGAATACTAACTTCTCTTAGTCTCGTGTTCATTTAGAATAATTTTATAAATGATTATTTCATCCTAATTACATACAATTTTATTTAAACCCTATTTGACATCCATATAACCCTAGGCATCTAGTCAATAAAATTACACATAAAAAATGCACTCAAGATTGCGTTGTCCCTAAGTTTAAACTATATTAATTTTATTAAAAAGTTAGCTAGATTTACATCTTATTTACAAGTGAGAAAAGGACTAAAGGTGGGCCTATATTTTTTATTAATTAGTGAGCCTATATCTATTTATTTTAGTTTGTCTAAGGAATGGGCTTAAGTCTATTCAATTTTAAAGGAAAGTTAAATTAATGGGCCTAAGTCTAACTTGGTTTTATTTAAAATAAGAAGTGGGCTTAGGTCTATTTATTTTAAAAGAAATGAAATTAAGTAGGCTGAGCTAAGTCTAAACAAGTTTTAATTAACTAAATGGACCTAAAATATAATTAACCTAATGGGCCTAAGTTGATTTTAATTATTTAAAGTCCTAAACCATTTTTTTAAGCCTATTTAAAGTGAGTTAGACCTAAGTGTGGGCTTGGGGCCCAAAATAATATAAAAACCCAAAAACACAACCCAAAACAAATAAAACATAAAAAAAATCAAACAAACATTTTAGTGATTTTCTAGAAAAAAACCTAAATCAATTGCATGCAAACCCTAAATTAAGCTACTGTCACCATTGATTTTAATTGATTTTTTACTCAATTGAACCTAATTACTAATTGATTTAAACACAGAAAATTAAATCTTTTACTATTCCCACTAATGGGGTTATTACAAACTACATACGAAAATTAAAATTAAATAATTATACACCCATGAATTAAAATAACTACACAGAACACATAAATGTAAAATGAAAATTAAAACCCTAATATCTACTGGAAAACGATACAGATTATTCCATGGCATTCCATGGATCTTTTATTCGTTTGAACACAGGCAGTATCCTCCTCAATCCACAATCGGAAATTAAAATAAAAAAACACAAAAACAAAAATATTAGTAAAACTGAATCAAATAACAAAATATCAATAAAAAAGATTGTGAAATAAAAGAGAGAAGGGAAAGAGAAAATGGAGTGTTGTGCAAATGCTTTGAGATAGTCCCTTATATTGGATTATCACCATTAAAATTGACTTAATATTGATTTGATTCTAGACTAGGATTTGATTGCATTCGAAGACACTAATAGTATCCAAAATTAGGGTTTTGAAAGATAAGGGTGTGTGCAAGGTGTTCTTCACATCTGTATGTGTCTCTATTTTTTTTTCTCAATCTATGTGTGTGAGTCTCCAGCCAAGCTCATGTGTGTGTCTCTCTCTACCCCTTCATGCATGCAAACTCTTTGCTTTTTAAAGCAGAATCTGCCTACGTAATGACTCCTCAAGTTTGCAGGAATGCTCATCTCTTCCAAAATAAAGTGATAAGAATTTTGATTTTTGAAAGTTATCTACACATTTTAAATGCGTCAAAAAAATTATCTGATAATAATAATAAAATTAACTTTTTGACCAATCAAAACACTGAAAAATAAACAAAAAAAATTAAGAAAATAGGCAAAAAATCGAAAAAATGGACTTTTTATGCATTGGCATTATGCAATGCCAACCGGCATTGTATAATGCCGATCAACATTGTGTAATGCCGGTCGGCATTACACTAATGCCGATCGGCATTAAATGTTGATCCTTTTTTTTACTTTTAATTATCAAAAAACCCTTGAAAAATTGAGTTCCTTGTAATTAAATCCTAAAAAATGTTGCAATTTAGTTCCTAAAGTCTAGAAAATTAACAACCAAGTTTAATTTTTTAATAAATTTCATCATTGGGGCTTACATCGCAATTTTACACAATTGCATCCCAAAATTTGTTTGCTTGACAAACTACGACAAAGTAAATAGAAGCACACAATTTCAAAAGAAAGAAATTAGGACACTTGATTGTATCCTAAATGATAGATTGATGCCCAAATTGCTGAGCAAGGTGTAATGTTTGATAAGTCTCACTATATTTCCTATGGAACGTCTAGTGGACTTTGTGTAAATGAGTTTTGCTATATTCCCTGTGGAACATTTAGCGATGATAAATTGAAAACTTACTATAGTTCCTACGGAATGTCTAGCAATGATGAATTTCGTTATATTCCCTATGGGACATCTAACAATGCACATTATCTTCCCTGTGGGACATCTAGTGATGATAAATTAAAAACTTGTTATAGTTCCTATGGAACATCTAGCACCAATGAATTTTGTTATATTCCCTGTGGGACATCTAACGATGCACACTATATTCCCTATGGGACGTCTAGTGATGATAAGATTTTGTTATATTCCCTATGGGATGTTTAATGATGCACACTATATTCCCTGTGAAACATCTAGTGATAATGAGATTTCATTATATTCCCTGTGGGACGTTTAACGATGTACACTATATTCCTTGTGGGACATCTAGTGATGATGAGATTTCATTATATTCCCTGTGGGACGTCTAGTAATGATAAATTGAAAACTTGCTATAGTTCATATGGACCGTCTAGCACTGATGAATTTCGTCATATTCCTTATGGGACGTCTAACGTTGTACATTATATTCCTTATGAGATGTTTAGTGATGATAAGATTTTGTTATATTCCCTGTGAAACGTCTAACGATGTACACTATATTCCCTGTGGGATGTCTAGTGATGATAAGATTTCATTATATTCCCTATGGGACGTCTAACGATGTACACTATATTCCCTATGGGACGTCTAGTGATGATAAATTGAAAATCTGCTATAGTTCCTGTGGAACGTCTAACACTGATGAATTTCGTTATATTTCCTGTGGAATGTCCAACAATGTACACTATATTTTTTGTGGGACGTCTAGTGAAATTGAATTAAAAACCTATTATAGTTCTTATGGAACGTCTAACACTGATGAATTTGAAAGTTTATGTCATAACTGCTATGCAGTACATAACATAATAAAGGTTATGACTACTGTGCAACATATAATATAATCATTTAAAATTCACATCATAGCTACTGTGTAGCATATGAATCCTTTGATTGAAATAATACACGTAAAATGCAAAAAAATGAATTTTGTAATCTTATTCTGTATTATATACTTGACAAAAAATTCAGAATCACAGATTGATTATGCAGTTTTAATAATTCAATGAATTATTAATTTGATGAATGCCATGATTTAATTAAGAACATGTTCCTAATCAAAATGCAATTATGGACCAAATTCCAATGAAAGAACTTGGATCCATGTATAAGGACCAAAGTGGATATTTTCACTTTATATATATTTTCCTTTTTTTGCATGTAATATTCCATTATCTCATTTTTTCATTTTCCTTTCCTTTCATTTTCTCTCTTTTCATTGATTTTCTTTCCTTGATTTCTTCATTATTTGACATCTGATTTGCAATCTATCTGATCCTATGGCCTCCTCATCACACAGACAACATGAGAGAGTTGAGACTTCAGAATGTCAGAACATTCTGCCTCCTCGTTTTCCTCAGAATGATCTTGAACTTTGAGAAGACTCAACTATCTTTCCTTTGAACTCATTTACATACCCACAGGTGCAGAGATGTAGGTAATGAGGTAAATTTTCTTGCTTTTGTTTATTTCTGCAAAAATATCACCTATACAATTAGTAATCAGAGTTAGTTTCAGAGTAGAGATTGACATGTATATTAATCAAAAAGTAACATGAAAATGCATGATAAAATTGAAATTAAACTCTGAAAATATAAAATTCAGCCTCTAGGTTGTCCAAATGACTGATTGAGTTTTGGAATTCCAATCAAAATTCCAAATTTCTGATCAGCTCTAAAAAAATTTTTTTAAGGTTCAATTAATTAATTAATTAACTAATCAAATCCTTCAATTTAAATTCTTTGATTAATTAATTAATCTTTCGATTAATTAATTATTATTTTGAAATTGAAATAGCATCCAATGAAGTTCACGGGCTATTTCAATCTAGCTCAGGAATTATTTCATGGATTGTTAGAACAAGTGACACGTCTGATTTGGGCCTCCGAATTCAAGCATTTCATTGCTACACTTTTGACTATTTGAGGCCAGTCTGATCGTTACTCTTTGTTTGCTTTAATTGAGCGATGGATGGATTACCCACACTTTTCATACTCGTGTGGGTGAGCTGATCATTTCATGTATGAGTTTCTCTACTATCACCTGGATTGCCTTTGAAGGATCCCCAGTTCCATTTGACGTCAGCTATTGTAGTCTTCCAAAGCATGCACGGAGTCAGTACATATGAGATTTGATCGAGCTTGCTCCAACGTGGAAGATTCAAAATAATATTCTTCTTTCATCCTTAGTTGAGGGATTTAGACGCCTTCCTATTTCTACTCCTCGTCAGATTGTCCATATGGTGAGGTGTTTCCTTTTGATATTATTAGGTATGACCCTCTTTTG
This sequence comes from Mallotus nudiflorus, assembly GCA_947683625.1. Lineage (NCBI taxonomy): Eukaryota > Viridiplantae > Streptophyta > Magnoliopsida > Malpighiales > Euphorbiaceae > Mallotus > Mallotus nudiflorus. Next base: position 517,290 of record CANTUR010000282.1, on the reverse strand, counting down.
TGAGACTGGTGATGAGGTCATTATTGCTCTGTTAGATCCTCTTCTGACTTGGATCGAGTTGCCACACTAGATTGGGATCTGCTGCACTCGCTTATATTTACTACAGATTGGACACTATCTGTAGAGGTGTTGTCATGATGTGTGGCTTTTGGCATGTCTTGTATGTATGTTCTCCTTCCTTTGATCTTTATAGTCTTACTTTTCTTTGCCTTTTTCTAATATATTCTCTTTCTTCCAGATCTGGAGCATAAAGATCGGGCTTATTCGAGTCTTTGACATTATTAGTCCTAATAGGACCTTTCCTCTGATGATAAGATGGGGTTCTTCCCACCTTGCTAGCAACAGGAATACTTTTCAAACTTATCGTGATCAGCTGAACACTGTCGAGTGGTACCTGGTAAGAAAAAAAATAAAATCATCAGTATGTTACAGTTTAATAGAGATTAGACTTAATTTACATAAATTGCAGATAAACTCTAATTAGTTGGAGGGTGCTGAGGACATCCAACGATATAATTTCATGGCAGCTACAGTTTGCCTTGAGCGTATAAGGATCCTGCTCTCTAGTTATGGCTATTTGATGTGGTATTTAGGGGAGCAAGTGTATCGTTGGTCTTCTGGCCCTTCCCGACATCGCATTCCATCTGATGTCCCTTCGTCTATGCTCTGCAGCTTGCATCTTATAAGGTCAGAGCTGAGGGATGCATTACAGGGATATGCTGCCTCAGATTTTCTTGAGCGTTCTCGACATTATCGGTAGTTTATCCGTGACAGCCTCTTGGAGCATATTCCCATTGACGATGATGAGGTAATTTCTTATTATTTCAGCTTCTACTTCTAGAACCTATGAATCACTCCTTCTCTTTACAATTTAAGGAGGTTCGTTCAATGAGGATACTGAGATTGCTCCAAATACTGAGGTTGTTCCTGATATTAAGAGTCCTGAGCCCAAACCTAGTCCTGTTCATTATGCTCAGCATGTTGGGACTAGTTGCGATGGTGCTTTTACGAGCATTACCCTTGGTGATATCTCGCTTCCAAATAGGTCCATGTTCTACTGGGCTCCTACTGTTCAAACTCCAGTCGAGCAGCAGATGCATTTTATGATGCTCAACTTTCTATCTTTTCTCCCACAGATGCCTCTCATGTGAGTTTTTCTTATTTGTTTCCTGTATAATCTATACACTCGACAGTAATGTTAATAAATTTACAAAACAGGTCCCTCGGACACAGGTGGAGTATTTACATGAACTCGCTTTATCTCAGAGGTTATTCACTATGCAAGTTATAAATAGTTGGAGGATAAGTATATATACAATAAAGATGCAAATGTATGCACGCTATGTATGAAATGCACATTATGTATTTTCTATGTGTACAAAGCTACTCAAGCAGTCTGGAGCGCGAGAGTGAGATATTTCATTGACAGCTTATAGGTTTGAGCATTAATCCTTACAGTGCTGGGACTTCCTCTGTCAAACCTTGGGACATCTTTCACCATGATGACTCTACTAGAGGATGGAGCCCATAACAGGATTCTAGAGCTCAGGATGACTGATTTAGGCTAGCGAATTTTTCCATCATACTGCTGTGTTAACCAACTCTATAAGTTGTATGCACTTCCTTCTGGATTTACAATTCTTGCAGACTTGTTGAAGTTAGTTTCAACCATGATGAATGTATAAAAGTATATTATAATGTTGAAAATTTATGAGAAAATTCATCCTTTTATCATGAGATAGCATGTACTTAATGAATCTCACTATTTTTTATTTTCATAACTGTCACTTATTTGCCATTTGCAAAGGTCAGAGGCATCGTTAACCATCTTATGCTGAGAGTGTATCTTTTACCAAGTGAAGAGATTACTTTCACACCTAATTTTAGGAAGAATTTGCTAAACAAAACTTGTGAAAATTAAGCATAAAAATATTGAATTCGGAGTATCAAAATATTCTTTGAATTATTTTTGTGCTTTTCTTCCTTATCCAAGTATTTCCCTGCCTTTCTCATATTACTCAGCGTGGATACCGTTGGAAAGGTCCTTTGGATACTCATACTCTTATAGAGCATTGGAGTAAATAGAGTAAGTTTTTTTTTAACATGAGTCCTCTTTTAGTATTCCCCCGCCTTTTTTATATTATTCAGCGTGGATACCGCTAGAGGTTCACATTAATACTCTTGCTCATTTTTTGGCATTAGAGTACATCATACTTGCTCTTATTCTAATTCTCCTCTTAGTATTCCCTCGCCTTTCTCATATTACTCGGCGTGGATACCATTGAGGGATTTGTACTCGTACTCATTTATGATCATTGGAGTAGATTATATGCATATTTATTATTAAAAAGACTAAAATGACACTTTGAAATTCAACCAATTTATACCATAAGTCTATAGATTTTGTCTTTGCATATTCTTCCCCTCGTTTGGGTGTAAAGTAAGCATTAGATTGATTAGAGTTTTAGAAACTCTCAGCATAGAACTGTTAACAAGACATCTGAGTTCTACGAGGCTAATAAAAGAAAGCCACTAAAATCAAAGGTCATGAGATAAGTTTTCGCATATGATATCATGAAGTGGATGAATTTACTCTCAATTTGATAAATTTTCTTTGTACTTTACTGCAGAATCAAAATAGATAGAGTTATACTACTTCCCTTTGCCATTTGTCAGGTTGTTAGTCACAGAGTGAGATTTTGACGAGTGATTGGCATTTGCTATCCTAGTCATTCTAATTGATGTATCGATTCCTTTCCTTTTCTTCATTCTTATTTATTTTCCCTGCATAAAATACCATAAGTTAGTATGGTTTATTTGTAAGTGAAGAAATTTTATTAAAATGCAATTTTATTCTTTTGCATTCTTCCCTTTTTTATTGTGGTGATGATGTCTCAGATCACAGGGTTATGATATTTTGCCATTAAGGTTATGGATTTAAGCTAAATTTATCTTTTTGCTATTCTATTGATGCTTTGGTAAAGGGTCTCATTCCTTTTCCCAATGTTTCCTATAAAAGAAAAGATTTGGGAGTTAGAGGTTTTTTATTTCACCATCAAAGAAGTCTTCAGAGTGCATTCGTCTCAAGTTTTGAGTGCATTCTTCCCTTTTTAGGGCCGAGCGCATGTATCGCTGACATGTTAGACCTTCTCGTTACCATATTCCATACCCTCTAATGGTTTAACTTTTATGGAGAGATATTCCAAATGATGCTCCCGATGAGACTATGGAGATGGATACTAAGTTTGAGGAGCTTAAAAGTCTTATCCAGCCTCTTGAGGTCACCAGGATGATGCTTCTTGGTAATGTCACTCCTTTTATTTTCATTCCTTCAGATGCTTTACCTGTGAATACTCTAACTACTTTCCTACACTTTTACAACACTAATCTTGAATGTTAGTAGCAAAGTTTTTGGACAATCTTAACTAGGCTCAAAGATTTTATTATGCAAAGAAAGTATTTCATAACAAATGTTTGCAAGTGTATGCATGTTATGCATAACATGCATGATCCTAATAGTTCTTCTGTTTGGAGCAAAGCTACATTTGCAGCTTGGAGTGTGAGAATGAGGTGCCTCATTAATAGCTTATAGGTTCAAGCACTTGATACTTCATTGTTGGTACTTCTAATATTTGAGCTTCTGATATAGTGTATCAGACAATAACCAGGCCAACGAGTAGGGTCCATGGCTTTACACTGGAGCTCATGATTGATCGATGCACTATTAAACTTTTCTTTTTATTATTACTTCTATTGTATGATAATTGTTATATCTGTATGCTTGTAGTATACTCCTTTCTACCTAAGATCATTTTCATAAACTTTGAAGTTCTACTGTTATATTTACCATTTTACCCCTAACTTTTCCTGGAGTTACATTTTGCCCCCAACTTCATTTTGAATTCATCCTTGCAATCACTTTCTTCATGTGTACAAGAGACTTGGTTTGGTCATTATTGTTGCTGGCACTTTATCGTACTAACCCTATTAGTTGTAATCTCATGTATTGAAGATGCATAGGAGTGGGCAAAATAATTGAAGTGAGTTCTGGATGATGAAATCAACTGGACTTCCACTATAAAGAATTCTTAAGCTGAATATAAGGCTTCATACTGATAATAATTGATGACAGTTACATTGTATGGGCTATGGTACAAGCTACCAAACCACTAGGATTTTCTAGATACAAGAGGACTCAGGCTTTACATGAAGAGTCATAAAAGAATAAGCAAAGACATCATTAGGAATTGGTCTCATATTGCTTATTTTAAGCTTTCATGTTCTGTTTTCCTTCTGGTACTTATGCATTTTGAATAAGATAGAACATGCAATGCTAGAACAAAAAATTCAATTTCAATATTATTCATTAATTAGGGCCAAAATGAGTACATTTATTACATCACATGATATAACTCTTGTTATCAACTAGTTTTTTTGAATTTTCTAGCTGAACATTTTTCTCTCACCAATTTATTTGCCCTAACTTTTGCATGACTAGTCCTTTATGGGTTTTCTAGCCAGCGAAACCATCTCTTTTATTTTTATTCCCTAATTTTTGCCTGCCAGCCCTTTATAGGTTTTCTAAGCAGCGGGAATGTCCTAACTTTTGTCTAACTAGCCTTTTCAGGTTTTCTAATCAGCGGACTTTATTTTCTTTATACTACTTTTATTTTATTTTTACAAGTAGTATTTCTTGAGGCGATCCAGGTTAACAAGCTCCATGAATTCATTTCCTTCTAAATCTGATATCTTTGCAACTCCCTTAGGAAAAATCAATTTGACTAAATATGGCCCTTCCCAGTTTGGTCTGAACTTCCCTCTTGGATCAAATACCACTGCTCTGGACTGTTTTAACACCATGTCCCCGGTTTTTATCTTTCTAGGATTTACCTTTTTATTGAATGATCTTGCTATCTTCCTCTAGTATATTTGAGTTTGAAACAAAGCATTCATCCTCTTCTTGTTCAGAGATACAAGATGATCATACCTCTTCTATACCCATTCACTCTCAAGAGTTTTAGCTTCCATGACTACTCTCAATGATTTTATCTCTATTTCTATAGGCAAAATAGCTTCACAACCATATACTGAGGAGAACAGATTTTGCCCTGTGGCTATTCTAGTTGTAGTTCTGTATCCCCATAAAGCGAAAGGAAGAAACTCAGACCAATCTTTATAGGTCTTAACCATTTTAAAGAGAACTTTCTTGACATTTTTGTTAGCTGCTTCAACTGCTCCATTAGCTTAAGGGCGATATGGTGAAGACTTATGATGCTCAATGCAATAATTCTAATGTTTCTACCTGAAACTAGATGCCATTATTTATCAAAATGTGGTGTGGAACCCCATATCTGCAAATAAGGCTTCTCTCAATAAATCAAGCCATCTATTTTGCTTTCATAGCATGGAAGGACTCAGCCTCTACCCATTTGGAAAAGTAGTCTATTGCAACAACTATGTACTTATGTGCATTTGATGTTGTCGGTCTTATTTCTCCTATGATGTCAATTCCCCAGGCTGTAAAGGGCTAAGGTGACGATAAACTATTCAATACTGTAGGAGGAAGATGGTTAAGATTTCCATAGGCCTGACACTGATGGCACTGTCTCACTATCCTGATATAATCCTTTTCCATGCTCATCCAGTAATACCCTTGTCTGAGTATCTTCTTAGCTAGAATCATCTTGTTCATATGAGAACCGCAAGCCCCTGCATGAATCTCTTGCATCACCTCTTCAGCTTCCTCTTTTTTTAGGCACCTGAGTTGCATTCCATTTAGCATTCTTTTGTATAATACCCCATCATGACTCGCATAGTTACGTGTAAGAACATGAAGGACATATTTCTCTTTTAAAGTCACTTCATCTGGATATTTTCCTTCTTTTATATACTTCTGAACATCATAAAACCATGGTTTATCTTTAGGCCCTATTTAAACACTCATAATCTGTTTACCCTTGTAACGTGGAGCTCTTGATCTCATGATTACCAAAGGCTTCATAGTTGATCCCGTTACACTATCCCACGTCGAAGAGAGTGTTGCCAATGCATCTGCCATTTGATTATCATCTCTTGACAAATGGATGAAGAGACATTTATTGAAGTTTTTCACTAAAACTTTCAAATAGTAGATGTAGGGCTTTAGCTTTTCCTCTTTCACTTCTCATTCTTTATTTGCCTGACTAATCACTAGCATAAAATCCCTATAAACTAACAGTTCTTTTGCCCCAGCTGCTAGAGCTGCTTCAACTCCATAGGTTCATGCTTCATACTCAACCATATTATTAGTCATCTTGAAGTCTAATTTCTTGGCCATCGGTATGGTCTCTCCTTCTGGTGTAACCAAAATTACTCCTAACCTAGCTCCTCTATTGTTTATAACTCCATCAAAGTAGAGTTTCCACTCACGAGGTTGTACCACCGCTAAATTCTCATCTGGAAACTCTAAATTCCACTGTTCGTTGCCCTCGACTACATTCTGAGCGAGGAATTCTGCTACTACCCTTCCCTTAATGACCTTCGTGGTAATGTACTTTATATCAAACTCAGTTAGGAATATTAGCCATCAAGACATTCTTCCAATCAAAGTAGGGGCCTGAAATAAATACCTTAAAGGATTGATCTTTGAGATTACTTGGACCTTATAGGACTGAAAATAATGCCTCAATTTCCTCATTGCCCAAATCATGATTAGACACGTCTTTTCTACCAAGTCGTACTTTTCTTTATATGGCAGGAACTTTTTTGTTGAGATAATAGACTGCATGCTCAATCCCTTCTGGTCCCTCTTATGCTAGCATTGCCCCCACTGTATTTTTTTCCAGGGCTAAATACAAGATCAACGGCTTACCTTGCCTCAGTGGTTTCAATACAAGCGAATTGGCAAGATACTCTTTAATTGTTTCAAATGCCTTTTGACAATCATCATTCCACTTCACAGGCTAATTTTTTCTCAGGAGTTTAAAGATGGAGTCACAAATATTAGTAAGCTTTGCAATGAACCTACTAATATATTGTAACTTACCAAGGAAACCACTTACTTCTTTCTCTGTCTTCGATGTCAGCATTTCCTGAATAGCTTTCACTTTATTTGGATCTACTTCAATTCCTCTACTGCTAACTATATGCCTTAGAAGCTTTCTTAAAGTAAGTCTAAAAATGCATTCTTCGGATTGAGCCTCATGTTATACCTCTTAATTCAAGCTAAGAACTTGTTCAGACCTTTGAAATGTCCTTCTCTTATTTCTGACTTGACCATCATGTCATCCACATACACCTCGACCTCCTTATACATCATGTTATGGAAAAGAGTGGTAGCTGCCCTTTGATAAGTTGCACCTGCATTTTTTAATCTAAAAGGCATTACTTTATAATAGTATGTCCCCTATTCTATAATGAAAGCTGTCTTGATCTTGTCCATGACTGCCATTATTATTTGATTATAACCAGAAAACCCATCCATGAAGGAGTACATCGCACTTGAAGCCGCACTATCCACTATTACATTAATGTGAGGTAAAAGGAGGTCATCCTTAGGGCATGCTTTGTTTAAATCCCTAAAGTCAACACACATATGCACTTTACCATCTTTCTTGGGTATCGACACTATGTTTGCCAACCATTGAGGATAATCAACTACTTCTAGAAAACTAGCCTGAATTTGTTTAGCAATTTCCTCTTTTCAGTCCACTAGGGTCTTAGTCTGCATAGTTTCTACTTAACAGGTTTAATTTCTGGATAAGTGGGTATGTGATGCTCTGCAGTTTCCCTGTCTAACCCTGGCATATCCTCATAAGTCCAAGCAAATACTACCTTTCTTTTTGTTAATATTCTCTCAAAATTTTCCCTCTCTTCAAGAGTTACCTCATGTAATATAGAAATGTTCTTTGGATTATTATTTGTACCCATGTTAAATGAATCAAATTGAATTGAATTAATGTCAAACATGCATGAACGATCTAAATTATAATGCACAGAACTATCAGGATGCACATCACATAAGTAAGCAAACCATCATTCATATCATTGACCATGGAAAAAATAGAATTTTCTTCCTTAAACAGACTGAACATTATTACATCAATTTCATTATAAAAGACATCAACAAAACTATCACTAATGATAGTAGCTAAATCCTGAGGTGGATCCTCTTTAAGTGGCAGACACGGCAACTCTTCAATAGCAGCACTACCCATCCTCTCAGTTGCCAGCTTCATCACTTCTTCTTTATTGTCCCTCACTAGATTCTCCATAATCTACTCCTTAAAGATCTTAAACCCAGGGACATCTGCTCCAGCAACACTAACTAATTCCTTGGCTCCTAGATAGTATTTGCCTTCCCCTGGCTTGATGAAGTTCTGACTTAAAGGACCAACTTTTGCATAAAACTTCCTCTTTTCTGTATTGAATCTCTTCCTTGCCCTTCTACCTTTTGGTTTTTCTTCCCTTGTAAAACCCAATCCTGTTGTGTCATCTTGATCTTTGAATCTTGGGAATTCTGGACTTCCTTGTTCATTCTTCCCCAGTCCTTGTCCAAGCTAGTAATTCATGCTCTCCATCATTTTTGCTACTCTCGGATCCATTTCAGTCCCATCATATATCTCAGCAATCTAGAAACCAGGGGGTGCACACACTTATTTTTGTTTATCCAATATGGATGCCATAGCTACTTGGTCCCAGCTTCTGTGGTCACAACTTCTCCTTCATAAGGGAATTTTATCTTTTGATGCATAGTTGAGGGTACCCCTCCCAAGTCATGGAACCATGGCAATCCCAACAATAAGGCATACCAGCACAATAAACTCAATGGTTAATTCCACAGGTCCTGTTTTAACCAGAGCTTGGAATGTCCCCTCCACATTCTTAGTGTTGTCATCATAAGCTCTAATTATGAGGTTTGAATCTGTTAAGTCTTTAGCTTTCAAACCTAAGTTAGGCATGATTTTCAAAGGACATGTATTAATAGTAGAACCATCATCGACCATAGCAAAATTGGTTCTCTTTCCCCTCACCTCAGTTGGGATAAACAATGCCTTATTATGGTTTCTTCCTTTTAAAAGCAAGTCATCATTTGAGAATGTTATCAGACCGTGTTTCTTTTTTATAACCTTTGCTACTATAGCTTCTAGAGTAACAACCATTTCAATATTCATGTTAGATAGAGCTTTGACAAAGCTCTTCTATAGTTGCCTAAATGCATCAGTAGTTCCCAAATGCTAACATTTGCCTTAGCCTTCTTCAGTTGTTCTAAAATCAGATCCTCTTTCTGTTCTTCTTCTATCTTTGCATCTTTACATCTTCTGTTTCTTCTCTTTCTGTTTTATTTTCTGCTACTTTATAATTCTTCCCACTTCTAGTGACATGATTCACTTTAGGATCATCACTCTAAACATCGAAACTGCTTTGGCTTTCCTCATCAAAGTCATACCAGATGTCAATAACTCCAATGATTTTGTCTCATTTCCCATCTTTCCACACTTTCATTGTGCATGTTTCCTTCCCTTTCAGATCTTCCATATTGAGCTTGCCTAAGTGTTGATTAAGAAAATTTTCAACTCCTTCTTAAGACTGTTTAAGAGCTAAAGGTTTATCCTTAAATTCATCACCCCACCCTATAGGCACAATCGATTCAATGGGGTTATTAGTAGAAGTGGGCTTAGAATAGAATACTCTATAATTGAACTTGCCCGAAGGTTGTCCCAACAGATCTTCAACTCCTCTTGGCGACTGCTTAAGAATTTCAGGCTCTTTTTTTACCAGCATATCATTAAACTCATCTCCCCAACCTGAGGGCTTAATTGATTCAATAAGGATATTAATAGAGGGTGGTTTTAAGTAGAATACTTTGTAATTAAACTTGCCTGAGGGTTGGCCCAGTAAATCTTCCACTCTTCTCTGTTGTTGTCCAAAAGGTTCTCCATTGGGTATAGGGTTGAGGTCCTCGAAGGAGCTTAGCACTTCTTTTTCACTAAACCCTTAAGTTGATCATCATGGTGGCTAGTGGTGAAACATTTTGATAGTCTGGGAAAGGGTTTTTTTCTAGGGTTTGGGTTAGAGTTGGATTTTTCAGGGTTGGTATTTTTTCAGAGTCTATCAAGTTTTGGATCTCATGTTTTAGGCGGATACAATTATTTGTGGGATGGCCAGTAGCTTGGTAGAATTTATAATAACTGTTAGGGCTAAAACCAGGGACATTTGGGTTTGGTGGCTTAGAAAAGGTTAAGGGTCAGAGTAGGCCTTTTTGGATTAGTCTCTCTAGGACTTTGGAGAGTGGTTGATTGAAGTTGGAGAACCTTTGAGGTTGGTAAACTACACGTACCTCCACAATCCAGCAAGTGCTCCCCTATTGTGTGCCCCCAGTTAAGTAATTTTAGGTTACTATGCCTCTAGAGTTAAGTAATTTTGGGTTACTATGCCTCTATAACTCTTCTTTTTCTCATTCTTTATCTCTTCAGCTTGTAGACTATCATCATATAGGTCTATGAAGGTCTTTAGGTTCATCATTTGCAATCTTTCAACCAAATTAGGTGATACATTACGAACAATCATCCTAACTTGATCCTTTTCAGCCAGTTTATTTTTCATCAATCTTGCTTTATTCATGAATTTGGTGAGGAAATCAGAAAAGGATTCATTAGGTTTTGTAGACGCTTCTAATCAAGTGTTATAATCATATTGTTTTAAGAATGCAGTACATAATTCTTTCCAGTTAGCCCTAATAGGCTTTTCTAACTCGTGGTACCAGTTTACAGTAATTCCCTTAAATGACAATACAAACAGCCTAGCAACTACTGTTAATGGTGCTTTAGTAGTGCTCATGGTTGTTGTGTATTGGCTCAAATGAATTCTAGGGTCTCCTCTCCCATCAAATTTCTACAATTGAGGTATTTTGAATTTTTCAGGCAGCTTATTTTCCTCCATTTATAGCATGTCATCAAAGTCAAAAGAATATCCCATTCAATGTCCTTTAATTAGCTCTTCCATCTTGAACATTTTCTGAGTCAGTGCTTGCATATGCTTGGACTCATGATCATGGATAAATTCAAGTGACTCTCTTTTCACCTTTTCTACCATGTAGTTTTCATCATCTTTCAGTTTCACATCAGTAGCAGGCATATTTCTAACAATAGGTTGCCCCCCAGCATTGTTAGCAATAGGTGGAGGAGGTACAACAATAGGTGGAGCTCCTATAGCAGGTGGCTGTTTAATAGTAGCAGCAGGTGATTGTTCAACAGCAGCAACAGATGGCTATTCAATAGTAGCAGCAGGTGGTTATTCAATAGCAGCAAGTGGTTGTCCAACAACAAGTTACACTAGTCCGGCCAAAGCCTGTCTCAGTTCATCTTGCATTATAGCTCTCATGTCATCCATCAAAGCTCCAATAATGTCCTCTAAGGTCCACATCTCTGGTTGTTGTTACATTTCAGTATGTTCAGTTTAAGTTGGTTCAACTTCTAGGTATAGTGGATTAATTTGACTCTTCTTTAGTTCTTGAAGGATCTCTGATGAGTGTGAAAAATGCATGTTATTAAGTAGTTTTCATTTTAGAAAAAAATTCAATTTCAGTTAAGTTTATGTTTCTTTTATTCAGTTTTTATTTAGTTGAGTACTTACTGCATGTCTTATGTGTTTAATTATTTTTACGTATTAGTTGGTTTATTTTTGGTTGATTTTTATGTAATTAGGGAAGTCAAAGAACAGTAAAGGAAGGCTACATGGGAGCCGTGGGCACTTGAAGTAGGCTCGAAAGGCAATAGAGGTCAATATATGATAATGCTGAAATAGGGATGTGCACGGGCATGCGCAAAATGCACACGGCTGTGCGACCTGGTGATTGAAAAAATTCGGAGGTGACTTTAATTGCTAACTCATGAGGGACAAGATGGAGATTTCGCATGGCTGTAACCCTAGGGTTTGTAATTAGGGTTTTATAAGAGGGTAGCCATCAGAAACAAAGGGATATAAATAGATTATTATTCATCACTTGGAGGGAGAGGATATTTTTTTTTTTAGATACATTATTTTTTTAGAGCATTTTGAGAGAGCAGTTGGGAAGAACAAGGATTTTTTTTCTTACTTATGTTAGTTTGAAGATTTGAGAATAAGAACAAGAACATCAAATTTCCTATTGAACAGTGGGTTTCTTCTATTCAATTGTGTTTATTCATTCTTAATTTCAATTTAATGATGATGTTTAGTTTCTTTTATTCTTTTTCTTTATCTCTTACAATTGACATGAGTAGCTAAATTATTGGTTAGGGTTCTTTTTGCAAATCAACCATGGGCTAATCACAATTAAACCTAAGCCATTAATCTAAATCCTATAGTTGTTGTTGAACTTAATGTCTTCTTAGGATTGATCACCCTTTGATTGAATATAAACAATAAAACTTGATCGAGAGATAGGTTGTATTGGATTCAAACAATAACCTATTAGATGCTTTCTTAGTTGAGAAACACTTAAGTAACTAATATTGATTAAGGGTTAATGCTTAAATTGAGTCAATAGAACACTTAGTAAGCGAGAGCTTTAAATCTAAGAACGTCAATGTACTTGGTTAATCATAGGTTTGTCTTAGGAGGAAAGCCTATGATTCTTGAGAAACCCTCAAATTGGATTAAGGTTAGGTATGGCTTAGTAGTTAATTTATCTTAAATAAAGGTTGAATTTGTAATAAGAACCCTAGCTCTCTAAAGTGATTGTTATCTCATTGTGATTTTTGTGTTTTGTTTTAGTTTAATTTTTAGTTGAATTAAAAATACCCTTTTTCGTTGTTTAAACAAATAAACACAACTAGTATCACTATAATCAATTTGCAATCTCTGTGGGATCGATATTTAATTACTACTTGTATGAATCTGTATACTTACGGAAGACCATCAATCTCTTGAGCTATTGACTTTGGGCTTAAATCTGTTTTGGTCAATCTGCCACCTCTTCGCCCCCAAACACTAGAAGACCCAGATGAATCTATGATAGTTGCAAAAAAAGATGTTAGTATGATGCATGGATTGTATGTATGCATGATGCATGTGCTTATGCAATAAATAGCAGGTAAGCACTTAGCACGTAGCAAGTATCAAAAAGCAATTAACAAGCCATCATACAGGTAAACCTTCTAACCTTATTTCTCCCACACACATGTTTAATGGCGAGTTTCTTTTCCTAGGATTTTTGGTCTTGGCCTTCATATTAACAGGGAATATTAAGAGTCGACATGCATGATAAATCTCTCTTTAAAATGAAAAGCATAGAAACAATATTTCTAAATATAAAGGTCTAGCCTAATCCTTATTAGCCTGAATGAGCTTCAAAGGTATAGGCCTAGACTTTTATAAATAGAAATACCTTATAGTAATTCAAATAAATAAGCACTTTGGGTGAAAATCCTAGAGGAAGTAACTAGGCTATTATATGTGGTTAGGGTCCGGTGAAAAGTTAAGGTTTACTTAGTAAGATGTTCTCCATTACGGACTTTGAGTTATAGGCCAAGGTTAGAGGGGCCCAGCATCCTTTACTAATTTGAGAGAAGATTACACCCTTAAGGACTTGGGTTACAAACTTTAGTCAGATGAGCCCGGTAATCTCTCTTTAACTGAGTTAAGGCTAAGAGTGATGGTTAGCCAATCTATAACTCCATGAAGCTAGTGGAATCATGGAATCATAAACCAACGCCATCGGTTTAATAGGGACATGCAGAATGAATGCAAGAATGAAATAATAATCGATAAAATAATTCTAAAGAACATAAGTAGAATCAGTATCTCTTATCCCCAGTGGAGTCACCACTGTAGACGACGGGGTTTAGCGCCTGTCCAAGATTTTAGCAATCGCGACACTGTTTAGACTCAGGGTCTTAGGGAACACACTACTATGTCATAAAGTCATAACGTGGAGAAGAGGAGTCGCCACCCAGGGTAATAACTGGGACAATTTGATTGGTGGTACTCAATTCTCTAAAAGAAAGTTAGCAATATAACCAGAAGATTCTGGGAACGAAATACTAACTTCTCCTAGTCTCGTGTTCATTTAGAATAATTTTATAAATGATTATTTCATCCTCTAATTACATGCAATTTTATTTAAACCCTATTTGACATCCATCTAACCTTAGATATTTAGTCAATAAAATTACACATAAAAAATGCACTCAAGATTGCGTTATCCCTAAGTCTAAACTATATTAATTTTATTAAAAAGTTAGCTAGATTTACGTCTTATTTACAAGTGAGAAAGGGACTAAAGGTGGGCCTATATTTTTTATTAATTAGTGAGCCTATATCTATTTATTTTAGTTTATCTAAGGAATGGGCTTAAGTCTATTCAATTTTAAAGGAAAGTTAAATTAGTGGGCCTAAGTCTAACTTTGTTTTATTTAAAATGAGAAGTGGGCTTAGGTCTATTTATTTTAAAAGAAATGAAATTAAGTAGGCAGAGTTAAGTCTAAACAAGTTTTAATTAACTAAGTTGACCTAAAATCTAATTAACCTCATGGACCTAAGTTGATTTTAATTATTTAAAGTCCTAAACCATTTTTTTAAGCATATTTAAAGTGAGTTGGACCTAAGCATGGGCTTAGGGCCAAAAATAATACAAAAACCCAAAAACACAACCCAAAACAAATAAAACATAAAAAAAAAAAGATCAAACAAATATTTTAATAATTTTCTAGAAAAAAAACCTAAATCAATTACATGCGAACCCTAAATTAAGCTACTGTCACCATTGATTTTAATTGATTTTTTACCCAATTGAACCTAATTACTAATTGATTTTAAACACAAAAAATTAAATCTTTCATTATTCCCACTAATGGGGCTATTACAAATTACATATGAAAATTAAAATTAAACAATTATACACCCATAAATTAAAATAACTATACAAAACATATAAATGCAAAATGAAAATTAAAACCCTAATATCTACTGGAAAACAATACAGATTATTCCATGGCATTCTATGGATCTTCTGTTTGTTTGAACACAGGCAGTATCCTCCTCAATCCACAATTGGACATTAAAATAAAAAAAAATAGAAATAAAAAGGTTAGTAAAACTAAATCAAATAACAAAATATCAATAAAAAAGATTGTGAAATAAAAGAGAAAAGGAAAAGAGAAAATGGAGTGTTGTGCAAATGCTTTGAGATAGCCCATCAGATTGGATTATCACCGTTAAAATTGACTCAATATTTATTTGATTCTAGACTGGGATTTGATTGTGTTCATAAACACTTACAGTATCCAAAATTAGGGTTTTGAAAGACAAGGGTGTATGAGAGGTGTTCTTAGTGTCTGTGTGTGTCTCTATTTTTTTTCTTTCATTTTTTTTTCTCAATCTGTGTGTGTGAGTCTCCAGCCAAGCCCCTATGTGTCTCTCTCTACCCCTTCACGCACGCAGACTTTTTGCTTTTTAAAGCAGAGTCTGCCTACGTACTGACTCTCCAAGTTTGCAGGAACACTCATCACTTCCAAAATAAACTGATAAGAATTTTGATTTTTGAAAGTTATTTACGCATTTTGAATGCGTTAAAAAACTTATCTAATAATAATAAAAAAAATTAACTTTTTAACCAATCAAAACACTGAAAAATAGATGAAAAAATTAAGAAAATAGGCAAAAAATTAAAAAAATGGACTTTTTACGTGTCGGTATTGTGCAATGCTGACTAACATTGTATAATGCCGATCCTTTTTTTTTAACTTTTAATTACCAAAAGACCCTTGAAAAATTAACTTCCTTATAATCAAATCCTAAAAAACATTGCAATTTAGTCCCTAAAGTCCATAAAATTGACAACCAAGTTCAATTTTTGAATAAATTTCATCATAGGGGCTTACGTCGCAGTTGTACACAATTGCATCTCAAAATTAGGTGCTTATAAATGGGATGATCATTTGCCGCTTGTGGAGTTCACTTATAATAACAGCTACCATAGCAGTATTAAGATGGCACCATATGAGTCTTTGTATGGAAGGAAGTGTAGATCCCCTCTCAGTTGGGATGAGATTAAAGAGAGAGCATTGACTGGACCTGAGATGGTTCGGGATGCTGCAGTGTAGGTTGTTATGATCAAAAGGAGACTAGAGATCATAGTTAGCAAGTAAAAGAGCTATGTGGATCCTAGACGCAGAGATGTGGAGTTCCAGATAGGAGACTATGTGTTTCTGAAGGTGTCTCCGATGAAGGGTGTGATGAGATTTAGTAGAAAGGGTAAGTTAGCACCGAGGTATATTGGACCATTCGAGATTTTAGAGAGAGTAGGCACTGTTGCATATCAGTTGGCTTTGCCTATGAGTTTGTTTCAAGTGCATCTAGTGTTCCATATCTCGATGCTGAGGAAGCATATTTTAGACCTTTTGCACGTGTTGTAGCCTAATAGCATGGAAGTAAATGAAGACTTAACATTTGTGGAAGAACCTATTGCAATCTTAGATTATCAAGTTCGATAGTTGCATTCGAAGCAGATTCTGATGGTCAAGGTGTTATGGCAAAGCAATAGCGTAGAAGAGCATACCTGGGAGACTGAAGTTGAGATGCGAGCTTCTTACTCGTATCTCTTTTCTCCTTGATTCTTATAAATTATTCTTTCTTTGAATTCGGGGATGAATTCCTATAAGGAGGGGAGACTGTAATAACCCTAGTTTTTAAATTATTTTATTATATAATGAGATATACAATGTTACTAAAATTTAAAAGTTAAATTTAATTATTTTACTATTTTGCGATTAATTACTATTATTTTATGTTTAACTAAATTTTCTACTTAAATATTTTATTTTAGAGACTTATTATTTTAAACATTAATTTATTATTGATGATTAATTTTTTGGATAGTATTATTATAACAGAATTAATTTAATTTGCAATATTAGTTCTATTATTATTATTATTATTAATATACATTATTTGCATTATTATTACATTATTTGATTGAGATGCGATATAATTGATGGTGTGGTTACTGGAGCTCGGTTGATCAAGTGTCTCGGGACCAATCACACTGACAATCATACTGCTAAAGCTCGGTTGACTTAGTGTCTCGAGGCCAGTCTACTGTCCATAATGGAATAAGTGAATAAATATGGAATTAAGTGAGCTTGTACAGCTAGAGAGTTATTGTTGATCAAGGTTACGTTTAAATAGGGTTCTATTTGATATTTCATACATAAACTTATGTTTTTCAATATTATTATATGTAATATCCCGTGTTTTTAAAATATTTTTACACTGTACCGGGATATACAGTGTTAATAATTTTTGAATATATATTACGATATTTTTACGAGTTAATATGTATTTAAAAACCTATTTTAAATATGTGTATTATTTACAGTGTTTTACGTAAAATTTTCCCGGGACTTGCATTTTCAAGGAAATTTTCACGTAAATATTTTAATATTAATTATTTTAAATATATTTTCGGACTTGCATAAATTCATACGTATTTTTAAAATACTAAATGAAGACTATGTGTGTGAATATTTATTTAATTAGGGTTTAATATATGTTACCCTAATATTTTATTATTTGTTTATTTATTTATTGTTATTTAATTATTTTATTTATTATTAAATTATTAAAATTATATTTTTATTATTATTATTACTATTTAATTATTTTCTTTTTCTTTTTCTTTCTTTTTTTCTTTTTCTTTTCTTTTTCTTTCCTTTCTTTTTTTCTTTTTCTTCTTCTTCTTCTTCTTCTTCTTCTTCCCGTGCGCCCGACTCCCTTCCCTCCCGCTGCAACTCCGGTCACCTACCGTCGGTGTGCCTCCCGGCTTGCCACCGCCGTTCCCAGCCGTCCCCCGCCGCCAGCAGCTCCCTTCCCCGGCGCCGGCAGCCCCATTTTCCTCTTTTGGCCGAAAATCGTCCCTTTACCGTTTCTCCCATTTTCGGCCACCGTTTTCGACACCGCCGGTCTCTTTATTCTCCTTGAGCTCCGGTGAGTGTGATTCTAGCTTTGGTTTGAGCTAAAATGGTTTATATTTGCTTAGGTTTCGATTTTTCGAATTCAGCCACATTAGGATTTTTTATTTTTTTGAGCTTTAAATTGGTTGATTCATGAAAACTCCCTTCACAAATGTTGTTCCTAGTAGCTCAATATACATGTATGAATTTTTGTAGAATTTTTAGAGATTGTTTAGATTTTTGGGTATTTTTGAATATTTTAATATTTTTTTCTAATTTTCGGAAATTAATTATTTAAATTATGAAATTGGAGTTTATGGTTAAATTAGGTGTTTAAATGAATTATAGGAATTTATTTGGAATTTTTATGAATTTTTATGTATTTATTGAATTATTGAAGTTATGTAAATTTGAAAAAATTAGGTTAAATGTGTTTTAATTGAATTTAATTTGTTAATTGAGTTTAATTATTGATATTATTGATAAATATGTTGAGAAAATTAATTTTGGATAATTGTATAATTTTTGGTGAATTTTTGAAGTAATTTAAGTATATTAATATATATAAGGGTATTTTGGTAATTTTACCCTAAATTGGCTAAAAATGTAATTTAATTGGTTTTAATAGTTATTTAAGGTATAAAAATGATTTCTACAAATTATTTAGTATTTTTAACTAATTAAAACTATTTTTCGTGAATTATTTTCAATTATATATATAATATACGATTTTACTAATAAAATGAGTTTTTATCGGTTTTTACTGTGTTTAAAGGTTAATTATGTAATTTCTACTTATAAAATGAATTTCTATTTTTAAGGGTATTTTTGGTATATCTGGAATTTTTCTGTGTTTGTGGACCCCGATCGGTGGACTGTAGTTTGGAGTCCGACCGTGGGATTTTGATGGTGCCTTGTGTAGTTTTTTGAAGTGTATTTCCTTGCAGGGTCGGCTCTACTCTTTTGAGTAGAGAGATGTCCGTTTTACAGGGAAGGTTCTGTCGGATTTTTGATAGAATTCTCGTAAAACGTGATGTCCGGTCGAACCCTAATTCTGTTTCCGTATTTAATACTCTAGATCGAATTCTAGGATTTCTATTAGGGTTTATTCTGATGTCTATTATTTATTGCTTGTTTAGTTGCGCCGAGACTGAGAGCTAGTGGACCGGGCCCGTCGGACCCGTCTCGTGGAGCGCACTAGGTGAGTTACTATACTATATATATATGCTTAGGATGCATGATTTAGAAATGCATGTTTTATGTTGATTAAATATGCATAAATAATTTAATTATTTCTTAAGTTTATATTAAGTATATTTTTGGTTTATTTTTGGTATATATTAAATTATATGCATGTTTTGTAAATAAAATATATTTAAAATGTTTTTAAATATATTTCTAGCTTAAGTTATAATTTGATTGAATTCATTTGACATATATATACTCGAAATATACCTGGTTTACTTTTGGTATATTTTCGGTATATATATGGTTTATATTGTTATTTCATTTAAATTCATGCATCATTTATTGTGAATGAATGATTTATATTATTAATGATGAAGGATATCGATAGAACGTGCTACCTAGTGGGCAGCACTAGGACCGAGTACGTACCGGTACGCCTATAGTATTTAGGCTATAATACTAACTTATTTGTGGATATTGATTTGATGTGATTATTGATATGTGTGAGATATGGTTTGGAGGTGTGATTGCTGGAGCTCGGTTGACCAAGTGTCTCGGGGCCAATCACACTGACAGTCAGACTGTTGGAGCTTGGTTGACTTAGTGTCTCGGGGCCAGTCTACTGTCTAAATGGATTAAGTGGATATATTTGGATTAAGTGAGCCTGTATGGCTAGAGTGTTGTCTAACACTATTTTTGGAGGTTGCGATATTCTAGGGTTCTATGTGATCCTTCATAAACTGGAATTTTCAATAAAATATATATAAAAATGATTTTCTGCATCTGTGTGAAATTGCCTGTATATATATTAGATATATATATACTGTTGATTGTATGCATTGTCACTTAGTGTGTATGTATATATATTATAGTAATTCATTCAGTGAGGTTTGACTCCCCTTCGTTGACTATTTTTCAGAAGAGTCAACTTCTTCAGACCTCAATAGCAGGTCGATACGCCGGATTTCTTCCGCCCCGGCTTCTTTGTGTAAATTATCTACTTGAGTCTTATTTATTTTATCTAGACACTGCAGTAGTTGTGAATTAAAGTATTGGATTTCATGTATTTTATTTAAGAAATGTATTATGTTGAAACTGGATTTGTATTAAAGAGATTATATATATGTGATGAGATGAGATTTGATTTAAATCCAGTGGTGAAAATGTTATTATTATATTTATGATTTTTATTTCCGCTGCATATTGGATGGTTATTGTTATTATTGCATGATTCATTTTATTTTTTTTTAGGCTTGCTACGGGTTCCGGATTCAAAAGAATTCCCGTTCCCTAGCGCCGGTCATGGCCCCTGTTTTGGGTCGTGACATTATATAAGTGATTTTCAACATCTGTGTGAAATGTTTGTATATATATATTACTATATACGAATGTTTAATTGCAGTTGACATTAGGAAATGCATGTATATATATTATAACAATTCACTTAGTGAGGTCTGACTCCCCTCAGTTGATGTTTTTATATGAGAGTTTTTTTCTTCAGACCTCAACAGTAGATCCATCCGCCGGATTTCTTCAATCCCGACTTGTTTATGTAAATTATTTACTCGACTTTATTTGTACTCTAGAAAACTGCAGTAGTGAGTTGTATTTAGTTTTTATTGTATGTTGGTTGTAATTCAGAAGTATTTCTCTGAATATTGTATTAATATAATTTATTTTATGATATGAAAAAGTTATATTTTTATTATATTGATTTGAGTTTTATTCTATTGCATATTTTATTTTAATTATTGTATGCTTTTATTTTAAGGTTTGCTATGGGTTCCGGATTCGAAAGAATTTTCGTTCCCTAACGCCGATTATGGCTCCCGATTTGAATCGTGACCTTATTGTTTTAAGAGATTAAATAAATTTATTTTTTCAAAAATTTCAATAATGTTAGATTATAAAAATTATTTAAAATTTCATTGAAATTATTATTAAAAATAAACATATTGATTAGAAATTATTATAATTTACTATTTTATATAATCAAATAAAGCATACACTGTGTCTATAATGTTGTCACAAAATGCATATATTAACCTCTTTAATTGTAAGATAATTTTCCAGATTAAAATAAGTATATCTTGTTCTAATAAAAAATTATATATCTCAAAATAATTACTTATGAATAAAAATAGTTGAGTAATTTATACTCATTCTAATATTTTAAGCAGACACCATCAACACCCTAAACATTTTATTTGTCATTTAATATTCAATCACGTGAGATTATGTTTATTTTTGGTTTGAGAAATTACTCATATGTTGACTCTAACTGATATAACATAAAATATTAACATAATAAAACTAACATGTGCCGGTACATATCAGTGAAAAATAAAATAATAAAATTAAAATTAAAATTTTAGGAGTTTTAAATGAGGAATTGAATGCTTAGATTGATAGTGAAATTTAGTTAAAATGTTAGGATAGTGAGAACAAGTGATGCTAAATTAGTTTAAATTAAATTTGGTTATAAAATTACTCATAATATTTAGGAATATTAAAAAATAGGAATAAATAAAAAAAAATATTTTGTGGTCAGATGTATTTTCATTTAAATATATTTAATTTTTTTTATAATAAAATGTTTTACATTTAATTTACAATCAATATAAATATTTAGATACTTTTAAAAATATTACAAATTTATTTTAAAAATTATTTCTTTTTATTCATAATAAAATTAAAAATACATTCTATTTTTATTTATTATAAATTTATTTTAGTTAATTGAAAGTTAAATAATTTTACTTTTTTTTTGAAAAAAAAAATAATTTCATTAATTCAAACCAATAATACATTTACAAAAATACATATACAAATTCTATAAAAACCACAGAGGATGAAACAACACACAAGTTAATAGCATAATAAATCAGTTCAAAGCTTACAAAATTAGTGATACTATAGTTATTAGAATACCTACAACTCTATTTCTACAATATATTAACGACTATCTGATTTGTTATCTCTGTGTCTGTCTGATGAAATATACTTGTCTGAATCGTCCAAATACAAAAAAAAAAAAAAAGAACGCAACAAGACGACAAAAAATAAAACGTCATAACAAGACGACAAAAACTAAACGCCGTAATAAGACGACAAAATCATAAAAAATAAAATAAACACAAATCTGTGTGGAATAACTATTTATATAAAAAATAAATTGATAAAAAAGGTATATAGGGGTAATTTCAGGCTAAAATTAGCCAAAAATCACCCCTCCTTATTTAAGGAATATGAGTTAAATAATTTTACTATTAACAATTTGTATTATTTTAACATTATATCTTATATTTTTAACATTACTACAAGTGCTTAACCACATAGTTATTTATTATAGGGATAATGACTTTTTTATTCCTACAAGTTAAGTGGTTTTCATAAATTAGTCCTAAATGTCATTTCCTTCACAATTGAATTCTTAAAATTTTTAAAATTTTCATTGATAGTCCTCATAGGTTAACTTAGACAGAAATTGTTTAGATGGATCAGTAGACCCCACTTGACTTCATGCTTCACCTGCCATATAAGCACACCCAATCCACTTGGCAACCACATCAATGCTCCCCATCATCATCACCACCACCATCATCATCTTCTTCTTTTTTTATTCTTCTTCCCCTTTTCAATCCATCTTTTTTTTAAACACAAGCAAGTGAAACAAAATCGATAAGACAAATCCTAGTCCACAACATATACTACTCCCTACCAAGGACATAAAATCAGTAAAATTTGGCATCAATAGAGCCACCAA
This sequence comes from Mallotus nudiflorus, assembly GCA_947683625.1. Taxonomy (NCBI): domain Eukaryota; kingdom Viridiplantae; phylum Streptophyta; class Magnoliopsida; order Malpighiales; family Euphorbiaceae; genus Mallotus; species Mallotus nudiflorus. Next base: position 494,424 of record CANTUR010000282.1, on the reverse strand, counting down.
ATTCACAGCCAAAACCAATAACCATCTAAGCCATAAAACAATACCTCCCATCCCAAAACCTTCTCTCCACCACCTCATAAAATAGGTTCATTATTAAGGAAATGTGAAAAAAGATTAATACAGAGACCCAATTGAACCAAAGTGCTAATAAGTTTTGCATTGAAGTTAGTAGTGATAATATCTTTAGTTTCACTCGCAAAAGCAAAATATCCCAATACACCAAATGCTCAATAAAGCAATTAAATAAATTTCATGCCTAACTCCAATATTTTACCAAAATTATTCTTATCTTTCATCTCTGATTCTAGAGGAAAAACCATACCAATCCCTTCAAAAGCATAAATAGCCATACCTATATCATAAAAAAACACGAAAAACCTTCAAAAAGCTCTCACTTTTATTTTACTCTTAAACATAACAAAAAATCTCTACTATAATTACACCATGTCACGACCCAAATTGGGAGCCATAACCGGCGCTAGGGAACGAGAATTCTTTCAAATCCGGAACCCGTAGCAAGCCTTAAAAATAAAAAATATATAATAAATAAATAAAAATACATCAGAACTTAAATCTCAATAATTATGTACAAAATAATCCCCTCATATCATAAAATAAAAAATTTTAATACAATATTCAGAGACAGACCTCTCTGAATTAAAATCAACATACATATATACAGAATACAACTTCCGACTAATATAAATACAACTACTGCAGTTTCTAGAATACAATATAAAACTAGGTAAAAGATTTACATAATAGAGCCGAGGCGGAAGAAATCCGGCGGATAGGCCTATTGCTGAGGTTTGAAGAAGAAGACTCTCTTGTAAAAATATCAATTGAGATGAGTCAGACCTCACTGAGTGAATTGTTATAATATATATACACACATTACTAAATGACAAATGCAAACAATCATATGTATATAATACATAAATATACAGGCTTGAGCACACAGATGTTGAAAATTATTTTATTTTATAATACTGAATAATATATGTTTTGAAGGATCAAATAAAACCCTAAATTATCGCAACCTCAACAATAATAAAATCGCTCTAACCATGCTGGCTCACTTAATTCCAAGTAAATTCACTTATTCCAATTGGACAGTAGACTGGTCCCGAAACACTAAGTCGACCGAACTCCAACAGTCTAACTATCGGTGTGATTGGCCCCGAAACACTTGGTCAACCGAGCTCCAGCAATCACACCATCAATTACATTACACATTAATCAAATCAATCAAGTCATGATCCACAAATAAGTTAGTAATTTAACCCTACGATCTATCGCACCGATACATACTCGGTCCTAGTGCTGCTACTAGGAAGCACGTTCTATCGATATCCTTCATTCAAAAATAAAACATACATTCAAGTAAACAAATAATGCATAATGTCATTCATAATAATCAAATAAACCATATATATACCTAAAATAAACTAAGTATATTTCAAGTATATCTATATAAAATAAATTCAAATAAATTATAAAATATACTGAAAATAAACCAACAATATACTCAAAAATAATTTAGGTATAAATCAAAAGTAAAACATGCATTTATTTCAAAATATACCAAGAATATACTAAAGATATACCTAAAATATACTTAAGCATTTATTAAAACAACTATGCATAATAATACATTTAAAACATATATTTCTAAAACATGCAACCTAAACGCAATGTATATATAAAATAACAACTCATAGGGATGCGCTCCACGAGACTGGTCCGACAGGCCTGGTCCGCTAGGTCTCGGTTTCGGCGCAACTAAATAAATCAAATGATCACGAAATTAGAGTACATCTAACTTAATTTCTAGAGACTCGATCTAAGATTACAAAATACAGACAAACACAGAATTGGAATTAGACCCGATGTCACGTTTTATAAAAATTCTACCAAAAATTCGGCAGAACCTCCTCTGCAAAACGGACATCTCTTTACTAAAAAATAGAGTCGGTCTTGCAAGAAAAATACACTTTGAATATAAAAATCCTTATAACCCTCGGTCAGGATCTCGAACTACAAAATTCCCCTAACCGAGGTCCACAATTCACCAAAATTTAAATAATACAATAAAATATATTAAAAAATCAATAATTACCATAAATATCCTCAAAAAATCAAAATGTAGCATATTTAACATTAAAACATCAAAATAATTATTTTTCCCAATAATTAATTAAAAACCCTAAATAGTAATATAATATTATTAAAAATCTATTTTCTCAATAATTCAATATAATTTAATAAAAACTCACTTTACTAATCCAAATAGCTTAATTAGTCCAAATACATTTTAACAATTACTAAAAATCCACTTTTATTACAAAAATAATATATAATATATTATTTGAAAATAATTTTCAAAAATTAGTGTTAATTAATTAAAAATAGTAAATAATTTATAAAAACCATTTTTATATCTCAAATAATATTAAAACCAATTAAACATAATATTTAACTAAAATTACCACCAAATTACACAACCCTAATATTCAAAATTTAGACATAATATACTAATATTACTAAAAAATTCAATAAAAATTATATAAATACACAAAAATTATTTTCTCAACACATATCTTAATAATATCAACAAAAACATATAATTAACCAATTATTTCTAACAAAATATATGTAACCTAATTTTTCAAAATTGACATAAACTAAAAATAATTATAAAAATTACATAAAAATCACCAAAATTACAAACTCAACTCTAAAATTAATAATAATTACTAATAACACCAAAAATCACAATTTCATAATTTATATAATTAATTTAAGAAAATTAATAAAATATTCAAAAATTCACCAAAAATCAAAACAAAAATATGTAGATGTAGATTGAGCTTCTAGGAACAATATTTGTTAAGGAGGATTGACTGAATCAAACGAAATCAACCTAAAAAAAATTGTGAAACCCTAATGTTCAAAACTAAAAATTGAAGAAACAGTAAAAAATGGAGGGATTAGAGCTCAAACTGAAGCTAAGATTGAGTTCACCAGAGCTTGAGGTGCTCAGGGACACCAGAATCACATGAAGAGGTGGGTGGAAAAGCTTGCAACGCCGAAGAGAAGAGTTACGACTTCTTTTTAATGCAGGAGCTCCTGTCGGTGCCGGGGAAGGAAAAGGAGGGCGATAGAGCTGCTGGTGGAGTTGGAAGGCCGGACGGCACACCGACAGTAGGCGAACGACGTGATAGACGACAGGGAGGGGATGGTGGTTCGCGGGTTACAGGGAGGAAGAAGAAGGAAATAGTCTTTTGTTTTTAATGTATATATATATATATACTAATCCCCACACACATATATATTAATATATATATACACACACAAAGAAAATAATAATACTAGCCCTAATATATGTGTGTGTGTATGTGTGTGTATATATATATATATATATATATATATATATATATAACAACACATAAAATAATCATGCAATATTGCATTTTAATAAAAATAATAATAATAATAATACAAATAAAAATAAACAACATCATTTTAAATAAAATAACATTAGTACTTAAATATTATTATTAAAATACTTCTTTTCAATGTAGTGAATATAACATAAATAAATTCCAAAATAATAAGTTTTAAAATGAATATTTACGTAGAAAATTATAATTAAACATAAAATAATAAATATTAATCACAAGATAATAAAATAATAAAATATAACTTTAAATTTTATTAACACTGCATATCCTATTTTAAATTAAAATAATTTAAAAACTAGGGTTATTACACACCCATAGTGTTAGTGATATGCATTAGGTCAATCATTTGTGATTATGTATTGACTTTCTTATTTTATTAATAAAAAAATATTTTATTATCATTTGATTTTATGATAATTATATGAATGGTTAATTCTTACTAAGATCATCAAGTATATGACTTGATAGTAAAACCTTTAGATTAAAATTAGAGTTCTATTCTAATTATCCCTGGTCATTTATTCATTATATAAATATTAAAGTCTTAAGGCTAGTATGATGTTGACTGATGGTTATGTTTTACTAATAATGAATATGAGATATTAAGTCAACTCATAGGTACATGATGAGAGATCATGTACTGGATTGACCCACTATGAGAATACTGCATAGATTATTGTCATAAGTATTTCTCATCACAATAATTTTATTTCGGTCCTTTGACCTTAAAATCATCATGAATTTCTATATAGCTATTTTATATTTTGACACATTTTAACATTGTCTTTAATCGGACGATTAAATAGGATGTTGTTGGATATGAAATTAATTATGTGAGGAATGTGAGTAATTCAAAGGGAATTTATCCCTCATTAATATGAGAAAGATATCTATGGACCCTTTGATGAGATAGACTGAAGGAAAATACATGGCCATGCTAAAATGAATTGATAAAGAGTTATCATTTTCAGTTTATTTGGAATCAAGTCATAATATTGAACTATATAAGGATGACATTCTATGCTTTATGTTCAATTAAGATATCATGTGATAAAGGGACGATAAAATTCACTGTAATTAGGTTATGTCAGATTATTGACTTCACATGACTTGGGTAGTCATAATGTCTTGCTAGAAGCCACTTATGACTTGTAGGCCTAAATAGAGATTTAGACCCACTGCCAATGTTATGTGAACTTACAGGGTCACACATTTAGAACAAGCCCAAAACAATCATGGGTTTAATAAGCCCAAAATAAACTCTGTGGAAATAAATATTTAAATTATTTATTTATTTGTTTATTTATTTAAGATAAATGTTATTTTAAATAAATAAATAAGATATTATTTCTGATTTGTTTTTAAAACAAAATCAGAATATAATAAATGAGAAATTACCAAAAGGTCATTGGTAGGTGAAACCCTAATTTGGAGTTTATAAATATGTTATATTCTTTAGGGTTTAACTCACTTGTTTTTCCTGCCTCCAAAACGATTTTCTCTCTTCTTAGAAAACAAACACAAAGTTTTTCTTTTGTTCTTGATTTGTGAGACAATCAAGAAAGTTGCTAGCACACACTCCAATTCATTTTTGTGAAGAGTTGTTTGTGTGGATACCTATAGAGGACACATCCTTTTGGAGACGTCTAAATCCGAATAACCAAAGCAAAAAGCTCAAGGTAAGATGTCACCGGTGTGAACCTCCTCTCATCCTTCCAAAAAATCTTGCCTTTTCTGCGTCTTAGTGAGATTCTTAAAACCCTAGATTTAATCAAGTAGTCAAATTACATGGATTCAGGTTTAGGAACGTGATAAATTTTTAATTTTTTCCGTTGCGTTTGTATCACGAAACCCAACACATAGCACTAAGATCAATAATATCAGCAAAAATAATCAAAGGTACCATATGGGTTAAAGTAGCAATGGAATTTAACCCCAATTGAAAAAGAAAGCAACCCCATATGAAAAAGACTCTTAGCAGACAAACCTATAATTTGAGAATGTAAACTCATAGGCGATGAGGATGAAGTAAACAAATTGGCCAAAGTATTATAAATAACTATTAAATAGCTAACACAAAAACCAATCTAAGATAAAACAAGCATGATATCAATAATAAAGCTACTAAAAGAACCACAAATGGTAAAACCTAGATTGCTAAAAGAGTTAATTTTAGAAAAATCACAAGACAAAAATTGAAATTTATACTGAGTGTGCACTAGCAACATTATGTAGTAATAAGTTAAAGCAGCAATAGAGAAGGCTCATGATCCATCTGATTCGGTGCATTTAAAAGCGTAAGGGAGACCAAGAATGTCAACACCTACTATGGCTATTGAAACATTGGCAAAGGTTTTGGGTTGGAAGAAATGAATTTTAGAAAATCAATCTAGAAAAGGACATATCATTTTTTCCTAAGAATTCACCCTTGAATGAATCATCATTATGGAAAAAGAAGAAGAACAAATGATGATGTGACTATTAAGTGGATTGAGTGTGTTTATGTGGCAAGTGAAACATGAAGTTAAGTGAGGTCTACTGCTTCATATAAGCAATTTTTGTCCAAGTTAATAGACAAAGACTAATGGTGATAATTTTAAAAATTTTAAGGATTTGATTGTGTTGAAAACTAATTTATGAAAACTGCTTAACTTATAAGACTAACAAGGCTATTATCCCTTTATTATATTTTTTCCCAAAAAATTATATAGCCTATTTCAAAAAAAGAAAATAATTTTAAACGAGACAAAAAGAAACGGCTGACGCCCGAACTCAAAGAGGGAGAGAGATCCGTCCTGATGATGTGCAGTTGAACGATTTCTCCAAAAAGAACCAAATGCTTGATACGGGCAGCAAAGACCCACTAATGTGAAATCGAATTATCTGCTCTCACTACTCTCTTTCGAATCTAAACCTGCATAAAAACCCATAAAAAAAAAACATATAATTCTAACAGGATCGATCCTTCAAGGTGTGCAATTCTCTTCCCTCTGCGTCTTGATCTATTGCTGCTTCATTTGATAATCAATCTTTCTGTGTTGTCTGCATAAGAATCTTGAGTTCGATTAGTCTTTGTTTCTAGCTTTAGCTGCTGCCCAATTCGGTTTCAATTTGCTTTTGCATTAGTTCTTGGGTTCGATTTGATCCTTTTTTCTGCGGGTTTGAAATTGAGTGATGTTTTTGTTTTTTTTTTTTTCAAATTATTTTTTCTGGGTAGTATTTATTTTTGCGTTCTTGGCTCAATTGGGATCTTGTTGCTTTATTTGTTTCTGGTTGCTAAATGGAGATAATCATTTTGTGTCTTGATAATGGATGTTTATTGAATTGTAGATTATTAGCCAAATATCGCCTGCCTAGTGTTGAGTTTGATAGTATATTGAGTTGGTGTTTGATTGTAGACTGGCTAAGATTTTCTTGGTTTTAGTTTCAGAACTTAATTTTTGACTGGATTGCTTGTCCAGGACTTGGCATGGTTACTACCTACTAATCTGCATTTGTGTACTTTGTTTAGCCGCCTAAGAAGCCATGACAGTGAAATCTTCTAGTAAGAGGATAATATGGCTTCCTTTAAATTGTTTTCTTTGGAAATTTTGAAATTAATGGTTGTATTTCGCATGTGATTTGAGTTGTTCTCATGAAGGATTGCTTGGATTGCATATAAACTGGTTTTTCTCTGCTAATGGGAAAAGAGTGTCATGATGATGCTGATGTATTAACTGAAAAAATTCAAAGGTTTAACGTGTAAACTTACTTCTAAATCAGATCAGTGATTACTGCTTAGTTTGTAGATGCTCTTGCTGAGAATACTTTTTTCTCTAAATGTTTATGGATTTTTTTACTGATTATAAATTATTGAGATTGAATGTTACAATTTGGCCAGGTGTTGGTGCCTTCTTTGTTAGTTCTGGCTGCATGGTTCTAGTACAAATATAAAGACATTGGGGAATATGGGGCATCTGAATTTGCAATCTGGAATGGATTCATTTCTTAGAGAATTCAATGATTGTCGTGTTAAATCTACTCAAGGAGCCTTAGCATGCATGGTTAACTCTGAAATAGGGGCAGTTTTGGCTGTGATGAGGAGAAACGTAAGGTGGGGAGTTCGCTATGCCGCAGATGATGATCAACTGGAACACTCTCTCATTCATTCCTTGAAAGAATTACGAAAGCAGATTTTTTCCTGGCAGCATAAGTGGCACAGTATTGACCCAGCCATCTATCTCCAGCCATTTTTAGATGTCATCCGTTCTGATGAAACTGGTGCACCAATCACCGGAGTTGCTTTGTCTTCTGTGTACAAAATATTAACTCTTGATATGCTTGATGCTGATACAGTCAACGTGGCAGAGGCTATGCATCTTATCGTTGATGCTGTGACAACTTGTCGCTTTGAGGTGACTGATCCAGCCTCAGAAGAAGTGGTGTTGATGAAAATTCTACAGGTTCTTTTGGCATGCATGAAAAGTAAAGCATCACTCAAATTGAGTAATCAACATGTATGCAATATAGTTAATACATGTTTTCGGGTTGTTCATCAAGCGAGCTCCAAAGGAGAATTGTTGCAGAGGATTGCACGCCATACAATGCATGAATTAGTTAGATGTATTTTTTCTCACCTACATCACATAGATAACAATGAAGACAAATTGGTCAACAATGAAGACAAATTGGTTAACGAAATCTCCCCTGTTATTAGAGAGGTAAGGATTTAGGGAACACTTTCTCTTTCACCATTTAGGCTGTTGATACTAGCAAATTGATATTTTCCTTGTTGGTTTATGAAGTTCATTTTTTTTATGCAGGTTGATGCACTGGACAAAAATAAAACTTCTGGAAGTAAACAGCTAGAAAATGGAGATTTCAGGATTGAAGGTAATGGTCAACCATCAATTGGGGATGCTCCAAGTGATCTCATGGATAAGAGAGAAAGCGAGAGGGATGAAAGCAAGATTGGGGTAACCAATGGGACAGATTTTGCTGAAAATGGTGAAAAACATATGATGGAGCCTTTTGGAATCCCTTGCATGGTAGAGATTTTTCACTTTCTATGTTCTCTTTTGAATGTCATAGAGCACATTGAAGTTGGTCCTAGATCAAATCCTATAGCATATGATGAAGATGTTCCTCTGTTTGCTTTGGGTTTAATAAATTCAGCCATTGAATTGGGTGGTCCCTCATTCAGCAAATACCCAGCATTGCTGTCTTTAATTCAGGATGAATTATTTCGTAATTTAATGCAGTTTGGTCTGTCAATGAGTCCACTAATTCTTTCAACAGTCTGTAGCATAGTTCTAAATCTGTACCATCATCTGCGTATTGAACTGAAAGTACAGTTTGAATCTTTCTTCTCTTGTGTGCTTTTGAGGATAGCACAAGGCAAGCATGGGTCTTCATACCAACTACAAGAAGTTGCCATGGAGGCTTTGGTTGACTTCTGCAGGCAGCAGACTTTTATGACTGAAATTTACACTAATTTTGATTGTGACATTGGCTGCAGTAATGTGTTTGAAGACCTAGCTAACCTGTTATCAAAGAGTGCATTTCCTGTAAATGGACCTTTGTCTGCAATGCATATTGTAGCACTGGATGGTCTAATATCCATGGTTAAGTGTATGGCTGATAGGTTAGGCAATGAGTTGCCTCTTTCAGAAGAGGCATCAGTAGATCTTGAGGGATATAGTGCATTCTGGACGATAAAATGTGAAAACTATACAGACCCTAATTATTGGATTCCACATGTTCGTAAAATGAGAGACATTAAGAGAACATTGATGGTTGGCGTGGACCATTTTAATCGGGATCCTAAGAAGGGTCTAGAATTTCTCCAGGGAATGCATCTTTTACCTGATAAGCTTGAGCCTCAAAGTGTAGCATCTTTCTTCCGATACACAGCTGGGCTAGATAAGAACCTAATTGGAGATTATCTGGGAAATCATGATGAATTTTGTGTTCAGGTGCTTCAGGAATTTGCCAGAACTTTTGATTTTCGAGGTATGAGTTTGGATACAGCCTTGCGTCTTTTCATAGGAACTTTCAGACTACCTGGGGAATCACAGAAAATCCACAGGGTGCTTGAAGCATTTGCTCAGAGATATTATGAACAGTCACCACAGATATTGGCAAATATGGATGCTGCTCTTGTATTGTCTTATTCACTTATACTGCTGAACACAGATCAGCACAATGTACAGGTTAAGAAAAAGATGACTGAAGAAGATTTCATCCGCAACAATCGGCGCACTAATGGAGGGAAAGATTTTCCTAGAGAGTACCTTTCAGATCTTTTCCATTCAATCTGTGAGAATGAAATCCAGATGATCCCTGAGCAAGGTGTTGGTTTTCCATTGATGACATCAGGCTGCTGGATTAATGTACTGCACAAGTCCAAAAGCATTAGCCCTTTCATCATCTGTGATTCGAGAGCATTCCTCGACTATGACATGTTTACTATCCTGTCAGGTCCCACAATTGCTGCTATGTCAGTGGTTTTTGATCAGACAGAGCAGGAAGAGGTTTTAAAATTATGTGCTGATGGGTTCTTGGCAATTGCCAAACTTTCTGCCTCATATCATTTGGATGAGGTACTGGATGATTTGGTTGTGTCTCTCTGCAAATTTACTACCCATATGACTTCATTATCTGTTGATCAGGCTATTTTGGCTTTTGGAGATGATACTAAAGCAAGGATGGCAACCACAACAATTTTCACTATTGCAAACAGGTATGGGGATTACATGCGTTCTGGCTGGAAAAACATATTGGATTGTGTCTTTAGCTTCCATAGGCTTGGCCTCCTACCTGCTCAGCTTGCTAGTGATGCAGCTGATGATAATGAGCTCTCTTCTGAACTAGAGAGGGCAAAGCCTTCCCCAAGTTCTTCCTTATCTCACACAGCGTCTGGGACCACTCCTCGGAAATCAACTGTTGGTTTGATGAGCCGATTCAGCCAGCTTTTATCTTTTGATATGGAGGAGCCAAGATCACTGCCAACAGAGGAACAGGTTGCTGCTGATCAGTTAACTCGTGAAACAATACAAAGTTGCCATATTGATAGCATATTTACAGAGAGTAAGTTCCTCCAAGCTGAGTCTTTATTGCAGCTTGTGAGATCACTTATCCTGGCTGCTACCCGTCTTAGTAAGGGAACTAATTTAATAGAAGATGAAGGTGCTGCAGTGTTCTGCTTGGAGTTGCTGATTGCAATTACACTCAATAATAGGGATAGAATCATGCTTATTTGGCATGAAGTTTATGAGCATATATCTAATGTTGTCCAGTCAACCATAATGCCTTGTACTCTGGTGGAAAAGGCTGTGTTTGGGCTCCTTAGGATATGCCAGCGATTACTTCCCTATAAAGAAAACCTGACAGATGAGCTTCTCAAGTCATTGCAACTGATATTGAAACTTGATGCTCGGGTTGCTGATGCTTATTGTGAACACATCACACAAGAAGTTATGCGTCTTGTAAAAGCAAATGCCACTCATATCAGATCCCAAGTGGGTTGGCGTACAATTACCTCCCTTTTATCCATTACAGCTCGACATCCAGAAGCATCAGAAATTGGATTTGAGACACTGGCCTTTATCATGTCTGATGGGGATTACCTTTTGCCATCTAACTATGTCCTCTGTGTTGATGCAGCAAGACAGTTTGCTGAATCTCGATTGGGGGATGTTGAGCGGTCTGTTTCTGCCCTAAATTTGATGGCAGGTTCTGTTGTTTGTCTGACAAGATGGTCTTCTGAGGCTAAAATTGCTGTAGGGCAGGAGGCTGCTATGAAAGTGAGTCAAGATATTGGAGAAATGTGGCTGAGGCTGGTGCAGGTAATGAGGAAAGGATGTCTGGATCATAGAGAAGAGGTGAGGAACCATGCTATCATAATGTTGCAGAGATCTATGGCAGGAGTTGATGGGATTCACTTTCCAAATACCTTGTGGTTTCAGTTTTTTGATCTGGTGATCTTTACATTGCTTGATGATTTGTTGGACATTTCACTGGAGAGCTCTCCAAAGAATTCTCGGAAAATGGAGGAAACACTGGCCTTAGCCATGAAGCTAATGACAAAAGCATACTTACAGCAACTTCAGCATCTGTCGCAGCAACCGTCCTTTTGTAGACTATGGTTAGGAGTTCTTAATCGAATGGAGAGATATGTGAAGGTAAAATTCCGAGGAAAGCTTAGTGAGAAGATACATGAGTTAGTTCCTGAGCTCCTCAAGAACATCCTGTTTGTGATGAAGGCGACAGGAATCCTCTTGCCGAGCAATGATATTGGCGGGGATAGTTTTTGGCAATTGACATGGCTGCACGTGAAGAACATATGTCCATCTTTGCAATCAGAGGTGTTTCCGGATCATGAAGTGGAGCAAATGAAAGCAAAGCAGACTGTACCTGTTCCAACCAGTGAATCAACAGTGTGAAACTAATTTTAGGACAGAGGATTGCAGATTATACTCAAATTTTTCCTTTTCAGAACTATAGCACACCAATAATGCGCCTGCTTTGAATTGGCTGCGCCAGTTGTTTAACAAAAGTTGCGAGCAGCCTTTTTAAGTTGGCCATCCATATTTACAGTTGAGAAGCTTCAGAATATCACAGAAGAGGATACAAGGTTAAGCACACATCAGAGCTTTTTGATTCAGCAATTTTTGCTCAAGCATCTTACATTTAGTGGAAGTGCTACTTGTTTTCTTTATTAATCTTTTGCACTCCATGATGTCACAGGAGTTGTAATGTTTGAGATTGCATTATAGTCCCTTTTTTTGATAGGGAAGTGCTCTGCATAAATTTTTGTAGTTTGTTCCTTGCTTATTAATTACTGTACCAAAAGCTCCATATTGCTCCATTATTTTTTTGTATACTTGGTGTCATATAATTTGCTATTACAATACAATGTTTCTATGTGATTTTAGAAATTTATGGAATTTGAGATCGTCTCAAACGATTTCTGCATTTTTCAGGTTTCAGTTTCTGCATTTTTCAGGTTTCAATCTCAATTCTGCTAATCTCTATCATTCATAATACATGCCAATGTTGTGCAGGTTCCGTGCATAAAAATGTTCTATGGAGAAATTTTTATCTAAACTGATTGAATTTATAATATGATACAAGTCTAATCTTCATACTATAGGATGTATTTTTTTTGTTTGAACAATTTAGAGGTTAAAGAGGGAGTGAATAATTGAATTCATAATCTCATCTTAGAATGTCTATCACCTGAGTCATTAAACTATAAAGGGAGGACTATAACATAAAATGTATTACATGTGGTATAAGTAAGAATTTTCCTATTCTATTAATCGATTTTGAAAATGTTTAAAATAATACAGGTCATAATTATCAGATTCAGAGAACTCAATTTTGTTATAAATTTGAATAAAATTCAAATATATTAATTCATTTTTTTAGTAGAAAGAAATTTTATAAATTTATTTTTACTATTTTATTGCATAAAAATGTTTTTTAAAAATATATACTCTAATTAAAATTTTAAATTATCTCAAATTTTATCATGTTAAAAATAATAAAAAGTTACGAAATTTTAAATTATAAGAGATTAATTATGCTGAGATTGATATTTTGCACATAATTGGTCATTATATAATTTTTCCATTTTATTGTATATTATGGAAATGTAGGATTCGTATCCCTTCCAACGGCACCGTTTTACTCAGCTGTAACAAATGTCGTTACAGCAATCGTACCTCAAGCTGTGAGCTTATCATTTACCCCTTCTTTTTTTCCTCATCAAACACAAGCGCCCTTCTCGTCCCCACGCACGTGCACTGTCGTTTCATTTGATCATTCATAACCTTTCACCACCACAACATTCTGAAGGGTCCAGCCGCGCCAGTCGCCGGGGATCTGTTCGCTCCGTTAAGGCCAGGTTCTTTTCTCTTCTCTTCTCAACCTTTTCAACTTGTAATTGGGAAGATGAGTGAAGTATTTGAAGGTTATGAGCGCCAATACTGCGATCTCTCAGCTAATCTTTCGAGGAAGTGTACTGCTGCTGCTGCTCTTGATGGAGGTACAAAAATTAAAAATGAAATATGTTTGGCTTTAATTTAGTTGTTGATCGTTCTAATTTTCGCTAGAGATGTTAATTTGATTGGATTTTATGCTTATTTTGTGTTGGAATCGTTTTTAGATCCGATTGAGCTTTTGCAAAAGGTTTTTAGGGGTTATTTATGGTGAATTGATAATCTCTTAGGAATTTTAAGAATGTGACTTTTGTGTGCTTGGAATTTACTAGTTTAATAGAACTCTATTCGGTATTTGTTGCTGTAGAAGAATTTGTAGCTTCATTTTAATTTGTTTGAAATTTGCTATTTGGAATTTGACAACCATTTGTTCTCTTCAGTCATTTATGTGTTCTGAGTTAGTGCTTATATGTGTTTGGATCCACAAAGTGCATTATGTGCTTATTTTATTTAAATTATTGGTCGTTCTGTAGAGCAAAAGAAGCAAAAGCTTTCTGAAGTTAAAGCTGGGCTGGATGATGCCGAATCTTTGGTAACTACTTAATGTGCTTTCATCAGGGAATTGCTTTATGCATTTTGCCCTCTATTCTTAGTGTTTAACGCCTGCTGTTTGTATATTTTCCAGATTCGCAAAATGGACCTTGAAGCAAGAAGTTTACAGCCAAATGTCAAGGCTGTTCTTTTGGCTAAGTTGAGGGAATATAAATCAGACCTTAACAATCTGAAAAGTGAAGTTAAAAAAATTGCTTCTGGTAATCTAAATTCAGCTGCCCGAGATGAGCTGTTGGAGTCAGGAATGGCTGATGCATTGATGGTATGTTTAGTTCTATATTTTTTATCTTCATTCATAGTTCCAATTGCCATTGTGATTCATCTATTGGTCATGAGTTTGGCAAACATGCCCCTATTTATTAAAGCAAATAATTTTCTTTCCGTTGCTTTCTTTTACAGAAAATTGGCTATTGAACACTTTTTTCCTCTTTGTAATTTTTAGAACTTTTTTTTTTGTTATATTTGTTGGTTATAGCCCTCCAGGAAGTAATTGGTTGTCGAGTTTGGCCTTTACTTTAAAAGGTTTTTGGTCGCTCAAATTAGCTGTAATGTGCATTCTCTGTTGTTGTGTTTTTTAGTTACTTTTGAAACAGAGGAAACTGAGAAAATGTAATATGCACTTGTTCATGTTGATGTTAGTTTGCTAATGCTTGTTGTGTATATTGGAAACCGGAAATGGAGAACCACTGAGCTAAACCTAGATGCTACTGAATTGGCCTCTTTAAATGCTGCCATGCATTTCTGTGTCTGATCTTCCTTCTGTGATTGTGTTGAACACATTCATGATTTGATTCAACTTTGACAGGCTTCTGCTGATCAAAGATCAAGGTTATTAATGACCACAGAAAGATTAGATCATTCCAGTGTTAGGATTAAGGAAAGTAGAAGAACAATGCTGGAAACCGAAGAACTTGGTGTTTCAATTCTTCAAGATTTGCATCAACAGCGACAGTCTCTCCTGCATGCCCATAACACGGTATGGCTTCATTTTGTCTCTTTATAATTCTAACCATTTGTATATAATCCAAGTAATCAATCATTATTGTCACTTTCTTTTTAGTTTCAGCCTTCCTGAAGGATTAGTACCCCAACACTTTGGTACCTGCCCTTGATTATATTACTGCCTAGAATTCAGCTTTTACATGACCATTCATTATATTTCTTTCTTTTGAAGTTTAGTAAAACTTGTTTGCCAAAACCATTCTAGTTAGTTGATGTTTCTCTATCTTGCAGCTTCATGGAGTAGATGACAACATTGGCAAGAGCAAAAAAGTACTGACCAACATTACTAGGAGGATGAATAGGAACAAGTGGATTATCAGCGGTGTTGTTGCAGTACTTGTCATTATCATCGGATTGATCTTGTACTTTAAACTCAAAAAATAAACTTAGACATTCCTCTCATTCACCCCTGGTGTTCTATGGGAGCTTTTTTTTCTGTTTGTTTTGTGCCTTGTCTTTTTTTTTTGGAACTATGCTTTGCCCTTGGTTATGTGTATGAGCTTGCCATTGAGATCTGACATCCAGATATTTGCTTACGAATGTTTCTGTACTTTCATTCATTTTTATCCTGTGAGGGAATTTCAGGATATATACCTTAAATGTATATGGTCTTTTATGTCTATTGTGATGTCTTTTCAGACATGAGAATGTTTCTGTACTTTCATCTAGTTTCATTTTTTTTCTTCTGCTTCTTTAAAGTTTCAGTGAAAAATGCATGTTAAGACGGCTTTAAGCCATACAGATTTCTTGGTCATGAATTGAGCTGCTTGAGATCTAACTGGCATTGCTATAGGGGATTTAATTTTAAAAAATTTAAATTACTATTTTTCTGGTTTTACTATTTGTTCTCATTTCTATACATTTTTCTCGTAAGAATAATTTATCATACTTGTTCCTGAATTGGTATTCAAAGAGTTGCTGTAATAAAAATTCAGCTAGGGAATTTATCATACTTGTTCCTGAATTGGATTTCAAAGAGTTGCTGTAATAAAAGTTCAGCTAGTAATGCAGCTCCCACCCATCATAACAGAACATTGAATAATCACAAACAATACCCTTTTCCTATGAAATATTCGACCTACCTCACTAGTCTTCCACAGCTCTCTCGCTATTTTCGCTCTCTTCTTCGGTCATGCTCCCGCGCCACCCATCTCTCCACCGGAATGAAACTCCACGCCCTTATTCTCACTGCTGGCATCGCTGCCTCTCCAAACACCTTCCTCCTTAATGCGCTCCTCCACATGTATGCACAATGCGGCATGACACGCATTGCTTACCACCTGTTCGACCAAATTCCCAGCTCACAAAAAGACACTGCAGATTGGACCTCCCTCTTATCCTGCCTTACAAAATACGGGACCACCCCTAGAGATGGATTTTCTTTGTTTAAACGAATGTGCAAAGAAGGCGTTATTCTTGATGATGTGGCATTTGTTTGCATGTTTAGTTTGTGCACATGTTTAGGGGATTTAGAGATGGGAAGGCAAGTGCATGGATGTTTGGTGAAAATGGGTTTGGGATATAGCATTAAGGCGTCTAATGCTCTAATGAATATGTTTATGAAATATGGGTCAATGGGTGATGCAAAAAGAGTGTTTGATGAGATGGGTGAGAGAAATGTAGTGTCGTGGAGTGTATTATTGGAAGGAGTTGTGAATTTGGAAGGGGTCGAGAATGGGAGGGCGGTGTTTGATCAAATGCCTGAGAAAAATGAGGTTGGGTGGACTATTTTGATTGCTGGATATGTGGGAAGTGGGTATTGTAAAGAGGGGTTATTCCTTTTATCTGAAATGGTCTTGGGGTTAAGATTAGAGTTGAATTATGTTACACTTTGTTCAATTTTATCAGCTTGTGCACGGTCCGGGGATGTGGTGATGGGAAGGTGGGTTCATGTTTATGCTTTGAAGATAATGGGAAGGGAGATTAATATTATGGTAGGAACAGCTTTGATAGACATGTATGCAAAATGTGGTCGAATAATGGTGGCATATGAAGTTTTTAAGCATCTGCCAAGAAGGAATGTGGTGGCTTGGAATGCAGTTCTTGGTGGTTTGGCAATGCATGGAAAGGGTAAATTTGTGTTGGATGTATTTCCGAAGATGATTCAAGAAACCAAGCCGGATGATTTGACTTTTATTGCTGTGCTAAGTGCTTGCAGCCACTCTGGTTTAGTTGACCAAGGCTTCCATTATTTCCGGAACCTTAAATCTGAGTATGGGGTGACACCTAAAATTGAACACTATGCTTGTATGGTGGATCTTCTTGGTAGGGCTGGTCGTTTAGAAGAAGCTGAGATTTTGATAAAAAAGATGCCTCTGCCTCCAAATGAGGTTGTTCTAGGATCCTTTTTGGGTTCTTGCTATATGCATGGAAAGCTTCAGCTTGGCGAGCAGATTCTGCAGGAGCTGGTTCAAATCGATCCAAACAACACCGACTATCATATATTGCTTTCGAACATGTATGCTTTATCAGGAAAGCAGGACAAGGCTAATTCCCTTCGACAAGTCCTTAAGAGCAAAGGTATCAGAAAGGTGCCTGGAATGTGTTCTATCCATGTCAATGGCCAAGTTCACCAGTTCAGTTCAGGAGATAAATTACACCCACGAACCCATGAAATTTACCTGATGTTAGACGATATGATTCGAAGATTGAGGTTGGCAGGTTATGTACCCAATGTTACGTCCCAAGTGTTCTCTGGTTGTGATAGAAGAGAGGGTAGCACAGAGGGGATGGAGGAGAAGGAACAGGCAATGTTCTCACATAGTGAGAAGCTGGCATTGTGTTTTGGGCTAATAAGCACAAGACCTGGTTCTTCCCTCTATATATTCAAGAATCTACGTATATGCCAAGACTGTCACTCTGCTATTAAAATTGCTTCGGAGGTATACAACCGAGAAATTGTAGTGAGGGATCGCAATCGTTTTCATTGTTTCAAGAAGGGTTCATGTTCTTGTCATGATTATTGGTGAACAATGAACATGACTGTGACATGTAGATAATTTTTTGAAAAATAAATATATTAACAAAGAGGATCATAAGATCTTGGTCAATTTGCGTTCTCATCTCTCCATCAATATAACAAGGGAACATTCAACCATTTTTTGCTTGTACGAGCATACGGCATGTAATTTTTGATGTTAGTAAATAATAAACAATCTCCTCCTACATTGGGGATGTAGCTCAAATGGTAGAGCGCTCGCTTTGCATGCGAGAGGCACGGGGTTCGATCCCCCGCATCTCCAATTTTCAACTTTTATTTTTTATATATTTTTTGGAACACTAAAAATATATATCCTAAATTTGACGGTTAAATTTAATATAGTTTAGTCTCCTCTTAAAAATAATTATAAAATGAATGTTCAAACTTAAAAAAGAAAAGTTTTGCATCACCTGTAGAACATTTGAAATATTTATCACAAATCTAGATCTAATATAGTAAAGCGAAATAAATAAAATATCTCCCCTTAAAAAAATATTATGCCAATTTTTTATAGAAAGGTGGGTGTATCACAGAATCAAATATTGAGATCAAATTACAGATGAATGCAAATACACATCCAAAAATCTTAAAATGCAGAAATTCTCTTTTCTAATCAACTCTACCAATAAATGTGTAACTATTACAATGCAGAAGTTCCAGACGTCTGCCTCAGAAGTCATTTTCTTCCAGTTTCTCAGCCTTGCTTCACTATGTCAGGATTTGTTAGCCACCAGGTACCTCAAGATCAAGCCACAAAGCTCAAACTCCTCATTGCAACTTCTTAGGTCTCTCCCTCTTGAATTCACTATAATCTGCAAGCAAGCTACCATTAACTTTGCGCTTCATGTTCTGCACCAATCCTGTTAACACCTTTTCTTAAAATATAATCATACACAACGAAAATAAAAAAAGTGTTAGTTCCAAGAAATGAGTGTGACTAATGTTCTGTTTCACAAGTCAATATGATAAGGGGTTTTGTTGCCTAACCGACTCAGCAACATTCTTGCGAACATCTTCAGGAATCAAAGCAAGAACAGGAGGAAGAACAAAGCTTATACTCATCTCTAGTTGACCTTTAAGCCGAGTTCCTGCTCCAAGCCTGTCTGCATATAATAATCCTTTCACTCCAAGGGAAAAATGTGACGGCTCAAAAACATTATCAAGGCCTTGAAGTCGCCATCTTGTCTGCATAAGAATGCTTTGGTATATGTCACAAGGATGAATTTTACTAAATTATAATCTATGCAATGTTCGTAGACGAGTGATACTGCAGCTTACAATGTCAAGCTCAAGAAGTTTTGTGATATTTCTTGGAACTCCTGGTGGGTAATCTTTCCCTCCTGATTTACACCTCAATCTCATGTCGACTACTGGCCATACAGTAAGAAACAAGAAATTGATAGGCAACATCTGAATTCTCCACTCTTCCTGCAAACGTTAAATTAGAGTAAGTATTATGTGAAGCACTATAGGCATGATAGATAAGGATTAATTAAGGAAGTACATTGCAACATTTTCATCACATTTTGTATTCGAGTTGAAAAAACTAAATGACATCTAAGTTGAAAAAACTTCTGCATCAATAACTGTGAATGATGCCTTAACTCTTATATAATAAGGAAATTCTTATTTACTCTAAGTGTATTACACTTCATGGTGCAATTTGTAACAAATGGACGTTGTCTCACTTTTATTCATCAAACATAAAAAACACTTTATGTGTCACAAATTTAGCCATTGAGTGTAATACACCAGAGTAGGTAAGATATTGTCTCACTTTTATTCGTCAAACATAAAATATAAAACACTAAAAGTACGTGTCACAAATTTAGCCGTCGAGTATAATACACTAAAGTAGACAAGAATCTTCTTGTATAATATTTTGCCAATATGTTGCTGCATACACAATGATGTGTGCCTGTTATTAGATACCATAGTTGTCAAATCGAGAATCGAATCGAATTGTCATATTAATAATATTAATTAAAAATAATATATTTCATATAAGGTATTGTTTAATAATATACATTTCTTGATACTACTCGTTATTAAAATTTTTTAATAATATAATATATTAAATATAATAGAAATAATAGAATTTACAATGGTCATCATATATATTTATATAGCTAAAAAAGAAAGTTAAAAAAAAAGTCAATACTATAAATATATTACTGGTTTTTTTACCCATAAACACCATATAAAACTTGAAACAAATAGTTAGTGTGAAAGAAACAAATCAATAAAAGAAATGATAAAAATCAAAATCAAAATTGCTAGTCTTCCAAATTAAAAGAAGAATTATAAAAGAATTTATGAAGTTGATCATATTTGCCAGCTTCGTTAAGTTGGGAAAACACTTAAGGAAGAACAAGTTAGGTTTTGTGTTTTTATTATAGGATTTTCAACTTTTAAGTGATTGTAATTGAAAAACCATGACTTTTTTCATTCCCTAATTGTATATTTTAAATAAGATTCATTTTATTCAATAGACGAGAATTGTAGATTCGTATCAATTCTTATGAACGATTTGGTATCGATTCTTATACTTTTCCGATTCATCTATAGATTTGCATCAATATGGGGTGAACCGACTCAAATCGTAAGATTCGAATTAACAGAGCCAGATACCACCAGTCCACTGGTTGAAAGAGTCGTTGTGGAAGGTCCACTGGTTGAAAGAGTGGTTGTGGAAGGTTCTTACTTAATCCATTTTATGTCATTAGAACAATCTTGCCCAAAAATTTCTATACAGGGTGATGCCAAAACAGAAGAAACATAGGAACACTACTAGAATGAGAAAATGAGAGCGAGTACCAGCAAACACACACACAAGTGCACATAATGATTCACAGCAGTAGCAAGAACCCTCACATGAACTGAATGTTACAAAGTAGAAAACAAACATAAAGCAAAAACCTTGTTAAGTTGTTCACTCCTTTGTTTGTCAGGAAACATTGCTTTGAAAACTCTGGGCTTATCCTCCAAATATCTATCAAAAGAAGCCTGCGAAAACCCAGACACTAATTGAGGGTACATACAAGAAGAGAAAGCGAGAAAAGAGAAATATAAAAAAATGGGTACCCCAGGAGACTCATAGAGTGGGATATCAGTAGACATTCTTGAAGAGTAACTGGCGGGGTTGACCGCCATTTGATTCTTGATCTTGAACAGTAAAGGTCTCTTTGATTTTGCTTCAGCCACAGAGATATGGCATTGCCAATCTTGAATCTTGAGCTTTCCTTTCCATTTCTCACTACTATATTGCCCAGCTAGCAAATGTTGGTGGCATGAGGCAAAAGAACTTGCTGCAATTTCACCCATAACCCTTTAAAACCTTATGTTAATTTCTCCATTAATGTTTGCTCCAAAAAGTCCAATGCAATGGAAGTGGTTAACTGAGTTTTGAAGATGAAAGATAAGTATATCTCATTTGGCTTTTTTTCTTGTCCACTTGGCAACTGCCTTGTGATTAGAAATGTTAACTGTTCACTTTTATAGGTGCCTGCTTTCTGTATTTATGGCCTATTTCCCTCTCATAGGATTGTCTATTTTTCCTTTTTTTTTTTTTTAGGGTGGTTCTGGTTTTGTTTATTTTTTCTTTTGCTGTTTTGGTGGTTCGAAATGATTGGAACTTTAAAATGCAAATTTTTCCCTTTTTTTTATTTAATGCCTCAATTATTTCAGAATTTGAGATAAATGAATCATAAAATCTCTCTTATAATCCATTTCTTTGTGCACAACATTAGAATTCAAGACTTAAAAAGAAAATTCAAACTCCTCGTCATTTGTATCAATAGTTGTTGGTAATTTTTTTCCCTTTCTTTAATAAAAGCTTAAAGATACTATAAAGGTAAGCATAAGGAATCAAATCATCATTAAAAAAAAAAAAAAGAATCCAATCATGATTTGCACAACAAAACAATCACTGATCAACTTATAAACTACCTGGTTTTGCGGTCACATTGTACATTTTTATGTATTAAAACTTACTCACACACTGCACATTCCACAGATTTCCTCCTGTAGAATACCTTCTTTCAAAATGATTACTCATGCGCAGATCATAACATTCTCAACAAGATTTGCCTAACAAGAGCAAGATCACCAACTCAATCAATCAAACTGCTTAAGCTTATGACATATTAATACAAATTATCTTATGCTTGGAATACTTCATCATGAGAAAAATAAAGCTAGCTGCTCCTCTGCAGAACACACAGCTCACTGATGATGAGGTTTATACTGTTATACATAAACTGGGACCATTGCAGTACCCGTATTGTACATTTTATTTGCAGCGTTTAAATCTCAATTATGTGCTGAAGATTTTTGTCTGAGATAGCACCCAGCCTGTTGGATGCGTTACATCTAAGGTTACAACTGCTATGCAGAATATGGTATCCTCAAGGCCATTCTTTGGGCAAGCCATGGCCTTTCAGGATCAGGGTCAACGAAACCATGCATAAGAAATTGCTCTGCTTCTTCATCGATCAGTTCTCTGGCCCATGTCACTCGTTGTGTTGGGCAGCTTCCGGGTCCAAAACACCTGCAGTTCCCATATTATACTAAAAAATATATACTAACTAAAACAATGTTACATTAAGGGAAAAAAAAAAAAAAGAAACAAGTCTATGCTTTCCAAGATCCCCTATAAAAATGGCAACTGTTTGACAGAAAGTTAGCAAGAGGATTATTCATTCTGATGGAAGAAGAAATCAGGGAAGGAATGAATGAATTAATAATAAGTTCTGGCTAAACCTTGAATCCCCACTTTTACAATTTCTTTTCATCAGACCAAAGTGCAAAAGAAATAATATCCAAAAACAGTACTTCCAAGTTTCTTCCAATCTCACTCAGGACTTGGATGTGCTTTAGTCAAAATACAAATAATTCAATGGAAGTAATGTATTTTTCATTTATTTTAGAAAAATTCAATACTAACAGTAACAGTAACTCTCAGAAGTCTGAAGTCACAGCACTGAAAGGAAAAAAGTTTAACCCAAGATACCTGTACTCATAAAAGCAAGCAGTTCTCTCATTCTCAGCTTTGCCCCAGTTATTCCAGCCTACTTGTTTGACACATTGATCCATATATGTAAATGCAAAGACGACCCTTCCAAAAGGTCCCCATGGACGTCCAAGATGTGTATATGAGGTCCCTCCATTCCCAGTGATCACACATCTGCAAGAATGCAATGATCGCTTATAAGCAAATATAAAGCATTCTATATAGCCTATAACAAAACCTATCAGACTCAACAGAGGAAGAAAGTTAAAATGCACGACATAGAACCATTTATTCCACTTTGTCAAAAAATTACATTGCATGTTACCCAGACCCTTCAGGATTAACCTTGAGGTATCATATCCAACACTTGGATATTTACCCTCAATATAGACCAGACAAGCATACCATCATTGTTACAAAGATTTAGGGGGTAGAGTTACAATCTTGGACAATAAAGCAGACTGTTAATGGCAACTGTATTAAAAACAATAAAAGTACATAAAAAGAAAAATGGGCTGTACTCTCTGCTTAGCAAATTAAGCATACGCACTTTGACAAGAAGATGACAAAGGTTAACTTCAACTGATCGAAAACAAGAGATCTATAAGTTGATCTCCAAAGAAAGTGAGAAAATTATAACAAACAACCATCTTATCAAGATTCAAAATTGGTTGATGTAAAAATAACTTGACATAGCAAAATATAGTCATATTGCAAATGCCAAGATCAAAACCTAAGTGAGAGGCCAATCAACAACACCTCAAGAACACATAACCAGTTGACTCCTGAGAAGATTTTCTGCTTTGTGCTGTTATGAAACCGGCTGATTTGCAGTGGATATGGCAATGCTCCAAAAGTGCAGTGCTGTTCCCAAAAATAAAGTCCACAGTTCCTTCAATATAGCAATCCTTGAGATACTGTTTTCCATAATGCAAATACAGTGTATCCTGCACAAAACTTCTGTAAGCAGGTATATTTGTCTGCAGCACATATGTTGAAACAAGCCCAAAACCATGGAGCCACATAAATCAGAAACAAGCTCATTCTAAGATATTCATAGCTTGTGGATAAGTTTGGATGCATCTTTAAACAAAAAGCCTAAATTTTGAGATTATTCTAAGTATTGCTTCAGAAATAGTGCAGCCATCC
Organism: Mallotus nudiflorus; assembly: GCA_947683625.1. Taxonomy (NCBI): domain Eukaryota; kingdom Viridiplantae; phylum Streptophyta; class Magnoliopsida; order Malpighiales; family Euphorbiaceae; genus Mallotus; species Mallotus nudiflorus. The sequence continues at coordinate 470,283 of CANTUR010000282.1, read as the reverse complement.
GTCCTATATGTGCATGTTTTGAGACATTAAATTCCATGCTTCTAGTTTAATTTTTCCCTTAATAAGTTATCACACCCTACATGGTTTATCACCAAATAGATTGCTACTAAACTTGCTGAAACAAACAAAATAAGACAGCAAATATACCTGCCACCCAAGAAATCTACAGTTGTAGAAGGCACATCGATCAGCCGTCACCCTGATTGCCACAGCTTGGCCTGAACCCTGGAAAAAGGATAAATATCAAAAACAGAAATAAGTCAATAAATAAACACTTCGAAGGTTCAAAAAGATGCAATTTTTACAAAATATAAAAACATCCAATTTCTAATCTTTTTAATAGCAAAGCCAATAGTTACAAATAATAACAATGAATTAATTGGACCAAACACCTAACAACAACAACATGTTCATTTCCCAACTTAGCAAATCTCCAATTGTAAATTACCCAAACAACAAACCTAAAAATTCAATCTTTTTGGAAAAAAAACAACAGTTTGTACTGAGCATTCATATACATTCCTCGAATCACACATCCTAAAATATAACAAATCTAAATGTTTTTAGCAAACCCAATAATTTATACTAAACAAACACAAACATCCACATTTCTCTATTCACATACACTGCATTGACAACATTAGAGCCAATCACAAAAATAACAATAATTACCTCAGGACAAGAATTCTCAAAAGTAACATTCTCAGCAATAAAATCTTCTCCTTCCACAATCACACTCCCACACCCAAACGTTCCAGTTCCAATCACTCTAGACACCTGCAAAAGAAACCAACAAAACAACCCAAAACCCCAAAATGAAAAATGACAAGTGATAAGTTCATAATTGGGTAATTTTCTTTAAGAAAAAAGGTACAAAATGAACCTGGTGGTGATCAATTCTGGTGGCACAATTGTTCCAGGTAAGAACAGTATCTTCAGGTGATAAACCAGCAAGAGTAATGAGATTTTTTGTTTTGGGTACATAGACAGGTTGCCTATAAATTCCGGGGGCTACACGAATGACCGTCCGGCAAGTGTTGCAGAGTGGCACCGAGTCTATTGCTTCTTGCACCGTTCTATAATCACCACTGCCGTCTTGAGACACCGTCAGCACTCGACTTGGAGTTGCCATTGATTGATTAAGATTGTTTATAGTTTACCTTCTCACTCTGCGTGATAAATCCGCAATGCTTAGCATATGAATTTATATGGGCGATGGGATCAATTGAAGAGGAATTGAGTGAGAGAAAAAGGATAAGAAAGGAATTTTATTACTATTTTTATTACACTGTTTTTTACGGTTTGTTTTGATGGAATAATATAGTAACGTTATCAACACTTTAGTTTTGTTATTAAACTGTTGTTAAAAAATAGAAAAATTTCTATTATCATTGATGAGATTGTTGTGAAATAAGAATTGAATTACTTATTTTGTTATAAAACTAAATTTGAATTTAGTAGTATTTTAGAAGAAAAATATTTTATAGTAGAATGATATTAAGAGAATTTTGAGAGAATTTGGTGAACAATAATATTGAAAAAATTTGGAGAGCAATCTATCTTTTTTTTTAGTCTTAATATTCTTATTAATGAATTTCAATCTCTTTATATAGAAATTTTCTTTTCACTATTTGAGAACTATTCTCTCACAAGCAATATATTGTTCATTCACAAGTAATATATTATTCATTCACATTCATAATACTCCCCCTTGAATAACAATATTTTACAACTGCCTTGTTAAAATTTTACTAAATAAAACCCAGTGGAAAAAACTTTAGTTTAAGGAAAAAGAGTACAGTGCATGATTTTCTCCCCCTCAAGTTGATATGTATAATCTTCCTTCACATAGTATGTAGATGTCGCATTCTAATATCGTGAACGTGTTTTCTAAATATTGTAGTTGAGAGCGCCTTTGTGAAAAGATCAGCTGAATTTTTGCTAGACTGAATATACTTGATATCTATATGATTGTCTTTTATTAGCTCTTGAGTGTATGAAAAGAATCTTGAAGGTATATGTTTGATTCTATCACTTCTGATATATCCTTCCCTTAATTGTGCAATGCATGCTGCATTATCTTCATATAAAATTGTTGGACTTTTATTGACTGGAAAACCACAAGATTCTTCAATATAATGTGTCATTGATCTAAGTCACACACACTCTCTACTTGCTTCATGTAGTGCAATAATTTCAGAATGATTTGAGGAAGTAGTGATAAGCGTTTGTTTATGGGAATGCCAAGAAATTACAGTTCCATTATTTGTGAACACATAGTCTGTTTGAGATTTTGCTTTATGAGGATTATATAAATGCCCTACATCTGCATAACCAATCAATTCTTGTTTTGAATTGTTAGAATAAAATAAACCCAAATCAACATTTCCTCGAAGGTATCAAAGTATATGTTTGACCCCTTTCCAATGCCTTTTTGTTGGAGCTGAACTGAACCTTGCTAATAAATTGACTGCAAAAGAAATGTCAGGTCTAGTACAATTAGCAAGATACATTAGAGCTCCAATGGCACTGAGATATGGAAATTCAGGACCAAGAATTTCTTCATTTTCTTCACAAGGTCGAAATGGATCAGTCTCAATATTGAGTGATCTAACGACCATTGGAGTACTTAAAGGATTTGCTTTATCCATATTAAAGCGTTTCAAGATCTTTTCTGTGTAATTTGATTGATGCACGAATATCCCATTGTGCATTTGCTCAATTTGTAAACCAAGGCAATACTTGGTTTTTCCAAGATCTTTCATTTCAAATTCTTCCTTTAAGTATACTGTTGCTTCATGGATCTCATTGTCTATTCCAATGATATTTAAATCATCAACATATATAGCTATAATCATAGATCCGGATATTATTTTCTTAATAAAAATGCATGGGCAGATAATATTACTCACATATCCTTTATTAATCAAATAATCGCTTAAACGATTATACCACATGCGCCCAGACTGTTTTAACCCATATAAAGATCTCTGGAGCTTGATCGAATACATTTCTTTGGGTTTTGTACTTAATGCTTCAGACATTTTAAATCCTTCAGGGATTTTCACATAAATGTCACTATCAAGTGATCCATACAAATAAACAATCACAACATCCATAAGACGCATTTCTAATTTCTTAGAAACTACTAGGCTAATCAGATACTTGAATATAATTACATCCAAAACAAGAGAATACGTTTCATCATAATCAATTCCCAGCCTTTGTGAAAAACCTTGAGCTACTAGTCTAGCTTTGTACCTTATTATTTCATTTTTCTCATTTCTCTTTCGTACAAAGACCCACTTATATCCTACAGGTTTCACAGTTTTAGGCATAAGAATAATTGGCCTAAAAATATTTCGCTTGTTTAGTGAGTCCAATTCAGCCTGCATAGCATCTTTCCATTTTATCCAATCATGCCTATTTTGACATTCTATGACTGATTTTGGTTCAGGATCATCTTTGTCATTTACATAGTATATAAAAATGTTTCATGACTTTCTTTATTTTCTATTTCTTCAAGGATATTTTCCTCACTATCAATATGATTATCTACTCCCTTTCTCTTTCAAGGATTTTTATCCTTAGAACCAATTGGTCTTCCACGCTTCTGACGTGTTTTAGACTCATGAGTGTCTTTACTCTCAGATTTTATTTCTGAAATTTCAATACGAGCAGGAGCATTGGCTGCTGGTATATATGATTTAGTCACTCTTTTTGTATTAGTAAATGCATCTGGCAATTGATTTGCAATTGCTTGTAAGTGCACAATCTTTTGCACTTCTAATTCATATTGTTTTATGTGAGGATCCAAATGCGATAACGATGGTTCATTCCATGAAATATCCCTTTTCCCTTCTTTCTCCCCTTTTCCTAATATTGGGAAAACAACCTCATTAAATTAGCAATCAGCAAAACGTGCCGTAAAAACATCACTAGTTAAAGGTTCAAGATATCTAATAATTGAGGGTGTTTCAAACCCAACATAAATTCCCAATCTTCATTGAGGACCCATTTTTGTGTGTTGAGGTGGTGTAATGGGTACATATACTGTACAATCAAAAATTCTGAGATGGGAAATATTTGGCTCTTAACCAAATGCCAATGGTAGTAGGGAGTATTTATGATATGCACTAGGTCTGATGCGAATTAATGAAGCAGTATGTAGGATTGCATGACCCCAAATTGAAATGAGAAGCTTTGTTCTCATTATTAATGGTCTAGCAATAAGCTGAAGGCGTTTAATCAATGATTCAGTTAAACCATTTTGAGTATGTACATGGGCAATATGATGCTCAACAATGATCCCAGTTGACATACAATAATCATTGAATGCTTGAGATGTAAATTCACTAGCATTATCAAGTCTTACCCTCTTGATTATATAATCAGGGAATTATGCTTGTAATTTAATAATTTCAGCAAGCAACCTTGCAAATGCAACATTACGAGTTGACAATAGACAAACATGTGACCATCTACTAAATGTGTCAATTAATACTATAAAATATCTGAATGGTCCACATGGTGGGTGAATTGGCCCACATATATCACCTTGAATTATTTCAAGAAACATAGGTGATTCATTCTGAATTTTAGATGGTGAAGGTCTTAAGATTAATTTTCCGAGAGAACAAGCTGTACATGACATTTCATTTGATTGAGGAATTCTTTGCCCCTTCAATGGATGCCCATGTGAATTCTCAATTATCCTTCGTATCATTACTGATCCAGGATGACCTAATATGTCATACCATAAATTTATTATTGAAGGATCATAAGATTTTTCTTTTACTACCATATGTGATTCAATTACATGTATATACGTGTAATGTAATCCAGTATGGAGTTTTGACAATGTTTCCAATACTTGTATTTTTTTATTCATAGGAAACTATATTTAAATATTTATTACTATTTATAGTAATGGATTGGGTATCACACCCATTTCGATATATGTCATCAAAACTCAATAAATTTCTTGTTGATTTTGGTGAAAACAAAGCTTCGTCAATTATAAACTTTGTTCCATTTGGTAACATAAATTTAGCTTTCCAATTTCTTCAATTAGATCTACAGGACCTGATATTATTTTTACAACTGCCTTTGTAGGCTTTATTTTAGAGAAATAATCTCTATTTTTCAAGATAGTATGTGTAGTACCACTATCTTATATGCAGAGATCTCCAATACTGTCTTTATGTTGAGTACAATCCATATTAAACTTCAAAATAAATAAATACATAATTAATCAATTAAGGTAAAAACATAAAATAATTGTAAAGTATGACATTTTATTTAATTTGAAAATAACATATATAACAATAACATATTCTTCAGAATAAAATAAGTAATAACGATATACTTAAAATTATAGATGTCTCAATTTTCATTGTCAGTAAAATCATTAGTAAAATCAGAAACATCTAGATGAGTTGTATTATTAACAGGAGTATGATGCTCAATGAAGTTTATTTCCTTTTCTTTGCCTTTCAATGATGCCTTATAAAGTTTGCAAAGATGTGGTGGTGTTCGACAAACTCTTGACCAGTGTCCTTTACTATCACATCTGAAACACATAGTTTCAAACTTATGTTGAGGCCTTTCTTGAACACCACTGATGACTGATTTTAATTTCTTTTGAGGTTGAGTCTGAGTTTGTTTTGGAGTATTATTATATTTATTTCCATGACCACGACCAAAGAATTGACCTCTTCCACATCCACAACCTCTACCTCTCCCACGTCCATGGCTATTGTAATTTTTATATCTGGAATAATTTGTAGCATTTGCTTCTGGAAATGCTACCGAGCCAATGGGATGAGACTGATGATTTTTCATCAAGAGTTCATTATTGTTCTCAGCTACCAGTAGGCATGAAATTAGTTCAGAATATTTTTTAAACCTCTGCATCCTATTGTTGTTGCAGTGTAACATTTGATGCATGAAATGTGGAGTAAGTTTTCTCCAGCATATCCTCGTCTGTGATTGTCTGTCCACAGAATTTTAATTGTGATACTATTATGAACATTGCAGAATTATAGTCACTGACTTTTTTGAAATCTTAAAAGAGTAAAGCTCTCCATTCATCAGTGACTACTGGTAGTATTACATCTCTTTGATGATCATATCTGTCTTTTAGATCCTTACAAAGAACACTTGGATCTTTGATAGTCAAATATTCACATTTTAATCCTTCATCAAGATGACGATAGAGAAAAATTATAGACTTGACTTTATCTTGCAATGAGATGTTATTATTTTCTTTTATGGTATCAATTAACCTCATTGATTGAAGATGCATTTCTACATCTGGAATCCAAGACATATAATTTTTTTCCGTGATGTCAAGGGCAACGAACTCAAACTTTGCTAGATTTGTCATTATGATAACTAATAAAAAAATATAACTCAATTAGAATTCATAAATTTGATGACTACTAAAAAAAAATCAAACATAATCAGAATTTATTAATTAATTATATCATGAATGAATATTGCAAGAAATAATAGTGGTACAAAAAAATGATACAATAATACTTAAAATTATATCAAATAGAAAATCATCTTCCATATGAATTATTCCTAAAACTATTATAATAGTCATGATCAAAACAAAAATATAAATATACCAAATCATGTTTACAATTTAGAGTAAATAGAGAAAGAGAAAATGTATGAATTTGTGTGAATAAATAAAATTTATAGTTTGTCTATTTATAATGAAAAATATAGTCGTTTATTATTGTTATATTACCGTTGGTAATATATAGCCGTTAGAATTTTTTTTTTAATATAATATATTGAGAAATAAATTATATAAAGTAAAATCAATAAATAATGTTGATATGATTATTTATAGCAAGTGAGTTAACATAACAATATGTATAAATATGGGGTAAAACCGTCCATTAATATAAAATGGGGTACAACCTTCCATTAATATAAATAATAAAAAAATAAATGTGCATAAATATAAATTGATAGGAGGCACAGCCATCCATGAGGTTAAAACCATTTCTAGTAATATTTGCATCAATGGTGTAGTTAGTAAAACAAAATAAAAATAACAATTAATATAAAGTTAGATTGAAGAAATAAATATAAATATGCATATATATAAATTAGTAGGAGGCATAGCCATTCATGATAATATATAATCAAATAATATATTCATAAATATTAAATATTAAGAAATATGTATCTTATTGTTTTGATCGAAAGCTTTTCGTGCTGATAACGTGTTGTGAAATAAGAATTGAATTGCTTATTTTGTTATAGAACTAAACTTGAATTTAGTAGTATTTAATTAGAAGAAAAATATTTTATAGTAGAATGATATTAAGAGAATTTAGAGAAAGTTTTGAGAGAATTTGGTGAATAATAATATTGAAAGAATTTGGAAAGTAATATATCATTTTTCTTCTTCTTAACATTCTCATTAATGAATTTCAATCTCTTTATATAGAGATTTTCTTTTCACTATTTGAGAACTATTATCTCACAAGCAATATGTTGTTCATTCATAAGTAATATATTGTTCATTGACATTCATAATAGAGGTGATATTTTTTATTAGTGAAAATTGATCGATTTTGATTTTTTTTAACTCATCAAATTGATTTACTGGACCTCAATTTATAATATTTTTAAAAAATTTAAATTTAATTTTAATAAAATTGAGTTTAATCAAGTTCAATCCATTATAATTTTGAAAGTTTAAACTTAATTTTACTATCCGTTTACAGCTGAATTGTTTATAAAAAGATTTTTGTCATTTGTTCACTTAATCTATGAATTGATTTGAATTGGGTATCTGGATTCAATTCCAAAGAAGAAAAGAAATTATCATTTAATTTTAATTTTATATATATTTATATTGTGTAGATTTACTCTTTTAATTTATAAATTAATTATATAAATTTATTAATAGTCTCCTGTTAATTTAAATAATTTCATTTGAAATTATAAAAATACCATCTAAACATTTCAAATAATGTTAAAGTATCAATAAATTTTTTTAAAACAAATTAAAGTGTGTAAACAGTTAATTTATAAATTAAAAAATGAAATAATAAAAAAATATCAAATTCAAAGATTTATGAAAGTACTAAAGCTTTATTCTTTAAATATTTTTGTTATCTAAGAATCCCATATTCAATTCACACTCTCGAATGCAAATGATTAAATTCTAATCCAGTTGTTAAGGTTTTGGATTTAAATCTTAATAATGCCAAAAGTTATTTTTAGCTGCTTTAAAAAAAAAAATTTTATTATAAATTTTATAGAAGGTAGGTAAATTTTTTTTATCTTCGTTAAAAGCTAACAAATCAGTGCTAATGATTTAATTGTGATACAAATAATATAACACTAATAAAAAAAATAATTAAATTCTATTTCAAGATTTGATTATGGATCACCTCACCTTTCTCTATCAATTTGAGGTGTTACCATTAAACCAATTAGAAACTCACGCATTTACATATAATATATCCACTTATAAATGCCTTGACAAGGACGTCAAAAAGTTGTAACGCTAAACGACACCGTATGTTTCTGGTATGGTCTAAGCATATCCGAAAACGGCGCCGTTCTCCTTCTAAAAATAGCGCAAATGCCAATGCTATATAACGAGATTTGGTTTCTTAAAGATCTTCATTTCTACAGAGATCTCTGATAGAAAAGCAAACCCAGCTGAAAAACGATGCCGTACTACACGAAAAGCCAAGACGACGTCGATGATTTCGACGAGTTTGATCCGACACCCTACGGTGGAGGATATGACCTGGTCTTGACGTACGGACGTCCCATTCCACCATCCGATGAGACCTGCTATCCGAACGGCGCAATGACCGATGATGATGTCGATTACGAGTGCCCCAACTTTACCTCCTACGCCGAGCCATCGGCTTACAATGATGAACATCTCCAAGTGGAGTACAGCAGCTATGCCCGTCCCAAGCCCCGACCTGGCTTCATCCCTGGTGGCGGTTCTGGCGGGGATCCCTATTCCAGGCCTCAGGCTGCTCCCGGGTTTCAGCCTGGGTACGGTACGAGACCGGGGTCTGAATACGGGTCTGGTGGTGGCTATGGTGGGAATACCGAGTATGAGAGGCCATCGGGCTATGGCCGTAGACCCGATTCAGAATATGGCTCTGAGGAATACGGTTCTGGTTATGGCAGGAAACAAGAATCTGAATATGGGTCTGGTGGGCATGGCCAGAGACCCGAATCAGAATACGGAGCCGGGTATGGCAGGAAGCAAGAATCTGAATATGGGTCCGGTGGGTATAGCCAGAGGCCCGAATCAGAATACGGATCCGGGTATGACAGGAAGCAAGAATCTGAATATGGGTCCGGTGGGTATGGCCAGAGGCCCGAATCAGAATACGGATCCGGGTATGGCAGGAAGCAAGAATCGGAATATGGGTCTGGTGGGTATGGCCAGAGGCCCGAATCAGAATACGGTTCCGGGTATGAAGGGAGAACTGAATCTGGGCATGGAGGGAGGAACGAGTCTGAGTATGGATCAGGGTACGGAGGCGGAGTCTCTGGAGGTATGTATGGGCAAAAGCCCAGCTATGGGGAGGAAGGAGGTTATGGAGGGAGGACTGAATATGAGAAGCCTAGTTCTGGAGATGATCCACCTAGAAGGCCTAGTTATGGTAAGCAAGACGATGAGTATGGGAGATCATCTTATGAGAGGAGAGATGATGATGATGATGGCTCTCGCAAGAAATATGGATACGGTGATGATGATGATGGTTCTAAAAAGAAGTATGGTAGCTATGGTGATGATGACGAAGAAGGTTCCCGTAAGAAGTATGGAAGTTATGGTGATGATGATGAAGGTTCTCGCAGTAAGTATGGTTATGGTGGCGAAGAAAGCTATGGCCGTAAAAAATATGTGAGCTTTCCTGAACTTGTAATTTGTTTAATGTTTTCTGTTTATGCTTTGATTGCAATGGTGTTTATGTCTGTGGTTTGTGACATTAAGTGGTCATAATCTCACATTTACTAACATTGTCTGATGTGAATTCAGTCTAACTTGATCCTGAATTTGGATTGCTTGATGATTTTAAATTTAGGAGAAAAAAGTGGAGTTCTTTTACTAGTGATCTAGATATAGATATGTGTAGGTCAGTGAATGTAGTACTTAGGGAAAGGAGTTGGCATGGGAATATGACCAATTACCATCACTAATTGAGTGAAATACTCTAGTGATTTATTGGCAACTGCAACAATTGTTGCCTAAAGGGAAAATGATCACCACCATATTAAACATTTTCAACAAAAGCAGAAGAATTCATCATCAGTTTTATGTTTAAACAGATATGCTCATAACTATTAAAAGTAGTTGTTATGCTGTATTTGGAATTTGCCATTGGTTTGTTTTTTACATCTCTATGACCTGGCTAATCGTGAGTGCAATTGGCAGGGAGATGATGGCTCTGATGATGATGATGAAGAAAAGAAGCATCACCGCTACAAGCACCACCACCACAAGCACTATGATGATGAGTGATGCAGCAGTTAATAGGATTCATGCTGTTATTGCTACTAAATAAAGAGGATTGAGGCATGTTTCCTTTTGATTTGTCTTTTGTTTGAGAGTTCTATGTTGTCTTGTGTGAATTCCCTGGTAAGATGGATCAGGCGTCAATAGGATTAAATGCCGCTATTAGCTGTCAGGCATGTTTCCTTTGTTGTGGTGCTTCCATCTGTGTGTTCTATGTGACTCAAAGATGTTTTCTCTGTGTGCGTTTCTAAATAAAATCCCAAACTTATGAGTTTGGCGTGTTCCTTAAATTTAGTTGTTGACAATGGTGTTAAAACTTGGAGTGGAGATGAGATTTTATGTTTTTGCCTGAAGTCGCATCTTTCTGTCGAATCCTTCATCCTCCAACAATATTGTAATGATTAAGCGCCTTTAGTGAAGCCTTCTCGCATTCTTTAATCTATGATCATTAGTAACACTAAGATAATTGAGAGAAACAATACTCGCTATCAAAGCCTCTTGGCTGTTTGCTCTCCCTGTATTTTCACTTAGTTACTACTTATATGAGAGAATGTATTTGGGCTAGCTGGAATTTTGATAAATCGATGATTTATCCCCTTGATGGGAAAATGTGGTTAGGTGGTTCATCATATGGCTTCAAAAGTTTATTCCAGTCTCTCAATCTCGCTGTGGAAACGTCAAGCAGTAAGGTCATGATATTTGTACATCCTATGGCCATAGCTTGATATTTCTACTCTTTACAAAATTAGTAGCCACAATGATGCATTCCTGCTAACCACACCCAAAAAATTATTCACATCATATAAAACTGCACCATTACAATGCAATACTACAGTACTGCCAACGACAGCCACAAAATTATGTTTGCATCATAGCAAACTGCAAAATTTACAATATGAAAATGCAAGAGGATGTGTGACAGCTAGCAGCAATCATCACTGGGAACAGCAAGCGAAGTGATAGGAAAACAAAGCCACAATAGAAGATCAGGCAAAAACGAGCATGTGCCAGAACTAGTAGAAGCATACTGTGGCCATGAACAAACCATGAGCTCATAAAGTCTTCGCATTGGAGGCTGCAGCAAAGCGAGCTGAGCATCTTCCTGTGTTAATGAAAAATTGGAGAAAACATAAATTTGCATAGAGATGGACCAAAGGAGGTGCATTTTCTGTCTCCATGGCTCAATTTTGCTTTATTCATGAGCCTCTAACCAGTGAAAGTCCTCCTGCGATGAATGAGGACACCTTACACGGTCAAAACAATAGTTTGTTCCCTTCATTCTTTCTTCTAGCAACTATAACCGGTCATAGGGAACTCCACAATGAATGCATAATTCTGAGGGTGACCTCATATCAAACATTTCTATGCTGTACATAATACCTGGAAGTGTCCTTTATGAGGCATAGTTGTCCTCGGGCTAGAAGCACATACAACAATGATTCTCAAGGATAACTGAGGGTATCCGGTAATACTGACAAATTGAGGTCATATGTCAGTTCCACAACTGAAATCTGCCAAAAATGCTTCAAAGTTGTTGAGAGGTCCATAGCATCGGAGTTGAAGTTCGGACGCTGGGTTGTCCCTCGTCTATTTGCAGAAATAACATGCAAAGTTTATGCTCCCACCCAACTGTAGCCTGGATTTTTCATTGCTCCATTTGCCTGTATGACTTGCCGCATGGCATTTGCTTCAGCTATACGACCTGAAGCAACATAAATATCACGAAGCAGAATATAATAGCCTCCTTCATCTGGTTTTAACTCTAACAGCGTCTTCAAAACCCTCTCCGCCATATCAACATTGCCATAGATTCTACAAGCTCCGAGCAAAGCTCCCCAAACAACATCATTACTAGGTATTGGCATGCAAACTACTAATTCATATGCCTCTTCCAACTGACCTGCCCGACCTAGCATGTCTACCATGCATCCATAATGCTCAACACTTGCCTCAATTCCATAGTCTCCTTGCATGCTTTGAAAAAGCTTGTAACCTTCATCAACCAAACCCTTGTGTGTATATGCAATCAAAAGAGCTAAGACTGTTACTCCATCAGGTGCAACCCCAGAATTCAACATGCAACTAAATAACTCAAAAGCGTCTTCAGCATGTCCATGGTTAGCACATGCAGAAATCATTGAATTCCATGTAATCAAGCTCTTCCTACTCATATTATTAAAAACCTGCCAAGCTCTATCCATGCAGCCACATTTTGCATACATATCAATCAAGGCGTTGCAAAGTGAAACCATCCATCCAAACCCATTTTCCTCAATATAAGAATGTACATCAATTCCTGTTTCCACATCACCCAAGTGTGTACATGCTGAAATGACACTAACTAGAGTGACTTCATCAGGTTTTACACCGGCGTCACTCATCTCAAAAAACAATTCTAATGCTTCCCTTGAATACTTCGCTTTTGAATACCCAGAAACCATAGCAGTCCATGAAACCACATCTTTCTCCGGCATATCATAAAAAACCTGCCTAGCCAGCTCTAATTCTCCAGCTTTCACATGTGCCAAAACCAAACCAGACCATGATACAACATCCACTCCTATTGTCTCATTAAACACTCTCCAAGCTGCTGCTGGACTACTCTTCACTGCATACAAATGAATCAATGCATTTTGGACAAATAAATGTGAACAAAGCCCATATTTAAATACCGCTCCGTGTATCTCATCACACTCACAAACTAAAGAAAGGTTATGATTTTTATGCTCTCTAGATCGTGCTTTTATCAAGAAATTGAATGTAAATTCATCTGGGTCTACACAATTCTGCCTCATTCGATTAAATAAAGTAACACAATAAGAAGGAGATGAGCTTTTAGCATATCCACGAATGATGGTGTTATAAACGAAGGTATTTGGTTGACGCATTTGATCAAACATGCGGTGAGCATAGGGCAAATCACCAGACGGTGAAACAGAAGCGAAACGCAACATTTTGGCAAAGACAATGGGGTGGGAGTGGAGGTTTGTGAGGATGGAATGAGCGTGAATTTGCTTGAGTTGGCTCATGGACTGGCAAGTCTCGGCCATTGAAGCTAAAGCAGAGGCAAGTGTGAGTATTGGCTTGCCTTGTTGCTGGGCTGCCACGCCCATTGAGTTAATAGGCAGCTTATAACTGATGTTTGTGTTTTTGGGTGGGAGCGAGTGAGCGACCGTTGTTTTCGACCAAGAACCTGTATTGCTTTTGCAAAGAGCTGTAAAAAAAGAATTTTCTTTTTTTTAATGAACGACAAGTCGTTTATAAATTTCCCAAATGCCTGGTAAATGAATCATAATATGCATGCTGATTTTTGTTTTTTCAATATCCTTTCTTTCAAGGATTCTGTAGCACCCAGATATAAGCATTAGCTGCTTCAATTTGTGAAAGCAAGTTGCATTCAACAGATTAACATTCAAATTACATGCCAAATATGAGAAAAGGAGAAGTACTCTCTCAGTACTAAATACTGCAGCCAATCGATAAATTGAACTGCAACATCACTCCTCAAAATTGTGAAATTGAAGGTTACATATCGTGAGCTGCACTACGTCTTTTGAAGTTAGAATTAAAGAAATAGGGGATGCCATTGAAGTGAAGTTAGAGTAGCTTCTTCCTCTCAAAATATGTCTTCAGATGCCACAGTTGCAGACTGGCAACTGATACACAAACCACAAGTGAAAGTAAACTAAGGGTGGCCATTCTGGAGTTTGTTGATTTATTCAGCTCCTGCATTTGTTCCTCCCTGAAACACCGAAAAAAAAAAAAATATATCAAAGTGAAATGACAGAAGGAACATTGTATATAACATGTCACTCCATGTTAAGATTTTTCAATCAAAAGCTAGGCCTCTGCTGTTTACTAGAACAATGTGCAAGCAGCCAGCAAAAGCAAAGCACACTAAAAGGAGTAGCCTGAAAAAACAGTAACCTCATGAATCGATTTGTATCAGAACAAAGTTTAGCTGAGAATTCTTTGGTGAACTTTCTGAAGTTGCATTTTTTCTTAAAGCAAAAGCAAAATAAGAAAAAAAGAAGCTTTAGCAAGCTAACCAAACGAAGCCTAAAGTTTTTCTTCTTTCAAGGGTTAAAGCTTGTTTGGTTTCTGGGTCTTGAGTCTTTTTTGCTCCTCTCTTTGGGGAAAAGGAAAAATATCATTACAAAGGTTTTAATAAAATAAACAGACAAAATGACAGCGACAACCATGCTGCACCATCTCCACCTATTCTAAAGTAATTGCAGTGACATCATGTCATGAGTGAAAAGTGTGCATATAGTATAGGAAAGAAGGAAAGCTTAGCGTCCATACCTTTCACGAAGATAAAACATCTCATCATGAATGGATTGGACTGTGTCAAACAATTTCTTCAGCTCAAGTTCCATGATCTAGCACAAACGATGAATATTTGACATTAACCAAACCTCGTAGAATCTGACCTCTTTAACAGTAGTTGAGACATGATGTCAAAATATAGAAACAGGAAAATCATTTCTTATGACACGGATTGAAAGATTAGACAACCATTCGGCAAACTGCAACCATTTCAGTATGAAAAAGGAGCTCAAGTCCACAAACTGAGGTAAAGACAAACAAACAAACAATGCTTCATTTAAAAGATCCTGAGTCTTGATCAATTAAAAAATAAAATTATTAACCTCCACAACTTCATATCAAAATGGACAGTATAAATGACTTAAAATATAATTCAGTAACACATTTCTATTTCTAGCACCATCTTATCTAGTACATTATCTCCATGATGTACTGCCAATTATAATAACAGCAGATTCTTCAAACAAGCAGTGCATAGTGTTAGAGTTCATCAAACTTATAATGAGTTATCATCAATAGCAGATTCAGAATAAGCAACATACGTTTAGGCTTTAGCACGAAACAATTTGCTAAAAGGATATAAAGTAGACCACGAAAATTGGTTCATTGTAAAATGAAATTCTGTGTACCAACCGAAAAGTACCATTAGTCCAATAATAATATATTCAACAATCAATAATTTTTAGAAGAAACAGATGAAAAAACCCTCTCAAATACTATAAAACACATCCAAATAAAAAAAAAAAACTAAACAAATAAAAATCTAAGAAAAACTGAGTCAAGATCAAAACCATCAGCTTACTCACTTCAATTTGCCCTTTCTTAGCAACTTGGGACCAATCCTTAGCAGCAACACCAGTTCTCCACTCAAAATCAATCGTCAAGGTAATTTCTGGTGTATGTTCAGCAGCCCAAAAGCAAGTTGTGTAATCACCAGACTCAGCTGCAGTAAATGCAAAATTACCCGAATCCACTTGATCTCCATAGTGAAAAGTGCTCCCATATGGAGATGCCACCTATGTCAAATCCACACAAACAAAAAATTAGACCCAAAAAAAATACTGAAAAAGAAATGGCATTTCTTCAGCTCCTTTTCCATTAGGCCATCGCCAAAGCAAAATGACATCTTTTAAATAAACAGACAAACAGACAAAATGTCAAAAATTCATAAAATGTACTTTTTTTTTTTTTGAAGAATCATAAAATGTACATAAACAGGCGCAAACCCGGAAATGGGCATAAACACACGAAGCCAGATAAAAAAAAAAATTGATTTTTATAAAGTAGTAGAATTCAAAGATAACCTTGACGGTGAGCTTGTGGGAATCAGGAAGATGAGAACCCTCATGGGGATTAATAACGCTGTACTTGCCAACTGTCATTGAATTGCTCTTTATATCCTCGGATATGCATTTCGTATGTCCAGAACCCAGATCGAACCGCATTGATTCTGTAACTGCAAAAAAGAATGCCATCGTTGTTACAGTTAACAGATACAATGTTGCCATTTTGTGATGGATTTGGAGCTATGAATATGCAAAATTGGAGATCCGTTTTTCTTTGAATTGTTAATGTTGCATGCTGTTGTCCGACAGGAGGTGAAACGAAATGCCCGGGCTCAGTTACCGCTACTCTTTAAGTACTGTACGTAACGTTTTTTCGAAAATTGTTATTATTATTTTTATAAAAAAATTAAAAGGTAAAGGGAAGGAATAGAATCTGATCCATAATTTTATTTTATAACGTTATTATTTAAATCATAGTTTATAAAACGATTCACTATACAATTTTTATCGTTTGTGCTACTAGGCTAAAAAAAGATAAAATTATTATTATTATTCCTTTTAATAAACTACCACTGCATTATCTATTTTTGGCTTGCCTTTTAAATTTTTAAGGGATAAGCTTCAATTTCACCTTAACTTTAAACACTAAAGTTCAAGTTTTTATAATTTTTTTATTTTACCTTTTAAAAAAATAAAAAAAAATTCCAATCAAACTTTATTCAATTATGAAAGAATACTAAAGGAGTTGAATAAGATTATTGAATAATAATAAAAAACTAAAAATATTTCAACAAGAATTAAAATGAATGTTGAGAATAAAAAATGATGAACACAAAAATTTAAAAAGTTTAGATTTTCAACAATTCTACGTTTTCACCTAACTTATTCTCAAGTTAGGATTTTAAATTACCACAATTTATTTCTCTAGATTGATTTTTACAACTTGAGTGTTTACGCTCAACTCAAATTTTAAAATTGAATTTTCAAAGCTCATTCAAAAATTAATTCACAAGTATTTTCAAAACTCATACTAAAATCGATTCATAAATATTTTAATGGCTAAACATTTAAACCAATTTATTTATAATAAAATCTCACTTCTCATTTTCTAATCCTAGAAAATAGAAAAACAAAAATATCCATTTTAACACTCAACAACTCTCATAAGAGTATACAACAATAAAATAAATTTTGAAAGAGTTTAGAGGGCTTAATTGAATGTTTGAAAGTATATAATGAATAAACAAGTTTCTTAACCTCTAAATGATCTTCAGAAGTTGTATTTATATTTAAGGAAACACATTACGAGCCATTGCATTTGAATTTTTGCATTGATTTTGGCTGGGGTCACCTTATTTTGGTCAAGACTACCTTGTCTTGGGCATTATTTCGATCGGGACATTGGATCGGGATGAGTTCTACCAAAAATATAAGTTTTTGTAGAAATCATTCTGCTATAGTCTCGGTCGGGACCATGACAGGCTTTGCACTTTTTGTGCAATTTAGTCCCTTTAATAGGATTTGCACTTTTTATGCAATTTAGTCATTGTGTTACGTCCGATCAAGATAGTGTTTGTGATATCTTTCTGAGATGATTTTTCTTTGATAGTTCACCATTATTTTGACTTCCAAATTATTCCTAACTTATACACACTTGAAGTAAACACATTAGCTGCTCAAAATTAAATTTGTTAAGATCAAAATCAAGATTGATAACTTACTAAGGTCAACAATCTCCCCCTTTTCTATTTTGACAAACTTATTTTGAGTTTGATAAAAATAATACAAAGTGAAGTGTGTGATAGATAATAATTGTGATAATAATTATGATATCAAATAAAATCAAATATATTTCTTTATTTTTTCCCTATGAATTTGGACATGATATGAAATATAAATTTATAATTTATTCTCCATGAAAAAACAAAAACAAAAAATAAAATAAAATATATCATGAGAGAATTATGACCTAACATACAAAATGCATAAAAAACATAATAATAAAAAATGTTTGATAATGTGAAGGAAATAATTTCAAACATATATGCATATAATGTCTCATAAAAATAGTACATATAACACAACCTCATATGATCATATAAAGCTTAGCTATCTAATCATACATGATTATGTGTTACTTAGCATATTACAAACACAAACACAAACGTTAAACACAATTATCACATTACTTCTTCTCCCCTTTTGTCAAAAACAAAAAGAAAAGAAAGAGATATAAAAGGAAAATGAACCTAAAGGAATAAAAATCATAGAGGAATTAAAAGATTAAGAACCAAAAAAATGAAAAATAAAGATACATCAAATCTTTATAAAATTCATGGCATATATAAACAAAATAAGTAAATCAAGGCCTTTTTATCATATACGATATATGAAAAAACTAATCATACTTACAATGTTACTATGCAAACATAAATAAAATTATGTAAAAATAATATTCAAACAATTTTCTCTCCCCCTATTTTAAATAAGAAAATAGAATAAGAATAATATAAAAAATTTGATATTAAGGAAAAATTTGATATTAAGGATACACTTTCACATAGATGTATTTAAAAAATTTTCTCCCTTTTATGAATTAACTAAATACTTTGTAATATCCCGATTTTTTAAATAATTTTAAACTGCATCGAGATATGCAGTGTTAATAATTTTTATAGATGTTTATGATATTTTTATGAGTTTGTTATTTATTAAAGCTATTTTTAATTATTTTATATTATTTTAAGAGATTTACGTAAAATTTTACAGGGAATTTTATTTTCGGGAAAATTAAGATGTAAATAATTTAATATTAATTATTTAAAATAGTTTTATAAATTTGCATGAGTTCATGCATAATTTTAAAGTGTTAAATAAAATGCATATAT
The DNA here is from genome assembly GCA_947683625.1 of Mallotus nudiflorus. NCBI lineage: Eukaryota > Viridiplantae > Streptophyta > Magnoliopsida > Malpighiales > Euphorbiaceae > Mallotus > Mallotus nudiflorus. Next base: position 451,258 of record CANTUR010000282.1, on the reverse strand, counting down.
GTACATTTATTTAAATTAAATTAGGGTTTAATTAATTAAATTAATTTTTATTATATAGTTTTAATATTAATTAATTAATTATATGTGTATATATTATTAAAATATGTGTGGGGTGAGTATTTATTGTGTGTGTGATATTATATAATATTATAATATAAAGTATAGTTATATATATACATATTTATTTATCAAAAAACAAAAGTTCAACATATTTACAGAAATGTCATTGTCTCCTTCCTCTTCTTCCCGATCGTCTTCCTCACCGTTCCGCCGCCTGTCACGCCGTTCCTTCACTTTCGGTGTGCCTCCTAGCTTTCCAATACCACCTCCAGCCATTCCCATCATCTGTAGCCTCCATTTCCTACGTGTTTTAGTCGGAATATCCAAGGAAACCGAAAATTGATCCTACCATCGATCAAGCTGTTTCTGGCCACCAAACTTGATGCCACCGGTCTCTATCTTCTCCTTGAGCTCTGATGAGTGTGATTACAAGCTTTGTTTCACTTAAAATGGCCTAGATTTCCCTAGGCTTTGATTTTGTATTTTCGGGCATTTAGGGTTCTTGAATTTTTTGAGCTTTGTTTTGAATGATTCTGTCACGACCCAAAACAGGGGCCATGACCGGCGCTAGGGAACGGGAATTCTTTCGAATCCGGAACCCGTAGCAAGCCTAAAAATAAAATAAATATGCAATAATAACCATAAAAATATAATATGCAGCGGAAAATAAAAAAAATCATAAATATTACAATATCATCCATAACAACTGGATATAATTCAAAACTCATCACATCGCATATATAATCTCATAAATGTATAATCTTTATACAAATCCAGTTTTACTATAATACACCTCTTAAAACAAATACATAAAATCCAATACTTTAATTTACAACTACTGCAGTGTCTAGATAAAATCAATAAGACTCAAGTAGACAATTTACATAAAGAAGCCGGGGCGGAAGAAATCCGGCGTATCGACCTGCTACTGAGGTCTGAGGAAGTTGACTCTCCTGAAAAATAGTCAACGGAGGGGAGTCAGACCTCACTGAGTGAATTACTATAATATATATACATACACTCTAAGTGATAATGCATACAGTCAACAGTATATGAGTAATATGTATATATACAGGCAAGTTCATACAGATGCAGAAAAATCATTTTATATATTTTGTCTGAAAATCAACTTTTATGAAGGATCATATAGAACCCTAGAATATCGCAACCTCAGAAAAATAGTGTTAAACAACACTCTAGCCATACAGGCTCACTGATTCCAAATATATCCACTTAATCCATATGGACAGTAGACTGGCCCCGAGACACTAAGTCAACCGAGCTCCAGCAGTCTGACTGCCAGTGTGATTGGCCCCGAGACACTTGGTCAACCGAGCTCCAGCAATCACACCCACAAACCACATCTCACACATATCAATAATCATAATCAAATCGATACCCACAAATAGTCAGTAATAAAGCCTAAATACTATAGGCGTACCGGTACGTACTCGGTCCTAGTGCTGCCCACTAGGTAGCACGTTCTATTGATATCCTTCATTCTTAAATATAAAACATTCATTCACAAAAATAAATGATGCATGGATATAAATGAAATAGCAATATAAACCATATATATACCGAAAATATACCAAACATAAACCAGGTATATTTTGAGTATATATATGTCAAATAAATCCAATCAAATCATGAATTAAACTAAAAATATATTTAAAAACATTTTAAATATATTTTATTAATAAAACATGTATATAATTTATTATATACCAAAAATATACCAAAAATATACTTGAATATAAATCATGTTATTTATGCATATTTAGTCAAAATAAAACATGCATTTTCTAAATCATGCATCCTAAGCATATATATATAATATAGTAACTCACCTAATGCGCTCCACGAGACAGGTCCGACGGGCCTGGTCCACTAACCCTCGGTCTCGGCGCAACTAAACAAGAAATAATTAATCGACATCAGAATAACCCTAACAGAAATCCTAGAATTCAATCTAGAGTATTAAAATACAGAAACAGAATTAGGGTTCGACTGGATATCACGTTTTACGAGAATTCTATCGGAAATCCGACAGAACCTCCCCTGTAAAATGGACATCTCTCTACTCAAAAGAGTAGAGCCGACCCTGCAAAGAAAATACACTTCAAAAATAAACACCACAATCCATCACAACCCCTCGGTCGGACTCCAGACTACAATCTGTCGACCGGGGTCCACAAACACAGAAAATATATTCAAATATACCAAAAATATCCTTAAATCATAAAAATACATTTCATACGTAGAAATTACAAAATAAATCTTGAAACACTGTAAAAATCGATTAAAACTCATTTTATTAGAAAAACCGTATATTATATATATAATTGAAAATAATTCCCGGAAAATAGTTTTAATTAGTTAAAAATACTAAATGTTTTGTAGAAATCATTTTTATACCTTAAATAAATATTAAAACCAATTAAATTACATTTTTAGACAATTTAGGGTAAAATTACCAAAATACCCTATATATATATATATACCTAAATTACTTCAAAAATTCACCAAAAATCATACAATTATCCAAAATTAATTTTCTCAACATATTTATCAATAATATCAATAATTAAACTCAATTAACCAATTAAATTCAATTTAAAACACAATTAACTTAATTTTACAAAATCACATAAACTTCAATAATTAAAAATAAATACTTAGAAATTCATAAAAATTCCAAATAAATTCCTATAATTCATTTCAACACCTAATTCAACCATAAACTCCAATTTCATAATTTAAATAATTAATTTCCGAAAATTAGAAAATAATATTAAAATATTCAAAAATACCCAAAAATCCAAACAACCTCCAAAAATTCTGTAAAAATTCATACATGAAGATTAAGTTACCAGGAACAACATTTGTGAAGGAAGTTTCCATGAATCATCCAAATCGAAGCTCAAAAAAATCGAAAACCAAAAGTGGCCGAAATATTCAAATCAAAACCTAAGCAATTCTAGACCATTTTAGCTCAAACCAAAGCTAGAATAACACTCACCGGAGCTCAAGGAGAAGATAAAGACCGGCGGTGTCGAAAACGGTGGCCGGAGGAGGGAGAAACGACGGTGAGAAGATTGGTGGTGGCGTCGGGCACCCACGGGGAGAAGAAGAAGAAGAAGAAGAAAAAGAAAAAGAAAGAAAAAGGAAAGAGAAAGAAAAAGAAAAAGAAAGAAAAAGGAAAAGAAAAAAAAAGAAAAAGAAAAAGAATAAAATAAATTAAAATAATTAAATATTAATAAATAAATAATAATAAAATAATAAATTTTTAATAATTTAATAATAAATAAAATAATAAAATAATAATAAATAAATAATAAAATATTAGGGTAATAATAAACCCTAATTAAATAAATATACACACACAAGCTTTATTTAATAATTTAAAAATATGTATGAGTTCATGCAAACCCGTAAATACATTTAAAATAATTAATAATACATTGTTTACGTGAAAATTTCCCCGAAAATGAAAGTCTTGGGAAAATTTTACGTAAAACACTGAAAATAATAGACAGTAATTAAAATAGGTTTAAAATACATATTAACTCATAAAAATATCGTATAATGCATAAAAATTATTGACACTGTATATCCCGGTACAGTGTAAAAATATTTAAAAAAAAACACGGGATATTACAGATTCATACAAACTCCCTTCATAAAAATTGATCCTTGTAGCTTAATATACTTCTGTGAATTTTTGTGGAATTTTTGGAATTTATTTTGATTTTTGTGAATTTTTTATTATTTTATTAATATTTTCTAATTTTCAAAAATTAATTAATTAAATTATGAAATTGTGTTTTATGGTGATTATAGTGCTGAAATGCATTTTATAAATTTATTTTTAATTTTTGTGAATTTTATATATTTATTTTGAATTTATTAAATTTATGTAATTTTTGATAAATTAGGTTAATTATGTGTTTTTATTGAAATTAATTGGTTAATTGAGTATATTTATTGATATTATTAAATTATATGTGGATAAAATTAATTTTTAGTAATTATATTATTTTTGGTGAATTTTTGGATTAATTTTAGTGAATTTACGTAACTAGGGGTATTTTGGTAATTTGACACCAAATTGGCTAAAAATGTAATTAAATTGGTTTTACTAGTTATTTAAGGTATAACAATGATTTTTACAAATTATTTAGTATTCTTCACTAATTAAAACTATTTTTTGTAAATTACTTTCAAATTATATATAATATACGATTTTTCTAAATAAATGAGTTTTTATTGATTTTTAGTAAGTTTTAGGGTTAATTATATAATTTGGATTTATAAAATGTATTTTGGTCAATATTTATGAATTTATTGAGAATTATCGATTTTTAATAATATTTTATTAAAATTAGGGTTATTGTGTATTTATCGGTTAAATAAATATTTTTAGCATTTGAATATTTAAATTATTATTTTTTGAGTATTGAAGGGCATTTTTGAAAATTTTCATGTGTTTTGTATTATTCTGTGAATGGTGGACCTCGGTCGGTCAAATTGTAGTTTGGAGTCCGACTGAGGGATTGTGAATTGTGTTTATTCGAAGTGTATTTCTTTGCAGGACCGGCTCTACTCTTTGAGTAGAGAGATGTCCGTTTTACAGGGGATGTTCTGTTGGATTTTTGGTAGAATTCTCGTAAAACGTGATGTCCGGTCGAATTCCTATTCTAACTCCAGGTTTAAGATTCTAGATCGAGTATTTAGAATTTTGATAGATTTATTCTAATATTGTGTTGTCGTTTGTTTGTTTAGTTATACCGAGACTGAGGCCTAGTGGACCAAGCCCGTTGGACCCATCTCGTGGAGCGCAATAATAGTGAGTTGTTATTTTATATATATATGTTTTAGGGTGCATGTTTTAGAAATGTATGATTTATTTTAGCAAAGTATGCATAAATGATTTAAGTATTACTTAAGTTTATTTTTGGTATATTTTTGTATATTTTAAACTATATGCATGTTTTATTAATTATACTTAAAATGTTTTTAAGTATATTTCTAGTTCATTTTGTAATCAAATTGGATTCATTTGACGTATATATACTCGAAATATACCTGGTTTATTTTTGGTATATTTCTAGTATATATATGGTTTATATTGTTATTTTAATTTATGTCATGCATCATTTATTTTATGAATGTATGTTTTATATATAAATGAAGGATATCAATAGAATGTGCTACTTAGTGGACATCACTAGGACCGAGTATGTACCGGTACGACGATAGAATTTAAGTTAAATTACTAACCTATTTGTGGATATTGATGGAATTGATTTATTTGATGTGTGATGTGATTTGAGAGTGTGATTGCTGGAGCTCAGTTGACCAAGTGTCTCGGGGCCAATCACACTGACAATCAGACTGCTGGAGCTCGGTTGACTTAGTGTCTCGAGGCCAGTCTACTGTCCAAGTGGAACAAGTGAATATATTTAGAATAAGTGAGCCTGTATGGCTAAAGCATTATTTAACATTGTTTGAGGTTGCGATTTTCTAGGGTTCTGTTTGATCCTTCATAAACAGTGATTTTCAGTAAAAATATATAAAATGATTTTGTTGCATCTATGTGTATTTGCTTGTATATATACTTATTATATATACTATTGACTGTGTGCATTGTCATTTAGTATGCATGTATATATATTATAGCAATTTACTCAGTGAGGTCTGACTCCCCTTCGTTGATTATTTTTCAAAAGAGTCATCATCTTCAGACCTCAGTAGCAGACCCATACGCCAGATTTCTTCTGCCCCGGCTTCACTATGTAAACTGCTTACCTGAGTTTTATTTTATAAACTAGACACTGCATTAGTTGTAAATTGTTGTGGGGTTTATGTATTATATTTTTGTGAGTTATGTATTTTAAAGATTTGAACTGGAATATGTATTAAAGGATTATTTATATATAAGATGAGGATGTACAATTAATTTCATTGGCAGATTATTATTTTATTTTTATTTATGATTTTATTTCCGTTGCAAAATATATTATTTACGTTAATATTATTACTGCATATTTTATTTTATTTTATTTTAAGACTTGCTACGGGTTTCAGATTCGAAAGAATTCCCGTTTCCTAGCACCGGTCATGGCCCCTGTTTTGGGTCGTGACATACTCATGCAAACTTAAATATTTCTCACACTTTGTTAAAAATAAAAAAGAATGAATACTAGAGAAATTGACATTTTGAAGAAAGAAAAATTTCATTAATAGGGAAAATTCATACACCATAAAGATAAAATACTGTAAATAAATAAAAAATAAATGAAATATAAGCACACAAAAAAATGAACCTAAAAATAAAACAAGCAGTTAGGGACTCATATATAGAAAATAAACCAAATAGATACTAAAATAAAACAAATGAAAAGTACATATAATATATATTATAGAGGAGGTGATGAAGGAGGAGGAAGATAGGTGAAAGTGTATCCTTGTTGCTTATAAATATGATGGATGTCATGTTGAAGATGAGCAATATTGTCATCGATTTGATTAAAAAACATATTGACATTTGATTTAACTTCATCAAAGCAAGAATTGAAGTTGGATTCCATCAAGGACATGTGTTCAAAGATTTGTTCTACCTAAAGAGGTTCATCATCTTGAGCTTGCACACCTTAAGTTGATGTACCTTCATTTCTTGTCCTTTTCCTTAGAGGAGCATCATGAGTTTGTTATTCTTCTCTAATGTCTTAACCTTTTTACCCTTCTAATTCTTGAAACATAGCTTCAATATTTTCACTAACTCCAAGGTCATATTTCTAAATCCAAACACCATTAATAGAAGTGAATTGTTTGGAGTTTTTTTTATAAAAGTTTCATTAAGAATCATAGACTTGGTAGAGGGTAGAGGATCAAGATTAACATTATAGAATTTAACCAACTTTGTAATAATTCCATCAATACAAATTGCTTTGGTATTACTATCACTAATTAGCTAAATTCTCCATTGTAAAAATCTTCCCACAATAAACTTTTCATTATCAATAAGGCAATAAAGAATAAAAAGATCATCAAGAGAAAAAGTTTCATCGGAAAGAGCTTTTTTATTAATAGAATACGTAATGAAGTAGTAAACATAACAAAGTGCTTTAGATTTTATGTGTGAGGCTTTAGTATGTTCGGTGGAGAACTGAGGAGCATTAGGAGCTTTGATTTCATTCCAAAAAGAGGAAGCAAGTCAATGAGGGTTAACTTGAATGTGTTCCTCTTGGGAAAAACTAAAAAGAGTGTCAAACTATTCATAAGTCATGAAGTGGTCTCTTCCTCCTAATTTAAATCTCATGAAGAAGTAGGTATTAACATCATCAAATTTGATGGAATGAAGAGGGTATGATGAAAAAAATTCAATAGTGAGAGAAGGATAAGATGAAAAAGTTGAGAAAGCAAAATCATATATCCCACCTTTGAGAAGAAGATCCTTGACTTCATTATAATAACCAATTACTTTGAGAGTAGGTTCATCCATGAATCTTGAGGGAATGAAAGCTCTCTTTTGGAATTGAGACATTCTCTTCTTGAGGTCTTGAGAAGAATATAAGAATCGAGAGTATGTTCTTTTGGGTTTATCTTTTTTTGAAGGAGGATCTTGAGAAAAGGAAGCAACCTTGCTTGGTTTCTTAGGAGCCATGAGAAGAGAAAAAAGAAGAATATATGAAGAATTTGTAGAGAAAGGAAAATTTTGATTAAGATGTAAAATCTAGTAGGAATAGAATGGTATTTATAGGCAAGGGATTAGGGTTGGAATAGTTCAAAATTTAAATTTGAATTAAATAGGAACCTAAAAAATCATTCCTAATTATGATTAGGGAGTCAAAAGGTTAATAGGATTTGAAATCCTAATCTTATCAAGATTAATGTCCCATTCAAGAAATGCTTTCATCCTAGTTGAGATGATGTCCCAAGTGATATCCTGATCAGGATATCTGTTCGAGATCAGTTTTGTATAAAAATATGAAATTCATAAGATGATGTCTCGATTGGGACATGATTTGATCCCAGGTAAGATCGAGTCTTTGACAATAAAGATTGCAAATATTTACAATTAAGTAAAAAATATCTTACAACTAAGTCCTTGTGAATTAATTGCATTCATCTTGAATTAATTAAAGATTTTTTAGAAGAATTAAATGAGTATATGAAATGAACTCATTTAAAGAAGGATTTATTTTGCTAAAAATAATTAATTTAATGAATAAAAGATTTATTAATTAATTATTAATTTTGTAAAATAGGAAGAATTAAAAAATTATTTTACAAAAAAATTTTGAAAAATAAAGAAGATTAAATTCAAAATGATCAATTTAATTCAAATAAGCACTATATGATTTCACATAAAAAGAAATGAAGATATTAAAAAACAAATATCAAAGATATACTTGTGAACAAGTGTTATATATCAAAAAAAAACAAAAAAAAAAACTTAAAGGAAACCAAACATTAATATAGCAAATTTAACACAAAATGAAGATAGACTAGAACCATCAATCATGCTAAGTTCATGTTTAATGAAATTCAATCTCTCTTCATTGAGAGGGTTGGTGAAGATATCAATAAGTTGATTATTTGTATAAAAAAATAAAGTGAGATATCACAAATTTGAACATGATCACGTAAAAAATGATGTCAAATGTCTATATGCTTAGTTATATAATGTTGAATAGGATTCTTGCTAAGGTTTATAGCACTTATATTGTCACATTTGATAGGAATGTAATAAAGTTTTATACTATAGTCCAACAATTATTGGTTTTGCCATAAAAATTATAAACAACAAAGACTTGCTGTAATATATTCAGATTCATCAATGAATAAGGCAATTGAAACTTGTTTCTTACTAAACCAAGAAACTAAACACTATCCTAAAAATTGATAAGTTTTCAAAAGTGCTCTTTCTATCTAGTAAGCTACCGATAAAGTTTGTATTCAATAACTAATTAAGTCAAAGAAGGAACTCTTACGATTCCAAAGTCTTAAATGCATTATTCCACAAAGATATTTGAAAATCCTTTTTAATTACATTCAAATGAGACTCTCTAGGACTAGATTGAAACCTAGCACACAAGCAATAGCAAACATAATATCAGGTCTATTAGCAGTTAAATAAAGAAGGGATCCAATCATACCTCTAAATAATTTTTCATTAATAGATTTGCCATTCTCATCCTTGCTAAGCTTGGTTATGGTGCTCATTGGAGTTTTGCTAGTCTTAGCTCCATCCATGCTAAACTTTTTGAGAATGTCTTGTATATATTTAGTTTGATTGATAAAAATCTCATCTTTACATTACTTAATTTGAAGTCTAAAAAAAAACTTGAGTTCTCTCATAATACTCATCTCAAATTCTCCTTGCATTAATTTGGAGAATTCCTCACACAAGCAATGGTTAGTAGTATAAAAAAGTAATAGCATCAACACATATTTGACTAATTAATAAATCATCCTTGAATTTCTTTATAAAAAGAGTTATGTCAACTTTTCCTTTAGAGAAATCTTTTTCTAATAGGAAGTTGCTCAATCTTTTATACCAAGCTCTTGGAGCTTGTTTCAATCCATACAATGCTTTTGAAAATTTAAAAACATGATTTGAAGAATTAAAATTCTCAAAACCCGAAGGTTGCTCAACATATACCTCTCTTTAATGAAACTATTTAAAAATGCATTTTTAACATCCATTTGATAAAGTTTAAAATCCATGTATGATGCAAATGCAAGTAGCATTCTAATAGCTTCTAACCTCGCAATAAGGGTGTAGACAATGAGGTTTAACATGTGTCTAAGATTTTAACAACCGCAATACTGTTTGAGCTCAAGGCTCTAGAGAACACACTAACATTTTCACAAAGACATGATGTGGAGATGAGGAGTCGCCACCTAGGGTAATAATTGGGACAAATAAAAATAGTGGTACTCGATTCTCTTAAAAAAAGCTAACACCACAACCAAGAGATTCTGGATACAAAATACCAACTTTTTTCAATCTTATGTTCATTTAGAACTATTTTATAAATTATTATGTTATCCTCTATTTACATGTAATTTTATATAAACCCTTATTTAAAATAATTAAGTCCAGGCAAACTAGTCGTGAAAATAAAAGTAAATAATGCATTCATTCATAATCCATAAGTTAGTCTAATCTACATTGATTTTAATTAAATAGGCTAAATTTACATGTTTTAATTTGCAATTGAACCTAAAGACTAATGGGCCTAATTCTTATTTACTTAAGTGAACCTAAGTTTATTTTTTTTAATTCTAAGAGTGGGCATAAATCTACAAATTATGAAATATTTAAATTAGTAGGCCTAATTCTACATGTTTTAATTCTAAGATGATCTTAAATCTACAAGTTATAAAAAAGTTTTTTTTTATTTAATGGGCTAAGTCTAAATTAATTAAATTAAATTAGGTGGACCTTTATCTAATTAACTAAATGGGCTTAAATTTATCTCTAACTTAAATCTAGTTAAATTATGAGCCTAATACCAATTTTAGTTAATTAAACCTAAAGAAACCTAAATTTATTTAAATGAGTTAGAGCTTAACATGGGCTTATGGCTCAAACATAAACATAATCAAATAAGCCCAAAAATAATAAAAATAACAAAAACAATCAAATGAAAGATCAAACATACAATTAAATTATTTCTTCTAAGAACCTAATTTTAATTAACATGCAACCTAAATTAATCTATTGCCTCCATTTATTTTAATTATGCTTTACCAAATTGAACCTAATTTACTAATTAATTTTTTAAGAACAAGAGAACTAGATTTTCATTATTCCCATTAACGGGGCTATTACAAAAATCTATCAAAATAATAAAGAAAATAAAATTAAAATACAACCCTTAAGAAAATGAATTCAATGAATTCAAAACCAAAAAAATACAACAAAATAAACTAAACTAAATAGGGAAAAAATATAATTAAATTGGTATCTTGAATATTGGCTTTCATTCATGGATTCTCCATGAGTTTCTTTGATTCAATCATGTATTCATTACTTGAATCATGAGACATAAAGGATAAAAAATAAAATAAGATCAGAATTAATAACAAAGAAAACAAAATGATGAAAATAAAATCTAAAATGAAAAAAAAAATAAAAAAATAAAAAAATAATGATATAAAAGAAAGAACTAATAGAAAAGAATGAGTAGAAGATGAGGATTGTTGTGCATATGATGTTTGAATGCCCCTCAGATTGAGATTTCACCGTTTTGAAAATGGACTCTATGCTTTCTTGATTTTTGGTCTTCTAAAAGAACATACTTTGTTTCCTTTTTTAAAAACAGGGTTTTAAAAATCACAGTATCAAGTAGGTTCTCTTTTTCTCAATCTACAATAGTTGATTATGGTTTCTTTCTTTTTTTTTTAGTCTCCATCCTCTCCCTTCTCCTCTGCCAATCTTTTTTCTTTTTATATCTTATTCCTTAGCTAACCACTTATGTGATCACAGGAGGGAGTTACAGGAGTTACGTGATCACACTAGCTTTGATCTCTCCCTAACAATAGGATAAGGGATTTCAAAAAGGAAGATTATACGTGTAAGAAATGCGATTAGAATGAAACCTACAGATAAATATCAAATTAATTTATTTATAAATTAAATTTAGACAAATCACAGCGAGAAAAAATATTTTTTACTGAATTTTTTAGTGCCTCGACATTCTAAAATGTTGACTAGCATTGCGTAATGCCGATTGGTATTGTGTAATGCCAATTAGCATTGCATAATGTCAATTAGCATTGTGTAATGCCAATCAGCATTACGTAATGCTGATCGACATTGTGTAATGCCAATCGACATTGTGTAATACTTATCGGCATTGTATAATGTCAATTGGCATTACATAATGATAGTTGCGCATTTTCAATATACCCCTGTAAAAATTAGTCTTTTATAATTAAAGCTAAAAAATTACAATTTAGTCCTTAAAATCGTGAAACTTAACATTAAAGGTCAATTTTTGATTAAATTATCATTATAGAGGCTTTTGTCGCATTCATACACAATTGTATCCTGAAATTGGGTGCTTACAGTTGCCCCCCCTTATTGCTATTGCTTGAAAAATTACGGCAAAGCAATAGAAGCACACAATTATGAAGGAAAGATTTAGGGTACTTAATTGTATCTTAATTGATGGATTAATGCTTAAATTGTTGTGCAATTTTTAAGTAAGACGCTATGTTTAGCATACTTCACTATATTTCCTGTAAAACATCTAGTGAGATATATGCAAACAAGTTTTGCTATATTTCCTATGAGATATTTAGCGCTTCATGATTTGAGAACATGCTATAGCTCTTGTGGAACGCTTATCAATAATACCATAACTACTATGTAGTGTCTAGTGAACTACACTATATTCCCTTTGGAACGTCTAGTGAGATATATGCAAATGAGTTTCATTATATTTCCTATTGGACGTTTAACATTTTATAATTTTAGAACATGCTATAGCTCCTGTGGAACGTCTAACAATAATACCATAACTATTGTGTAGTGTTTGATGAATTGCACTATATTCCCTTTGAGAGGTCTAATGACAATGGATTTCGTTATATTTCCTGTGGGACATTTAATGAAATATATGACATGATTCTCGCTATATTCCTTATGGGATGCTTAGCGATTCTTGATTTGAAAAATGAGCTATAGTTCATGTGAAACATCTAGCAATGATACCATAACTATTGTGTAGAGTTTGGTAGATTAAAAGGTTTGAAAATTCATGTTATAACTATTTTATAGCATATAACATACTGAATTTGAAATTCATGTTATGACTATTGGGACAATGTATAACAAAATAATTTGAAATTTCTATTACAACTATTGTGTAGCATATAATAAAATAGATTTAAAATCTTTAACAAAAATTATGATGCATGTAAAATGTAAAATCAACTTCTGTAATTATATTCTATATTCTATACTTAACAAAGGATTTAGAATTTTAATACAGACCAACTATGTAATTAATAATTCTGTGAATTATTTAATTATATGAATTTCATGAGTTAATTATAAATGGACTAAATTGTAAGGAAGAAATTTAAACTTAAATGCAAGTAAGTTTTGGTGAATCAAAATGGATATTTTCCATCCTATATAATTCACTTTTGCATGTCACGTTCCATTTCTCCTTTCATCTTCATTTTCTTTTCCTTTCATTTTCTCTTTGCATTGAATTTTTCTTTCTTTGATTATTTGATCATCTGACATCCGATTTGTAATCTGACAGATCTTATGGTTGCCCCATGATGCAAACTACATAGGGAAGCAAAAATTCCAGTAGATCTAGTTATTTTGTCTCCCCATTTTCCTCAGAATAGTCTTGGACTTTGAGAAGGCTCCACCATCCTCCCTCTGACTTATCTACATCTTCACAGGTGTACAGATGTGGGTAATGAGGTAATATTTCCTCCTTTCAATTTATTTCTGCAAAAAATTATTTATAAGGTTAGTAATCAGAATCAATTTCAGAATAGAAATCAGTATGGACACTATTCAAATTAAATTTAAAACTGGTTGAAAATGCATGAAATTTTGAAATTAAACCCTAAAAATATGAAAATTTTAGCTTGAGTTTGCTATATGTCCGATCGAATGTCTGGAATCCCAATTTGGAGTCTGAATTTTTTAATTGCCATCCTATTTTTTGGTCGATATAACCTAATGTCATTCAACATTATAAAATGCTGATAAGCATTTCATAATATTGATTTGCATTATGTAATGTTGATTGGCATTCCATTTTGCTAATAAATTTTTTTATTTTTTATTCATTCTTTTTATTCTTGAATTTCATCTAGCGATCGATGAAATTCATGTGCTTTTTTCACATAGCTTGAGAATTATTTCACGGGCTGCTAGTGAATATGGCACAACTGATATGGGCCTCAAGTTTTTGACAATTCATCACTGTGCTTTCGATAGTTCAGGGCCGATCTAATTGCTATTCTCTATTTGCTTTTATTAAGAGGTGGATGGACACTACCCACACTTTTCACACTTGCATAGAGGAATTGACTATTTCTCATATGAGCTTTTTTGCTATCACTGGGATTGCCTTTGAAGGAAATCCTATTCCTTTTGACATTAGTTATTGCAGTTTTCCTGAAGATGCACAGAGTTAGTACATGCATAACTTGATTGAGTTCATTTTGATATGGAAGAATAAAAAAAATGTTGCCCTTTCATCTTTAGTTGAGGGATTCAGACGTCTGCCCACTGTTACTCCCCATCAGATTGCTCAGAAGGTGAGGTGTCTCCTCATACTATTAGGCATGACTCTTTTTAGTGAGGTATCAACATTTCTTTACTCGGCCCCTTCGTGACTTAGATCGAGTTGCTACCCTTAATTAGGGAAGATTTGCATTAGCCTATCTTTACTATAAACTATATACCATCTGTAGAGGTGCTGTCATGATGTGTGGCTTTTGGCACATCCTGTATGTACATTCTTCTTTTTTTTTTTTTTGCATTATTTACTGATTTATTTTTTTCTTTTCCAAATTTGGAGTATAGAGATCAAGCTAATCTGGGGTTTTGATGCTATCAGCTCTGACAAGAGTCTCCTTTTAATGCAGAGATGGGGTTCTTCCCATCTGGCTAGCATTAGAAATATTTTTTAGACCTATCGTGATCAAATAAACTCTATTGAGTGGCACTTGGTAAGAAAACAAAATCATCAGTATTTTATAATATAAGTTAAACTTAATTAATATAAATTGTAAATTAATTTCGATTAGCTTGAGGCAGTTGATAACGTCCAAAGATACAATTTTATGGCTAGAGCAATACATCTTGAGTCCATGAGGATTTTACTCCCTAGATATAATTATCAGATGTGGTATTTGAGGGAGCGAGCATATCGCTGGTCTTCTAGACCTTCACGATGTCATATTCCTTCTGATATCCTTCCTTTGATGTTACATTGCTTGTACCTGATGGATTCAGAACTGAGAAGGCACTACAGGGATATGCTGCCTTGACTTTTCTTGAGTGATCTCACCATTATCAGCAGCTCATTTGCGAGAACCTTTTGGAGTAGATTCCTATTGACCATGCTGAGGAAACTTCTAATCATTTCATTTATTCTTTTAGAACCCATAAATTACTCATTCTTTTTCATAGTGAGGAGATTGGTTCCTCTGCTACCGAGGTGATGGGTGAGAGATTGAGACTGCTCAGAAGACTGAGAGATTTGAGCCCATACCTAGTTATACATACTATACTCAGGATGTTGGGACTAGTCATGAAAGGGATTTTGTTGGTGCTATCCTTAGTGATGTCTCTCTTTTGGACAGGTCCATGCTTTATTGGGCTCTTACTATTCAAACTTCGATTGAGCAATATATGCACTTTAGTGATGCTCAGCTTCCTAGCTTTTCTCCGGCAGATACTTCTTATGTGAGTCTATTTGACTTATTTCCTGCATGATCTATACACTTGAAACGGATGTTAATAAAAATAGGTTCCCCAGACATAGGCAGAGTATTTACACGGTCTTGCCTTGTCTCAAAGGTTATTTATAATGCAAGACACAGATAGTTGGCAAGTAAGTATATACATTGAAAAATGCAAAGTGTATGTATGTTATGCATGTGATATGAAATTTCCCATATATGCAGAGTTATTCTAATGGTTTAAAGTGCGAGAATGAGATGCTTCATTGGTAGCTTGCAAACTTGGGTATTGATCCTTATAGTGTTGGGACTTACTTATTAGCATAATGACCTGCCTGGAGGACAGAGGCCTTAGCCCGATTCAGGAGCTCATGATGACTGATTAGGACTATTTTTATTTTTGACTCTCAGCGTGCTTGTATCTGACTATTTCTGTAGTACTATTATTTTCTGGATTCTGCACTGTTCTGAGTACTTTTATGTATCACTTGAACTGGTAGCTACTTTTGAGTAAACTTCTTCCATTAAAATCCTTATAACAATGGATAATGCTAAATAATCAAATAAATAACTAATTAATTAAAAAGATAGATAATGAATATTATCCCTTTAATAATTGTTTATTTATCCTTATCTCTTTTAAATTCCATCACCTTATCTTATCCATATTCCTTAAGCAAATAGAATCTTTTTCTTATATGGACTCATTTTCCTTCTCTATATAAAGAAAACACAAGGGGAATTATTCCTCATTCTATATACTTTCAAGCATGACTTAAGCATCTTTCCAATTGATGAAGAAATTCCTTAAGAGCCTTGATGGAAATAATTAAAACAAATTTCTCCCTTTTCATTATAAGTCACTAAAATCCCTTCAGTATTTGAATATTGACAATAACTTTTTGCATGCTACTGTAACTTTTTAGGATGCTAAGGACTATGTGTTCATATTCAATAGGCAAGAGTTCTACCCAATGATTGAAGAATTTGCTGCCATCTTGGGGTGCTCATTAGACTCAATTGCCATGATTGCTCTTCCTGATTTGACCATGTAGTTTCCTGATAAGCTAGTTGCATTCTTTAATTTTCCCTTAAATGACATCTATCTGTATGCTCATAACCTTGGGACCATCAATCTATCTTCTTTAATTACTGTCTATGAAACTAAAAATAAGAATAATGTTGCTTGGACTAAAACTATTGCTTTTTGTCTTCATGCATAGTTTTTGTTAGTTTTATCTTATGGAAATGCTGACATATAGATTGTAAGTATTTTAGAGTAGGTACAAGCTGGAGCCGACCCTATGCCCATTATTCTTACTAAAACTATCATAGGATTGAAAAAATTTAGAACTCAGAATCATCTTTCAGGTAATTTGCTTCTCCTTCAGGTGTGTAACTAGAGTCTTTTATTTGCCTTAAATTTTACCTAAGTTGGCCTTTTGGGATTTCAACTTATCAGGCTTGTCCTTACTTTTTCCTAAGATGCCCTTTTGGGTTTTCAACTTAATGGGCTTTTTTTTAGATATGGCTACAAAAAAATTTGAGTTTGCTTATCGTTCCTACCAACCCTTTAACTTTTCAACCTCATCAGCTATAGTTTTGTCCATTGAAGATGAAGGATAAGCTTATTATAAACCAATGGGTTGATTGGTTGAGGGGCATTGCAGATGCTAAGATCACATGGGTCTACCCTTGGTGGAAATTAAAGTTCATGACCATTGAGCTATATGATCATAGTGTTCCTATTCTTGGGCTACATTTCTCTACCTTTTTCTCCCCTTCATATCTTTGTCATCAGTATGGTCGCCCACAGTTCATTGTCATTGTTCTTACTGATTTTGAAGACTTTCTGGAAAAGGTTAGAAGCTTATGGCCTTATAGGAACTTCGAGCGAAACATGCATTTGAATGCTAATGTGACTATTAATGATAAATATAAAGCTTAGGTTATCATACAAACTATAGAGCCACCTGGATTTGCTAAGTACAAGAGGACTCAAGTGTTGCAAGATGAATCACAAAAGAAGAATCCAAGACATATTTAGAGTAGTGATCTTATAGTTCTAATTTTTTAGGCTTTTCATGCTTTGTTTTTTCCTTTAAGTACTTATGACTTATAATAAAGATAGGATATACAATACTTAAACAAAATTTCATTTCAATTTGCTTCATTAATTATGGTGAAAATGAGTACATTTATTACATCATATGATATAACTCCTGTTATTAGCTAGTCCTTTCAGATTTTCTAATTGAATATTTTTCTCTCACTTTTATTTCTCTAATTTCTACCTGACTAGCCCTTTATAAGTTTTCTAATTAGTGGGATCACCTCTTTTCTTTTATTCCCTAATTTTTTCCTGCCAGCCCTTTGCGGGTTTTCTGAACAGCAGGAATGTCTTAATTTTTCCTAACTAGCCTTTTTAGGTTTTCTAGCTAGTGAACTTTTATTGCTTTTATACTATTATTATTTTATCTTCTTTAAAGGTAGTATTTCTTGAGATAATCTAGGTTGATTGGCTTAATGAACTCATTCCCTTCAAGATATGATATTTTTGTAGCTCCCTTAGGTAGAATTGACTTAACTAAATACGGTCCTTCCAGATTTGGTATGAACTTTCCTCGTGGATCAAATACTACTGCTCTAAACTATTTTAACATCATGTCCTAACCTTTATCTTTCCAGGCTTAGCCTTCTTGTTAAATGATCTTGCTATCCTTCTCTGATATATCTGAGTACGAAATAAAGCATTCATCCTCTTTTTGTCCAGAGATACCAAATGATCATATCTCTTTCGTGCCTATTCATTCTTAGGTGTTTTAGTTTCCATAACCACTCTCAAAGATATGATCTCAGTTTCTATAGGAAAAACTGTTTCATAACCATACACTAAAGAGAATGGTGTTTGGCTTATGACAGTTTTAGCTATAGTCCTATACCCCCACAAAGTGAAAGGAAGAAACTCAGACTACTCCTTAGAAGTTTTGACCATTTTAAAGAGAATCTTCTTAACATTCTTATTAGCTACTTCTACTACTCCATTAGCCTAAGGGTGATAAGTGAATACTTATGATGTTCGATCCCATACTTCTGTAATAACTCTACCATTTCTGCCTAAAATTGGACACTATTATCTTTCATAACATGGTGCAGGACCCTATACCTGCAAATAAGTCTCTTCTTAATAAACCATGCCATTTGTCTCACTTTTAAAGTGTTGAAGGACTTAACCTCTACCCATATGGAAAAGTAATCTATTGACACAACTATAAACTTATGCCCATTGGATGTTGTCGGCCTTATTTCTCCTATAATATCAATCCCTTACGCTGCAAAGTGCCAAGGAGATAATAAACTATTTAACATCGAAGATGGTTAAGATTCCTATAGATCTAGTATTGATGGCACTATCTTACTATTTTGATATAATATTTTTCAAAACTCATCCAATAATACCCTTGTTTGATTATCTTCTTAGCCAAGACCATTCCATTAATGTAAGAACTGCAAGCTCCTGCATGAATATCTTTTATCTCCTTTTCAGCTTCATCTTTCTTGAGACATCTAAGTTGCATTTCATTCAACATTCTTTTATATAATACTCCATCGTGACTGGCATAATTACTTATAAAAACACAAAGAGGATATTTCTTTTTTAAAGTCACTTCATCTAGATACTTTCATTCCTTAATAAACCTCTGAATATTATAAAACCATGGCTTCTCTTTAGGCCTTATTTGGATGCCCATAGTTTGCTCTCCCCCATAACATGGAGCTCTTGATTTTATGATTACCAAAGGCTTTATAGTCAATCCAGTCACATTATCCCACATCGAAGAGAGTGTTGCCAATGCATCTGCCATCTGATTATTGTCTTTTGACAAATGGATAAAGAGACATTTAGTGAAGTTCCTTATTAAAGTTTTCAAATAGCAGATAAAAGGCTTAAGCCTTTCCTCTTTCACCTCCCATTCTTCATTAGCCTAATTGATGACCAACATCGAATCCCCATATACCAATAACTCTTTTTCTCCAGCTACTATTGTTGCCTCCACTCCATAATTGCATACCTCATACTCAGCCATATTATTTATTACCTTGAAATCTAACTTCTTGGTCATTGGTATAGTTTCTCCTTATGGCGTAATAAAAATCACTCCTAATCCAACTCATTTATTATTTATAGCCCCATTAAAATAAAGCTTCCACTCTAGATGCTTTACAACTGCTAAGTTCTTATTTGGAAACTCTAAATTTCACTGTTCATTACCTTCTACTGCATTCTGAGCTGGGAATTCTACTACTGCCCTTCCTTTGATGAACTTTGTGGTAATGTACTATATATTAAATTCAGTCAGGAGTACAAGCCATCAAGACATTTTTTAGTTAAAGCAGATGCTTAAAATAGATACCTTAAAGAATCTATCTTTGAAATAGCTTGAACTTTATAAGACTAAAAATAATGCCTCAATTTTATTTTTGCCCAGGTTATTATCAGACATATCTTCCCTACCAAATCATACTTTTCCTCATATAGCATAATTTTTTTGCTAAGGTAATGCACCATATGTTTTACTCCATCCAATCCTTCTTATGCTAGCATTACCCCTATTACATTTTCCTCTAGAGCTAAGTACAGGATCAATAGCTTACTTGCCTTGGTGGCTTCAATACAGGAAAATTTGTAAGATATTCCTTAATCCTATTAAAATCCTTTTGAAAATCATCATTCCACTTCATAGGTTGATCTTTCCTTGAAAGCTTAAAGATAAGGTCACAAATATTAGTAAGCTTTGCAATGAACTTACTAATATATTGCAACCTACCAATGAATCCTCTTACTTCTTTCTCTATCTTTAGCACCGACATTTCCTGGATAGCTTTCACTTTATCTGGATTAACTTTAATTCCTTTACTACTAACTATATGCCCTAGTAGTTTTCCTGAAGTAACCCCAAAAATGCATTTCTTTGGATTGAGCCTCAGATTGTACCTCTCAATTTGAGCTAAGAACTTATCTAAAGCTTCAAAGTGTCTCTCTCTTGTCTCTAACTTGACCATCATGTCATTTACATATACTTTTACTTCTTTATGCATCATGTCATGGAAAAGAGCAGTAGCTGCCCTTTGATGTATTACACTTGCATTCTTCAATCCAAAAGGCATAACCTTATAACAATACATCCCCTATTTTGTAATGAAAGCTATTTTGATCTTTTCCATGACTGCCATCATTATTTAATTATATCCTAAAAACCCATCCATAAAAGAATACATTACACTCGATATTGCATTGTCTACTATCACATCAATGTGAGGTAAAGGAAAGTCATCTTTTGGGCATGCTTTGTTTAGATACCTGAAATCTACATATATACGTAATTTACCATCTTTTTTAGGTATTGGTACTATGTTTGTCAACCACTGAGGACAATCTACTAGTTCTAGAAAATTAGCTTGGATTTGTTTAACAATTTTCTCTCTTATCTTTTTAGTCTGCTTTGGTCTTAGCTTGTGTAGTTTATGTTTAATAGGTTTAATTTCTGGATAAGTTAGGATGTGATGTTCCATAATTTCCTGGTCTAAACCTAGCATATCTTCATAAGTCCAAGCAAATACTACTTTTCTTTTTGTTAATATTCTCTTAAAATTTTGCCTCTCTTTAGTAGTTACATTATGTGATATATAAATGTTCTTAGGATTATCATTTATGCCCATGTTTAATGAATCTAATTGAATGGAATTAGTGTCTAACATGCATATATGATCAATATTAAAATGCACGGAACCATTAGGATGGACATCATATAAGTAAGCAAAACCATAATTCATATCATTGACCATGGAAAAAACAAAGTCTTCATCCTTATAAAGGCTAGATGTTATTACATCAGTTTCTTTATAAAAAAAACATCATTAAAAATATTACAAATGATAGTAGCTAAATCCTAGGGTGGCTCCTCTTTAAGTGGCAGACATAACAGTTTTTCAACAATAGTATCACCTATCCTCTCAGCTACATGCTTTATCACTTCCTCTTTGTTATCCTCTACTAGATTCTCCATAATATGCTCCTTAAAGATCTCAAACCTAGGAATGTCTTTTCTACCAATATTGACAAATTCCTTAGCACCTAGATAGTACTTACCTTCCCCTGGCTTGATAAAATTCTCACTAAATGGCCCGATTCTCCCTAAGGGCTTATTTATCTTAGCTTCTCCCTTATTCCTTCCTCTTTTGCTACCAGGTTCGATTTCAATGCACCCTAATCCCTTAGTGTCACCCTGACTTATGAATTCTAGGGGTTTACGGCTTCCTTACTCATTCTTTCCTAGCCCCTGTCTAGGTTGATAATTTATACTCTCCATCATCCTTATGACACTTAGATCCATCTCACTTCCATCGAATATTCCAGTAACTTAGAAACCAGGGTGAACATATACTTATTTTATATTTATCTTGTATAGCTACCACAGCTGCACTGGTTCCAACTTCTATAGTCACAACCTCTCCTTCATGAGGGAATTTTATCTTTTGGTGCACAATTGAGGGTATCTCTCTAAAAGCATGGAACCATGGCCTTCCCAAAAGCAAGGCATATATGATAAGGATGTCTAATACAGTGAACTCAACAGTTGACTCTACATGTCCTGTTTTAACTAAAGCTTGGATGTGCCCTCCACATTTCGGTTGCTATCATCATAGGCTCTAATTATAAGATTTGAACCTTTTAAGTCATGAGCTTTCAAACCCAAATTTGGTAGGATTTTTAATGAACACATGTTAATAGTAGAACCATCATTTACCATTGCAAAATTGGTTTCTCTTTCCCCTTACTTCAGCTAGGATAAATAGTGCCTTGTTATGATTTCTACCTTTTAAAGGCAAATGATCATTCGAGAATGTTATCAAGCCATGCTTCTTTTCCATGACCTTTACTACCATAGCCTCAGGTGTAGCTCCTAATTCGATACTTATATTTAATAGAGCCTTGACCAAAGCTCTTCGGTGGTTGCCTGAATGCATTAATAATTTTCAAATGTTTACATTCACCTTAGCTTTCTTTAGCTGCTCTAAGATCAGGTCTTATTTTTTCCCTTCCTCTACTTCTACATCCTCTGTCTCTTCTCTTTTCGTAACTCTCTTAATTTTCTTTTTTGCTGCCTTATAATTCTTTCCACTTTTGGTGATATAGTTCACATTAGGATTATCACTCCATACATCAAGACCATCAGGGTTCTCTTTATCAAAGTCATACTAAATGTTGATAACCCCAATAATTCGATCCCTCTTTCCATACTTCCATCATGCATGTTTCTTTCCCTTTTAGCTTCTCCATGTTAAGTTTGCCCAAATGTTGGCTTAGTAGCTCTTTAACTCCCTCTTAAGATTATTTAAAAGTAAAAGATCCATTGTTCTTTCCTTTCACATCATTATGTTTGAACTCTTTACCCCATCTTAAGGGCATAATCTCCTCTATTGGTATATCACTTGAAGTAGGCTTAGAGTAAAATACTCTATTGTCAAACTTGCCTGAAGGTTGCCCCAATAAACCTTTAACCCCTCTCAATAACTACTTAGGAATTTCATATTCTCTCTTTTCTTCCATCAGCTCATTATCAAACTCATCATCCCATCCTGAGGGCATAATGGATTCAAAGGGAATATCAGCAGAGGGTGGCTTTGAATAGAATCCCTTAAAGTTAAATTTGCTTGAGGGTTGCCCCAATAAATCCTTTACTCCTATAGAGGCATCAGGAGATTTCTCATTATTTGTAAGGTTTAAGTTTTCAAAGGAGTCCAACACTTCCTCTTCACTAACTCCCAAGTTGATTATCATAGTGCTGTGGTGGAACATTTTGATAGTCTGGGAGAGGGTTATTTACAGTGTTTGGGTTGGAATTTGACTTTGTGGGGTTTGTGATTTTTTTAAAGTCTATAAGGTTTTGGATTTCATGTTTTAAGCAGATACGGGTGTCTATAGAGTGGCTAGCTACTTGGTGAAATTTATAGTAGTTGTTTGGGTCATAGCCTGGAATATTTAGGTTTGGTGGTTTGGAAAAGATTAAAGGTTTAAGCAGGCCTCTTTGGATCAAATGGTCTAGGACTTTGGAAAGTGGTTGGTTAAAATTGGAGAATCTCCTAGGCTATTGAATTGCACGCACCTCCATAGCTCGGCTAGTACTTCCTTATTGTGTCCCTCAGTTGGGTAATTTTGGGTTCTTGTACTTTTAAAACTTTTCTTCTTCTCATTCTCAATTTCTTTGGCTTGTAAACCATCATTATACATATCTATAAATGTTTTAGGATTCTTGTAATCTCTCAATCAAATTAAATGACACTTTACAGACTATCATCCTAACCTGATCTTTCTCAGCCAACTTATTTTTCATTAACCCTGGCTTATTCATAAATTTGGTTAAGAAATCAGAAAAGGATTTGTTTGATTTTTTCTTAGTCAATTCTATATCCCTGATGGAAATTTCCAATCTATTGTTATAATCATACTATTTCAAAAAAGTAGTATATAATTTTTTTAGTCAGCCCTAACAAACTTTTCCAACCTATGATACTAGTTTATAATATTCCCTTTAAAGATAGCACAAATAACCTAGTGATCACTACTAATAGGGCTTTAGTAGTGCTTATAGTTATTGTGTACTGGCTGAGGTGAATTCTAGGATCTCCAGTTCCATCAAACTTCTACATTTAAGGAATTTTGAACTTCTCATGTAGCTTATTACCCTCCCTTAGCATCATATCATCAAAGTCAATTGAATATCAACTCTTTTATTTTGGAAATTTTTTAGGTTAGTGCTTGCATCTACTTGGACTCATAGTCTTGTACAAGTTCAAGTGATTCTCTTTTTTCCTTTTCTATCATATTGTTCTCAACATCCTTAAGCTTCACATCAATAGCAAGTGGGTTTTTAGCAATAGGTTGCCCCAGTATTATTGGCTACAAGTGGAGCATCTGTAGTAAGTGGGATAGTTATAGCAGCAAGTGGTTGTTCAATTGTAGGTGGTGGTATGACAGCAGCAGCAAGTTACATCAATCCAGATAAAGCCTGTCTTAGTTCATCTTGCATTATAGCTCTCATGTCAACCATCAAAGCTCCCTTGATGTCTTATAAGGTCCAGTTCCCTCCTTGTTGTTGTTCTATTTCTATATGCTCAGTTAGAGTTATTTTAACTTCGAAGTAAAGTAGATTAATAGGACTCTTCTCTAGTCTATGAAGGATCTCTTCTGCTATGGCTTTAAGACTTAAATATAATCTTCTTAGTATGCCACCTTTCTGTCCCTAAATACAAGAAGACTCGGATGAATCTATGATGGTTGTAAAACAAAGTGTTAGTGTGATGGATGAAATGCATGTATGCATGATGCACATGTTGTACAACAAGTAGCAAATAGTAAGTATTAATCAAGTGTATAATATTTATCCTTCTAACCTTATTCCTCTTACACCGTGTTCAATGGTGAGTCTCATTTCCTAGAATTTTTGGTCTTGGCCTTAATATCAACAGGGGATGTCAAGAATTGACGCACATACCAAATCTCTCAAAGTAGTAAAAATATAGAAATAACATTTATAGGTATAAAAGATTAGCCCAATCTTTACTAGCCCAAATAGGCTTCTAAACTATGGGCTTGGGCTTTTATAGATAAAAATACCTCATGGAAACATTCACAAGAAATTTAGGTAAATCCTAGGGAAAGTTACTAAGCCATTATATGAGTTGAGTTAGGTGAAAAAGGTTAAGGTTCCATTAACAAAATGCCCTCCATTAAGACTTGAGAGAAGACTACCCCCCTTTAGGACTTGGGTTACAGACTCTGGCCAAATGAGCCTGGTAATCTCTTTTGAACATAGTTAAGGTTAAGAGTGATGGTTAGCCAATTTACAGTCCAATAAAGCTAGTGGAATCATGGGACCATAAACTGACACCATCGATTAATAGGGACATGCAGAATGAATGCAAAAATAAAATAATAATTAATAAAATAATTATAAAGAACACAAGTAGAACCAGTATCTCCTATCGCTAATGGAGTCACCACTGTAGATGGTGGGGTATAACGCGCATCCAAGATTTTAGCAACTGCAATACTATTTGAGCTTAGAGCTCTAAAGAACACACTAACCATTATCATAAAGACATGGCATGGAGATGAGGAGTAGCCACCTAGGGTAATAACTGGGACAAATAAAAATGGTGGTACTTGATTCTCTAAAAGAAAGCTAGCACCACAATCAGGAAATTCTGGATACAAAATACCAACTTCTTTCAGTCTTGTATTCATTTAGAATTTATTTTATAAATTATTACATTATCCTCTATTTACATGAAATTTCATAAAAATCCTTATTTAAAACAATTAACTCCAGACAAACTAGTCATGAAAATATATGTAAACAATGCATTCATTCATAATCCCCAAGTTAGCATAATCTACATTGATTTTAATTAAATGGACTAAATCTACATGTTTTAATTTACAAGTGAACCTAAAGACTAATGGGCCTAATTCTTATTTACTTAAGTGAACCTAAGTCTATTTATTTTAATTCTAAGAGTGGGCCTAAATCTATAAATTATGAAGCATTTAAATTAGTAGGCCTAATTCTATATGTTTTAATTATAAGATGATATTAAATCTACAAGTTATGGAAAGAGTTTTTTTTTTTTTAATTTAATGGGCTAAGTCTAAATTAATTAAATTAAATTAGGTGAGCCTATATCTAATTAACTAAATTGGCCTAAATTATCTCTAAATTATGGGCCTAATACCAATTTTAGTTAATTAAACCTAAAAAAATCTAAATTTATTTAAGTGGGTTAGAGCTTAGCATGGGCCTAAGGCCCAAAACATATAAACATAATCAAATAAACCCAAAAACAATAAAAATAACAAAAACAATCAAATGAAAAATCAAACATACAATTAAATTATTTCTTCTAAAAACTTAATTTTAATTAACATGTAATCTAAATTAATTTACTGTCTCTGTTGATTTTAATTAGGGTTTACCAAATTGAACCTAATTTAATAATTAATTTTTTTAAGAACAAGAGAACTAGATTTTCATTATTTCCACTAGCCCGGCTATTACAAAATCTATCAAAATAATAAAAATTAAAATTAAAATACAACCCTTAAGAAAATGAATTAAATGAATTCGAAACCAAAAAAAATACAACAAAATAAACTAACTTAAATAGGGCAAAATATAATTAAATTAGGATCTTGAATATTGACTTTCATTTATGGATTCCCTATGAGTTTCCTTAATTCAATCATGTATTCATCACCAGAATCATGAAACATAAAGAATAGAAAATAAAATAAGATCAGAATTATTAACAAAGAAAATAAAATGATGAAAACAAATTTTGAATAAAAATAGAAATAATAAAATAAAAATAATAAAAGTAAAATAATGATATAAAAGAAAGAACTAATAGAAAAAAAGGAGTAGAAGATGAGGAATGTTGTGCAGATGCTATTTGAATGCCCCTCAGACTGGGATTTCACTGTTTTGAAAAAATGCACTCTGTGCTTTCTTTATTTTTAGACTTTTAAAAGAATGTACTTTGTTTCGTTTTTTAAAAAGAGGGTTTTGAAAATCACAGTATCAGATTAGGTCCTCTCTTTTTCTCAATCTGTGGTAGTTGATTAGGGTCTCTTTTTTTTTTTTAGCCTCATCCTCTCCCTTCTTCTCTTCCAATCTTTTTCTTTTTATATCCCCTTCCTTAGCTAAACACTTACGTGATCATATAAGGGAGTTATAGGAGTTACATGATCACAGTGATCACACTAGCTCTGATCTCTCCCTAACAACAGGATAAGAATTTCAAAAAGGAAGATTATATGCATAAGAGATGCTACTAGAATGAAACCTACAGATAAATATGAAATCAATTTATTTATAAATTAAATTTAGACCAATCATAGCGAGAAAAAATATTTTTTACTAAATTTTTTATTGCCTCGGCATTCCAAAATGTCAATCGATATTGCATAATACAGATTGGCATTGTGTAATGCCAATTGGCGTTGTGTAATGCCGGTCAACATTGTGTAATGCTGATTAGCATTACATAATGCTGGTTGCACATTTCCAAATATGCCCTTGAAAAAATCTATCTTTTATAATTAAAACAAAAAAATGTTGCAATTTAATCCTTAAAATTGCAAAACTTAACACTAGAGGTTAATTTTTGATTAAATTGTCATCATAAAGGCTTTCATCACATTCATGCAAAATTGCTTCTTGAAATTGGGTGCTTATAAAGGGTAAAGGTTTCATTATAATCAATGTCTTCCTCTTGATTATAACCTTTAGCTACTAGTCTAGCTTTATTCTTGGTTATGACATCTTCTTCATTCATTTTATTTCTAAACACCCATTTGGTGCCTATAATAAGATGATGTTTTGGTCTAGGAACCAAGGTCCAAACCTTGTTTCTCTTAAATTGATTTAACTCCTTTTACATAAAAAGGACCTAAAATTCATCACTTAATGCATTATCAACATTTTTTAGCTCAATTTAAGAAATGAATATTAACAATAGACTTTAATTTTGATTTAGTAGTTACCCCTTTTGTAGTGTTACCTATGGTAAGGTCTTGAGGATGAGCTTTCTTGAATTGTTAATCCTTTGAAAATTCATCCTTTAAGGTAGGTTAAGATATATCCTCATTGTCCTTTTTTCTTGGACCTTCAAGTTCTAAAAGCTTACTATCATTTTCTTCTTGAGTATCCATAATCTCATTTTCACCTATAAAACCATTAACACTACATACATCCTTTGTAGGATCAAGTGAGTTTGATTCATAAAAAAACAACATGCATTGATTCTTTAACTACAAGAGTTCTTTTATTAAAAACTCTATATGCTTTACTAGAAATAGAAGAGCCTAGGAAAATTCCTTTATTGGCTTTAGAATTAAATTTTTCAAGATTATCCTTAGTATTTAATATAAAAAACTTGCATCCAAATACTTTTAGATATGAGATTTTGAGTTTTCTGTTATTCTATAACTCATAAAAAGTTTTATTTAAAATTGGTCATTCAAAAAATCTATGTGAAAGATAACAAGATGTGTTAATAGCTTCTGTCTAAAAGTATAGAGGTAAATTATACTCATAAAGCATTGTTCTAGCCATTTCCATAAGAATTTTATTTTTCTTTCAACTACCCTATTTTGTTAAGGAGTTCTAGGAGAAGAAAATCTATGTGAAATACCATTTTCATTATAATAGGTTTTGAAAAATTCATTTTCAAATTCAGTTCCATGATCACTTCTAATAGAAGAAATATGAAAACCTTTTTCTTTTTGAACTCTTTTTGTAAAATTTTTAAAGCTTTAAATTGCATTATTCTTATGAGGAAGAAAATATATTATAGATATTTAGTTTGATATGCCCATGAATCAAGGGCGGACTGCAGGTGTTTGGTTTAATCGGCCCACACCAAAGCCCAATGATAAGAATCTAAAGCTTGAATACAAGTAAAAAGCTTGAATCTTTGATTGGAAATGGACTTAAGAGCCCAGGAACCCAAAAAACCTAGCCCAAACCATCTAAACCCAACCCAATTGTCTAAACAGGCCCAAGTTTGGTTCATCCCATTTGGCCTAACCCAAAGAAGGGCTAAAGAGGCATTGCCTCTATGCAAAGAGGTGATTGCCTCTATGGCAGCAGGCACTAAGGTGATCACCTCACTGCAGTGGTGCCGCCTCTATGGCAGGCCACTTGTAGCTGTAGCCATAGTGGTCAAGTGGGGTGGGCCCCACACCCTCCAAACTTGGTTTTTTTACATGAGGAGGAGATTTTTGAGGGAGAGAAAAAGGCTATAGAGGCTCATGATAGTCTAGGAACCTAAAGGCATGGGTGAGGTTGGAGAAAAAATGAAAAAAGAGAGAGAAAGGGGGCATAATATTTTTTTTTTAAAAAAGAAAGGACCATTAGCAAAAAAGAAGGAAAAAACTAGGGAAAAAGACTCTGAAATGAGGGGTATGTTCTTAAGGAAAGGAGGAGGAGTTCAAGTTCAAAGGTCTATTTACTT
This sequence comes from Mallotus nudiflorus, assembly GCA_947683625.1. Classification (NCBI taxonomy): domain Eukaryota; kingdom Viridiplantae; phylum Streptophyta; class Magnoliopsida; order Malpighiales; family Euphorbiaceae; genus Mallotus; species Mallotus nudiflorus. The sequence continues at coordinate 421,660 of CANTUR010000282.1, read as the reverse complement.
GAGAAGGAGGAGGTGAAAGAAGCTTATTCTCATGTGTAACTCACATTCAAGTAGAGTTCAATATTCAAAGCAATCTTTGAGGGCCAACTATTTTGTTAAAGCTCATACTTAAGTAAGTTCTATTTACCTTTTTAGCATTTCAATGTTGGACTTGTATATAACTTAATTTATTATTTTGTTTAGTGTATATTTTGAGTTTATGCTACCTATTATACCATGTTCTTGATATGATTCACTAGGGTGTTGGATGTAGCTATAAAATAGCAAGTCTTTTGATTACTTGCTTGCATGACAATTGCTTGGAATATAAGTTTAATCATTTTAAGAGTTAGGTTGTCTGTTGGTCAGGCGATGCCTCTATGAAGGGGGATCACCTCTTTGCCATGTGGTGATAGCCTCTGTGAGACAATGTGACTCATGCCTTTATTTTGGGATTTTTGTAATGTTTATGCATGGTTTGATTTTCGAGCATATTAGGGTCCTTATATTTCACTCATTTGTATATGATTGTCTGTGCCATGTCTTTTAAGTTAATTTGTTAAGTCCCTCCATTTGCATGAGTTTGTTTTATAAATTGGTTTGAATGCTTTCTTTTTAGAAGTTTTATGTATTTCAGGACTAATCTTTGGCATTTGTAGGATCCTTGAGACTAATCTCCTTAAATTGTTAAGGATTTATCCCTTAATTAGTTCTTCAAAGGTTTCTATGGGTCTAAGGACTAGTTTATTCTTGGTTTATCTTTAGTATATTTTTAGTATATTTCTGGTTCATTATGTTATTTTATTTGTGTTAAAATGTTATAATCCTTAATCCCTTCCCCCTTTGAATTCCAATGCACTGTTGTGATATATTATTTTAATGAGCTTTAAGACTTTAAGGTATGAAATTGAGCTAATGTGCAAACTCAGACTTAAGTGTAAAATTGAACAATTGATTGAGGGCAATTCCAAATTACATATAAATAAAGGATAACCAGAAAATTAAAGGTAATAAAATAAAAAACACAGACAGAGGCTGATCGCAAGGTTTGGTGGGCATTCAAAAGCCCATACCCAGTTTTTGAACCTGTTATCTGATGATAGCTTTTAGGATTCTTTGTGGAATCCAGTTGCTATATTGTGTATCTCAGCTTTTATCTGGGTGGCGACTCCATTTCCATTGAGGCTTCAAAGACCTAATATATATTTCGTAGTGGGCCTTAAGCCCATATAATGCTATGGTTGCCAACACTTAGGCATGCCAAACTCTATTGCCTACAGTGGTGATTCCATTGGGGACAGAGAAGCTAATTCTAAGTGTTTTATAATTTATCATCTTTATATTCCTTTATTCATTTTGCATTTCTATTGCATTCACTATAATTTTTGCACACAATGAGCACTTCAAGTCCTTAATCAACCCGATGATAGTCATTATCTTGCTATTTACACTTCACTCAAACCTAGTGGTAGAGTATTTAATTATTATCACTCACAACACGTACCAATCCACATTATTTGATTGTTGAGTAGGGAGACATATATGGACGTATATTGTTATGGGAGCTGAAGCCTAAAGACCCGAGACTCAAGTCAATGTAATGGCCTAGCAATTTTCCTTAAGAATTCTCCCAAATATGTGTGTATTTTTCCATATAATGGATCCTTGAAATAAATTCTAAGCCATTAACAAATGACCCAAGGAAAAATGGGCCCTCATGCCCAATCCAAGCTTGTTACAAATAAACTATGTCAAGATAGGCCTTTCATGCCTATTCATAACCTATTTTAAATGGGCCTTGATAAAGTAAGTTTATTATGCTAGGAATTTTGGCCCATTAAAGATAGACTCGGGCTTTATTTAAAGGATCCATTTCTTATTTGAATCATTTTGAGGGTTATTTTACATATGTCAGTTTTATTATCCTCCGTTGATAATTAAAACCCAGACGAAAAATCCTAAGATGAGAAACTCACCAATGAACACATATGTAGGAGGAATAAGGGTGGAGGTTATCATTTTTTGAATTTCATATTTTGTGTTTTTGTGTTTTTTCTTAAGCATTGATTTTCATTCTTCCTTACTTTAAAATAATGAAGCACACTTGCATATCTTGCATACACGTCATGCATGTTATTTAACTTATAGTCTTACAGTTATATATCCTGTGGGCTCATCAGCTTAGATTCATTCTACCTCTGGTCAACTAATCAGACATCTAGAAATAAAGATGGCAGGAAACTTTGGCCTTGAGGCATTTAAGGCATAGTTGAAAGAAGAGGTGTTCGCTGAAACCCGATCTATAATGAGGAAAAAGATGGGGGAGATAACCAAGCTCATTAGAGAAAATTAATTGGCACTACCACCCAATGAACAACTAGACAATCCAATCGATCATAATAAGGAAATCCTGATAAGAGAAAGCTATAGTGATTAAGCATGGGACAAGCAAATGGCACACAATACTTGTGGATCCTGAGTTCAGTTCTATCTTGCAGTTATGCTCAAATGTTGATTTGAAGGTACTTTGTGATCAAAGCTTTTTAGTATTTATGTTAACAAAAAGCATATTTATTCTGCTTGTTAGGTACCATGAATCTTTTTTTTGTTTGGATAGTAAAGGCAAAGAATGAGCTTCATGTATTGTAGTGCTGTAACCATAGAGTTTTAATTCCTGACAGGACAAATGGATAAATATAAATGTGACTGCGATATGGGGATCCAGACAGAAGGCTAAGCTTGCCTTAAAAAGACTCCATAAACTCCTAAACATGATGAGAATCCTAAGATTTTGAGCAATGTAATTCAGGGGAATAAAGAAATTGTTGATGATAAGCCTCTTGCTATTTCTAATGGAACTTCAAGGAATGTTGGTTTAAAAGAACTACTTACAAGGTTACATTCCTTCTCATCACATGATATTTGCCGTTTGCTATTTTATTGAACTTAAAATGCATTAGAAAAAGAAGAGTTTTATATAGTTAAGTTTTTGTAGATTTTTTATGCCATTCTTAAGCTAGTTGATAGTCTAATACTTGACCTAAATGAATTCAACAACTAAATAGAAAGCAACATAAGAATGAATACTATTGGAAGCATTATAAACCATCTGGTTAATCTTCTCCGGATGCAATTTTCAATTCATGAGCATTATGTTAAAAAATATGTTTTCAGATGATAAAGAAGGTATATAGAATTTGTAATTCTATTTTTAATTATTTATTCTTAATTTAAGTTATTAAATCACACATGTAACTATATAGTTTTACTGGCAACATTCCAAACAAAGATATAGTTGATGAATAGTGATTGACAAAATAAATAATTGATAAAATGTACTATTTGGCTAATGTAGAAAATGGCATTATAGGGACATTAGAGCTGGTAATAATTGAAAACACATTGTTTTAATATGCAAATATTTGGCATAGTCATGAAAAGTACTCTATATTTTCTTGTATCTTGCTTTGGAAAATATAATGGAAGATTTTGGTTGCTCAAGCTCATCATATAGTTTGTTCTATGTCCTCAATTGGGTTCACTCCCTTTCAGTTTAGTGGGTTTGCTAATACCATGACATTATCTTCTTCTCCTTTGGACTAAATTGATTTAAGCCTAGAAAAGGAAGATGATCCACTACCACAGATGTTCAAATTCCTCGATATAAAGAAATTTTCTGGGATTAATGATCCCCATCTATGTCTGAAACAATTTATGACCTATATGAATGCCACTGAGTTAACTACAGCCTAGATAGTTAAATAGTTCCCTATATCATTGGAGGGTGCACCAATCCACTGATACTATACTTTAGATTCACATATTTAGTTTGATTAAAAGGAGCTGTGTGTAGCTTTAGTGAAGCAATATGACCTCAATATACAACTAGAGGTGTCTTGGAAAGATCTACATAATACTACACAAAAGTTGAATGAGTTTTTCACTGAGTACCTGACCCAGTGGAGAGGGAAGTTAGCTCAAATAAAGTAGAGGCCTACTGAATCAGACCAATTAGTGACAGTAATAGAAGTATATGTCCTAACACTATCTTAAAAGTTAAAAGACCATGGGATTTGAAATTTTGAGAGCTATGTAGGTTTGAAGTCCAAAAAGAATTAGATTTAGCCTAAGAAAAGAGATTCTTTGATGGAAGGACTAGAGGTAAGAATGAAGCTAGTTGAAGTAGTAATGTAAAAATAAATGCTATTAGACAACCAAGCAATAATGCATAAGCTAGTGCTTTCTGATGACCTCAACGATTTTCTAACCTCATAGGCCTATGTCAAAGGTCCTTGAGAAACTAATTAAGAAGAACCTTTTAAAACCTTTACCCCAAAGATCACCAAACCAAATGCTGACCCTAAAGTTTATTGCAAATTCCATTAAAGCATTAGTCATCACACTAATGACTGCACACGATTGAGAAATGAGATCCAAGACCTGATTGATGCAATAAAATCACCAATCCTAATAATTGAAATGCAAACACTCAAAATAACCCTCTGCCTAATTACCATAATGTACTACCACCAATCCAGACCATCTTTATGATCAATATAGGATTAATGGAAGAATGATCCTCAGCTTACTAAAATCTGAACCCAATGACCTAAACCAGAATGAAAAACCCACAAAACTTGTGATGGACATAGTCAACATTTGGAGTTCTGATGATGGAGATGGGAGTCCAATTGATTTATGGAACAATGAGGAGAATAAGGGAAACCAATTAGTTGAGAAAGTTGAGGGAAAATGGAAGAAGATTGAGACTATAAAACCAGGATCAGAAAAAGAAAGAGGTTTAGAAACAGAAGAGAGAGTGGAAGAAGTGAAGAAAGAAGAGGTTATTGCTAGTGTCTCAGAATTATTAATGCATTCAAGTGATCATCAAGAAGCACTGGTCTTAGCTTTGGATCATAAGAGGATTTCCACTAGCTATACTCCTGAATAAATGGTAAGCTTGCTAAAGGAAAACCCCTCGAGGAGCCCTTGTATTCTCTAATAATGATTTGCCCTTAGAAGAACCAGATCATCATAAGGCTGAGGTAAAAGGAAAATTGACTTGTTGTGTAAGGGTAGATAATGGTTCCACTATTAATATATGCCCACTGAAGAATTTGTTGAAGTTGGGACCAAGTGTAATAAACTTAAAGCCCTCTGAGGTAATCATCAAGGCCTATGATGATATGAAAAGGCTAGTAGAAGGCACGTTTAAAGCATTAGTCAAAATCGGGCCTATGGAGACTTGGGTCAACCTATATATGATTGAAATTCCTGTGACTTTTACAATTATGTTAGGAAGATTGTGGTTCCATCTGTTAGGTGGTGTACCATCCATAGTCCATCAGAAAATCAAGTTCCCGTACAAGGGGAAAGTTGTTACCATTTTGGCAAAAACTAAAGCTGCTATCGCTGTATTGAAACTTGCCCCTAAAGAAATCCCTTTCAACCCTGATTTTGAGATCTATGTAATCTATAAAGATGAGATGGATAAGAAGGTCTTAAGTATGATGCAAAATATGAAATTCATGCCTGGTATGGGATTGGGGAAGGACCCGAATGGTCCATCAAGTTTTTTAAAACACAAAGTTCCAATTTTGAAGTACGGAGTAGGGTATAGAGGAGGTGATGATTCTAAGGGAGAATTGGACATTTGGAAAAAACTTGACAACTAAAAAAAGGAAGCTGCAGCGGAGAAGAAAGATCTATGGCAAACTTTTATGAGAGAGGGCACCAGCTATCCGTGCACTGGAACCCCTGAACCTTTACTAATGGCTAGAGAAGTAATTTTGGGTTTTGAAATGTTCTTTGAATTTGTGAATGGGGTAGAGAAAGCTAATGTTAATGAAACTCATATAGAAAAGCTTGTGCCGACTATGGAAAATGGACCTGAAGAGACTATTACTACTCTATAGATGAAAAATATTATTAATCAAGATGAGGCGCTGGATCTTAAAACCTACACCCTCAACTCCATCATAGATTATGAATTCTAACTTTGATTGTTTATGTGATGTGTTCCATAATGATTATTCTATTTGTGATGATTATTTCATGCATATATTTGACATTAATTCCATGCAAACTGAATCATTTAATTTAGGCACAAATGACAATCCTAAGAATATATTGATTACTTTAAATTTAACTCATAACTAAAGAGAAAAAATGAAAAAGATATTAGCAAAAGGACATAAAGTATTTGCTTAGGGTTATGAGGATATGCTTGGTATCCTCAATTATTCTCATAAATCACCAATTAAGCAGAAACAAAGAAGGCTCAGGCTAGAATGGGCTCTTTTAATTAACAAAGAAGTTAAGAAACAACTAAAGGCAAAGTTTGTGGAAGTGACACTCAGTGGTTACCAAACATTATACCTGTACCGAAGAAGGATGAAAGGGTTAAAATGTGTGTGGATTATAGAGACTTGAATAAAGCTTACCCAAAGGATGCCTTTCCACTACCACACATCAAAATGTTGGTCGATAGTGTAGCTTCCAACATAATGTATTCTTTTATGAATGAATTCTCAAGATACAATCAAATCATGATGGCAATAATTGATAAGCTGAAGACGTCCTTCACTATAGAATAAGGTATCTACTATTACACAGTCATGCCATTTAGGCTTAAGAATGCATGAGCTACTTACAAAAGGAGGCCACCACTTTGTTGCATGACATAATTCATAAGGAGATAGCGATGTATGTCGATGACATGATGGTAAAGTTTGCAACCAGAGAGAGACATTTTGAGGTGCTGGACAAGTTCCTAGTAAGAACAGAGAAGTTCAATCTAAGGTTGAACTTGAAGAAGTGTGTTTTTTGAGTGAAATTTGGTAAATTGTTGGGACACATTATCAGTTAAAAAGGGATAGAAGTGGACATGAATAAAATCAAAGCGATCAGGGAAATGCCCACGCCAAAGAATGAGAAAGAAGTTAGAGGATTTATCGAATGGTTACAATATATTAGTAGATTTATAGTTGACTATAATATGTGAACTAATTTTTAAGTTATTAAGAAAAAATCAGCCAGTGAAATGGGATGACAAATGTCAATGAGCTTTTAAAGCTATCAAGAATTATATGATGAATTCTTTAGTTCTACAACTGCCAAAGTCGGGGAAGCCCTTGATCCTTTATCTAGCCATCGAAAAAGATGCAATGGGTGTAATGTTAGCTCAGGAAAATGAAAGGAAGACAAAGCATGTTATGTACTACTTAAGTAAGAAGCTTCTGCAATATGAAACAAGTTATAGTTTTGTAGAAAAGACATGTCTAGCTATGATTTAGGCAATGAAGAAGCTTTGGCACTACTTCCAATCTTACAGAGTACAAACAATCTGTAGACACGATCCCCTCAAATACCTTCAGCAGACCCCATCTCTTACAAGAAAATTGGCAAGATGGCTAGTTTTGCTCACGGAATTTGACATAGACTATATAGCAAAGAAAGTGGAAAAAAGAAGAGCAGTAACAGACTTTCTGGCTCAAAATCCAGTAGGTGATGAACAAGAGTGAAAATTGGAGTTTTTGGATGAACATTTAAGGGTAATAGAGATCCAAAGCTAAAGAATGTACTTTGATGGAGCCATTAATGGTAGAAGGGCTAGCATCAATATGATCTTGATCACGTGGAGTGAGAAATGATCCTTATGGCGAAAAAGCTCAAATTTGAAGTGATAAATAACCAAGCTAAGTATGAGGAATGCATTTTCAATTTAGAGGCATTGCACAATATAGGAGTTGAGGATATCATTGTTTATGGAGATTCTATATTAGTGGTAAGACAAACTTCTAAAGAATAGGAAGTGAAAGAAGATGGACAACGACTGTATTGGGATTATTTTATTACTATCTCGCTATCCTTTGTTCAATGTAGATTCATCCACCTACCAAGAGAAGAGAATCAAATGGCAGATGTTTTAGCTACATTAGCTTGTGTGTGGGAGAGTGAAAGCAAACAACAATTAAACCTTTAATCCTAGTTAAATCTTGAACTCCTTGCTATGAAGAGATTAGGGTAATGCTAGTTGATACTACCATTAAGAAGCCTTGGTTTTATGAATTGCAAAGTATTTAAAAACTGGATAGTTTCTAGAGGATGTTAAAAAGAAAGAGAGGATGTCTCTACAAATGCTATCTCAGCAATTTATCAATTATAATGGCATATTATATAAGAGAATGCCTATATGGGTTCATTTGAGATATACTGACAAAGATGAAGCTCTGCAATTGATGGAGGCAATGCACAAAGGATTTTGTGGGCCACACATAAATAGAATAGTCTTGGCAAAGAAGATAGCCTGTCAGGGTTACTTTTGGCTAACTATGGAAATAGATTATGTCAAGTTTATGAAGAAGTCCATAACTGTCAGACTTATGGAGATGTCGATCATCTGCCTTCTATGGAACTTTAAAGAATGACCTCTTCATGGCCTTTAACTATTTAGGGAATTGATATTATAGGAGAGATAAAATCGAGAGCATCAGATGGTCATCAATACATTGTGGTGGCAATTGATTATTTCTTCAAATGGGTTGAAGCTAAGTCCTATACTATTGTTGGCTTGAAACAAATGGCAAGGTTCATCGAGAAGAATATAATTTTTAGATATGGGTTAACCCATCATATCATCACTAATAATGGTATTCAGTTTTGAATAGAGACGATTGCCCTGTTAAAAGAATACAAGATTGAACATCACCGATCATCCCCATATAGGCCACAAGCAAATGGGGCAGTAGAAGCTACAAATAAAAATATGAAGAGAATCCTAGCCAAGATGATGGAGAATTATCAAGATTGGGCTGATTATCTATAATTCCAGAATACTACAAAGACATCAACTGATGTCACTCCATACTCCTTAGGATATGGGTGTGAGGCAGTATTATCAGTAGAAGTAAAGATTCGATCACTGAGGGTCCTTTTGGAATCCAAAATCCTAAAATATCAATGGGTGAAGAGCCAATTGGCATAGCTGGCACTGCTGGATAAGAAAAGGCTGAAAGTATCATTCCTAGTTGTATAAAAAAAGGATGGCTCGAGCTTATAATAAGAAGATTAAGCTTGAAAAGATCAAAGATGGGAATTTAATGCTAAAACTCATGAAGCCGATCATGAATGACCCACAAGGCAAGTTCAAGCCAAATTGGGAAGGGGTCATATTTGGTGAAGAAACTGTTGTCTAAGGGTGTCACTATCCTATCAGATTTAAAAGAAAATAAATTTAGAGAGGCCATCAACCTGAACAAGCTTAAGAAATATTTTTTGTAAAAGTCTCGCTAGAAAGAAAACCTCACAAAGAGGCTATCTAGGAAAAAATTAGAGACAAGAAAAAAAGAAAAAAGAAAAAATCTTAATGGATTGAAAACCTTATTAAAAGGCAATCCAAACAAAAGTTAGGGACATGTAAAAGGAGAAAGAGGATAAAAAAATTGTTGGTTAGAAAACTTGCAAGGGCAAGCTAACCAACAACATGAGCTATGTCAGAAGTAAAATGTATATGCATCTTGTGCTTAAGTTAAATGAAATAAGATTACTAAAATTACTATTAAACATTGCATTAAATTTCTATTATAAACCATCTAACTACTATAAAGGGGAACTCTATCTAACAAAAAATGAAATAATGACTTAATTCATAAGCTAATTTTATTTCCTTTTCTTTTGTTGAGCACCCCTAATACTGAATGCTTGCAACACTATCATTCTTTTGTTTCTGATAAACTCATTTTTTTTGTCTATTGCAACTGTATCCATACCTCGTACTGATCATTGGTAGATAAATCTCTATCGTAGTTGATGTTTCTCTGAATGCTTCTTCATGGCCAAGTACTAACTAAGTTATCCAGAAAATTTTAAGAAAGAGACCCTGATTCAAATGCATGAACTAGTCCTACAATTAGCTATTTTTGACCATACTGACAACAAAGACGAGTAGGGTCATAAAAAGTGGCAAAATGAAGGCCAGCTATTATAACACAATAAGTATATGATATGGTAGTCATGAATTATAATCTCCACCATGGATATATCCAAAAAATTAGAGTATCGAGGAATGTTGATAGCCAACTTTGGATATCTTCAAGGATAGGGTATAGCTTCCTGGTTTAGTAATATTTGACCCTACAATGTATAGTGTTCCGAGGAGGCTCAAGCAGCCCCAATTTCTTGTAAAGCTACATTTGTGAAAGTAGCAAATAAATAAAAAGATGCCAACAAAATAGAGGGTAATAAAGAGAAAAAAGGAATTACCTTTAGCAAGATTGGACTTCCTGAGAATTTCTTGTTTGATGAAAGGTTATCCAAACTGATAATGGTTTCTGCCAAGATAAGGGGAAAGGGATGAGTCCATTTTTCACTTGGCCTAGGATGTAGAGGATTTTGGCATCACAATTGCCATAAGTGGAGACGAGCAAAGATTGAGCATACAAGCAGAGAGTCATCATTCAGGGCCAATAGACCTCACCTCTATCTACACCCATAGTGATATTAAGAAATGACTCCAATTCAACCTATGAAATGAGGATATGCTGTGATAAAAGTTAAGGTGTAAGATTAAGCATCTGAGCTATCTAAAACTAAATAGAATGCGGATCTAGGACTTCAAGGACAAGAATTGCAAGTTGACAAGAGGAATCCAAGCTACAACCAAGGATAGCTTCAAATTCTTCGGGTAGGGGAAAAATTTCTACTGTGCTAAATTGAAAAACATGTTTATATGGTCCTAAAATTGAGATACAATATAAAGAAATGAGAAGTTAATTTTCCTTACATGAAGGGATTTGAAAGAGGACAATTAAAAGGGCTTCAATCTTGCTTAAGAGTTGCCATCCAAGCTCTTCAGGATAATTTGCAAGTGTTTGAGGCATATTTCAGTCATAATTTAAGTTTTAGGTGATATGTAAATATTCAGAATGTGTTTTGGGGAATTTTAGGAGAAGAAAAGGATTCTTAAATTGAATTTAGAAAGTTAAGTTGGTCATAGACTATTGCTGAGGCGATGCCTCTTCACAGAGGTGGCGCCTCATTGCTAAAAGACGATCGCCTATTCAGTAGGTGGCATAGAGGTGATCACTACTTCCACATAGGAATAGACACAAATTTGATGTAAAATTACTTAATTTAGCTGTGAATAAGAAGCTACATATTCAAGTGTGTTCATATTAATGCAAATAAATGAATTAAATACCAGAAGAAATGTAATCATCCAAATATTTAGCCAAAAAAGAGAAATGAAATGCAAAGTTCTAAAAATTCCCAAAACAATAAGCTATAAACTATGTCTATGGCCTATCTCACTTATCCCTAGTCTAAACATTAGATTCAGTGCCCTCAGGGTTACCTCTAGATTCGCCACCTCCTCTAGTCTCCTCATCACTACTCTTCTCATCAATCTGGAGCACCGTAATCTGCCACTTGAGAGTAGCAATCCTGGCCTGACTAGCCTTATCATGATCCTGTTTGAAGTAAATTTTAGGTTAGTAAATCATACAGGCATGCATACATGTAGACATAAGAGAGTTCTTTACCCTCTATTGCTGGGTGATAGCCATCATATGATGCCTTTGAGCCTTGATTATGAGATACATGTATGCCCTTGGTCTAGGGAAATTCGTGTCATTAGTAGGATGTTAAAGACTAACAGATGCAATGAGAATAATCTAAGATGCATGTTAAAAGAAAACTTACATGAGTAACACCCCCTGGGATGTAAGCAGGTGTGAGCTCATCATCCAAAGTTAGAAACTAATGGGATAATTCTCTTAGAGGAACTAGTAACAAATAAGTAGATTAGGAGTATGGGCAAAGTTACTAGCAATGATCTTAGAGACAGGAATGGTGGGAGGTCACATCTACTCAGTTACAGCCAAGGTCCCCTCTTTGTGTGGATCCCTAAAAGATCTATAGGTCTCTCTCTCATGCATGGGAGGCCTAATATGAACTGCCGGTCTAGCGGGCGTAACCTAGAAATGAGGAATTATGTTAAAACAGCACTATCGTAAGACATTAGATAAGCATTGAATGCTTACCTGAGAAGTGGAGGCATTAGATAAAGGTAATGTCTGCAAAAGATAGGTCTAAAAAATATCCATATACTGGCTCTTGATCTGCATGGTGTGATCCATAGCTGGTGGACCAGTGATAGCCTAGGCAAGATCATCACCCTCCAATTCATGCATTCAGAGCATGCTACTAGGAGAAGACTTGGATACACACCTAGCCCTAGCACCCTCACTCCAATTGTGGACCTGCTCACCGAGATACTAGACTTAACAACCTGGCCTGCGTAAAAGTACCCTCCTCTGGGATTGTCACAACCCAAACTAAGAGTCATGACTGGCGCTAGGGAATGGGAATTCTTTTAAATCTGGAACCTGTAGTAAGCCTTATAAAATAAAATCATGCAATAAATAAATAAAAAGTACGACAGAATTAAAATTTTTCTAATCAATATGTAAAAATGAATACTCAATATCTTTTCATAAATAAATATATATTTATACAGTGTTCAAATACAATTCTCAGAGTATAAAGTATCAAACAAAACAATACTATTCTGATATAATAACACTACTACTATAGTTTCTAGAATACAAATCAGAGTTCAAAATATACATTTGCATAAAATAGGCGGGATGGAAGAACACTGGCGAAGAATTCTACTACTAAGGTCTGACGATATAGGATCTCCTAAAAAAATAATTGAGGGGGGTCAAACCTCATTGAGTGAATTATTATACTATATATACATGTAATCTAACCATATCCAGTCAAGCATTCTTATATATATATATATATATGCATATACACGCGTTTCATACAAATGCCAACTCTGCCTTAAAAAATATAATAAATGCAGAAAACATTTATTTTAATACATGAAGGATCAAAAAAAACCCTATTAATCGCAACCTTAATCAATCATATCATCACTCTAGCCATATAGGCTCACTTAAATCCAAATAGATCACTTATTCCATACTGGACAGTAAACTGGCCTCGAGATACTAAGTCAACCGAGCTCCAACAGTCTAACTGTCAATGTGATTGGCCCCAAGACACTTGGTCAACCGAGCTCCATCAATCACACCATCAATCACATCACATCTCAATCAAATCAATCAAATCATTATCAATCAATTATAATCACCACAATTAATTCTCACTCAACCCTGATCTATCGTATTGGTACGTACATGCCCTAATGTTACCCACTAGGTAGCACGTTCTATTGATATCCTTCATTTATAATAAATCATACATTCAGAAAACAAATAGTGTAGAATAACATTCATAATAGCAAAATAAACTATATATATACAAAAAATATACTTAAAATAAACTAAGTATATTTCAAGCATATATATGTAAATAAATTCAAATCAATCATGAAATATACTAAAATAAATCCATAATATACTAAAAACATGTTAGATTTAAATCAATAATAAAACATGCATTTATTTGGAAATATATCAAAAATATACTTAAAAACAATTTAAGTATAAATCAATAATATGACATGCATTTATTTAGGAATATACCTAAAATATACAGAAAATATACCTAAAGTATACTAATCATTTAATAAAATAATTATGAATAAATATACATTTAAAACATGTATATATACTAAAATGTACTAAAAATAAACCTAATTATCTAGCATGCATATATAAAAAATGATATACCAAAGATATAGTAAATGTATATAGAAAATATGCAGACATATACGTTAAAATATATTAAAAATAAACTAGAATCATACCAAATCATATTATAAATTAAATCACTTTAAAAAAAACATACAATGAAAATGAAAAATCTTAAGTCATGCATCCTATATGCAATGCATATATATACAGTATAATAACTCATTGATTAGCGCTCAACGAGATAGACTCAGCGGGCCCGGTCCAATAGGCCTCAGTTTCGATGCAGCTAGGAAAATAAAATAATAATAACCATCATAATAAATTTCTAACTCTATGCTTCTAAGATTACTATAAAAAAAACTTAATTAACAATTCAAAACTAGACTCGGATCGGTTGTCATGTTTTACGAGAAATCTACCGAAATTTCGGCAGAGTCTCCTTTGTAAATCGAACATTTTCTTACAAAAGTAGGGTCGATTCTGCACAAAAAAATGCACTTCTAAAACCACAAAGTGCAACACCTCGAGTTGGGACCCCAAACTCCACAAATTTCCAACCGAGGTTCATAATTTACAAAACAACAGTAAAATAATAAAAATCATCAAAAACTCATAAAAATATTTAAAAACCTTTATTTTCCAACTAAAACATAAAAGTCTAATTTAAATAATATTTGATAATAAAATTCATAAATAGAATAAAATCCCTGGTTTACAATTAAATTAACATAAATTGCAAATAATATTTAAAATCACAATTTAATATCACAAAAATAATAAAATACACATTTAGCCTCAAAATAATAAATACACTTATTATTTACATAATATTCTAAAATTATCACAATTAACTAATAAAACCTCAAATATTATATAATAGTAATAAAAATTCAATTTTTACAATTATTCAACATAACATAAAAAAATTCACATTTAATTGCTTAAATAGTTTAATTATATAATAAGATTAGTTTAAAACCCATTTTTATCACCCAAATAATAAATAATATATATTTGAAAATAATTTTTGAAAATTAGTATTAATTATTTAAAAATAGTAAATAATTTATAAAAATCATTTTAATACCTTAAATAATTATAAAACCAACTAAAACATAATGTTTAACTATAATCTTAACAAAATTACATATTTAACCCTATAATACAAAATATCCAATATACTAAATAATTTCCTCAAAAATTATATAAAATCATTAAAATTATTTAATCAACATATAATATACTAATATCAACCAAAACACATATTTATCCAATAATTTCAACAAAAATACATATTTAACCTAATAATTCAAAATACACAAAAATTATATAAAATTTCGTAAAAATTCATGAAAATTATTTTATCAACAAATAATATTCTAATATCAACTAAAATATACAATTAAACTCTAATTTCAACCAAAATACACATTTAACTCAATTATCCAATATTTACATAAACTAAAAATATTCATAAAATTATATAAAAATCCCAAAAAAATAATTTCTCAACACCAAAATTAATAACAATATATAATAACAATAATTTAACCAAATTCAAAATTTAATTAATTTAGTTACGAAAATTCATTAAATAATATTAAAATAATAAAAAATTCACCAAAATTAAAATAAATTCTAAAAATTAAAATAAAAATATTTCTAGGAAGATTAAGCTACTAGGATCAACATTTGTTAAGGGAGTTTGAATGAATCCAACAAATTCAACTTCAAAAAAATCAAAAACCCTAAAACACATAAACTAAAACTTGAAGATATCTAAAAATCTAGAGGTTTTGATCTCAAACGAAGCTTGAAAATGGACTCACCGGATGAAAAGCTTTCAAACAAGTCTGGTCCGACGTCCTAAGGTGGTCGGAATCTTCACCGCCGTGAGGAAGCTCCACTTTCGGTCTCCTTCATTTTCCAGTGTTCTAGGCAGCAGTCGACAATGCTAGTGGCGACGAGTGGCTGTTGGACAGAAGGGGAAGCAATGGTGATGGCTGGTTGCAGGTGGGGCGGTCTGGTGGTGGTCCGGTTGGAAGGAACTAAGAGTGAAGGGAAGAAGAAGAAGAAGAAGAAGAAGAAAGAAAAAAAAAAGAAAGAAAGAAGGAATGATTTTTTTTTTGACTCGTCTGCTGCATTTGACTTTTACATTGTACCTTATATATACACACACACACATGCATTAACAATTAAAATAACAATTGATAATAATAATATAATTAATTTTACTGAAATAATTTGATCATAATAAAAAACAATATTCAAAATAATATTGTTTTTTATAATAATAATAATAATAATAATAATAATAATAATAATAATAATAATAATAATAATAATAATAATAATAATAATAATAATAATAATAATAACAATAATAGTAATACACAAGCATAATAGTAACACTAGTAATAGTAATAAAAATAATGATAATAAGTTTAAAGCTTTTAAATAATAGAATTTAATTAAATTATTTTATGTAAGAAAATATTTATACAATAAAATAACGATTATTAGTCACAAATAAATAATAACATAAAAATAAAATTTAAAATTTATTAACACTGTAAATCTTGAAATATATTTATTTAATTCAAAATTCAGGGTCATTACAGGGACAGCAACTCAGAATGGGTCATCTCCACATTCCACTTTTCTTCACGACCCTATAAGTCATTCCAAATCTACAAAAATGCCAAAAGGTAAGCAATTTAAATTTGAGAAAATCACTAATATAGTTGGTAAATATTTCAAGTACTGCATCCTACATCAATGAGTTCAAGTGCAGCCGATGGATATAAACTCAAGTCAGGTTCTTCTTCAAGACATGGTTGGCACCCCACCTCTGAATGGTCGAAAGCTCGTCCGCTCTCCATTGGCCAAACCTACGAAAAAGTATCATTAATAAAATGTTCAGTAAGTGATAATATAAATAAATTAGTTAAATAAAAAAAGATGAAACTTATCAGAACGACATGCCAAAAGCTATAGAATCTGTTAGCTCTACGCACCAGATCATCCATGCTCTTGTATAATAAGCCAAGGCATAGCTAACCCAATCATAGGAGGCCACCAGATCCAAATCTTGTATGTTGCACCACTTGATCCATTGGGTATAGAGTGACCATCTCTGTGATCCTCTCCTAGGTATAAAAGCTCTGGATTGAATCAAGCTTAATATTGTGTGATCTTTTCATGTCTGGGACCATACCAATAAAATGCTCGATGAAAGCAGCCTTCTCGAGAGTTCGTTGATGCAAACTAGCATTAAAAGGAACGAGATCCCCAACACATACTATCCCAGTGATAGCTGCAAAGGAAATAGGATCTAGGGTAAGCTCTTCAAAGGGGAGGTGAAAGGTGTGAGTTGTCTTGAACCACCGCTCCATCAATGCATGGAAGGGTTGGTAGTCGATCTGACCCTATTCCACAGGAAGTGTAATGATGAAATTATCAAACTCGTTCTCCTGGAGCTGGTCCTTTTGAGCTTTTGTCAGGTCATTGAAGAAGACATGGGCCCTATGAAAGTTTCCAATGCCCTTGAACGTCTAAGCATCAGCCTGTAAAAAAATCAAGGAAGTTAAAATAAATTACAGTCATATTAATGTTGTTTCTCTAAAGGAAAAATGAATGAATGAAATCTAAAAAAGCAAAAGGACCATCATCATGCTACAGAGGCATGCCACCTCAACAATAAGGTAATTGCCTTATGGTTATGGTGATAGCTTCTACGGAAGAGGCAATGACCAGTTCCTATTTAAAGGTGAATCGCTTCTATGTGAACACAGAGGTGAATGCCTCTACACAGTAAAGAATGACATGACAACTTTCCAATTTTGATTAGATTTATAAAATTTAATTATAATTTGCCCTATTTTTAATCCTAAATGGTAATCTATCACAAATAAATGCTAACCTGATATAAAATGTAGAAAAAATAAGAAGATTCAAACACTTACATCACCAGTCTCAAGGGAGCAAATGTGGGATTTCCAATCCACTAAGAGAGGAATCTGATTTCCCTGGATCAATATGAAGTTACAAGGCATGCTAGGAGAAGGTGGAATGCAATCTCACTTAGGCATAGGAGGATTTATCTTATCGTCCATTTTTGAATAAATGAAAATGTGTGAAAGAGAAAAAGAAGAAAAAAATAAAAGAGAAAGAGAAAGGAAAAGAGGAGAAAGGGAGGAGAAGAGGTCCTTTTTATAAGTAAAAAAATGTGGGAATTAGAAATTGAGGAATAAATGATGATGATGAGTAAAGGTGACGAAAATGACAAATAATGATGACGGATGAATGTTTTCATTTTGAATGAACCTGTAGTGGTTAATAGATTAAGACTTTTGATTCTAGTTGAAGCACCAGTCGAATTATGAATAGGAACCTGAAACAGTTAAAAAAGTTAAGTTTTCCTTAGTTTTAGTCGAAGCACTAATCAATGACACCTAGTTTGGCTAGCTCGTCATCAAGGGTAAATCATGCATTCGATTTGATCAACCCACATCCAGGAATAAGCTATGGAATCAGTAACGCCTAGTTTGGCCGATCCATGCATTGGGGGAAAATTACATGTTCGATCTGATCGGCTGGCATCTAAGGACAAAGTATGGATTTTCTCTAATCGAAGCATCAGTAACAGAGGTGACTGACTAGGCAATAAATTTGGGAGTTTATAATAAGAAACAAACTGATCGGGCAATGAATTCTTAAAGTCTATAGTTTACTAAGTAACTGATCGGGCCAGGAAAGCCCATGAATCACATTTCAAATAAGTGACTGATCGAGCCAAGAAAACTTATGAATCATATTTTAGACGAGAGACAGGAGGGCTAGGAAACCCAAGTTTCATGCTAAAGCTATAATGAGTGGCTGATCTAGCTAGGAAAACCCAATGAATATGGTCACATTTCAAGTTGAAGCACTTACATATCGAGCAAAGCACGAGATTCAGGTATGTCACCTATCTTTTGCTTTTGCTTGTATCATGCATATAATTTTCTCAAAAAAAATACTTTGTATGTGTTTAGGTTTTTAAAAAATTAGGGGGTAAATTATAGATACTCAGTCCAATCAACCCATGAATCAAGGGCATACCATAGGTGCTTGGTTTGATTGGCCCACACCAAAGCCCAATGATGAGAATACGAAGCTTGAATACAAGTGAAAAGCCTGAATCTTTGATTGGAAATGGTCTTGAGAGCCTAGGAACCCAAAAAACCCAGCCCAAACCATCCAAACCCAGCCCAATTGTCTAAACATGCCTAAGTTTGCTTTAGCCCACTTGGCCCAACCCAAAGAAGGGCTAAAGAGGCACCGCCTCTGTGTAAAAAGGCTATTACCTCTATAGCAATAGACACTCAAGCAATCGCCTCACCACAGTGGCACCGGCTCTATAGTAGGTCACTTGTAGCTGCATTTAATGCAGTTGCAGCCATGGTGGTCAGTGGGGTGGGCCATATACCCTCCAGAAATTTTTTTTATAAGGAAGAGATTTTTGAGGGAGAGAAAAAGGCTATAGAGACTCATGATGGTCTAAGAACCTAGGGGCATGGGTGAGGTTAGAGATAAAATGAAAAAAGAGAGAAAGGGGGGACCAATATTTTTTTTAAAAAAAGAGAGGACCATTAGCAAAAAAAAAGAAGGAAAAAACTAAGAAAAAAAACTCTAAAACTAGAGGGGACATTCTTAAAGAGAGGAGGAGGAGGAGTTCAAGCTCAAGGGTCCATTTCCTTGAGAAGGAGGAGGTGAAAGAAGCTTGTTTTCAAGTATAGCTCACATTCAAGTAGAGTTCAATATTCAACGCAATCTTTGAGGGCTAACTACTTTATTGAAGCTCATACTTAAGTAACTTCTATTTACCTATTTAGCATTTCAATGTTTGACTTATTTATGATTTAGTTTGTTAGTTTATTTAGTGTATATTTTAAATTTATGCTACCTATTATACCATGTTCTTAATATGATCCATTAAGGGTGTTGGATGTAGCTATAAAATAGCAAAAATTTTGATTGCTTGCATAACAATTGCTTTGAATAGAAGTTTAATTATTTTAAGAGTTAGGTTGCTTATTGGTCAGGTGACACCTCTATGAAGGGGCATCACCTCTTTTCCATGAGGCGATCGCCTCTTTTCCATAAGGCAATAGCCTCTCAGACAGGGTGACTCACTCCTTTATTTTGGGATTTTTATAATGTTTACGCATGATTTTGATTTTTGAGCATGTTAGGGTCCTTATACTTCGCTTGTTTGTATATGACTGTCTGTGCCATGTCTTTTAAGTTAATTTTTTCAGTCCTTAACCTCCATTTGCATGAGTTTATTTTATAAATTGGTTTGAATAGAATTTTTATGTATATCAAAACTAATATTTGGCATTTGCAGGATCTTGAGACTGATCTCATTAAATTATTAAGGATTTATCCCTTAATTAGTTCTTGAGAGGTTTTCATGGGTCTAAAGATTAGTTTATTTTTTGTTTATCTTCGGTATATTTTTAGTATATTTCTATTCATTATGTTCTTTTATTTGTGCGAAAATGTTGTAATCCTTAACCCTTTCCCCAAGGCATAAAATTGAGCTAATGTGCAAACTCAAACTTAAGTATCAAATTGAATAATTAATTGAGGTCAAATCCAAATTGCATATAAATATAGGAATAAGTGGATAATTAAAGGTAATAAAATATAAAACACTAATAAAGGTCGACCGTAAGGTCGAGTGGGCATTCAAAAGCCCATACCCAGTTTCCGAACCCATTCTCTGATGATGACTTTTAGGAACCTCCGTGGGATCTAGTTGCTATATAGGGTATCTTGGCTTTTATCCAGGTGGAAACTCCATTCCCATTTAGGCTTTAAAGACCTAATATATTTTTCTAGTGGGCCTTGAGCCCATACAGTGTCGTGGTCACCAACACTTGGGTGCACCAAACCCTGCTGCCTATATATACCTAAGTAAATCTAAAGTAATCATCAACCAATACATATGTATAGTGCATTCCACCAAGACTAGCAACTCTAATTGGTCCAAATAAATTCATATGTATAAGTTCAAGTGGTCTAAAAGTGGATACTACATTTTTTAGCTTAAATGAGGACTTGGATTGCTTTCCCATTTGATAAGCATCATAATGTTTATCTTTAGTAAAATCAAGCTTAGGTAAACCAATCACAAGTTCATGTTTACAAAGATCATTCAAAAGCTCAAAATTTGTATGTCCTAACCTTCTTTGTCATGTCCATGTGTTATGGGAAATAGACATTAAGTATTTCATGTCTTTGTTATCAATTTTGTTCAAATCAATAATATAAACATTGTCTATTCTTTCACCACTAGAAATTACTTTGTCTTCATCGAGACTACTAATAAAGTAATTTCTAGGATAGAAAGTCACTTTATTTCCCATATCACATAATTGACTTATACTAAGCAAATTATATTTAAGACCATTAATAAGCAACACATGATGTATAGATAAGGCTTGAGGATTACTTATTTCTCTAATGCCCACCATCGTTCCTTTAGCATTGTCTCCAAATATGACATGTCCTCCATCTTTTGTATCAAGTTTATTGAATTGCTCCTTATCTCCCATCATATGCCTTGAACATCCACTATCAAGATACCACTTGCTTTTCATTCTTGTGGATTTCAAGTAGACCTCTTTTTCATTTTCAAGAGCCATGAAGTAAATATTTGCCATTTCTTGTTATTCTTCTTCCTTTTCGGATTAGGAGGAGTCACTCTAAGTAGCTTTAAAGGCCTTATTCCTATCCTTTTGCTCTCTTATTCTTGAATTTGAGTTTGGGGCACTCACTTCAGATGCGTATTAGTTTTTTGCATTCGTAGTAAGTAACTTCTTTGGTTTTCTTCTTACCATTTCCATCGAACTTCTTGTTGAAGTCCTTTGTTCTTGAGAAATTTTTCTTTCTTAAAAACTTCTTGAAGTTCCTAGTGAGCATAGCAATATTACATTTTCATCACTAGAATTTCAACATTCTCATTTTCATTTTCTTCTTATGAGACCTTCAATGCTATTTTTTTTCTTTTTTCTCTTCTTGCTCTTCACCTATTTGCTTGATTGTGAGCTCATGTGTCAAGAGCTTACCAATAAGCACATCGATTGAGAGGGTAGAGAGGTCTTGAGCTTCCTCAATTGAAGTGACTTAAGATTTCCAATCCTTTTTAGGTAGGATTTTTAAAATTTTATTATTCACCTCTTCCTTAGAGAAATACTTTTCAAGTTTCTTAAGGATTATGAGGAGAGCACTAAGATAGTTTTTCATCTCTTTGATTTATTCTTAAGACTTCATTTTGAAGAGTTTGTATTTATACAAATGAAATTGAATATTTTTGTTTCTTACTTGTACATTGCCTTCATAATGGTTCTTCAAGGTCTCCCATATTTCCTTTAGTGAAATGTAATGTTGAAGCTTGCCTTTTCCTTCTCTTGTCATGAAAGAGAGTAGAGTGATCATTTTCTTGGTTTTATAGTATTCTTCCTTTTGATCATTGCCCCAATCACTTCTTAAAAGAGTAGTTTATACATTATCAATGATAATTTTTTGTGGTTACCAACCTTTGAGAATAACTTTCCAAAGTCTAATGAAATCACAAGCTAGATATAGTTTCATTTTGAACTTCCAATGAGGATAATCACTACCATCAAAGAATGGTCTAAGTGAAGACATATTTTGAGATTTACTCCCCATGATCTTATATTCTAATAATTAAGTTCCTAGAATCCAATCTCTGATACTAATTGAAAGAGTCCTAGAGGGGGGTGAATAGGACTATTGAATAATAATAAGAAATTAAAAAGATTTTAACAAGAATTAAAATGAATATTGAAAAGGAAGAATGATGAACACAAGAATTTGAAGAGTTCGGATTCTCAACAATCCTATATCTCTACCTAACTTATCCCCAAGTTAGAATTTTGAATTACCACAATCTATTTCCCTAGATTGATTTTTACAACTTAAGTTTTTAGGCTCAACTCAAACTTTACAGCTTGATTTTTCAAGGCTCACTCAAAAACCAATTCACAAGTGTTTTTAAGGCTCACTCTAAAATCGAATTCCCAAGTGTTTTAATAGCTAAACACTTAAACTAATTTCTTTAGAATAGAATTGTAATATCCCGTGTTTTAAATATATTTAATACTGCATCGGGATATGCAGTGTTAATAATTTTTAAATATAATATTGATATTTAATAAGCTTTTATTTAATTTAAATTGATTTTTAATTGTTTATTATTATTTTAAGTGCTTTACGTAAAATTTTCCCGGAACTTGCATTTTCGGAGAAATTTTCACGTAAATAATTTATTATTAATTATTTTAAATATATTTACGGACTTGCATGAGCTCATACATATTTTAAAATACTAGATAACGTGTATATGTGTACTTATTTATTTAATTAGGGTTTAATATTATCCTAATATTTTATTAATTATTTATTAGTTTTATTGTTATTTAATTATTTTATTTATTATCAAATTTTAAAATATTAAATATTAAGTGTGTGGTGTATATTTAATGTGTGTAATTTAATATTATTTTATTATATAGTATAAAGTATATATATATACATATATACATTTAATATAAACAAAAAAATAAAGTTTGAAATAATTACAAAACTGCCCCTCCCGTTCCTCCTTCTTCCTCGACCGTTTCCCTCACTGTCTGCCGCCTGTCAAGCCATTTCCTTGCCATTGGTGTGCCATCCAGCGTGCCACCACCTTCCCCAGCCTTCCTCGTCGCCTGTTGCAGCCGTTTCCGGCATCTGGAGATCGATTTTGGCCGGAGAAGCCGAATTCTTCTTCACCGTCGATCATGATGATTTCGGCCACCATTTTTGACACCGCTGGTCTCTTTCTTCTCCTTGAGCTCCGGTGAGTGTGATTCTAGCTTTGGTTTGAGCTTAAATGGTCTTGATTTGCTTAGGTTTCGAATTTTAGATTTCGATTATATTAGGGTTCTTGAATTTTTTTTAACTTCAATTTGATTGATTCATGAAAATTCCCTTCACAAATGTTGATCCTAGTAGCTTAATATACATGTATGAATTTTTGTGGAATTTTTTGAGATTATTTTGATTTTTGGGTATTTTTGAATATTTTAATATTATTTTCTAATTTTCGGGAATTAATTAATTAAATTATGAAATTGTGTTTTATGATAAATATAGGTGTTGAAATGAATTATAGAAATTTATATGAAATTTTTATGAATTTCTATGTATTTATTTTGAATTTACATAGTTTAGGTAATTTTGGAAAATTAGGGTTAATTGTGTTTTAAATTGAAATTAATTGGTTAATTGAGTTTAATTATTGATATTATTGATAAATATGTTCAGAAAATTAATTTTGGATAATTATACTATTTTTGGTGAATTTTTGAATGAATTTTAGTATATTTACATATATAGGGGTATTTTGGTAATGTTACACAAAATTGGCTAAAAATGTAATTTAATTGGTTTTAATAGTTATTTAAAGTATAAAAATGATTTCCACAAATTATTTAGTATTTTTAACTAATTAAAACTATTTTTCATGAATTATTTTCAATTATATATATAATATGCGATTTTTCTAATAAAATGAGTTTTTATTGGTTTTTACAGTGTTTTAAGGTTAATTATGTAATTTCTACGTATAAAATGAATTTCTATGTTATAAGGGTATTTTTGGTATTTTCAGAATTATTCTGTGATTATGGACCCCGGTCGGTAGACTGTAGTTTGAAGTTCGACCGAGGGGTTGTGGATGAGTGGTTGAGCCTGTTTTTCGAAGTGTGTTTCTTTGCAGGGTCGGCTCTACTCTTTGAGTAGAGAGATGTCCGTTTTACAGGGGAGGTTCTGCTGAATTTTCGATAGAATTCTCGTAAAACGTGATGTCTGGTCGAACCCTAATTTTGATTCTGTGTTTAATATTATAGATTGAGTTCTAGGATTTTCTGTTAGGTTTATTATGATTTCTGTCATTATTGTTTGTTTAGTTGCGCCGAGACCGAGGCCTAGTGTACCAGGCCCGTCGGATCCATCTCGTGGAGCGCACTAAGTGTGAGTTGCTATTTTATATATATGTGCTTAGGGTGCATGATTTTAGAAATATATGTTTTATTTTGATTAAAATGCATAAATAATGTGATTTGTATTTAAGTATATCCTTAGTTTATTTTTGGTTTATTTTTGGTATATATTAAATTATATACATGTTTTATTAATAAACTATATTTAAAATGTTTTTAAATATATTTCTAGCTTAATTTATAATTTGATTGGATTTATTTGACGTATATATACTCGAAATATACCTGGTTTACTTTTGGTATATTTTCAGTATATATATGGTTTATATTGTTATTTTATTTAAATTCATGCATCATTTATTTGTGAATGTATGTTTTATATTATTAATGAAGGATATCAATAGAACGTGCTACCTAGTGGGCAGCACTAGGACCGAGTACGTACCGGTGCGCTTATAGCATTTAGGCTATACTACTAACCTATTTGTGGATATTGATTTGAATTGATTATTTGATATGTGAGATATGGTTTGGAGGTGTGATTGCTGGAGCTCGGTTGACCTAGTGTCTCGGGGCCAATCACACTGGCAGTCAGATTGCTGGAGCTCGGTTGACTTAGTGTCTCGGGGCCAGTCTATTGTCTAAATGGATTAAGTGGATATATTTGGGAATAAGTGAGCCTGTATGGCTAGATTGTTGTCTAACACTGTTTGAGGTTTCGATATTCTAGGGTTTTATTTGATCCTTCATAAACGATGATTTTTAGTAAAATATATAAAATGAATTTCTTGCATCTGTATATATACATATTATATATACTTTTGACTGTGTGCATTGGCATTTAGTATGCATGTATATATATTATAGTAATTCACTCAGTAAGGTCTGACTCCCCTCCGTTGACTATTTTTCAGGAGAGTCATCATCTTCAAACCTCAGTAGTAGGCCTGTACGTCGGATTTCTTTCGCCCTGGCTTCTTTATGTAAACTGCTTCTCTGAGTCTTGGGTTTATTTTATCTAGACACTACAGTAGTCATTAAATATTTAAAGAGATGTTGTATTATATTTGAACTGGATTTGTATTAAAAGAATTTATATATATGTGATGATGAGGATTTGATTTAAATCCAGTTGGTGCATATGTTATTAATATATTTATGATTTTTATTTCCGCTGCATTATATATTGTTATTACTATTGCATGTTTTATTTTATTTTTAGGCTTGCTACGGGTTCTGGATTCGAAAGAATTCCCGTTCCCTAGCGCCGGTCATGACCCCTATTTTGGGTCGTGACAAGAATCTCACTTCTTATTTTCTAATCCCAAAAAATAAAAGAATAAGAATATCTATTACAACACTCACCAACTCTCACAAAAAGATACAATAATAAAATGAATTTTGAAAGAGTTAGAGAGCTTAATTGAATGCTTGAATGTATATAATGAATAAAAAAGATTCTCAACCTCTAAAGTTTCTTCATATGTTGTATTTATACTTGAACAATTCAATTATAGTTATTAGAAACAATAATTTCATTTTCAACACATTCTAAGTTCATGTGAATATAATTTGGACTTTTGAGCTACAATTTGTCAAGTCTTGGTCGGGACAAGCATTGAATAGCCATTATGAGCTGTTGCATTTGAATTTTTGCATTGGTCCTGATCAGGATCACTTTGTCCTGGTCAGGATTAGCTTGTCCAGGACACTATCTTGATCGGGGACATTGGATTAGGGTGAGTTCTGTAAAAAATTTGAGTTCTTGCAGAAATTGGTGTGCTTGGTCCTTGTCATAACCAAACCGGGGAGTCATGACTGGCACTAGGGAACAAGAATTCTTTCAAACCCGAAACCCATAGCAAGCCTTAAAAATAAAAACAAGCAGAAATATAATATAAGAATATTAAAGAATTTAAAACTTAAAATAATATTAAAGAAATTCTCATATCATATATTAAAATATAACATATAATATCCTTCAATTACAAATCTCCGTTATAAAAATAATACTAAACACTACAATACTTGAGCACTACTACTGCAGCTTCTAGAATATGAATAAAAATTCATATATAAACATTACATAATCTAGCCGGGCTAAAGAAGACCGGGGAAGGAGTTTACTACTGAGGTCTGACAAAGTAGAATATCCTAAAAAAATATTGAGGGGTTCAGACCTTACTGAGTGAATTATTACTATATACATACATGCACTATAAAATACACGTATTCAGATATCAATATAATAATACATTTATATTTATATAATATGATATACATGCATTTCATACACATGCTAAAGATCACTTTTTCCAATGCAATAATAAATATAGAAAATTTTTTAGGTGGAGGATTGGAGCAGAATTCTAAATAGTCTGCAACCTTGATCACATAACCAATAGCCAACTGGTTTATCCATAACTCCAAATATTTATTTATCCAACTTAAGATAATAGATCGGCCTCGAGTACACTAAGTCAACCGAGGATCCGTAATCTCACTACCGGCATGATTTGCCCCAAGTACACTAGGTCAACTGAGGATTCGCAACCACCCTTTCCAATAACCATTAATCTCAATATTCAATTTCATAATAACATAATTAGATTCTTAGCCTAAAATCTACTGTACTATCGCGTAACAATCCTAATTTAGTCCACTAGCTGGAAAGTTCTACAACTATCCTCCAAATCATGCTAATAATTATTAAAAATAACGAAATGCATAATTAAATATATGATAGCATTCATTCATCAAATAATATATCGTTTATATACCAAATATATACAAAATATAAATATAAGCATTTAAATAAATAATTCATATTTAAATTCACATTATTTAAATCATGGATACTCACAAAATATTTATTCTACATGCAATGCATATATATAATAATAACTCACAGTACTACTGCGCTCTGCTGTTTCGGTTCGACTAGCCCGGTCCGATCAGTCTAGCTCGCGGTACAGCTAAAGGAAATAATAATAATAATAATAATAATAATAATAATAATAATAATAATAATAATAATAATAATAATACTATTAGAATAAAATTCCTAATTCAATAACTCTAAGATTTCTAAGAATGACTCAATCTAAACATGACTTAACCAAAATTTCAAAACTAGATTTAGACCAGTTATCACATTTTATGAGAAATCTACCAAAAAAATCGGTAGAGTTTCTCCTGTAAAACGAACATCTCTTTACTAAAAGTAGAGTCGATCTTACACAGAAAAATTACTTTTAAAACACATAAGTTCAACTACTTGGGTTGGACCCCCTAAACTACTCATAATGTCCAACTGATCCTCAACAATCCACAAATATATATAGAAAAAAATAATTATAATTTCACATAATTCACCTAAAAATCATAAAAATCTAAATAAAAATATAATAACTTCTCAAATCACCGAAGTGTCTCATAAAAATATTAAAAACCTTTATTTTCCAACTAAATAATAAAATTCTAGCTTTTACATAATATTTGCTAATAAGATTCATAAATGGAATAAAATTCCCATTTTACAATTAAATTAGTATAAATTGCAAATAATTATTAAAATTACTATTTAACATCATAAAAATAATAAAATACCCATTTAAGCTTAAAAATAATAAATAAATTTATTATTCACATATCATTCCAAAATTATCACGAATTAACTAATAAATGGGAAATAATATTAAAAATTACTTTCATACTTTTATTAATCCATAAATAGTTTAAAACAAAACAATTAACAACAATTCACATAAAATCAAATAATTTACTAACTTCCAAAAATACATATGTAGACATAAACTATCAAAATTCAATCAAATACCACAATAAATAAACTAATAATAAATACCATTAATTTATCCAAAATTATAAAAATCTCATTTAAATAATGAGTACCAAAATATTTCAACCAAAATTATAAAAATCTCATTTAAATATCAAAATAAACTTATTTATATAATAAAAATATCAAAATATTTATTTCCCAAATTAAATAATAAAATTTCAAATATAAGTAAATAATATTAATTAAACCCATTCTTTTAAATATTCTAAATTAAATAGCATTTAATTACTCATAATCAATTAAGTTATTAAATTATCTAATTTAAACAATTAAAACTCATTTAAGTTCAAAGTTAACAATTAAAATTATTATTCATATATAATTCCAAAAATTAATATTAATTAGCTAAAAATAGTAATTAATTTATAAAAATCATTTTAATACCAACTATTATTCACAAATTATCTAAAACACAATAACTGCTAATAATTTCAATTAAAATATAAAAAATTTAGTCCTTTATATTAATTTCACCAAAAATTCTATTTTTTACATAAACATTCAAAAATTCGTAATAAAAATTCGGTACGTAATTTAAATAAACTTTCTTTATGAAACTTGCTATAAATAATATATAAAATTTAATAAAAATAAGAAAATTTTTGGACCCGGGACTGCATGAATAATAGCTGAACCCGAAAATACATATTATTTTTTAAATAATTTCAAAAAAATAAAAATAAATAAAAATAATATTTAGGTAGATCTTAACTCAACAATCAATTTATCTAATTATCATATCTCCAAATAAAATTAAATTCAATAAGAAAAAACAAATTAAACATATTGACATAAAAATAAAATCGAGTTTTTGGAGTCCTTACTGGTCGATTCACTCGAAACTAACTATATATGATTAAAGCTCGTAGCGTGAGCTTTGAAATGAGTCCAAGCTTTATCAGTTTTCTCACCGGCGACCAGATTGCACTGTTCACACAGTACTATTTGCATTGTGCCACTGCTGCCTGCTGCCACTGCTAGCGATGCTACCGCTACTAGTTGAGGTGGTGGTTTGGTTATAGAGAAAAAAAAAAGAAATAAAGAAAGAAAGAAAGAAATAAGGAGAGGAAGAGAGACAATGGGTTGACCAAACTTTTTTTTAAGATATATATATATGTATTGTCACGACCCAAAACAGGGGCTATGACCGGCGCTAGGGAACGGGAATTCTTTCAAATCCGGAACCCGTAGCAAGCCTAAAAATGAAACATGCAATAATAATAATGACAACACAATTAAGTAAATATTATGCAGCGGAATAAAATCATAAATATCAAAATGATATTTTCACCAAATGAAATTACATCAAAACCTCATCTTATATATAAATAAACTTTTAATACAAGTTTATTTTCAAATATTTAAAGTACAATTCTCACATACATTTCTCACACAAATATAATACAATATCCTTTTTTAATTTTTACGACTACTGCAGTGTCTAGATTAATAAAAATAAAACTCAAGTAAGCAGTTTACATAATAAAGCCGGGGCGGAAGAAATCCGACGTACAGGCCTGCTACTGAGGTCTGATGAAGATGACTCTCCTGAAAAATAGTCAACAGAGGGGAGTCAGACCTCACTGAGTGAATTATTATAATATATATACATGCATACTAAATGCCAATGCACACAGTCAAAAGTATATATAATATGTATATATACAAGCAAATACACATAAATGCAATAAAATCATTTTATATATTTATTGAAAATCACTATTTATGAAGGATTAAATAGAACCCTAGAATATCGCAACCTCAAAACAGTGTTAGACAACACTCTAGCCATACAGGCTCACTTATTCCAAATATATTCACTTGTTCCATTTGGACAGTAGA
The DNA here is from genome assembly GCA_947683625.1 of Mallotus nudiflorus. NCBI lineage: Eukaryota > Viridiplantae > Streptophyta > Magnoliopsida > Malpighiales > Euphorbiaceae > Mallotus > Mallotus nudiflorus. The sequence continues at coordinate 391,253 of CANTUR010000282.1, read as the reverse complement.
TTGGCCCCGAGACACTAAGTCAATCGAGCTCCAGCAGTCTGACTGTCAGTGTGATTGGCCCCAAGACACTTGGCCAACCGAGCTCCAGTAATCACACTCATAAATCATATCTCACACATCAATTAATCAAATCCAATCAATATCCACAAATGGTTAGTAATATAGCCTAAATGCTATCAGCGTACCAATACGTACTTGGTCCTAGTGCCGCCCACTAGGTAGCATGTTCTGTTGATATCCTTCATTATTAAACATAAAACATACATTCATAAATAAATGATGCATGTAATTGAAATGAACAGTAATATATACCATATATATACTAGAAATATACCAAAAGTAAACCAGGTATATTTCGAGTATGTATACGTCAAATAAATCCAATTAAATTTCAAAATAAACTAGAAATATATTCAAAAACATTTTAAACATAATTCATTAATAAAACATGCATATAGTTTAAAATATACCAAAAATAAACCAAAAGTAAACTAAAATAAACTTAAGTACTAATTAATACCATTATGCATTTTTAGTCAAAATAAAACATAGATTTCTAAAATCATGCACCCTAGAGCATATATATATATAATAGTAACTCACAATTATTGCGCTCCACGAGATGGGTCCGATGGGCCTGGTCCACTAGGCCTCGGTCTCGACGCAACTAAACAAACAGATAACGACAGGAATCAGAATAAATCTAACATAAGTTCTAAAGACTCGATCTAGATTACTAGAGACATAATTAAAATGGGAATTCGACCGGATATCACGTTTTACGAGAATTCTACCTAAAATCTGGCATAACCTCCCCTGTAAAACGGACATCTCTCTACTCAGAGTAGAGCCGGCCCTACAAAGAAATGCACTTTGAAAATAAACACAGAACACAACCACAATCCCTTGGTCGGACTCCAAACTACAGTTTACCGACCGAGGTCCAAAATTCACAAAATAATACAGAATTACCAAAATACCCTTGTATCATAAAAATACATTTTATTAGTCGAAATTATGTAATTAACCCTAAAACATAATAAAAACCTATAAAAACTCATTTTATTAGAAAAATTGTATATAATACATATAATTGAAAATAATTTATGAAAAATAGTTTTAATTAGTTAAAAATATAAAATAATTTGTAGAAATTATTTTTATACCCTAAATAACTATCAAAACCAATTTAATTACATTTTTAGCCAATTTAGGGTAAAATTACCAAAATACCCCTATATATATAATAGACTAAAATTAATTAAAAAATTCACCAAAAAATAATATAATTACTCAAAATTAATTTTCTCAACATATATTTCAATAATATCAATAAATATACTCAATTAACCAATTAATTTCAAATAAACACATAATTAACTCTATTTTCTCAAAATTACATAAACTATATAAATTCAAAATAAATACATAAAAATCCAAAAAAATTCCAAATAAATTTCTATAATTCATTTCAACACCTATATTTACCATAAAACACAATTTTATAATTTAATTAATTAATTTTCGAAAATTAGAAAATAATAATAAAATAATCAAAATACCCAAAAATCAAAATAATTTCCAAAAATTCTAAAAAAATTCCCACATGAAGATTAAGCTAAGGGGAACAACATTTGTGAAGGAATTTTTCATGAATCAATCAAATTGAAGCTTAAAAAAAATCAGGAACCCTAATAGGCAGAAATTGCAAAATCGGAACCTAGGCAAATCTAGACCATTTTAGGTGAAAAAAAGCTTGGAATCACACTCACCAGAGCTTAAGGAGAAGATAGAGATCAGTGGTGTCAAAAACGGTGGCCAAAAACACTGTGAACGATGGTGAGAAGAGTTTCGGGTTTTCGATGGTTTCGAGCTCCTCCGACGCCGGAAACGGCTGCAGCTGGTGGCAGGGAAGGCTGAGGAAGAAGGTGGCACACCGACGGGAAGAAAATGGCGTGACAGTGACAGTGACCGGAGGGTGGATGGGAACGATCGGGAAGAAGGAGAGGGAGGAGTGGCAAATTCGTAATTTTGGCAAACTTTATATTTTTGACAATATATTATGTATATATATATACTCACACTATATATTAAAATAATATAAACTTTCACACACATAATTTAATATATTAAATAATTTATACACTAAAAAAAATAATTAAATAATATTAAAACTAAATAATAAATAATAAAAATTAGGGAAATTAAGTAAACCCTAGTTTAATTTAAATATATACACATATATATACTATATTTTAGCACTTTAAAAATATATATGAGTTTATGCAAATTCGTGAAATTATTTAAAATAATTAATATTAAATTATTTACGTATTAATTTCCCCGAAAATAAAATTATCGGGAAAATTTTACATAAGGTACTTAAAATAATATAAAACAATTAAAATAAGCTTTAAATAAATATCAACTCATAAAAATATCATAATTATATACGAATTTATTAACATTGCATATCTCGATGCAGTATAAAAATATTTAAAAATAGGGGATATTACATGTATGCACACAACTGCGCGCACACACACACACACACACACACACATGTATTTCTTTAACACCATAAATAATAATAATAATCAAATCTTAATTAATACTAATTAATCCCCAAATTAATATTAATAATATTAAATAATAATAAAATTTAACTTTAATTTTTTAATCTATTAATGATGCCAAATAATAATATAATAAATAATAACTCTCGAAATAAAATTTAATTTCATAATGATCAAACATCACAATTTAATAAAATAAATAAATAAAATAATAATAACGTCAAAAATATTAAAATCCTCATTTATTAAAAATCTATTAATACTGCATATCTCATAATTTAATTTTATAATTTATAAAAATATCGGGTTATAACAGTCCTGATCGGGACCATGACAGGATTTGCACTTTTTATGCAATTTAGTCCCTTTGTTGAGTCCGATCAAGATAGTGTTTGTAATGTCTTTCCGACTTTGATAGTTCACCATTATTTTGACTTTCAAATTATTCCTAACTTATACACACTTGAAGCAAACACATTAATTGCTCAAATTAAATTTTTTAAAATCAAAATCAAGACTGATAACTTGCTAAAGTCAACATTTTATAATTAGATTATATTGAAATCTTCTCTAAATAATTTTTGCAATTAAGTTTAATAGATTAATAAAAATTTTCATTTTAATATTTTGTCTATAAAAATTGGTTCAATTAACAAGGATAATTGATAAAAAAATTTTACTCATATATATTACTTAATTGTAAAGTTTTATAAATTTTTAATAGCATGTTTTAAAAAAATTTAAAATATGTAAAAAATATTTTAAAAATTTAAGTGCATAGAATTTTTTTAAATTTTCATTAAAGGGATAAGTATAAAAAAGGACTATGTAATTAGATGTCTTTCATTTAAAGGATTTTCATATTTTTTATGACATTTAGAATTATATGATTTCATTTTCTAACACTTTAATACCCTATCAACTAATATCGTCATTATTGTATAATAAAATTTTAATATAATAATAATTTTCAATAATAAAAATATTTTAATGTGATTTACCATCACTATAAATATTTAGATACTTCTAAAAATATTATAGACTTATTTTAAAAATTATTTCTATTTATTCTTTATAAAATAAAAATATTATTTCTATTAATTGTAAATTTATTTTAGTTAATTGAATGTTATACTACTTAATAAATAATTTTATTATTAAAAATTTATGTCATTTTAACATTATATCATATATTTTTAATAATATTACTCAGTAAGCCTGTAAAGTATTAAAATATAACTAAAATCAAATCAAAATATCACAAATCCTTTAAGCGAAAAAAAATCTAAACACGTGTTCTCTTCTTTAAATATATATTATTTCATTGTAATTTTTTTTAATTTTTTAAGATTTTAGAATTTGTAAAAAAATTTAAATCTATAGGAAAAAATTTGAAATTATCAAAATTTCCAAAAATTATTAAGTCTATAGAAAATTTTTAAATTTTTATTAAAATATATTTTACTTGATTGTGAAATTTTAAAACCTTTTAAAAACATTTAAGTCTATGAAAAATATTTTTTAATATTTATTAAAAATATTTCATAAAGTTAAAAAATTTTAGAAATTTTTTACAAATATACATTTTGGAAGAAATTTTATTAATTTCTTTGTTATTCAAACTAATTTCTATTAGTCATTTATTAAATTTAATTTTTTTAATTAACAAGACTTAATTGTAATTTTTTTAAAAGAAAAATATAATATAATCTAGTTTAAAAGAAAAAGTTCTATTGGAAAAAAAAAAAGAGATAAATATAATTTTGATCCTTTGGTAAAATCTTTTGGCAATTTTTTAAAATCATATCAGTAAATTATATTTAGTGGCTAATTGCAAATTTCATAAGTGTAGTCTTAAAAATTGGAAAATATAAATTATAAAAATCCAGTTTAGGTATCAAGAATCGTTGCAATGCTGATTAGGACTGTTATTGGTTAAGCCATGTGTCGGGTTAAATTATATTTTTCTATATATATATTTTTTTCATGTGGTCCAAAACTCACTAAAAATTTAAACAATCTTATTTTATCAGGTAGAATTATAAGGTTGGCAACTGTTCCCAAACAATTAGTTATATTTTTCTATTTAATTATATAAAAATTAGTTTTCTTTTCTCCACAAGTTACCGCATTGGGATTGCAGCTTCAATTTAAAATAAAAATATAATTAACTAACTAATTAATTATTATATAAAAAAATAATTAATTAATTATATAAAATGAAACCATCTATTTTTTTATAATATTTATTTAGCTTCGTTGGCCAATCCTGTACAGCAGCTAGAAAATGGGTAAACTTTTTTTTAATTAATTAATTCCACAAATAATGGTTGAATTTTTTAATTTCTTCTATTTTAATGGTTGGATATTTATTTTTTTTTACAATCAAGTGATTAGAATCTTTAATTTTGTATCAAAATAGTGGTTTTGACTAGCCACAAGTTATATGAGCGTACAATTAGCATGAATGGAACCATTGATTGACATATAAACCGTCACATCATCCAAAAGCTTTTGATTTGATAAAAATGACCTTAATCACCTTTGGTACATATTAGTATAAAGCTTGTCCTCTAAAACACAAAATTGAAAAAGAGAAAGATGAGGAAGAAGAAGTCGTCGACTAGTGGAGTAGTAATGGAGAGATGCCCATACAATGAACGATGGATAATGAGGATGTCATGGACTCGTGCCAATCCAAGGAGGCGCTTTTTGTCTTGTGAAATTTGTCATTACAATTGGACATTCGAATGGATTGATGATGCATTAGTTGAAAGATCTGGGAGAATTATAAATAATCTTATAAGTAGCAAAGCTAAGGTTGAAAATGAGTTGCAGAAGAGCAGGGTCAGAGAGAAAAGATTGTGGGTTGCAGTGATATTGTTGTTATGTTCAAAATGTGTTAATGTTAGTTGTTGTTGGGATAATATAGGATATGAAAGTGTAGTTGACTATATTTTGGGTTATTTAGGGGTTAAAGAAGTATAGTTGATGGTTATTGTGAAAACCCAATGAATTGATGTATGTATGAACAACATTTGGTTAATGAAATGGGTTTACATATGAGTAGCAAAAAATATTGTATGAATTATGATTATTTTGTTAAGTTCAATTAAGTTTTTGGGTATTGTTAATGCAAGAAAAATGCAATTCGGTTGGTTGATTATTTTCTTAGTTCAATACCAATGTTGGTGTTGTGGTTATTGAGTTGTTGGTTCTATGATCTGTGCAATAGCATATTGAAACTTGGTGCATGCATAATGGCTCAATTCGTTGAGTGCTTTTATTTCTCTGCTTTGGTATCATGGTTGTGCATCCTTAATCTGGAGCATCAACCACAATCTCATTAAATATTTGAAATGCTCTAATTAACTAAAAAGAGAAACATTACAAAACTGATTAACTAATTTGTCATCTACAATGACAGTACACATGTGCTATTAACTTGAAAACTATGGAAAATAGTAATTAAAAATACTAGCTAAACTATAATTCCATTAATATGAGAAAAGTTCACAAAACCATTCATATGATTTGAGCTGCTGCTAGGTTAAAGACACATGCCTAACCTTGAACAACTATTATAAAAAGAAGCCACCATGTTCACTATATGATTCCTAATTAAGAACAATATTGTTCATATAATTCATAAACACGTTAACCATGTTAGTACAATTCACATCTTTATAGGCAAAATAATCAACAATTTTCTATTATCTTGTTATTTCATGATGTCCTTTGAACCTTCCTTCTACCTTCATCTTCTTTCCTAAGCTCTTGACTGGACTTGTCCTTTCTCTTGGAAGCCTTTGTAATTTCTTTAGACTATAATAAAAAAAACAACACCAAACCTATAACTATATTGAATTAGTTAAATTAATTTTCCTTGAATATATCATAAAGCACATTTTGAAACTAAAACCTAAAATTGAGTTGATGTAATGAAATGCTTTCCACCCTTCTTAAAACCTTCAAACTTTTCAATCATACAACTAGGTTCAGGTTCATTACCCAACCTTAACTTGTCACCTAAATTAATAATTCATTGACTTATTCCTTAAGATTGCAAAATTTACACCAATAAACCACAAACAAGTTACATTCCAAATGAAACTCCATCTTAATAAGAACAAACAAATCCTCCTCAAGATCTTTAATTATCAGTTATTAAAACACAAATGACATGCAAACACATAAACAAGAACAAAAATTCCATTGCCCAAATTAAACATCATTCTTAACTATCCCTAATACACATATTTAAAGTCTACAATCATAATAAAAACAAATAAAACTCACATCATTTATGACTGAAGAAGTGTGCAAGTCTATGAAAACCCTGAAGACTTTAAACCTCTTAGTTGTGTTGTAACAGTATACGTTGAGGTCCTCTTTCTGCTATAGCTTATCTCACAATCTTTACTTCTCTCTTGAGTAACATTTAAGGTACCAAATATTCCTGAATTCAATCCTTCAAGTCCAATATTACCCTACCAAATTGAGTAATATTAATGACCTAAATTTCATGGAAATAAACATCAAGATAGCTTCTTATCATACACCATGTTATTATCTAATTACATTATCAGCTTTAGTTGCATTTCAATGCATTTCTCTTACTGTTGATGGGTATGCTTATTGTTTGTTCTCTCCTTTTCCACTATAAGTCTGAAAAAAGATAAAATTACCTTAAAGTTAGTGCTCATTAAACAAATAAATTAGATTTACATATGTTGACCATTTGCATGATCAAACTCTTAATTTTGGACTTTGACAAACAATTTTTATACTAATAATTTTAATTAAGTATGAAGGGAATTATATACCAAACATATACCAAGCATATACACTTTTGGATGAATAGTAGCTTTTTGAGCTGATTGAACCTCTGAGATTGAAGAAGACTTTTGACATATTTAGAGCTCTTAAATGAGAAAATGAGCTTCTTTAATTTTGAAGTAGACATCTTAAGCTTTTTAGATTGTGCTTTATTATCAAAATCCAAGTTCATTTGGATATGAAAATCTTCAGTCGAAGTCAGCATATGCAACTTGCATTTCAGTTTGCACATCTCTTGGTATTTCAGCAATATCTTGAGCTACAGATGTCCAATTTAGGTGATTCAAAGTTTTATGGAAATAAAAGACAATTATCTAAAAATTTTATGAAGAACTTTTTGGCTGAATTGATCTTCTTTAGTCCCATTTATGAGCATCTTTAGAAGTGGTCATAAGTTGTCCTTCAATACAGCCTTTGAAGCACATTTTTGCCAAAAATTGGCAGCACCCCTCACAAGCTGGTGGATCATGACCTACTCATGAGAAAACCCCTGACATCATTCCAACAGGAATTTTTGAATGCAACAACTATAATTTCACCTCTCATGAGCACTGTTCACTCGTGAGGCACTCGTGAGCAACCCTTGAGTTGCCAAAGTTCAAGAATTGATTCAAAATCAATTCTAAATGTTGGAGAAATGATTGATACATCTAAAAACTATATTTTTTTAGTGTTTTTATATATAAACACAACTTAGAATTCAATTGAAAGGTTAAGAAAACTTGTTTATCATTCATCATTTTCTTAAACATTCAATTGAGCTCTAAAACATTCTTTTAAACAAATTCTTTGTGTATAACTCTTGTGAAAGTTGGTGAGTGATTAGAATAGACATTCTTATTCTTTTATTTTTTGGGTTTAGAAAACGGGAAGTGAGATTCTATTCTAAAGGAATTGGTTTAAGTGTTTATCCATTAAAACACTTGGGAATTTGGTTTTTGAGTAAGCCTTAAAAACTCAAGATTGTAAGGTTGTAAGAGTGAGCCATAAGACTCTTGTGTATTCTCAATCTTGTTAATAAGATTTTGGGTGATTAAAAAATCCTAACTTAGGGATAAGTTAGGTGGAGACATAGGATTATTATTGAATCCGAACTCCTTAAATATTTGTGTTCTTCATTCTTCCTTCACAAATCTTATTCAATTCTTGCAAAGAATTCCTTTAATTTCCCATTTTTGTTTGATAGTCCTGTTCACCCCCTCTCTAGGACTCTTTCAACATATAAATACTCACTACCATCTTCCTTGGCCTTTGAATAGAAGGTTCATGTTCATGTATAGCCTCTTGGACAACCTCATTAACTTAGTCATCTCCTTTTGATTTTCTTAATTCAGGGCATGTCTTTATGTTATGCCTTATTGATAACATATACAACATGTCATATTCCTGCCCTTTCTATTTAACTTAGTTCCATTACCTCCTTATTCACCTTCTTTTAGCCTTCTATTCTTGGCGGGTAGTTCGGGCATCCTCTTGTCTGAAGGTGGTTGAGGTGGGTCAATACTAGATTTAACCCAAAATTTTTTACTATTCATACCCTCTATCATATATAAATAAGTTTCCATTTAGGCTACCTTTTTGTATATATCTTGAACATATTTTTCTGGATTTTTGTCAATGTGGTGAATTACATAAATAACATGTAGACATGGAATCCCAGGATTTGTAAAGACAAGTTCTATTCTTCAAACTGATCACATATGTATCTCCTTTGTATCCCACTTCAAATTCATTTTCACCATTCCATAGCATACTACAGTTAATACTTTCAAGACAATTATCATATAACTTCTTTCTAATGCGAGGACCAAATTCACAAATCCACTTGTCATACTTTGCTTGATTCTCCCTTAACTTAGTCATAACCATTTTCCTAATGCCCTCCAACATTGAGTAAATATTTTTATCCCTAAACTCTATAATTTTTCCAGTAAACGCTTTAATTATATTATTATCCACTATGTCACACTTAACTTCAGTGTTGAAATATGCTCGACACCAATGTCTTGGATGTGTGTTGAACATATCATTAAAACCTTAAGGTATCAACCTCTTCAACTCCTCCATATTAGCCTCAAAATCATATATATTATTTTATTTTGCACATGCCCAGAATTATTGCTTCAAGCCCTTCAACTTGTACTTTTTTCTCCAATTAGCATAAAGATGCCTTACATGACATCTATGCTCTACATTTGGAAGCAATTGCCCTAAATCATTTAACAGCCCCTAAATACCACATTAATTAAATAATAGTCATATGAAAAAAAAAGTTAGATGTAAATGTAGGTAACAATTGACATAATTAAAAAAAGCAACTTATAAATTACCTTTTGTTGACTAGTAATTAATATTCATCTACTACCATCCTCCATATGAAGATCTTTAATTAGCATTTCTATAAACCAAAGCCAATTAACTCTATTTTCATATGTCATAACTGACCAAGCAACAGGGAATATTTGGTTTTTCCCATCCCTTCCAACAGTAGCAAGAACTTCTCCTTTGATTATTACTTTATGAAAACAACCATCTAATCTAAGAATCCTCCCACATCCTCCTAAAAACCCTTTCTTTAAGCAATCAAAGCTAATGTATAGCCTTTCAAACACTAAAAATATGGAATTGGTGTGCACACTCTCATTTTAGTTATACTACTTGGATTATACCTTTGAATTTCACCTAAGTAATCCTAAAGCAGCCCATACTCCTCTTTTAAGTCTCCTTGGAGTTTTACCAATGTTAACATCTTAGCCCTTCTCAATTGAGTTAATGTTAACTCAACCTTAATATCTTCCTTCACCAAATCTTTCATATCTACTAATTTTATTGCATGAATAGACTTGTATTTATGCAAATAGTTAGCAGCTAACCATTTTGCTGTTACCCTCTATAGGGCAATTATGTTCTTTATAATAAGTTTTTATTTGAAAATGGTGACTCACATTATCACTCAAAGCTTGTAAACATAACCCATGGATATGTCTTCTTATCATATTCAACTCTAATATCATAATTTATGTTTCTAATAAATTTAACATAGCAGCTTGATTGGATTGCATATCTAGTTATCACTTCCTTCAATTAACTTAGACTTCTAAATGTCATGCCCAAAAAGAGTTCTATCTTTTGTGCATTTAGATTAAAAGCAGGATATCTACTTTTTATCCTTACTGCATGATCATCATTTTCACCTTTTGAGCTTATGCGACACCAGTTATCATCAAAATTGATTTCTTCATCTGAATACAAGCCATTATCTTTTACTTCTCTTCCCTAGTTGAAAAGATTTTTCCTAATAATTTCTATAGCAACAACGACTGCTTTTTCACTTTCTAATTATTCTTTTATAATAGTTTGAGATTGAGCTTAACTGCTACCAGGTTGACTGTTAATTGTTGTTCTTCATTGTGTGCTTGACTTTCCCAAGGATATCCTAGCTGCTTGTAACTCATCATCATCTTCACCAGATGAAAGGTCACAATCCACAAGTATACCAGGATCCTCTTCACCATTAATCCCATCATTCTCTACATCCACATCTTCATCACCATGCACTACACTGCATGAACCTGCCTATCACGACCTAATTGGGGAGTCATGAGCGATGCTAGGGAACATGAATTATTTTAAATTCGAAACCCATAGCAAGCCTTAAAATAAAAACACATGCAAATATATTACAAAAATATGCCAAAATTGAAAATTTAATTAATATAAAAATAAATCTATAATTATTACAACATACTACTACCACAATAACACTGCTACTATAATGATTACTAAAAATACAAGAAAAAGACAGTTCAGTATTTACATAAATCAGTCGAAAAGGAAAAAGTTTGGCGAAGAGTACTATAAGGAAGGTTTGAAGTAGTAGATCTTGAAAAGAAAATATTGAGGGGAGTCAGATCTCACTGAGTGAATTATTATAATATATATACATGCAACCTAAGGTCATATACAATCAAGTATCGCTATAATAATATATATATATACATGCATTTCATATAGATGCTAAAATTTACTTTTATATAATAATAGATGTAGAAAAATTTATTTTGGGTGAAGGATTGAAGCATAACCCTAAAATATTCTACAACCTCGACCACTAAACCTCACTAGTCAATAGGCTCACTTAATTCCAAAATATTTCTCTTTTCCATTTTTGGACAACAAACTGGCCTCGAGACACTAAGTCAACTGAGCTCCCGCAGTCTTACTATCGACGTGATTGGCCTCGAGACATTAAGTCAACCGAACTCCTGCAATCACATCACTCACTCATAGCAAATCTTAATAATCAATTAATCAAGTCTCACATCAAATAATTTTATAATATCAACCCAACAATCTAAAGCACTGGTACGTGCATAGTCCTAGTGCAGCCCACTAGGTAGCACATTCTATGACTATCTTTCAAATAAATTTTATAATTATTAAAGATAATAAAATGTATAATTTAAACATGGTAGCATCCATTTTTAAAAAAATATAAAAAATATATACCAAAACATATATATAATCATTTAATAAAATAAATCATACTTAATTATATTATAAAAATATGGATGCTCATAAATTTGTATTACATGCAATTCATATATATGATAATAACTCACAATTGTGCGTTCTTTTAAAAAAGATAGTCTAGCCTAATCCGGTAGGCTTCGGTTTTGATACAACTATAGAAAATAAATAAATAATAATAATATTACAATTGAAATCCTAATTTTATACTTCTAGAAATTCTAAAAAATGACTCAATTTAAGACATGACTTAACCAAAAATTAAAAACTCAAGATTGATCTAATGTTACGTTTTACGAGAATTCTATCAAAAATTCGAAAGAGTCTCCTATATAAAATGGACGCTCTCTAATAAAAGTAGAGTCAATCCTGTACACAATCACACTTCAATATTCACAATAGCACAACTTTTCGGATTGGACCCCTGAGCTACACAATTTGCCCAACCGAAAACCAAAATACACAAAAATCAATAATTTAATAATAAATATTAAAAATCAATAAAATACCTCAATACAATTTATTTGAATAATAAAAACACTAAAGATAATTTATCTTCAAATTAATTTAATAAAATCTTGAATATAATTAAATAATATTAGCAAAAATTCCATTTTTCAAATATTTGAAATTAAATAGCACAAGGTTCAATTAATTATTTAAATTATTCAATTATATAATAAAAACAGCTAATCATAAAAATAATAAATAAGATGTTATTTAAGTAAAATTTTGAAAATTATTATTAATTAGCTAAAAATAGTAAATAATTCATAAAAATTATTTTAATACTATTTATTATTCAAAAATTATCCAAAACACACTAATTAACAATAAGTTCAATTAAAATACAAAATTTACTAATTTTTCCAAAAATTACCATAATATTAGATATTTTTCAAAAATTAACCAAAATTACTATAAATTCATAAAAATTTATTTTCTCATTTCTAAAGCTTAATGTTTATATTAAATATACTAATTAGCATTATTTTCAATAAAATCATATAATTAATAAAATTTACCTTATTGTTCAAAAATACAATTTTATACATAAACTAAATAAATTCATAACTAAAAATCTAAAATTAATTTCACCAAATTTTCTTCACAAACCATAATCTAAATAATTCAAAAATTTTTTAAAAAATATTAAAATTTTCCGGCATAGGTCACTGGAAAACAAAAATACAAAAACTTCAAATAATTCAGAAAAATCAAACAAAAATATATTTAGGTAGCTCTTGACGCACACAATCACATTTTCAAAGGAATTAAACATGAATCAAACTATTTCAAACTCAAAAAATAAAAATAAAAAACTAAATTGATTTAAACTAAAACTTGAGTATAAATGAATTACTAGACATCCTAAACTTGAAACAATCGAAGATTCAACTTACTCGGACCGAGAGGAGTTGAACAAGCCCAGAACCACAAGCTCTCTCCATCGAAAATCGTCGCTGGTGATGCTACTAACTGCTAATGCATTGAAGGAAATAGGAGGATTTGAGCTTGCTGATGACGGTGGAAAGGGAAGAAAAGAGGGGAGGTAATGGTGGCAAAATGATGGCTGATGGTGGAAGAATGATGGCTGATGGTGGCTTGAGTGATGGCTGGTGGTGGCGCTGCGTGTGCATCTGCAAATTGCAGAAAGAAAAAAGGAGAAGGGAAAAAGAAGGAAAGGGGGAGGGAAACAGAAGAAAGACAGGAAGAAAATTTTTTTGGGTTTATATATATATATATATATATATATAGGAAAAGGACAAAAATAATATACATATATAATAATAATAATAATAATAATATTATTATTATTATTATTATTATTATTATTTTTTAAATTAAATAATTACTTTCTAATTAAATCTACCACACAATATTAAAATATTTACAATAAAATAAATTAATACTATTCACAATTAATAACAATAATAACAATATTAAATAAATAAATAATAATATATAGCAATAAATTAAACTTTTAAATCTCAATTTAATATTAATACCATAACAAAATAAAATAAACACTAACACTAAAATTTAATTAAATTACACAAAATAATCATGATATATAAAAATTTAAAAAATTTATTAACACTGTTTTTCTCAAAATTAATTTAATAATTTATAAAAATATTGGATTATAACACTGCCACTGCATTGCCTGAACCTGCCACATCATTTGCTGAACCTACCATTGCATTGCTTGAACCTGCCACTGCATTTGCTGAACCTGCCATTGCATTGCTTGACCCAGTTAGGCCTGCTGCATCATTTGCAGGAATCTCCTTACCTATGAGCAATTTTTCTCTAATTTAACTCAGCACATCATCTGCCAATCAATCTTCAATGTTAATTTAAGGAACATATCTAAGAAAAGCATTTACCTCCTCAGCTAATGAAGGTTGTGTAACCTCATTTGTTGTCCCTTCATGCTACTCACCAGTACCCTTCATAAGCTCATAGCCACTAGCAACTTCTGCCACCTTACAGCCACCATTTCCCTTGGAACCCTTACTATAACCATCCACTATACCCTCACACCTATTGTCTAAACCACTTTCAACCATTGGATCTTTATCCCCATCACATAATTTATGCTCCACATACAACTGCATTTTCAATTTTTTTTAGCATCCCTAAAAAGCTACTTTCTGACCCCTTATACAATAGCAACAACTCATGTGCTAATGGCATATGAGGCTTCTTAAAGTGCACTTTCACAATCTCTATATTACCCAACTTGCCCTTTATGATTTTTTTATGTCATCAAGTAAAGCTTCATAAGAATAAATCCTTTGTATGTTTACCTTAAAATGCACCTTCATACCTCCAACATATCTCTTCTTTAAAGCAGTAGGACCACTGTGAAATACACACCCATACCATTTTTCAACAACAAAAGAGTCATTGCTGTAAAAATAAAAGAATGAAACACTTAGTTCATACAAATGTGCTTCAAACTTTCCCAAATCCCTCGTAAATATGACATCAACAATTAACAATAAATAAAATGAAAGTTATACATACCTATTCAATTTCTCCTTCGACATTTTCTTCTACGGCTCCGCTGTTATTCTTTTCTAAGCTTTAGTGATTTACAGTTTCTTCTTTTTGTTGTCAAGAACCCTAATTTTTTGTAGAGAGTAAAGAACTCTAATTAAATCTCTTTTTCCCCATTATTTCTTTCCTTCCTTTCTTAAGAACACTGAACTAAGGTTCTTTTTATTTTTAACGTTAAGTTTTGAGCATTTCTTCCTTTTCAATTAGATTAAGGATAACGTTGAGTTAATATGGGCTGTACGTGATCGATATGTACTGATTTGGTTCTTCCTGAGCTGTTGTTGTTGCTGCAGGACATTGTTAATGCCATTTCCAAGGATGATGATGATAGTAGAGCTTTTTCATCTGTTATATGCCAATGTTGCAATGATGAAGAAGTATTACATGTATCTATCTGTAGCATAGCTAAAGATCTTTGATTTGCTTGCTACTTGCACATAATTTGCATATAGAATTTGTGTTTGTTTCGTGCTGAGATTCTACGTTCATGCGAGGTTTGGGCTTGAATTTATTTTTGTATATAATATTTATCTCCTTTTTCTTTCTCAAATGTGGTTTTAGTGAGGTTGGCAATATTCATTGGTTGCTCCGTGGTTTTAATTATAATTTAAAATAGATCCATATTCAAATACATTATTTTAGTTTATATGAACAAAAACAATATATTTGCTGCTTTTGAGATTGGTACTTTAAGATTAACTTGTGATATGGCATTAGCGATATTACACTGAAGACAAGAACGATTACGTATATTGGAAAATGCAATATCTTCTCATTTGGGGTACATTCTTTTCAATGTAGTGTCCAAAATTCATAATTATATGATGCTTGGATTCTCTATTGTCACACTGCATCTTTGTTGGTTATTGGCCTTTTGATTTGGTGTTGACTATTACAAGGAACAATGTTTTGTACTTTTTTTCCTATTCTTTAGGTTGGCACACATGTGCACCCAAAGCATCTGCTAAAGGAAAACTTTACGTAGATAGCTTCTACTGACACAGTTTTAATGAATTTCTTGGGTGTGTACGAGTTATTGCAAAGAAATTGTCTAGCCAACTGTTTTTATTCAATGTGATATTGGAGCCAAAAATCATGCACTTATGTACATATCATGCCTAATGCAAGAGTGGGAGACTGGACACTACTTTAAAAGTTTTAGTTGCTTCTGATTTTTGGTGGTGTTGGACAAATGTGGATGGCCTTGAGAAAAATTGTTTTTGTTGGAGGTTTTAGCCCATGGTATTCCTATGTATATATTTTTAATTCTCAAATTTGGTCTGTTAATTATTAATTTCAAGTCAATGAAGGTTTGAAGTTTTAAGTCTTTGTGCTGCCACACCCATCCTGCCCAACAATGGAGCAGGTAGAGCATAAATTTATCAAAAATGGTGCAGGAATCGGAAAGATTCTATTAGCCAAATTCTAATTTCTGATTTGCAAGTAATCCAGTATAAAATGCTATTATTATTATTATCTGATGTTGATTGATACTTCTGCTTGTGTCCCTACTTTGAAAAGTCTGCGTTCTATTTTCTTTTATCCTTCCAAAATATATATATATATATATATATGCACACACACCTTAACTCTCAACAATCTCAATTCTTTCAAAAACATTCCCTAACCTTGAATCTTCTACTGCTCCCTGCGTTCCAATCAGCACAGGTATGATCTTTTCTCATTGTAATGATTTAGATTCTTGGTCTCTCTCATTGATCTGATTTAAGATGTTACACTTTTGAGTGATTTTTCCATTTACTATATTTTCGGCATGCTCATTTCTAAGTGTTAATTTTTTTTAGTTTGCTGGTGTAGTGGGTATATATATATATATATATGCACACACGCATACATTAACAATTCTCCAATCTCAATTCTTTCAAAAACATTCTCCTAACCTTGAATCTTAAACTGCCCCCTGCGTTCTGATCAACCTAAGTATGATCTTTTCTCACTCTAATGATTTATTTTCTTGCTGTCTCTGATTGATCTGATTTTAGATGTTACACTTTTGAGTGATTTTTCCTTTTACTGTATTTTTGATATGCTCAAGCCTAAGTGTTAATTTTTTGTAGATTGCTGGTGTAGTGGGCATATAAGTGTGTGAAACAGTTGGAAAATATATGATCTCTGAAACCTTATTGAAAATCTAAAGTTGCTATCATAAGCATTTTCACCAATTCTTGATAAAGCAATTCAAGCTTGAAATTAAAGATCTGCTGTGGGACTTTCAGGAAGATAAGTTAATAGAATGAAAAAGAAAATAAAGGGGTATAGGTGAAAAATAAAAAATTCACCAGAAAGAAAAGGTCAACGGATATCGTGATATGCTGTTTTGTAAAGAACGTAAAAGTAGGAGAATATGAGTTGTCTAGACACTTGAATATACAGCATCTATTGCATCTTTGTACTGTAGTTGCTGTTCAAGAATTTAAATGCCAGATCTGTCAAGGTATTAAATAGTCCATTTAAGCCTTAATTTGTCGAAATATAGAAATCATGTGCTTAAATAGCTTACATTCCTAGTGATATGTTGGTTGAGACAGAAATGCTGCTTTCTGTGTTGCATACTGCGACAGTGTCTCTTTTGTTGCTTTGCTTATATTTAAATATTGATGAATTTAGCCCTTTAAATGGTTATGTTATGTCTGCTATCTTGTATCACTGAATGGTGGAGATCAATTCGAATGTCTTTTTTTTGGACAAATTTGTGTAATAGTTGCTTTAATTGTTGACTTTTAATTTATTCTCTCCTTATGAGAGGGAGCTAATGTAGCCAAAAAATTGAATGAGATGCAGAGAGAAAGTTCAGGTATCAGAACTTTGTCTTGAAAAAGAAAAAGAAAAATTGTCTGTTCTCCTTTGTTGATCTCAGTTAATGCTTTTGCTGCAATAATTGGTTTCTCTTCCATTTCCATTTCTAACTAGCGTATTATAGTTACTTATCTCTGTTATGGCTACCCAATTCTATAAGAGCTCTTTCATGCTCTGTCTCATCTTTTGTTTTTGTGTCTTGAGTTTGAAGGTAACCAGCTCCACTGGAGACCATTTGCTATGAACTTGTTTCTCCACTCTTAGATTCAATAGCCAGCAATTCTGGTGTTTGAGTTAATCCACAGTTTTGCATTTCAAGTTGCTTTGCCACTTTTCTGACAAATCTTTCATGCTCTGTTTTGTGTTCTGTTTTTCTGTTTTGAGTTTGAATGAAACAAGATGCATTAGAGAGCATTTTTTTTGTGGACTTATTTCTCTGCTCTTAGATTCAAAGCCAACAGTTCTGTGTTTTGAGTTCTTAATCCAAAGCCTTGAGTTTCTGAATTTGCTTGCTGTATCATTTTCTCGTTATTACAATCTTGTCAATTTTTGTCTCCTAACATTTGGTCCTTTAGTTGGTTGAGGATCTATTTTTATGTTAACCATAATTGTTGAAACCAAACACATATATTAAGAGTGCTAGCATGATAATGGAACTTATACAACTGTGTTCATTTTTCTTGAAATAAGTTTGTTTCGTGTTCTTTTCCTTGCTTTTTAGTTATCTTTTAATTGATGCTTTTATATCAGCTTATAAATGTAGACATATTATTTAATGTCTAGCATTTGTTATGAATAATATTTCTAAATTTTATTGGTGGTTTGTTCCAAAAAAAAAAAAAATCAGTGGCTAGCTTTGCCACTGAGCACTGTACTTCTCATTGAAGTTTGTTAATGCTTTAGAGGTTTTGTGCCTGCAGAGTGCAGTTGAGTTTTCTGATGTTCTACCACCACAGAAATATAAAAAGTTGTTTACTCTGTTTTTCCCCTCTAGAAATTTAGTAGCTGTTAGTTTGCTCTGTGCTATTATTTGAAGCTGGACATCATATTGATGATGCATATGAACTTATGCTTTGACAGAATTTGGCTCACACCAAACCACAATTCTGTTGATTTTTAGATTTTAAAATTCAGAGTGCTAATGTTAGATAGAATTGAAAGGCATGAGATGATTTTTTACTGAATTTAATATCTACCTATAAGTTCTTACCAGTATCTTATGCTAAAATTTGCAGAATAAAGTGTGGGCATGGTTGAACCTCCCCCAAACCAACAAAACCAGAGCTCCCTTTGTGGTCCTGCGGCTATTCTTTGGGACATTATGAATTGCCCTATTCCTCGTGATGTATCCTGTGAATCTGTAGCTGGTAATATCAGAAAGGGTTTTGGGCTGCAACGTGTCTTGAAATTTACTGCTTATGGGGACTTTAATTTGCTCCCCAGCCGGATCAGAGAAGGCTTACACAGAACTGGCGTTGAGCTCAATGATGTTCCAAAATGCAGAAAGGATGCTGCTGACAAGGCCATTTTAACTGGCTTGTTCCTTTTTGCTCTTGACTACTCCCCACCTGCTTCGATCATGGTGATAACTGGGGATGTCGATTTTGCTCAAGCTCTCAATTCAATTCACCAACGTGGATATACTGTGATCCTTGCTACTCCTGCTGGGGTGAATGTTTCACCCACATTAATCAGTGCTGCTGAGTTTGTTTGTGACTGGCCTAGTCTAGCTCACGGGATGGTCTTTCTGCCCTCCTCAACTCCTTTGATGCATCTCTATCCAGCACCTTATGACACTGCTGGGAATTTTAGGGGCTGCTGTTACAGCCAAAACGAAAAAGGGTCAACCACTAACAGAGATTTTATTGCAGTGTACGATGCTTTGTGTGGTTACAACTACACTGATGGTCTCACATCTGGTTGCCATGGGTTGTGGGAGAGGTCCTGGGAAATAAATGATCTTAAGGCACAGGTGGTGAAGTTGGTTGAAGTTTCAGGAGGAAACTTGCCTCTTACTTCTCTTTCCAGTGACTATGAGAAGTACTACAGACGTCCTCTATGTGAGTCGGAGGATGGAGGACTCAGGCTGTTGAATCTTTTACAGAAAATGAGTGATGTATTGACAATTGTTGACAAGGGGCAAATGAAGTTTGTTTTCCTTGGGAACAGCCATCGCATAAATGTCCTCAAGCAACAGCTGGTGAAGTTGGTTGAACTTTCAGGAGGAAGTCTACCTCTTGATCGTCTTTCTGTTGACTACAAGCAGTACTATAAACGTCCTCTATGGGAGTCCGGTGATGGGGAATTGAAGCTGTTGGATCTTCTACAGAAAATGAGTGATGCATTGACAATCATTGACAAGGGCCAAATGAAGTTCGTTTACCTTCAGAATGGGGAACCAGAAACTTGCATGTTTATTATGTGAGTGGCGGATTTCGATTGAGAGCTATAGAACACTGATAGAATAAATACAATGCATTTTATGCTTTTATTTTTTTTGGACAATGGTTGTGTGTTTAAGATTTTGGGTGAAAACTTTTAACTGCTATATCCAGCACCAGTTTGGATCCTTACTGCCTTAAATAACCATTTCACTCTTAACAATGAGCTTTGTTAGGTATAGTTGGCCAACAATGTCCTACCAACACGACAAATATATCATTGCCAATGTGGCATTTACATGTTTATATTTTATCTTAAAATTTTCTAAAATTTGAATTTCAAAACTAACCCTACTTCACCGATTATTATTTACCCATTTTACTTATGCCTCTAGTTAATATATATTTTACCTTGAGAAAAAAACAAAAGTGTAAAAATCTCAACCTCTTTTACTTTTCTTCTTCATCTTGTGCATTCTTCTTCTACACCTTCCAAAAAGTGTAAAAATTTCGGCCTCTTTGTTTTTCTTGTTCATCTTCTTCTTCCTTCCATTGTTTGTAGAATTCCTACCCGTTTATCATCATCCATTTGTCAGTTAAGTGTATGTTATATCTTATTTCGTTTTTTGCCTTATTAATATTTTTGTTTTTTTTTTCCTTTTATAGTATAGGTATGGTTTAATTTTAATTATTATCAAATGGTTTTAACTTAATTTTGGTTATTAGTTGATGAATATGCTTTATACTTGATTATTAGTTGATTGTTATGCTTTAATTTTGATAATTAGTGGTATACTTAATTTTTGTTATTAGTCCATGGTACGGTTTGATTTTGGTTATTAGTAAATAGATATGACTTAATTTTAGTTATTAGTTGATGGATATGCTTTATATCTGATTATTAGCTATTAGGTGTGCTTAATTTTGGTTATTAGTTTATGAGCATGGTTTAATTTTGGTTATTAGTTTATGATTATTCTATCTTTTTGGTTATTAGTAATTTTTCAGGAAAGACATCACCAAATTCATACACATTACATTCTCAATCTCGGATCACAGCCAAATAGTCTTGACATCCTTTTCTAAGCATCTTCCTAGTTATGATTGTACAAATAAGATTTTGAGACACTGAACTTTTATCGTCTCTAAATCAAAATTCTATATCATTTGAAATTTTAAAAATCACCTTTTTCTCTCAACAGTCCAATGTAGTATGGTGTTGAGCTAACCAATCCATCTTAAAATTACATCAAAATCAATTACATCCAATAAGATTAAATCTGCAAACAATTTTCTGCCTTCCACCATCACTGAACAAGATGGAAAACTGTAATATTCCGAGTTTTTAAATAATTTTAAACTATATCGGGATATGCAGTGTTAATAATTTTTATACATATTTATAATATTTTTATGAGTTTGTTATTTATTGAAGCTAATTTTAATTATTTTATATTATTTTAAGAGATTTACGTAAAATTTTTCCGAGAATTTTATTTTCGGAAAAATTAAAACATAAATAATTTAATATTAATTATTTTAAATAGTTTTACAAATTTGCATGAACCCATACATAATTTTAAAGTGCTAAATAAAATGTATATATGTACATTTATTTAAATTAAATTAGGGTTTAATTAATTAAATTAATTTTTATTATTTAGTTTTTATATTAATTAATTAATTATATATGTGTATATATTATTAAAATATGTGTGTGGTGTATATTTAATGTGTGTGAGATTATATATTATTATAATATATAGTATATATATATATATATACATAATTTATTATCAAAAAAACAAAAGTTAGCAATATTTATGGAAATGCCATCGCCTGCATCTCCTTCTTTCCCGATCGTCCTCCATCGCGATCCAGCCATTGCAACCTGATTTTCTTGTCGTCGATGTGCCTCTTGGCTTGCCACCATGTCACGACCCAAAATAGGGGCCATGACTGACGCTAGGGAACGAGAATTCTTTTGAATCCGGAACCCATAGTAAGCCTGAAGATAAAATAAAACATGCAATAATAATAATATAATTAAAATAATCTACAGCGGAAATAAATTATAAATAATTAAATAATAATTCACCATGGGATTTAAGCCAATAACTCATCTCGTATATATACAAAAATCTTTTAATACAAATTCAGTTCAAATATTTTAAGTACATAACTCATACCAATATAATACAATATCCTTTTCAATTTTTACAACTACTGAAGTGTCTAGATTATAAAAATAAAACCCAGGTGAGCAGTTTACATAATAAAGCCGGGGCAGAAGAAATCTGGCGTACGGGTCTGCTACTGAGGTCTGAAGACGATGACTCTTCTGAAAAATAATCAACGGAGGGGAGTCAGACCTCACTGAGTGAATTACTATAATATATATACATGCATACTAAATGACAATGCACACAATCAAAAGTATATATATACGTAAGTATACAAGCAAATACACACAGATGCAATAAAATCATTTTTTATATATTTTTATTGAAAATCACAGTTTATGAAGGATCAAA
The DNA here is from genome assembly GCA_947683625.1 of Mallotus nudiflorus. NCBI lineage: Eukaryota > Viridiplantae > Streptophyta > Magnoliopsida > Malpighiales > Euphorbiaceae > Mallotus > Mallotus nudiflorus. The sequence goes on along the minus strand of CANTUR010000282.1, from coordinate 368,510 downwards.
TAGAATCCTAAAAATCGCAACCTCAAAACAGTGTCAGACAACACTCTAGTCATACAGGCTCACTTATTCCATTTGGACAGTAGACTGGCCCCGAGACACTAAGTCAACCGAGCTCCAACAGTCTGACTGTCAGTGTGATTGGCCCCGAGACACTAGGTCAATCGAGCTCCAGCAATCATACTCCCAAATCATTTCTCACACATCGAATTATCAAATCCAATCAATATCCTCAAACATGTTAGTAATATAGTCTAAATACTATCGGTGTACCGGTACGTACTCGGTCCTAGTGCTGCCCACTAGGTAGCACGTTCTATTGATATCCTTCATTAAAATATAAAACGTACATTCATAAAAATAAATGATGCATGAATTTAAATGAAATAACAACATAAACCATATATATACTAGAAATATACCAAAAGTAAACCAGGTATATTCCGAGTATTTATACGTCAAATAAATCCAATATAATTGCAAAATAAACTATAAATATATTCAAAAACATTTTAAACATAATTCATTAATAAAACATACATATAGTTTAAAATATACCAAAAATAAACCAAAAATAAACTTAAGTACTAATTAAACCATTATGCATATTTAATCAAAATAACACATATATTTCTAAAATCATGCACCCTAGAGCATCTATATATAAAATAGCAATTCACAAATTATTGCGCTCCACGAGATGGGTCCGATGGGCCTGGTCCACTAGGCCTCGGTCTCGACGCAACTAAACAAACAAACGATAACATAAATCAGAATAAATCTAACGGAATTTTGTAGAAACTCAATTTTGAATACTAGACACAGAATTAGAATCAGAGTTTGACCGGATATCACGTTTTACGAGAATTCTATCAAAAATTCGGCAGAACCTCCCCTGTAAAATGGACATCTCTCTACTCAAAGAGTAGAGCCGACCCTGCAAAGAAATACACTTCAAAAAATAAATACAGAATTCACAATCACAATCCCTCGGTCAGACTCCAAATTACAAATCATTGACCGAGGTCCACAATTTACGGAATATTTATAAAATACCGAAAATACCCTTATATAATAAAAATACATTTTATACGTAGAAATTACGTAATTAAACCTAAACACAGTAAAAACCGATGAAAACTTATTTTACTAGAAAAATCGTATATTATATATATAATTAAAAATAATTTACGAAAAATAGTTGTAATTAGTTAAAAATACTTAATAATTTATAGAAATCATTTTTATACCCTAAATAACTATTAAATCCAATTTAATCACATTTTTAGCCAATTTAATGTAAAATTACCAAAATACCCCTATATATATAAATTTACTAAAATAAATCCAAAAATTCACCAAAAATAATATAATTGCACAAAATTAATTTTCTCTACATATATTTCAATAATATCAATAAATATACTTAATTAACCAATTACTTTCAATTAAACACATAATTAACCTAATTTTCCAAAATTACATAAACTAAATAAATTCAAAATAAATACATAAAAATTTATAAAAATTACAAATAAATTCCTATAATTCATTTCAACACCTATAATTACCATAAAACACAATTTCATAATTTAATTAATTAATTTTCGAAAATTAAAAAATAACAATAAAATAATCAAAAATACCCAAAAATCAAAATAAATTCCAAAAATTCTACAAAAATTCCAGCATGAATATTAAGCTACTAGGATCAAATTTTGTGAAGGAATTTTTCATGAATCAATCAAATTGAAGCTCAAAAAAATTAAGAACCCTAATAGGCCGAAATTGAAAAATCAAAACCTAAGGAAATCTAGACCATTTAACTGAAAAAAAAGCTTGGAACCACACTCACCGAAGCTCAAGGAGAAGATAGAGACCGACGGTTTCAAAAATGGTGGCCGAAATCACGTTGATCGATGGTAGCTTGAAGTTTCGGCTTCCCGGCCAAAATGAGCTCCTCTGACACCGGAAACGGCTGCTGCAGGTGATGGGGATGGTTGAGGATGAAGGTGGCATGCCGGGAGGCACACCAACTGGAAGAAAACAACATGACAGACGGTGGGTTGACGAGGAGGGCGACTGGAGATGGTGAAAGGAGTCGGGGGCAAAATGGTAATTTGGCAAAGTTTTGATTTTTAACAATATATTATGTATATATGCATATATATATACTCACACTATATATTATAATAATATAAACTTTCACACACATTAAATATACTCCACACACACATAATTTAATATATTTAATAATTTATACACTTAAATATAATTAAATAATATTAAAACTAAATAATAATAAAAAAAATTAGGATAATTAATTAAACCCTAGTTTAATTTAAATAAATACACATATATACACTTTATTTTAGCACTTTAAAAATATATATGAGTTCATGCAAATGCGTAAATCTATTTAAAATAATTAATATTAAATTAGTTACGTGTCAATTTCCCCCAAAAGTGCAAGTCCCGGGAAAATTTTACGTAAAGCACTTAAAATAATATAAAACAATTAAAATTAGTTTTAATTAAATAACAACCTCATAAAATATCATAATTATATACAAAATTATTAACACTGCATATCTCGATGTAGTCTAAAAATATTTAAAAACTCAAGATATTACACACCACCACTTCCAGCCTTTCCCGATGTCTGAAGCCACCATTTCCGACGTGTTTTGGTCAAAAAATCCAAGAGAGGCCGAAATTCATCTCATCGCCGTTCAAGCCAATTCCGGCCACCTCCATCGACACCGATGGTCTCTATCTTCTCCTTGAGCTCCGGTGAGTGTGATTCCAAGCTTTGTTTTACTTAAAATGGTCTAGATTTCCTTAGGTTTTGATTTTCCATTTTCGGCCTATTAGGGTTCTTGATTTTTTTGAGCTTTGATTTGATTGATTTAAGCAAACTCCCTTCACAAACATTGATCCTAGTAGCTTAATCTATACTCTAGAATTTTTGTGGAATTTTTGGGATTTATTTTGATTTTTGTGAATTTTTTATTATTTTATTAATATTTTCTAATTTTTGAAAATTAATTAATTAAATTATGAAATTGTGTTTTATGGTGATTATAGGTGTTGAAATGAATTTTATAAATTTATTTGTAATTTTTGTGAATTTTATATATTTATTTTGAATTTATTTAGTTTATGTAATTTTTGAAAAATTAGGTTAATTATGTGTTTATTTGAAATTAATTGGTTAATTGAGTATAATTATTAATATTATTGAATTATATGTTGAGAAAATTAATTTTGAGTAATTATATTATTTTTGGTGAATTTTTGGATTAATTTTAGGGAATTTATATAACTAGGGGTATTTTGGTAATTTGACATCAAATTGGCTAAAAATGTAATTAAATTGGTTTTACTAGTTATTTAAGGTATAAAAATAATTTTTACAAATTATTTAGTATTTTTAACTAATTAAAACTATTTTCGTAAATTATTTTTAAATTATATATATAATATACGATTTTTCTAAATAAATGAGTTTTTATCGGTTTTTAACATGTTTTAGAGTTAATTATGTAATTTGGAGTGATAAAAGGTATTTTTATTATAAAAGGGCATTTTCGGTATTTATGTAGTTATTCTGTGAATTGTGAACCTCGGTCGGTGAAATGTGGTTTAGAGTCCGACCGAGGGGTTGTGAATTGTGTTATTTCGAAGTGTATTTCTTTGCAGGACCGGCTCTACTCTTTGAGTAGAGAGATATCTGTTTTACAGGGGAGGTTCTGCCGGATTTTCAGTAGAATTATCGTAAAACGTGATGTCCAGTCGAACTCTGATTCTAATTCTGTGTTTAGTATTCTAGATCGAGTTTCTAGAAATTTTTGCTAGGTTTATTCTGATTTTCTACTATCGTTTGTTTGTTTAGTTGCGCCGAGACAGAGGCCTAGTAGACTAGGCCCGTCGGACCCATCTCGAGGAGCGCAATAACAGTGAGTTGTTATTTTATATATATATGTTTTAGGGTGCATGTTTAAGAAATGTATGGTTTATTTTAATAAAGTATGCATAAATGATTTGATTATTACTTAGGTTTATTTTTGGTATATTTTTTGTATATTTTGGTGTATTATAAACTATATGCATGTTTTATTAATAAATTATTCTTAAAATGTTTTTATGTATATTCATGGTATATTTTTAGTTTATTTTGTAATTTAATTGAATTATTTGAAGTATATATACTCAGAATATACCTGGTTTATTTTTGGTATATTTCTAGTATATATATGGTTTATGTTGCTATTTTATTGAAATTCATGCATCATTTATTTATGAATATATGTTTTATATTATAAATGAAGGATATCAATAGAACGTGCTACCTAGTGGGCAACACTAGGACCGAGTACGTATCGGTACGCTTATAGCATTTAGGCTTCATTACTAACCTATTTATGGATAATGATCGGATTGAATTTGATTTGATGTGTGATTGCTGGAGCTTGGTTGACCAAGTGTCTCGGGCCAATCACACTGACAGTCAGACTATTGGAGCTCGGTTGACTTAGTGTCTCGGGGCCAGTCCACTGTCCAAATGGAACAAGTGAATATATTTGGAATAAGTGAGCCTGTATGGCTAAAGTGTTGTCTAACACTGTTTGAGGTTACGGTTTTCTAAGGTTCTATTTGATCCTTCATAAACAATGATTTTTAGAAAATATATAAAAATGATTTTGCTGCATCTGTGTGTATTTGCCTGTATATATATTTATTATATATACTATTGACTGTGTGCATTGTCATTTAGTTATGCATGTAGATATATTATAACAATTCACTCAGTGAGGTCTGACTCCTCTTCGTTGACTATTTTTCAGGAGAGTCATCATCTTCAGACCTCAGTAGCAGACCCATACGCCGGATTTCTTCCGCCCCGGCTTCACTATGTAAACTGCTTATCTGAGTTTTATTTTATAATCTAGACACTACAGTAGTTGTAAACAACTGTGGAGTTTATATATTATATTTGTGTGAGTTATGTATTTCAAATATTTGAACTGAAATTTGTATTAAAAGTTTATTTATATATGAGATGAGTTGTTTGATTTAATTCCATTGGTGGATTATTATTTTAATATTTATGATTTTATTTCTGCTGCAAAATATTTTATTTTATGTTCCTATGATTGTTGCGTGTTTTATTTTATTTTAAGGCTTGCTACGAGTTCCGGATTCGAAAAAATTCTCGTTCCCTAGCGCCGGTCATGGCCCCCCGTTTTGGGTCGTGACAAAAAATATGTCTGTCTCCAACTCATCGTTAAGGGGACACATTCAATAGCATTAACAATTTGGATGGTTATGACTCCATCCTTGAAAATAAATGATAGAAATAAAAAGAAAATAAATAATGTAAGAAATAACATTTTGTAACTTATATAACATATTATTCAATTAAAGGTAAATACAGAAAATAAATAATTCAATAAGAAAAAAGAAAAAGTTATGAGAAATTGATATTAGAACTTGAAAGTATGATAGAAATTGATACTATGCAATTAATGATAGAAATAAAAAGAAAATAAATAATGAATAAAGAAAATTTTATAACTTATATAACATATTAATTTAGGACTGGTAATTCGTGTTAATGGGCTATAAATGGGTCGTGTCGAAACACGATAATAATACAGATATGGCTAACTCGAACATGATCTGTTTAATTAATTATGTTGAACTTATAAATCCAAATATAGATATGTTTAAATAACATGTTACATGACATGATCCGTGTAACCCGTTTAACATTTGTAAATCTAAATGTGTTTAAATACGTTTAAGACATGTTTAAGACACATTTAATATCAAATTACAAAAAAAAAAAAACAATTAAACATACAAATCCTAAATAATAATTTTGGTTTAAATATCCATACAAACTTTAAATATCATTACAATATTTTAAACTTCATATAAAATGCTAAATTGTTCAATAACATAAAAAATATCAATGATAATTTTTCTCAAGCTCATAATTCCCATTTTCTTCAAGATCTCAATCCTTCCACCTATATATATGTGTGTATGTGTTAATTTGTACATTATTTTCAAGTAAAATAATCAAATACAACTACGGTATATTCATATTATCAAGAAAAGAAACCAACATTCATGCATAACAACAATAATTTAAAACCATCTCAATATGATAAAAACCAAATATAAAGTGAAAAAATATGAAAATACTCACACTTTCAAAAAAATATTAACATTATATGAATCCATCTGCAATTTCATGAACATTGATATTAACAACAGTTTATTAAGATAATACGATATTATCCAATTTTTCTCAAAAAAAAAAAAGATATTGTCCAATTAATGGTAAAAATAGAGAATAAATAATTTAATAAGAAAAAAGAAAAAGTTATGAGAAATTGATATTAGAACTTGAAAGTACCACAATTGAAAGAAATGACCCAAAAAAATGCATCTATGTAGGAAGAAATTTTTTTGACATATATATATATATATACATATCAAGAATATGTATTTATATACCAAGCAGCATTCATTTAGGCAACAACATTACTATGGGTAACTCAGTTTTTAGAAATTTAAATTAATTTTTTTTATTATTTCTACTTATTTTCACCTACTATAGGCTGGTAAAATATATTTTTTTAAAAAAATTGGAAAAAGAAAAAAAAATTTTGAAACTAGAAAAAAAATAAAAATAAAATGTCAATATATATAACTATAAAAAACTAATGCCGAGCACGAGATAAAAAAAAAAACTGAACTGAACTAAAATTTCAAACCTAAAGACATTAAAATCATACGAAAACAAATAATTTTAATCATGAACCATATTTTATAACTAATTTGATACGGTATTGGATATTTATAAAAAACACACTGAGAATTGTATTGAACTATAATATTGAAATTGTACTAAATTAAAAATTGAATATAATACCGAATATTAATTTAATAAGTAATATATAGATATTAATAAATGTTAATAAATAGTAACTTAATTATATACTTCTAATTATATTATCAAGTAATATACATATATATAATAATATATGATAAAAAATTAATATATTTTGTGATGAAAATATAATAAATGGATTGTTAGCAAAACATTTTCTTTAATTTTATTATTATCATTGGATGCCTTTTGGTAGAGTCTGAACCCTTGCGGACTCTACCACTAATTTCTCGTCAACCTGGCGGCACCGCCAAGCCGCTTTGGCCTTGTCGTTCATCATGGATTATCTCAGCCATTCTGCAATGTTTGCTCCGATCCCTACTACTCAGCAGAAGTCTTATATAGCAGTTATCACATCTGATCAAGCGCATCCCATTATTCTTGAAGATAATTCTGTAACAAATAAGGGTGGCTTCATTGCCATTAAAATCAATCAACAAATTTATGAAAAAAGTTGTCTGTTTGTCAGCATGCACTCATTGCTCGGATCATTCTTTCAAAGGACGAATTCCCATGGAAACTTGTGGATTTAAAAAAGAAACCTTCCTTCATCTGGGGTCTCACCTCAAATTGGAAATTGATATCTTTAGGGCGAGGTTTCTATCATGTTATCTTGAACTTCAGTGCTGAGAAAACTGAAATATGGGGCAGGGGTTCAATAGCTTTGAAGCCCGGTATTCTTCGCTTACAACATTGGAAGCCAGATTTTGATCTTGTAGACCAAAAGTCCTCTAACACTCAGCTATGGATTCGGTATTACAAACTACCATGGGAGTACTGGCACCCTTAAATTTTAACTTCAATTGCCAATGGAATTGGTGTCCCTCTTAAGATTGACAATGCCATAATCAATGGCAACTTTAGGCATTATGCCTGAGTTCTCATTGATGTTGATCTCTCAAGCAAAATTCTTGAAAATCTCCTCATTAAAAGAATCGGTAAAAGCTTTTTTATTGACATCGTTTACGAGAATTTGCCCTCCTTTTGCAATCTTTGCTTGAATATTGGTCATGTTCCCCAAAATTGTCAATTGGGCAGATAAAAGAATGAATCACACTTGCAACCTCAAAAGATTGAGCTTGCAAAGCATCCTTCTCGTCAGGAGGAAATAAAAAAGGTTTGGAAACAAAAGGTTAATGCTGACGTCTCAGTCCGTAATGCTTTTGATATGTTAGCTTGGGATTTACTAGGGAATGTCGTTCCTGATAATAAAGAGCCGGATGGCCATATTATTGACAATCCTGAGCAGCAACAAGGTATAGTGCTCCCAGCTTTCATGCTGCTCCATCTGATGACATAACTCATATTAAACTTGATGCTTCTCTAAAGTATTCTACTCATGGTGTTGATGACCCTGAACAGTTATATAATGCATCTTTGGTGCATATTGACCCAATTTAGGCTCCCTCAAATGATCCCACTTTTAACACAGAGGAAAATATTAATAAAGTCTCGATAGATGATACAATTAAAAATGCAGAGCAAATTGGTTTGAAAGTTTCCTGTGCAAATGAAATGGAGTCAGAAGAATGGATTACTATCTAATGCTGTAAGTCCCCAAAAGAGTGACTCGGAATCCTGATAAATTGAATTTATGAAAATCCTTTTATGGAATTGCAGAGATATGGGGAATTCATTAACCCAATTTCTTTTGTCAGCATTATTCTCCAAATTTAATTTTCTTAGTTTAGCCTATAGTTTTATTCTTTTATATTCCTCAGTCTTTTTGGAATAGTTTAGACGTTTCTCTTATTGCTTGTAATGATTGCCCTATTCCATCTGTTTGGGTGCTTGAAAAAAGAAGCTTATTGCCTTATACTTTTACGTATATTAATAATCAACATATTACCATTGATGTTTCTTTCACAAATGTTATACAAATAGTCTCTTTCATTTATGTTAGTATTTGAAGTAATAAAAAAATGCAGCTTTAGTCTGATTTGTGTAGCATGTCTCTCAATTTTGATTCGAGTTGGTGTGTGTTGGGTAATTTTAATGTTATCCTTGGTGCTCATGAGAAAACTAGTAAAACTCCTGCTCTAGGTCCTTATCGTGATTTCAGAAGCTTCATGGATGATTGTATGTTACCAAACGCATCACCAAAGGGAGCTTTCTATACATGGACAAATGGAAGATTTGGTGCTAGTAGAGTAGAAATCCATCTTGACAGAGCTCTTGGTAATTTTGCATTTTTTAATCAGTGGCATGAGATTTCCTATTCAGTGCCACCAATCTGATCACTTTCATCTTCTTTTAAGTTGTAATTTATCAGATGGTGTTATCTCTCAGTTTCAGTTTTATTTTACATGTTTAACTTATCCAGGATTATGGGAAATCATTGTAAATTCTTGGATGACTCCTGATAACTGGTTTTCAGGACTCCTGAGCTGAACGTCCTGCAAAACACTGAACAGAGGGCAAGGTGAGAGGTGGGGGGGAATCCCCACAAACACTCCGATGCCTAAGTTAGAGAATAGAAAGCGGGTGGCTGAAAGATAGCTTGAGTATGCGTGAATGAGATGAGAGATCTCCTCTAATAAGGGGTATATGGTGTTATATATAGTGATACTCAAACCTGGGAGGAATAGGAATTCTTGTGGGAGAGTGTTCCTACTTCAGTTAGGATTCCTCTTTGAGGTAGTTCCTTGGACGAATCTGTCTTCTTCTTTGTCCATGTGTTCCTATTTAGGGGGGTGGATGACCCTTAATTAGGTGGGAACATTCTAGATGGTATCAAGAGTCCCCCCCTGGAGTATGCGGATATTTATGTCCATTGCATCCGAGTAAGATGCAGTGGTGCCTCTATACGGGTGATAAGATGCAAGTAAGCTGAGGTGGCTAGCCTTTATCGCAATAAGCAGAGCTTGGTGCCGAGTATTTTTGGTTGATTTGTCATCGAATCGTAATTTGTAGAACTGGGGTACATACTTGGATCCTCAGTACTACAGAAGCAACTTGAGGGTGCCAGCTTCAGTCACTGGACTATGTGAGCGTCTTAGATGCTCGGTACAGGGGCGCGAGGCTTACATGCTCGGATTGTCAGTACTACAGAAGCGACCTGAGGGTGCCAGCTTCAGTCACTGGACTTTATGTGAGCGAGACTTAGACGCTCGGCATAGGGGCACGAGGCTTACATGCTCGGATCCTCAGTACTACAGAAGTGACCTGAGGGTGCCAGCTTCAGTCACTGGACTTTATATGAGCGAGACTTATATGCTCGGCACAGGGGCGCGAGGCTTACATGCTCAGATCCTCAATACTACTGAAGCAACCTGAGGGTGCCAGCTTCAGTCACTGGACTTTATGTGAGCGAGACTTAGATGCTCAGCACAGGGGCATGAGGCTTACATGCTCGGATCCTCAATACTACGGAAGTGACCTGAGGGTGCCAGCTTCAGTCACTGGACTTTGTGTGAGCGAGACTTAGATGCTCGGCACAAGGGCATGAGGCTTACATGCTCGGATCCTTGGTACTACGGAAGTGACCTGAGGGTGCCAGCTTCAGTCACTGGACTTTGTATGGAATGGTCTGGGAGTGATGCTTGGAGCGCTTCCTGATTCGCTTGATGGAGCGGCCATTCAAAAATGTGAGTGGGCCAATCACAGGGTGATTTCATTTCAACTCTGATTGATGCGTCATTTCGTGTGTCAGTGATCGAAACGCTCGTACAGCCGTCATCGCGACTCTTCGCCTAATGGGTTTTTTTATTCCCAATAGGCCCTCGGTAGTCTAGGGAGGAGCGCAGTAATAATGGGGGCAGTTAATGGCGTGCTTCCAGGTCCTTCCATGTCTCTATAAATACTGTTGCGTTTGCTGACTGGCACATTTTGCTTTCTTTCACTCTTTCCCTCTATTTTTGTTGCGTTTCTACTGCATCGACCATTTTTATTCCTTCCTGTCATAACTCTCGCTTGAGGTTGCCAGGTGATTCTTTCATCATTTCTTCCTTCTCTTTTTTGCCCTTCTCCTTTTTTGTCATTAGGTTTTCGTTCCCTTCTTTGCTATGGCTCCTCGGGAAGAGATTAGCTCTGACCTCTTTGTGTCCAATGTAAATATTGAATCGATAGGGTGGTACCAGTGGCGATTCTGCATCCCCGTCGATTATGCCCTCCACACTGTAGATAGAAGGTTTAGGGCCCATACCCCTATATCGGGGCTAAGTAGATTAGTGGTGTATTTCAACCAATTAGAGGGGGGTCTAAAATTTCCCTTGGATCCCTTTATCAAGGATTTCCTTAATAGAAATAACATAGCGCCCGGTCAGCTTCATCCGAATAGTTATCGAATACTGACCAGGTTTATCCAGCTGATGCATGAGGAGGGTAGGGTTCCCAATCTAGACGTTCTCCGGTATTTGTACAGGCTGACTAGGAAGAAGGGAGAGCTAATGTTCTCCCTTTCGGTCGTACCCAACCATTCCCTTTTCGTTAAACTGCCGGATCTTCATAAAAAGTGGAGATACCATTTTTTTATTGTGGAGCATCAATCGGACTTCCTGGATGTCCGGAGGATGTGGTCGGACGAGTGTCACAAAGTGACCCATCCAGCGAAACTTTTTAATTCAGATACGGAATTAGTTTTGCTGCTACATCTAAACGGACTCGCTGAAGCTCGATCCGCAGAGGATGCATCCCGGAGATATCTGTAGAGAGTCTGTCCAAGTCGCGACCATTGCTCTGGTATGAATTTTGTTTTGAGCTTTATTTTATCTAATGAGTCTTATCTTTCCGTCTGTAGATGGCTGACTTTTTTTATTTTACGAGCGGGATTTCCCTAGTAGATGAGCCAGCTGCAGTGGAGGAGTGCTGGGATTATCCTTCCCCTCAAGCTGAGGCTCCCACTGCTCCGGAGGCCATTCCTGTCGATCCTAAGGGCAAAGCAACAATGGAAGGTGAGTTGCTGGAGCGGGTCGGACGATGGAAAAGGCAGCTGATCAAAGCAGATTCAGATGCAGAGGGGTTGGACGAAGAGATTTATGTCCAACGCCCCCAATTATCTGGTTGTCCGGATATGTGAGGCTGGATATTGAAGAAGATGAAGCCCCCGAGCATCTCCAACAGTCACTGTGGTTACCCGGAGACATGCAGCATTGATCGAACGAAGGACCAGACGGATTACTCGATTCTATGATCGGTCAGTCACTGGAGGTAATGGAGTTTCTGGTATTTTATATAACTGTTTGTGGTGGGATTTTGGCTAAATTGTTTAATTATTTTTGGCAGATGACTCAGGCCTTGCTGCTGGCTAAGGATCAGTACTTCTATTTAAAGAGCCAGTACAACTTGAAGGAAATGGAGGTGGGGACGATTGCCATAGATTTTGAGAAAAAACTGGATAGTGCCAAAGCAGCTCTGGAGCACTGCCAGACAAGCTACACGGAGGCGAATTAGAAGAAGGTTTTCGAGCTGGAACATAGCCAGGCTCAGTTGACAAGGAGGATCGAGGAGCAGGATATTCAGATTGCTGGACTTCATGAGAGGCTAGCTGAGCTTGAGAAATCTCGTGCCAATGATAAGAAGACATATCAGAGCATGGTCGGGGGGTTTCTCAAGGCGTACCAGGCAGAATGCAAAAGGATCCTGCTCTCTCAAGACTCAGGATTGGATCTGACGGCCTTAGATCGGATAACCCCCGTCGATCTGGCAAGGCTTGCTACAGAGGATGACGCCCGTCGAAAGGTCAGTTCCATTTCTGTAAGGGAGTCTGAAGAGGTCATTGCTACAGCTGGGTCTGGCGAGCATCCAGAGGCTGCTAATGATGCTTCCCCCTCAGTTTCCGGGATGGGGGGTTCGGGTGTAGAGATATTATAGTAGATAGGTTTTATGTATCTCTTTTTTTTTAACAATCAACTGTAAAGATATTCTTGATCAATAAAGATAGTTTTCATTGAATCAAATTATGTGCTCGAATATAAGATTACTGATAATATTTTCTGAGGGAGTCCAAGTTCCAGAACCTCGGTAGTTCTTTGCCTCCTCTCTCTCTTAGTTTATATACCCCCTTTGTTGTGCATTCTGAGATCTGATACGGACCTTCCCAATTAGGGCCTAACTTGCCGGTATCGGAGGTGCCTTTACCTATATCTACTCTTTTAAGTACCCAGTCACCTATCCTGAAATTCTCTGTTGCTTTACGCAGATGGTGGTACCGAGTTATCCTTTGCCGATGTGCCTCTGCCGTTACTACTGCTTGTTCTCTTCGTTCTTCTAGTATGTTAAGGCATATTCATGCGTTGACGTTATTGACGGTGTGGTCGAGGTCTTGGCTTACTCGGTAACTTGGGGACCCAACCTCTACTAGAATTACTGCATCCATGCCGTAAGTTAGTCTGAACGGCGTTTCTCCAGTGGATGATCGGGGTGTGGTTCTGTATGCCCAGATTACATTGTTCAGCTCTTCGACCCAGTTCCCTTTCTTGTCATCGAGTCTTTTCTTCAACCCTTGCATGAGGATTTTGTTTGTGACCTCAGTTTGTCCGTTCGTCTGCGGGTGAGCTATTGAGGTGAAGCGCAGTTTTATGCCAAGGTCTGAGCAGAAACTTCTGAATTTATGGTTGTCGAACTATTTGCCATTGTCTGTAATTAAGGTGTGGGGGATGCCGAATTTGCAAATGATTTCCTTCCAGAAAAAGTGTTGTATCCGGGCTTCTGTAATGGTTGGGACTGCTTCTACTTCTACCCATTTTGTGAAATGGTCAATGGCCACGATTAAGAACTTTTTCTGTGAGGTAGATAGAGGAAAAGGACCCAAGATGTCCATCCCCCATATGGCGAAAGGCCATGGGCTGCCAATGGGATGCAGAGGCCAAGAAGATTTGTGGTTAAGTCGGGCGTGGTGCTGGCATTGGTGACATGATTGTGTTAGCTACTGGGCATCCTTGTACATGGTGGGCCAATAATACCCCTGGAGCAGGGCTTTTCTAGTGAGTGAATAGTGGGACTCGTGTGCACCACAGATTCCTTCATGGATTTCTCTTAGTATGTAATTTCCCTCCTCTGGGGAAACGCATTTCGACCAAGGGTGTGAGAGGGATTTTCGGTAGAGCTCCCCTCGATGGATGGAATAGTGTGCTGCTTTGGCTTTGAGCTTCTGAGCTTGCAGCTTATCTTCCGGAAGTGTGCCATGTTCAAGATATTGGATGATGGGCTGTATCCATTCCGAGACTGCCTGTGTTCTGAAAATTTCATTATCCTCTGTATTGGGATTGGTGAGTGATTCGGTGAAATCCATATCCCTAAATGCTTGATTGTTCTCGACTGCAAATTTAGCAAGGTAATCGGCCTCATGGTTGTCTTCTCTGGGAATCTGAACGATATTCCATTGGCCTCCGTCTTGCTCGATGTGTTGCAAAAGTTGCCTGGCTTTGTCTACGTACTTAGCAATACAGGCATCTTTGACTTGAAATGCTCCACTAACTTGGTTGACTACTAGTTGGGAATCTGAGTGTATAATGAGGTGTTTGACCCTGACTTCCGCTGCTAGCTTCAACCCTGTAATGAGTGCTTCGTATTCAGCCGCATTGTTGGTGGCGTTATACTATATGCGGACTGCGTACTGAATATGAACTTTATATGGTCCCCTGAGGATTATTCCTGCGCTGGAACCGTAAGCTGAGGATGCTCCGTCAACATAGAGCTTCCATTCTGGCATATTGGTCAAGGTTATATCTTTCGGAGCCATTTCTTATACAAAATCTGCTAAGGCCTGTGCCTTCATCTGCTGTCGAGGTTCATAATTAATATCGAACTCGCCAAGTAAGACCGACCATTGCACTAGCCTGCCTGAAGTCTCTGGTCTCTGTAATAGTTTATGCAGTGGAAAATGGGACCAGACCATGATATGATGAGCTTGGAAGTAGTGACGAAGCTTTCGAGAAGTATGAACCACAGTTAAGGCTAACTTGTCCAACATGGGGTATCGGACTTCAGGTCCTCAGAGCATCTTGCTGACATAGTAGATTGGGCTTTATTGGCTTCCCTCTTCCCTTATCAGTACTGAAGCGATGCATTCTTGGCCAACAGACAGGTATAAGTATAAGGTCTCATTTGGTATTGGACGGCTGATTAATGGTGGGGAAGATAAGAATCTTTTAATGTCTTCGAATGCTGCTTGGCAATCAACGGACCACTGAAACTTGCCGGAACCTTTGAGAGCTCGGAATAATGGCAGACATCGCTTAGCTGAGCAAGAAATAAAGTGCCCCAATGCGATTATTCTTCCGTTTAGCTTTTGTATATCATAGATGCTCTTTGGTGCAGCTATGTTGAGTATGGCTTCCATTTTTTTTGGGTTCGCTTCAATGCCTCGGTGGGAAATCATGAACCCCAGGAATTTTTCGGCTTGGACTCTGAAGACGCATTTATTAGGATTCAACTTGATCCTGGATTGGCTTAGTAACTGGAGGACTTGATCCACGTCCGCTGGGTGGTCCTCAGAGTGTTTGCTTTTAATGATGATGTCATCCATATATACCTCCACGCTGGTCCCAATCTGGCTCTGAAGGACTTGGTTCATCATTCTTTGGTATGTGGCTCCAGCATTTTTCAGCCTGAAGGGCATCACCTTGTAGCAGTACAACCCTTCGTGTATGATGAAGGACGTTTTCTCCTAGTCTTCTTTCTTCATGGGGATCTGGTGATAACCTTGGGCCGCATCTACGAAGCTATACAGGCCATGGCCAGCTGTGGAATTGACGAGCTGATCAATCGTTGGTAATGGGTAGCTGTCTTTAGGGCATGCCTAGTTGAGGTCGGTGTAGTCTACACACATTTTGTACTTCCCATTTACTTTCTTGACGAGTATTACGTTAGCTACCTAGTCCGGGTGAGTAACCTCTTTAATGAATCCGGCTGCTAAAAGCTTCGCTGTTTCCTCGGCAATGATCTTTTGTCTTTCGTAGGTGAAAGTTCTTTTCTTCTGTGCTACTGGCTTGGCCCCTGGTTTGATGTTTAGGCAGTGACAGGCAACCTGCGGGTCCACGCCGATGATCTCGGAAGTTTGAGAAGCAAAATCTTCTGAGCGTCTAATAAGGACGTTCCTTAATGTGTCTTTAATGTCTTGATTAAGGGCATTACCAATTTTCACGGATTTTCCTCCCCCTGATTTGCAATGTCTCCGTGTCTTCCACCGGTTGTGGATTAGCGCCTTGCTTCTCAACTTCCAATGCTTCCAAATGAAAAGCTTTCACCAGAGATTTCATGGTCATCTGATAGCATTGTCTGGCCATCTACTGATCTCCCCTAATAGTAAGGGTCCCTATTCTGACTGGGATTTTCATGGTTAATTTCCGGATGCTGGTGACTGCATTTGCTTCGTAAAGTGTCGGTCGCCCTATTATCCTATTATAGGCTAGTGGTATGTCTACCATGTTGAATGGGGTCCGGACGATTTTTGTTTCCTCATCCTCTTGGTTTTCGAATTCTAGATCCAAATTGACAGTCCCCATTGGTTGTACCGTTCCTCCACAAAAACTAGTGATGGGGTTCTGGATGGCCGTTAAGTTGGTGATGGAGCCGCCTATAGCTTTGTACGCATTCCAAGATAAAACATTGATAGCACTCCCGTTATCGACCAACAGCCTTTTGACTCGATACTTATTTATGCATGCGGTTATCACCAGGGCATCACTATGAGGGTGATGTATAGGCGAATTGTCTTCCGAGTTAATAATGTTATTGCTTTTATCGGGTATCATTTTTCCTCTACTGTGTTTTAATCGTTTCCTGGTGTTTTCTCCTCCCACAATCATATTGATTGTTCCGATTGGTTCTTTCCTAGCTTTCTTTGCCTCGGCTTTGTCATGGTTATAGTTTTCCATGTTTTCGCGTCTCCTCGGTGCATCAGTGAAATTATCAAGCTTTCCCTGTTGCACTAGTTGTTCTATGGCACTCTTTAGTTCTCTGCAGCCTTCTGTGTTATGGCCGTATTCCCTGTGGTACTCGTAGTACTGGCTTCTATTATGAGTAAATCTCCGACTTGGGCTAATTCTTTTGGTTGGTGTAATTTCCACTCCATTTTGCCTAACCCACATGAGGATCCTTGATCGAGAAGTGTTCAGGGGTGTATATCTATCTGCTTCCCTATCAAACCTGTCTGTCGGAACTCTGAAATTTATTTTTGGGAAGCTTACTCGTCTCTGCTTTAGCCGTTCATCTCTAGTTGGTGGTCTATCTTCTTCCCGACACATCCTCCTGTCCTCGTCCATCTTTATCATCCGAACCGCTATCGCCATTGCTTCGGCAAAGGTACTCGGTTCTTTAGTCATTAATTTGTCTTTTAGATTGCCGAGTCTAGTGCCATTTTTTAAAGTTTCTATGGCGACTTCATCAACGAGGTGCTCAATCTGCATGGCTGTTTTATTGAAACGATTGAGGTAACTCTGTAGAGACTCGTCAGCTTCTTGCCAGCACACCCGGAGGTCATTGATGTTTTTTACAGGAGGGATATTGGTGATAAATCTGATACGAAACTAAGTCTTCAAAAGAAGTGACAGTATTCTCCAGGAGCCGATGAAACCATTTTTGGGCGCTTTTTGTGAGTGTACTTGGGAAGACTCTGCACATGATTCCATCGTTCACATTCTGGAGCAACATCTTTGTTTGAAAAGCAGATATATGACTAATAGGGTCTCCTGTCCCATCGTACTGATCGAGCTGCGGGATTCTGAACTTACTAGGAATCTCCGTTTGAATTATTCTGCTGACAAACGGAGTTCTGCTATCCATCACCCATTCTTCTTCCTTTCTAGGTTTAGTCTGGGCCTTGTTCATTGCTTCCTCAACCTTTTGTGCTAATATTGAATCATCGAGAGCTAGGATAGATGAACTACACTCCCCTTCTGGTGCTTTACCCTTCCCCGTGCTTGTCCCTAGAGCTTGTCGGGGTGCTGCATTATCATTATTTAGAGCTAGTTCAGTATGCTCGCTCTGTATTATAGTGCTTAGCTATTGTTGCATCAGGGTTATTTGTGCCTGAATATTTTTTATCATGGTGTCTTTGCTTCCTTGGTCAAGGCTGAGTGTTTGGGTTACTGTGTTTAGGTTTGGAGTGGTTATTGCTGGCGTTTCTAGTAGGCTTGGAAAAGGTATTGAGGGTATTGATCGACGGTGCTGCAGCAGAGCGTAATGTGGGAGATCTGTTCCCAAGGACGGGTATCTCGGAGTGTTTTCCAGAGGTAAAGATGTATGACCAGATATGGCCCCAACAAGCTACAAGGTGGGTGGTAGTATTATTACTGGAAAAGGGCTTGAAAGGTCAGTCGAAAGGATGGGTGCGGAAGGATTAGTGCCACCCTCAGGAATTTAGGCCGGAGGTGGACAGGAAGTCATGGTGAAAGTGTCTTTAGCTTAGCAAGTGAATGAATGGCTTTTCCCAAGGAGTTTCCCACAGACGGCACCATTTGATAACTGGTTTTCGGGACTTCTGGGCTAAACGTCCTGCAAAGCACTGAACAGAGGGCAAGGTGAGAGGTGGGGGGAATCCCCACAAACACTCTGATGCCTAAGTTAGAGAATAGAAAGCAGGTGGCTGAAAGATAGCTTGAGTATGCATGAATGAGATGAGAGATCTCCTCTAATGAGGGGTATATGGTGTTATATATAGTGATACTCAAACCTGGGAGGAATAGGAATCCTTATGGGAGAGTGTTCTTACTTCAGTTAGGATTCCTCTTTGAGGTAGTTCCTTGGACGAATCTGTCTTCTCTTTTGTCCATGTGTTCCTATTTAGGGGGGTGGATGACCCCTAATTAGGTAGGAACATTCTAGATGGTATCAACTCCATTTGATAACCTCCCTCTTATGCAACTTCTTAGGTATAAGTTAAAAAGGCTCAGAGGGCCTTTACAACAGTGGAATAAATCTATTTTTGGTTTTTTGGAGTCTAATATTCAATGTTCATCAGATAATCTGCAAGACATCCAAGCTCAAATTGCCTCTTATGGTCTTGATGATGACCTTCAAAAAAAGGAGATTGATGCTCATGAGGCCTTTGATTTATCTCTTAAGCAACAGGAGATTTTCTTAAAGGAGAGTTGTAGAAATAAATGGCTAGCAGCAACTGATAGGAATACTGCTTTCTTCTATCAATAATTGGCTTATAAAAAATCCAAACATGGCATTTATCAACTTCAGGTTAATGGCAGGGTCACTGATGATAAGTAGGTTATTGTAAATCATGTGGTTGATTTTTATAAAAATCTTGTTTGGGCATATGCTAGTGTGTCTTCTAATATTGAATTGATTTTGTCAATTATTCCTAACTTAGTCTCTGATGAAGATAATGCTTATTTGGTTTGTTGCCCCTCCTTTGATGAGATCAAGTTTACTGTCTTTAATATGGATGCTAATAGTTTGTCGGGTCCTGATGGATTTACTGGAGTTTTTTATCAGACTTTATAGGATGTGATTCAATATGAAGCTTGTGTTGTAGTTCAGAGTTTTTTTCTTTTTAGGATTATCACTTCAGGTATGAATTCCAGTTTTATGGTGTTGATTCAAAAAATAGTTAATGCTATTGCTATTAAGCAATACCACCCCATTATTCTCAACAATTTCAGCTTCAAAATTGTTTCTAAAATTCTTGCTGATTGGCTTTCTCTGATAGCTACAAGGATTATTTCATGTAACCAATTTTTTTTTAAAGCAGTATAATATTTTTTATTGGATTACAGGGGCTTCTAAGGGAATTAATATGCTTCAGAAATCTTATTTTGGGGGCAATTTATCTATGAAAATTGATATTAGGAAAGCCTTTGACACTCTTGACTGGAATTTAATTTTGGATGTCTTAGAGGCTTTTAGTTTTTCTTTCCAATTATAATATTGGATTTTCTCATTGTTTCTATCTGCTCGCATCTCAATCTGGATTAATGACAAGATCATTGGTTACTTTCCTTATTCAAGAGGTGTCCAATAAGGGGATCCTCTGTCTCCCTGTCACGACCCAAAACAAGGGCCATGACTGGCGCTAGGGAACGGGAATTCTTTCGAATCCGGAACCCGTAGCAAGCCTAAAAAAATAAATAAAACATGCAATAGAAATAATAACAACACAATTAAATAAAATATTATGCAGCGGAATAAAATCATAAATATCAAAATGATGATTCCGTCAAACGAAATTAAATCGAATTCTCATATAATATATAAATAAATTCTTTGATACTAGTTTCAGTTCAACTTCTTAAAATATATAACTCACACAAATATATTACATAAAATCCATAATTTATTTATAACTACTGCAGTATCTAGATTATAAAAATAAAACTCAAGACTCAGATAAGCAGTTTACATAAAGAAGCTGGGGCGGAAGAAATCCGGCGTACAGGCCTGCTACTGAGGTCTGAAGACGATGACTCTCTTGAAAAATGGTCAACAGAGGGGAGTCAGACCTCACTGAGTGAATTACTATAATATATATACATGCATACTAAATGACAATGCACACAATCAAAGTATATATATCTAATAAGTATATATATACAAGCAAATACACGCAGATGCAATAAAATCATTTTATATATATTTATTGAAAATCACAGTTTATGAAGGATCAAATAGAACCCTAGAAAATCGCAACCTCAAATAGTGTTAAACAACACTCTAGCCATACAGGCTCACTTATTCCAAATATGGTCACTTGATCCATTTGGATAGTAGACTGGCCCCGAGACACTAAGTCAACCGAGCTCCAGTAGTCTGACTGTTAGTGTGATTGGCCCTGAGACACTTGGTCAACCGAGCTCCAGCAATCACACTCCCAAATCACATCACACATCAGATAAATCAATTCCAATCAATATTCTCAAACTGGTTAGTAATATAGCCTAAATGCTATAAGCATACCAGTACGTACTCAGTCCTAGTGCTGCCCACTAGGTAGCACGTTCTATTGATATCCTTCATTAAAATATAAAGCATACATTCATAAAAGTAAATGATGCATGAATTTGAAATAAATTGCAACATAAACCATATATATACTAGAAATATATCAAAAATAAACCAGGTATATTTTGAGTATATATACGTCAAATAAATCTAATATAATTACAAAATAAACTAAGAATATACATAAAAACATTTTAAGAATAATTTATTGATAAAACATGCATATAATTTGAAAATATACCGAATATAAACTAAAGATAACTTAAATACCAAATGAATTATTTATGCATAATTAATCAAAATAACATACATTTCTAAATCATGCACCCTAAAGCATATATATATATAATAGTAACTCACACTTAGTGCGCTCCTCGAGATGAGTCCGACGGGCCTGGTCCATTAGGCCTCGGTCTCGGCACAACTAAAAAAATAATAAATAACGGACATCAGAATAAACCTAACAGAAAATCCTAGAAACTCGATCTAGAATATTAGACACAGAATCAAAATTAGGGTTTGACCGAATATCACGTTTTACGAGAATTCTATCGAAAATCCGGCAGAACCTCCCCTGTAAAATGGACATCTCTCTACTCAAATAGTAGAGCCGGCCCTACAAAGAAATGCACTTTAAAAAACAGACACAAAAACACATCCATAATCCCTCGATCGGACTCTAAATTACAGTCTATCGACCGGGGTCCACAATTCACAGAATAATTATGAAAATACCAAAAATGCCCTTATATCACAGAAATACATTTAATAAGTAGAAATTACATAATTAACCTTAAAACACAGTAAAAACCAATAAAACTCATTTTATTTAGAAAGACCGTATATTATATATATAATTGAAAATAATTCACGAAAAATAGTTTTAATTAATTAAAAATACTAAATAATTTTTCATTTTTATACCTTAAATAACTATTAAAACCAATTTAATTACATTTTTAGCCAATTTAGTGTAAAATTACCAAAATACCCCTATATATATAAATATACTAAAATTACTCCAAAAATTCACCAAAAATAATACAATTATCAAAAATTAATTTTCTCAAAATTTTTATCAATAATATCAATAATTAAACTCAATTAACCAATTAAATTCAATTAAAAACATAATTAACCTAATTTTCCAAAATTACATAAACCTAATTAAATTCAAAATAAATACATAGAAATTCATAAAAATTCCAAATAAATTTCTATAATTCATTTTAACACCTATATTTATCATAAAACACAATTTCATAAT
Organism: Mallotus nudiflorus; assembly: GCA_947683625.1. NCBI lineage: Eukaryota > Viridiplantae > Streptophyta > Magnoliopsida > Malpighiales > Euphorbiaceae > Mallotus > Mallotus nudiflorus. The sequence continues at coordinate 346,389 of CANTUR010000282.1, read as the reverse complement.
TTAATTAATTAATTTTCGAAATTTAGAAAATAATATTAAAATATTCAAAAATACCCAAAAATCAAAATAATTCCTAAAAATTCTACAAAAATTCACACATGTAGATTGAGCTAAGGGGAACAACATTTGTTAATGGAATTTTCATGAATCAACAAGAAAAATTTTAAAAAATTTCAAAAACTAATTTTGGCCAAATTGGAAAAATTGAAAAACAAAAAAATCAAGGGAGTTTGAGCTCAAACCAAAGCTAGAATAAAGATCACCATTGCTTGAGGAGTTCAAAGGCACCGAAAATGTGAAGTTTGGTGGCTGGAGGAGGAAGAACCATGGAAGCTTGAATTCTCGGCCAAAAATGGCAGAAATCGAGCTGCCCGGCGCCGGGGAAGATGACTGGAACGGCGAGGCAACGGAGGAGGACGGTGACACGCAAGGGAGGCACTCTGAACGGTGGCGAATGGACGGCGAGGGTGAGGGGATGGGTTGTTGGGGGAAGGAGAAGAAAATGGAAGAGAAAAGAAAAGAAATAAAAAAAAAATTGTATATATATATATATATATATATATATATATATATATATATATATATATATATTATAATATTAATAATAGTTTAATAATTTATAATATAGTATATTAATATAATACTTAGAAAAATTACCCACCACACACATAATTCAATATTTTAAAATTTAATACTAAATAAAAAAAATTAAATAACAATAAAACTAATTAATAAATAATAAAATATTAGGGTAATTAATTAAACCCTAATTAAATATATAAATACACATATATACGTTATTTAGTACTTCAAAAATATATATGAGTTCATGCAAGTCCGAAAATCTATTTAATATAATTAATAGTAAATTATTTACGTGAAAATTTCCCCGAAAATAGTATTCTCGGGAAAATTTTACGTAAAACACTTAAAATAATATACAATAACTAAAATAAGTTTTAAATACATATCAACTCGTAAAAATATCATAATTATATACAAAATTATTAATACTGCATATCCCGATGCAGTATTAAAATATTTAAAAAAAAATACGGGATATTACATTCCCCTCCTTTTTTGCATAGCGGAGGATTTTCTAAGTCAACTACTCTCTTTTAAGGTTGCTTCAGGTGCTATTCAACCTTTAATGTACACAAGAAACTCTTCTTTCCCTACCCATTTTTTATATGCAAATGATATTTTTTATTGTTTGCTAAGGCTTCGATGCTCTATGTTCATACCATTAATAAAAGCTTTCCAATGCCATACCAATTTATCTGGGCAAGTGGTTAATTAGGCAAAATTAGAAGTTTTTTATGAGGCCTCTATTACTAATCGTTGGATAGCCAAGTTCTGAGGAATTACAGGTATGGTTAAAGGTTCTTTACTATTTAATTATTTAAGTGGTTCTTTTGTTTGCAAGTGCTCCTAAGAAAAGGTGGTTAAAACCCCTTGCAAAAAAAATTTATGGTAAATTTTTAAAATGGAAGGGTAGTTCATTATCTAGAGCTGGTTGTATCACTCTGGTAAATTTTGTTATCACCAGTTCCTTATTTCACTCATTTGCAATTTATAAATAGCCTTTGTCGCTTATTGCGTACATGGAGAGTTACATGAGGAATTTCATTTGGTATGGTTCTGTTGATTGTAAAAAGCTTGTTACTATTCCTTGGCGCATTTGTTGTTTTCCTTTGAATGAGGGAGGATTTAGTATTAAGCAGTTAAGAGTTCTTAGTGATGCTATGCTTAGTAAGACGACATAGAATCTTATTGCTGTGAATACCTATCCTATAAAAATTCTTAGAAGTCATTTTTTTCATCCATTGGGTATTGGGCAAGATGGTTATTTTCGGTCCTCGGTCTGGTCTTCCATTAAGGCCATTTATGCAGCTCTTCGTCTAGATATCATATGGTACATTGGTGAGAATAGTACTTTGCAGTTTTGGACTGAAAAATTGATCTTGCCAATTGTCACAACCCAAACTAGGAGTCATGACCGGCGTTAAGGAATGGGAATTCTTTCCAATCCGGTACCCGTAGCAAGCGTTAGAAAATAAAATCATGCAATAAATAAATAAAAGTATGCAGAATTAAAAAAAAAATTTTGAATCAATATATAAAATAAATACTCTCAATCCTTCCATAAATAAATACATAATCTCATAGTGTTCAAATAAAAATTCTCAGAGTATTTAATATCAAAACGAAATAATACTCTTCTGATACAATAACATTACTACTGTAGTTTCTAGAATACAAATCAGAGTTCCGAATATACATTTGCATAAAATAGCCGGGACTAAAGAACACCGACAAGGAACTCTACAACTAAGGTATGACGATATGGGATCTCCTGAAAAAAAATAATTGAGGGGGGTCAAACCTCACTGAGTGAATTATTATACTATATATACATGCAAACTAAACCATAACAATCAGGCATTCTTATATATATATATATATATATATATATATATATATATATATATATATATATATATATATATGTATATACACACATTTCACACGAATGCTAAACTCTGCCTTTATAAATATACTAAATGTAGAAAACGTTTAGTTTAATTCATGAAGGATTCATAGAACCCTAATAATAGCAACCTCAAACAACCCCATCATCACTCTAGCCATACAGGTTCACTTGATTCCAAATAGAACACTTATTCCAATCTGGACAGCAGACTGGCCCCAAGACACTAAGTCGACCGAGCTTTAGCAGTTTGGCTGTCAGTGTGATTAGCCCTAAGATACTTGGTCAACCAAGCTCCAACAATCACACTATCTATCACCTCACATCTCAATCAACCCAATAGATCATTCATGCCACTATGGACAGTAGACTGGCCCTGAGACACTAAGTCAACCGCGCTCTAGCAGTCTGACTGTCAGTGTGATTGACCCTGCAATCACACTACCTATCATACCATTAATCTTAGTCAAATCAATCAAATCAATTATAATCACCACAATTAATTCTCACTCAACCCTTATCTATCGCACCGGTACGTACATAGCCCTAGTGCTGCCCACTAGGAAGCACGTTCTATTGATATCCTTCACTAAAAATAAATCTTTTATTATGAAAATAATTAATGTGGAGCAATATTCATAATAATAAAATCAACCATATATATATATACCAAAAATATACCTAAATATACTTAGTATATTTCGGGTATATATATATGTCAAACAAAATATAAAATATACTAAAGGTAAACCATTAAAAGAGTTAAAAACAATTAAGTGCATATCAGTAATATAACATGCATTTTTTCAAAAATATACCTAAATATACAAAAGATACATCCTAAGTACAAAAATCATTTAATAAAACATTTATGTATAAATATTCATTTAAATATGTGTTTAGGTTTAACATATATTCACATTCTATCAAAATAACCTAATTTTCTAGCATGCATATATCACAATTAAACCTAAGTATACCACTAATGTTTTAGGTTTCAATTAATAATAAAACATACATTTATTTGGGAAAATATATCAAAAATATACCAAAAATAAACTTAAAAATAATTTAAGTATAGGTTTATAATATAGCATGCAATTATTCAAGAATAAACCTAAAATACACTAATCATTAAATAAAATAATTATGGTTCGATGTACATTTAAATCGTGTTTAGATATTAAATTATATCAAACATAAGCCTTAATATCTAACATACATATATAAAAAATAAACTCTAAATATACCAGTGATATATTAAATGTATATAGAAAATATAAAAACATTTATATATCAAGATACACTAAAAATAAACCGAAAATATACCAAATCATATTATAATTAAATTACTATTTAAAACATATAATGAAAATGAAGAATCCAAAGTCATGCATCCTACATGCAATGCGTATATATACAGTATAATAACTCACATGTTAGTGGTCCACGAGACAAGCTCGGCTGGCCTGATCCACTAGGCCTCGGTCTCGGCGCAACTAAACAAACAAATGACAACATGAATCAGAATAAGTCTATCGACATTCTAGAGACTCACTCTAAGAATATTAGACACAGAATTAAAATAAGAATTCGACCGGACATCACATTTTACGAGAATTCTACCAAAAATTTGACAGAACCCCCCCTATAAAATAGATATCTCTCTACTTAAAGAGTAGAGCCGGTCCTGCAAAGAAAATACACTTCAAATAAACACAATTCACAATCCCTTGGTCGGACTCCAAACTACAATTTCACCGACCGAGGTCCACAATTCACAGAATACTATAGAACACATGAAAATTTTCAAAAATACCCTTCAATACTCAAAATATAACAATTTAGATATTCAAATGCTAAAAATATTTATTTAATCGAAAAATACACAAAAATGCTAATTTTTAATAAAATATTATTAAAAGTCGGTAATTCTCAATAAATTCATAAATATTAACCAAAATATATTTTATAATTCCAAATTACATAATTAACCCTAAAACACATTAAAAACCGATAAAAACTCATTTATTTAGAAAAATCGTATATTATATATAATTTGAAAATAATTTATGAAAAATAGTTTTAATTAGTTAAAAATACTAAATAATTTATAGAAATCATTTTTATACCTTAAATAACTAGTAAAACCAATTTAATTACATTTTTAGCCAATTTGGTGTCAAATTACCAAAATACCCCTAGTTTCGTAAATTCTCTAAAATTAATAAAAAATTCACCAAAAATAATATAATTACTCAAAATTAATTTTCTCAACATATAATTCAATCATATAAATAATTATACTCAATTAACCAATTAATTTCAATAAAACACATAATTAATGTAATTTTTCCAAAATTACATAAACTAAATACATTCAAAATAAATTTATAAAATTCAAAAAAATTAAAAATAAATTTCAAAAATTCATTTCAACACCTATAATTACCATAAAACACAATTTCATAATTTAATTAATTAATTCAAAAATTAGAAAATATTAATAAAATAATAAAAAATTCACAAAAATCAAAATAATTCCCAAAAATTCCAAAAAAATTCCAGAGTGTAGATTAAGCTACTAGGATAAATTTTTGTGAAGGAAGTTTTCTTGAATCATTCAAATCAAAGCTCAAAAAATTTAAGAACCCTAATAGGCCGAAAATGGAAAATCAAAACCTAGAGAAATCTAGACCATTTTAAGTGAAAAAAAGCTTGGAATCACACTCGCCGGAGCTCAAGGAGAAGATAGAGACTGGTGGCATCGATTTTGGTGGCCGAAGTCAGCTTGATTGACGGTGAGGAAGTTTTCGGCTTCTCAAGGATTTTTCGGCCAAAACACGTCGGAAATGGAGGTTTCAGGCGTCAAGAAAGACTGGAGGTGGTGGTGGAAAGCCAAGAGGCACAATGATGGCAAGGAAATCAGGTTGTAACGACCGGAAATGGAGATGAGGACGATCAGACGTAGGGAAGAAGATTGGGTGGCATTTCTGTAAATATGGTAAACTTTTGATTTTTGATAATAATTTATGTATATATGTATATATATATATATATCTATACTATATATTATAATAATATATAATCTCACACACATTAAATATACACCACACACATATTTTAATAATATATACAGATATACAATTAATTAATTAACATTAAAACTAAATAATAAAAATTAATTTACTTAATTAAACCCTAATTTACTTTAAATAAATGTACATATATACATTTTATTTAGCACTTTAAAATTATATATGGGTTCATGCAAATTTGTAAAACTATTTAAAATAATTAATATTAAATTGTTTACGTTTTAATTTCCCCGAAAATATAATTCTCGAAAAAATTTTACGTAAATCTCTTAAAATAATATAAAATAATTAAAATTAGCTTTAATAAATATCAAACTCATAAAAATATCATAAATATGTATAAAAATTATTAACACTGCATATCCTGATGCAGTTTAAAATTATTTAAAAACTCGGGATATTGCACCAACAGTTTCAAATCAATTGGGCATTTTTTCTAAGGATCAAACTTCTCTGGTGGATTTTATTGATAGTTTCCTTATGAATAATTCTTGGAATCTTTTGGCTATCAGTAATGCAGAGGTTAAAAAGGCCATTGCTGATATTTCTCCAATTCTTGCTAAGAAGGATATTTGTATACGGACTAGAGTTAATTATGGCATTCCTTTAGTGAAGAAAATGTATAATCTTCTTCGCTTTGCTCGGCCTATGGTTGCTTGGCATTCCTTCATTTGGAAGGAGTTTTTTCCTCCTTCTTGATCTTTACTTTGCTTACAAGCAGTGTAGAATTACCTTCCAACGGATGAAAATTTATGCACCAAAGGATTAAGTTTTCCCGTACACTATTGTTTACGTCATTCTCACTTGGAAGATAGTCGACATCTTTTTTCAAAATATAAATTTTTAACAGTTGGTATGACATTCAATATGAACACTCTCCTTTTCTTCTAGGTTGTAATTTATCAGATGGTGTTATCTCCCAGTTTTAATTTTATTTTTTATATGTAACTCATCCAGGATTATGGGAATTCATTATAAATTCTTCGAAGACTCCATTTGACAACCTGCCTCTTATGCAACTTCTTGGGTATAAGTTATAAAGGCTCAGAGGGGCTTTATGATAGTGGAATAAATCTAATTTTATTTTTTTAGAGTCTAATATTCAACGTGCATCAGATAATCTGCAAGACATCCAAGCTCAAATTGCCTCTTATAGTCTTAGTGATGACCTTCAGAAAAAGGAGATTGATGCTTATGAGGCCTTTGATTTATCTCTTAAGCAACATGATATTTTCTTAAAGGAGAGGTGTAAAAATAAATGGCTAGCAGCTGGTGATAGGAATACTACTTTCTTCCATAAGCAATTGGCTCATAAAAAATCCAAATGTGGCATTGATCAACTTCAGGTTGATGGCAAGGTCACTGATGATAAGAAGGTTATTGCAAATCATGTGGTTGATTTTTATAAAAATCTTTTTTGGGCATATGATAATGTGTCTTTTAACATTGAATTGATTTGGTCAATTATTCCTAACTTGGTCTTTAATGAAGATAATGCTTCTTTGGTTTGTTGCCCCTCCTTTGATGAGATTAAGTTTACTGTCTTTAATATAGATGCTAATAGTGTATCAGGTCCTAATGGATTTACTGGAGTTTTTTATCATACTTCTTGGGATGTGATTCAATATGAAGTTTGTGAAACAGTGTAGAGTTTTTTTCTTTCTGGGATTGTCACTCCAAGTATGAATTCCAGTTTTATGGTGTCAATTTCAAAAATAGTTAATGCTATTGCTATTGAGCAGTACTGCCCCATTATTCTCATCAATTTCAGTTTCAAAATTATTACTAAACTTTTTATTGATTGGCTCTCTCTGATAGCTATAAGGATCATTTCATGTAACCAATTTGGTTTTTTAAAGCAGTGTAATATTTTTTATTGCATTACAGGGGATTTTGAGGGAATTAATATGCTTCAAAAATCTTGTTTGAGGGCAATTTATTTATGAAAATTGAAATTATGAAAGCCTTTAACACTCTTGACTGGAATTTTATTTTAGATGTCTTAGAGGCTTTTGGTTTTCTTTCCAATTCCAAGATTGGATTTTGTCATTATTTCTATCTGCTTGCATCTCAATCTTGATTAATGGCAAGATTACTGGTTACTTTCCTTGTTCAAGAGGTGTCTGCCAAGGGGATCCTTTTTCTCCCCTCCTTTTTTACCTAGCAAAGGATTTTCTAAGTTGATTGCTCTCTTTTAAGGTTGCTTCAAGTGCTATTCAACCTATAATGTACACAAGGAACTCTTCTTTCCCTACCCATTTTTTATATGCAAATGATATTTTATTGTTTGCTAAGGCTTTAATGTTCAATGTTCATGCCATTAATAAGGTTTTTCAATGCCATGCCAATTTATCTAGGCAAGTGGTTAATTGGGCAAAATCAGAAGTTTTTTATGGGGCCTCTATTACTAATTGTTGGATAGCGAAGTTCTAAGGAATTACGGGTATGGTTAAAGGTCCTTTACCATTTAATTATTCCTTTGTTTGCAAGTGCTCCTAAGAAAAGGTGGTTAAAACCTCTTGCAAATAAAATTTGTGGCAAATTTTCAAAATGGAAAGGTAGTTCATTATCTCGAGTTGATCGTATCACTTTGGTAAATTTTGTTATCACCAATTCCTTGATTCACTCTTTTGCAATTTATAAATGGCCTTTGTCGCTTATTAATTACGTGCAGTGTTGTATGAGGAATTTTATTTGGTCTGGTTCTGTTGATTATAAAAAGCTTGTTATTATTCTTTGGCATATTTATTGTTTGCATTTGAATGATAGAGGATTTGGTATTAAACAGTTAAGAGTTCTTAATGATGCTATGCTCAGTAAGATGACATGGAATCTTATTGTTGTGAATTCCTATCCTATGAAAAATCTTAGAAGTCATTTTTTGTATCCATTGGGTATTGGGTGGGATGGTTATTTTCTATCCTCAGTGTGGTCTTTCATTAAGGGTATTTATGCAACTCTTTGTTTAGATATCATGTGGTACATTGGTGAGAGTAGTACTTTGCAATTTTGGATTGACAATTGGATCTTGCCAATAGTTTCAAATCAATTTGGCATTTCTTCTAAGGATCAAGCTTCTCTGGTGGATCCTGTTGATAGTTTCCTTGTGAATAATTCTTGGAATCTTTTAGTTATCAGTAATGCAGAGGTTAAAAAGGCCATTGCCAAGATTTCTCCAATTCTTATTGAGAAGGATATTTGTGTCTGGACTAGAGTTGATGATGGCATTCACTAGGTGAAGAAAATGTATAATCTTCTTTGTTTTGCTCCGCCCATGGTTTCTTGGCATTCCTTTATTTGGAAGGAGTTTTTTCCTCTTTCTCGATCTTTACTTTACTTACAAATAATGCATAATTACCTTCCAACAGATGAAAATTTATGCACTAAAGTTTTAAGTTTTCTCTCACGCTGTTGTTTATGTCATTCTCACTTAGAAGATAGTTTGCATCTTAGAGAGGCAGGAGCTGAGGGAATTTTTTGAACTACTCATGGTTTTGCAAGAGGCGCATTTGCCTTTAATGTTGGTTGCATTTTTGCTTTTATGGCTAAGCTTAAAGCAACTATCTATGCAATCCAAACAACATGGGATAGTGGTTAGCACCAGCTTTGGCTTGAGTGTGACTCTTCTTATGTGGTTCGGTTATTTCAAACTAGGAGTTATCAAGTTCCTTAGGTAATTAAATTGTTGTGGCTAGAATGTTTGTACTTGGTTTCGCATATGCAATTCAAAGTCTCCCACATTTATCGAGAGGGTAATGTGGCTGCGAATAACCTTGCCAACCATGGCGTTTCTGCTTCATCAAACCTTTGGTTAGACACGACTCTAAATTTTTCCTTAGATGCTATTTACCATGATCTTGGTAGAAGGTCTAATTATAGATTTAATTAGACTTTTTGTTCTTTTTTCTTTTCCTGTTTGTATGAACTATTTTTTATTTTATTTGAATTTAGGACTTTGGAAGTGTGATGCGAACGCTATGAGGGTGTCAACTTTATTGAGATGTTTTGGTGCGTTCTCTAATCTCCAAATTCCAATCTTTTATGAAAAAATATTAGTATCATTGTTACTACTAGTACTAGTACTATTACTACTACTATTATTATTCAATTGACAAGTAAAAATGTGAAATATCTATTATATTACAATTTGAACTTACAATATAAATATAAAAAATTCACATTCCATAGTTTCAAATAATTCAATTAACAAATAAAAATGTGGAATATCCATTACAATACTTTTTAAACTTAAAATACGAGAAATAAGGAAATTATTATTATTATCAATAACAAGTAAAAATGTGGAATACTCATTATATTTCAATTTAAACTAAAAATTTGAAAATAAGAAAATTAATATTGTATGATTTCAAATTTTATAATTTTTAATCAAAATATGATGTTATTGTCATATTTAATAACTTATTAATTTGTTATCAAGTAATATTATTTTACTAATATTATTTAAAATTAATGAGTTAAATAGTATTATTATAACTATTATTTGACACATGATAATACATAGACATATTTTATTTATAACTAAAACGAGGTAATTTTGCCTAAAACTACATCGTTTAATTAAAATAAGTAGTTATCTTACAAACAAAAATAAGAGAAGATATGTCATTTTTATTAATTAAAATATATTGCTATTATTATATTTAATAAATTATTAATTATTATTGTTATTAAATAATTTAATCTTATTGATATTATTTAAAAGTAATGAAGTAAATAATAATAATAATAATAATAATAATAATAATATTATTATTATTATTATTATTATGTGTCTATGTATACATATAATAACCAAAACGACACATTTTTATCCAAAACTATATCATTTTTTATTTGTGGATAATAAATATGATTTTAGTTTATTTGTGGATAATAAATATAATTTTAATTAATAATATAAATTTGTCTATTATATAAATTTTCAAATTCCTATTTTGAATCGTATTATATCGATTCGTTACAATATAACCGAATTTTCAAATTAATCATCTCAAAAAATGAAGAAAATTTTTAAATTAAATATTAGTATTAAAAATTTTATTTTTAAAATTTCCAGAAATATGATATATTTCTGAAGATTTTAAATATCTCAATTTTCTCGACCCATACTCACCCAAAAACATTCTCCTTTCAGTGATTCTTTGATTGATTAGTCGCTAAATGTTGTTCAATTATCATTTAAGAGCTTCATGAGAGTTGCAGCAATATACTTAGAGCAGAATGGACAGTCCTTGAGAATGCTGCGAAAAATTTGTCATAACAATCAAATTGGGCGGATAATCAAACTGTCATAGTCTAAATTGCGGAAATTATTTGTTAAAAAAAAATTGGTGGAAATTAATGTAGGAAAATTTTAAGAGAAGTCTTTATGTATAAAAGTTGCGGGTTGCGGTTTGTGACACCCTGTTGCCTCCCTTCCAATTAAATACCTCCTACATTTGGGAGCAATTATATATATATATATGGCCAGGTACAGTTGAGGGTGAGGAGGGGGAAGGGATTAAGTCCTCCACAATATTCAGTAGTATTGAAAAATCTCATATTGAAAAAATATAAATAAATGAAGTGTTTAATAAGTGATGTATATTAAATTTTAACGTAATCTAATTAGTTTTGTATTAGATGAATTCAACTTCATTTATAAATCTATATATGTATGTGAGTATATGTAAATATTGTGTTCAAATATTCACATAATAAAAAGAATTTAATCAAAAGTTTTTTAAAAAATAAAAAGAATTTAATGTATTTATAAATAATAATACATAATGTATCGTGGCTTATAAGAAGATAAATAACTTTTGAGATAATTATTATATTGCCCTGATATCAATGAATTTTTTTTTAAATTTTAATTTTTAAAATCTAAAACTTAAGATGTATTGGAATGAATATGTTAAATACAATAATTAAAACATAGCTGTAAATAATTTTTTATTTTTTATTTTTTAATTATAAAAACCCCAAGGGCATAATAATAAAAGTTACGTCTCACGACGTCGCCATTCCTATCTCCAGTCACAACAGTAACCATTTTCCTGTATTGAGATGCTACTATTGTTTAAGGTGCCAATGCCTATGCTAATTTAATTATTCCCACAAAATTATCCAAAATATTAACAACTCTCTCAAGTAGTCTCCCATTTATTTTTGCTCTCAGTGTAAGCAAAATGTTTTGTACTAATGGAACTTTGCTTTTTGCCCATAATTATTTTTTCTGCTGATATATAAGTGTTTTTTTTTTTTTTCCATTTCACACGTTTACGAAATTATATCTTCAAAAGGTCAATGTAGAAAGTAAAGTAGAATTAAATGAATTTACTGAGGAAAAAGAGAGAAATTCAATTCAATTTTCAATGTTTATGTTTAATTTACTGTTAATTATATTGTTGGATGGAACAAAGCTTAGTCTTAAGCTGGTGTCGTGACTGTATATAAGTATTTGATCTATGCCATTGAAGGTAAGAAAATGGGAATATGTACCCTAAAGAAAATGTCAACTATGCTTGGAAGTAGTCTAAAGAATATGACACAAACTCTTTTAATAACCACATATACTTCTCAAGTGCATGGCTGCGACCTTTCAGCCTATGAAAATTCAACATAATGAAATGTTCAACCCATATAAAACATACATACATATAAGCTAAGAGCTCCTATATATATGATTTGGCATTTTCTTATTAATAGGAAACTCATATGATCTAAGGATTAATAAACTATACAATAGAATATAGCTATCTTCTTTTAAATCAAATAAAAATAAATTCTACAAATTGACAATAGTAGAATTTGAATCATACACCTTAAATACCTTTAAAAAAGAGTGACTATTTGATTACTTATTCCCTCAATTATAATTTAACATTTTTAATGATTTATTTTATTAATTGCATAAATTAAAAAATTTAAGTTGAAATGAGTTTAACAACTAGTAATATATTAACATTTTTATATTTGAAATTTTAACGACTTGATATTATTTTTAATCATCCACTAAATATAATTATAGATGAAAGTTACTGATTTAAAATAGAAATTCATTTCACAAAAAAAAAATCAAATTCATAATAATTGTTTAATTTCTTAATAAGGTCCAAAGTCTTCTTGGCAAAAAGAATTATTTTGAAGGGTTAGCAATTATACATGAATATTTATTGATGGAAAAATAAATATGTTGTTGTGTTAGGTGGTGATGCTAACAACCATATCAAATCTCAATTGAAATTTTAAGGGTTTTTTTTTATTTTTACAATTGAGATTTTTTAAAAAAATTCAATAAAAAGTTTTTGAAACCCTTTCTACTAATTTTAGTCGAAAACATTTGTAGAAAAATTTAAGAATTAAAATGTAAGTAATTATATTTTAATGTTACCTTTTTTCCCCACATAAAGAAGGCATAACTCTAAAAGTTAAATTAATTAAAAATTAAACGTGGATGAGTTATACCCATAAAACTATGAATAAAGCCATTTGACTAAGGATGTTGTGCTCCTCACACCCTACAAAATACAAACATTAATAAAAAAATTATAATTAAAGACAAAATCAGCTTAGAGATAAACAAAGATTATGATTAATTAAATTTAACAAAGAAAAATTTTTTAAAACTTAATTATAATTTTTTCATAAAAAAAAAATCCTTTTATTACTGGCCTAATCCCAAATAATGCAAAAGCTGCTACTAAGTTTAGGTTAGAGAAGTGGTGGCCCCCTTTGTTGTTTTGTGAGCCTGAGAGGTCCCAATGGCAAAATGCTATTTTAATATCTGCCAGCAATTTGGTGAAATATTGGATGACAAAATCATGATTTCCTATCCTTAGGTGAAACTTTTGATTGGTGAAAAAAAAAAAGTGAAACTTTTGATGTACAAAAAAAGTTTTATTTGAATTTTATTTTTTCTAAAATAATTTTTATTCTAATATGCTTTTAATTTTTCCCATATTTTTATTATATAGTCTGAAAAATTAATATTACTGAAGATTAAGTAATTTAATAATATATGTTAAAACAAATAATATTAATTTCAAACAGAGTCTTTAAGACTCCTATTATATTGAAATTAATATAATATATTTTAATAACTTTTTAATCTATATTGGTAACATAATCTTTTATATATATATATATATATATGAAATTATTAAACGATTAATATTTGTATTTTTATAAAGAAACGTGTAATTCAGATTTAGTGGGATAGTTTTTTTTTTTTTTTTTAACAATAATGGCGGGATAATTTATATATGGCATTTATTAGCTTTTCTCTTCGTATTTGGGGGGTGTCGTGTGAAAAACAAGAAAAAAAAAAAAAAAAGGCCACAAAGGATTTAGCTGTAAGATTAGCACGAATTATTGTATCAAGTTGCTTTCCACTTTGAAGACAGCCGTAATCAATGGCTAAACTGCTTGTTATATTTTCTTGACATACGGTCACGTTCTGAAAAAAAAAAAAAGAATTAATGAATTTGGTGTTTAGTCAATTCATATCATCAAACCAACCCCATAAAGGTTAAAAGGTTAGTCTAATTAATTAATAAGAGTAAATCCATTTTATTTGTGAATTAGAGTTCATTTTGCCCAAGAATATTTAAGAAAAATTAGTTTCTATTAACAATATAAATTATTAACTCAAAAATTTACTTATAGAAGAGAGAAAAAAATGTTGTAATTAAGTCCGCTACTTAAATAATTTGGTCATGTAAATAATAAGTAGAGCTTATTTTAAGTTAATAATGTTAAAAAAAAGTTTCTCATTGACATATAATTTTTTTTTTTTTGGTTATCAATGAGGTAGTCCTTCACTTATTGCTATTGCACTTATGGTGCTGTCCGTTCAAACCACAATGTATGAGTTTTTCCATTCATGAATATTTTATGAAATTATTATAGCAAGTTTTTTCATAAAAGAGAGGATTGCTCCTCCTTTTACAGCGCATGTACATAACTCGGTCTGCTGATTCCAATGAATTAGAAAAAAAAAAAATGTCCTTATTTATGATAAGAAGCCCTTTTATGCTGAGTTGTTAAATCTATTTACAAGAGAGAAAATTATAATAAAGATGGGAAAGAAGGAAGAAAGTGGCTTCTGCAACATACTGCTTCTATGAGAGACTTGTTTATATAGTCTCTATATTAACCTGTTTTCTTCACATAACAAAGATCTTCAAGAACCTCATTTCTTGTTTCAATCTTTATATTCATATATATGTTCATCAAGATTTGTACATAAAAATTTGTTCTAAAGAAACAGGAGGAGAGTTTGTTTCTTGATTCAAGAAGAATTAGAAGATGAAGTTTGGCAAAGAATTTGCAGCGCAAATGGTACAAGAATGGCAGGAAGCATACATGAATTACAACTATCTCAAGACAATCTTGAAAGACGTATTGCGTTTTAAGCAAAGAAACGCTGTTCCATCTCCCATTGCAGCACCTGCAAGCTCAGCCTCAGTTTCCTTGAAGAGAAGGGTGTCTCTCTATAGAGCCTTCAGCGGCTTAACTAACCGGTATAGAGGTTCTCCAAGAAAGAATAATGGGGGTGAAGATGAAGTGATACTCATTAATTCAGTAAGAGATCAAGAAGGTGGAGAAAGCCATTACGAGACCATGTTTCTTAATGCAACAGATGAAGGAGGAGAGTATGAGCTTCATTTCTTTAGAAGGCTGGACGAAGAGTTTAATAAAGTTGTTAAATTTTACAAGAAAAAGGTTCAGCAAGTTATGCTAGAAGCTGATGATTTGAGCAGGCAAATGGATGCTTTAATTGCGCTACGCGTTAAGGTAGACAACCCAGCTCTAGGAGGTGCTAATAGAGGAGTTCCTGTGGTTTCAGCATCAGTTGTTCAACCCATCAATGGTAGAAACACAGGTTAGCTAAAAAATTTGGCAGTTGTTGTTTATCAGTACTTGTGATTGATTCTGTGAAATTTTGCTTAATTGTTATTTTCCATTTCAAGGATGGTCTCAAATGGACGTGATTCAGGAAGTTGAGATGAGCAGCGAAGTGAATTCAGATGATGATAAGAGAGGCAGCGACAACGAGGACTCTGCATCTAATAGCCAGAGGAAGACAAATGGGAGCAAGAATAACATTGAGGGCTTTAGGCCGGCTTCATTAGAGGTTCTTGATCATGTAAAGATCAATGTTGAACCTGAAACTCCAGTGTCTACAATGAAGAATATCATCTCGAGTTCGAAATCAGACTTGTCATACAGCAAGGAAGAACTGATGAAAGCTGAGCAACTTATGACTCAAGCCTTTATCACATTCTATCAAAAGCTTAGACTTCTGAAAAGCTACTGGTAATGTTCTCTTTGAGTTCACTTCCCTTTATAAGAATTGAAAATTTTGGGTCTTTTTCTTATCAATCGATTGTGTTGTTGAATGATGCTGCAGTTTCTTGAACCAGTTGGCATTCTCCAAGATCATGAAAAAATATGACAAGGTACTATAGCTGCTATTTGTAATAAAGAAAACTCTCAGCTGCAGATTTGGATTGAATTGTACTGATTATTAGCGTTATTAAATTACAGATTACTTCAAGAAATGCATCGAAAGCATACCTAAACATGGTGGATAATTCTTATCTTGGAAGCTCTGAAGAGGTTAATAAACTTGTGGAAAGAGTGGAGGCGACCTTCATTAAGCATTTTGCAAATGGGAATCATAGTATAGGAATGAGAACTTTAAGACCAAAGGCCAAAAGGGAAAGGCACAGAATCACTTTCACACTGGGTAAGATTCACATGCAACTTTAACATTCGAATTTTGGTTCTTTGGATGTGAAAATTCCTTATCATGAACTTTTTCTGCATCTCTACCTGCAGGTTTCTTCACTGGCTGCACATTAGCACTTCTGGTAGCACTTATGATTCTTATACATTTAAGAGATGTTATTAAAAGTGCAGGAGGTACAATATATATGGACAACATCTTTCCACTTTACTCGTAAGTAATCAAGTTTTTTTTTTTTTTTTTTTTTCACAATCTTCAACATTTCAAGTTTGCACTATAATGTTTTTGCCCCTCTTATTGCAGATTTTTTGGATTCATAGTCCTGCACATACTCTTGTATGCTGCTAATATATACTTCTGGAGGCGTTTCCGGATCAATTATGCATTCATATTCGGGTTCAATCAAGGAACAGAACTGGGTTATCGAGAAGTCCTTCTGCTAAGTTCAGGTCTTGCAGTACTTACATTAGGTGGTGTTATCTCAAATTTAGATATGGAGATGGATTCAAGAACCCAAAGCTTTAAGGCAATTACAGAACTAGTCCCGTTAGCCATACTCATTGTAATCACCTATACTCACACTGTTCATTACTTGAATCATCACTTTCTTGTTAGGCTTAATTTTTGGTTTTAATGCAGATTCTACTTCTTATAACATTCTGTCCTTTCAATATCATATACCGGTCGAGTCGATTCTTCTTGATTCAATGCGCTGTTCATTGTCTTCTAGCTCCTCTTTACAAGGTTAAGAACTAGAGTTCTGAAGTTTAAGCTGAAAACTGTTGATTTCAGTGACATAACAATTCTCAATCTTGTGTTTTTTTCTCATCCCTTCAGGTAACTCTCCCAGATTTCTTCTTGGCTGATCAGCTTACTAGCCAGGTGCAAGCTTTCAGAAGCCTTGAATTGTATATTTGCTACTATGGTTGGGGAGATTTCAGAAAGAGAGCAAACAATTGCAAACAGTATAAAGTTTTCGAAATCTTTTACTTCTTGGTTGCGATGCTCCCATACTGGACTCGTTTCCTTCAGGTATACATAGATAATTCCATTGCAGCAATGCCTGTACTTCAGAAGCAGATTTCTGTTTCTTGTTTTATTAACTTTGTAGAGTTGACAATAATGTATAATGTTTCAGTGTTTTCGCCGGTTGTTTGAAGAGAAGGACTCAATGCACTTCTATAACTCAATCAAATACTTATCAATCATCGTTGCGGTTGCCATGAGGACATTGTATGAATTGAGAAAGTTAATGTTTTGGAAGATCTTTGCAGCAGCAACTTCAGGTGTAGCAACCATTATTGCTACATACTGGGACATTGTAATAGACTGGGGTCTTCTGCGATCCAATGCGAAAAATCCATGGCTGAGGGATAAGCTTGTTATACCAAACAAAAGTGTTTACTTTGTAGCAATGGTAAGAGATCTCACATATATCCTGTGAAATCTGCCTATTTTTCTTATTTTTACCTTCATCAACAGTCTTATACATGTGTATGCATGTGCGCACACAATTGATCGAAGCCTTACTAACCAGTGATGACCTGTTGGAATGGCAGGCGTTGAATGTTGTTCTGAGACTTGCTTGGATGCAGACAGTTTTAGGCATTAGAGATTTACCTTTCTTGCATAGCACAGCCTTAACTGCAATTGTTGCTTGCTTGGAGATAATTCGGCGTGGCATCTGGAATTTTTTCAGGTACAAATGTTCTTTTCAAGTATGTTAAAAAATTTGCTGATCTTTTAATTTGATTTCTGTTTTACTTGTCATTTCATTTATGTATTTGAAAGGTTGGGATAGATTGAAAACTTGGAATGTTCGTGAAATGTGTGAAGACTTGGAATTCAAGTTAATTGAGAAGTTGGAATTTTATTTGTCAGGTTGGAGAATGAGCACTTGAACAATGTTGGCAAGTATAGGGCATTTAAATCAGTACCCTTGCCCTTCTCCTATGAAGATGATGATGATGAAGGCAAGAGCAGGTGATCAAGAAGAAACGCCATCAAGTAGTAGTATTTTTTTTCCCTCACATTCTTGTTCATTTTTTTAATTTAATTTTCTAAGTGAAAAAAAAAAAAAAGTATATCATCATTAGCACAGGATTATTTGTATGTATATTTGTTAGAGAAATGAAAAGAGAAAACTGGCTTTGAAAGATCTAGCTGTTTATGCCACTACCTTGTAAGCAAGTGTTTGACGTCAGAACTTTCATTTTATTACTTCTACTTTCTTATCTGATTTCTGAAAACCTGCAAAAGTCACTCCTAAAATTGACAGGAATTAGAAAAGAAAGAACATGAAACTATACCCTTGATGTCTTAGATTATTAGTTTACCTACTATAAACAAAGCTTTTACTTTATTGAATGGCATTTTTTCCTTTTCATTCAAGGGTGAGGAGTATGAAGATTTCAAATCCCATGACAAACAAAACATTTCCATTATGAAATGTTCTTGTAACAACGACTAAACGGGAGTACAACATTAATGAAAAAATAGTCAAATGATAAATTTTATTTAAAAGTATTTCATTTCTCACAATTTAAAAAAAGAGAATTACTCTTTATTATATAATTTATCAATATGAGCTTCTATTAACCAAAAAATCCTGGGTACTACCACCACCATGTGGCACAAGCCATTTTACTGTTAGCCTGTAGAGGCAGATACGAAAAAAATGAAAACCAGTTCTCCTCCAGATCACTGGCCAAGTCCAGCTTGGATATATCTCTTTTTTTTTTTTTCGAACTAAGGACATTTCTCGTTTAATAATCAAAGGTTGTCGTTTCAAATTGGACTGGAACCAATAATGGCAGAAGTGAATGAAGAAATGACCCAAAATAATGAAAGGACAAACTCCTAACCCTATCTATGGCTATATCACCCCAAAAAACGGCCTGATTGTTAACATTTGATGGGCCACTTACATCTGAAGAAACCAGACGAACACTGAAAAACATGTCAGGTGTGACTTTTGTCTTTTTTTTTTTTTTTATTGAGATTTTTGCCTGGTTTTTTATTTGACTATTGGCTGCTTAACACCCTACAAAGTATAAACAGTAAACTTATAATTAAAGTCATAAAATAAGCTTAGAATTTTTTTAAAAAAAATCTTTTAATTGATTAATATAATTAAAAAAAAGAAATTTTATAAATTTAATTGAAAAAAAATATTTTATTTGAATTTTTTTCCAAAAATATAGATTTTTCTATTCTAAATATACTTTTAATTTTACCATATTGTTGATTTCTATTATACAATCTTAATCTATTAAAATTTAGAATTAAAACTAAAATTAAAGATATTTGATTAAAAAATAATGAAGTAATATATGTGATGAAAATATTAAATCAATTTCAAACACGAGTCATTTATAATCATAATTAACCCATAAATTTCTCTCTTTTCTTTCTCCTCTATTACTCTTTTATCTGCATGACTGTCTTCTCCTCTCTCTTTGTTGATTTTGACCCTTTTTTTTTTTGAAAAAACCATCTAGATACTTAATTTTTTTACAATATTATTCATAAATAATCTTATTCCTCCTCTATTACTCTTTTTCTCTACCTGACCATCTTCTTCTCTTTCTTTGTTGGTTTTGGGTGGTTTTGACCATTTTGTTAGCCAAAAACCGCCTAAGATTTTCTATGTGTGACCGTCTTATCCTCTCTCTTTGTTGGTTTTGGGTGGTTTGGACCATTTTTTTTGTTTACAAAAACCACCTAAATATTTAATATTTTTTATAATATTATTCATAAATAATCACAATAATCTCTAATTAATACTGTTTTTTTGTCGAGTTCCAAGTTCATGGAATGATGAGAAAAAAATCACAAAAAGAAAAGAAGCATAGGAAGAAGGAAAGGAAAGGTAAGGAAGAAAGGAGAATTGTATTAATATTCCTCAATGGAAATCACTGATCACAGTGCCTATACTCATATAGCCCATAATTGCTTGAAATCTCTAACGAATTCAGCATTGGAAATTCTAGAACAATTGTGACAGGTATTAAAGACAAAAATGGGCAAATTAAAAAAATAACAAACTAACAGACTCAACAACATTTATTTCCTGACACGTTTCTTCTCATTTCCTCTCCTCAGCCATGCAGCTTCTGCATTCTCTATATGCAGCCTCTAGAATCTCCATGGCTGTAACTATTGAATTCTTTCCTCCTTCTACACCCATCTCTGCTTCAGCTAATTTCATTTTCCTCAAGTTCTTGACAGTTTTTAACCCATTTTATGATCCTTTGTTAATTTTATGGTATAGTTTCTTTGGGTATTATTTGTAGTTATTTTGGTTTCAAGTTGGATTTGTGGGTAATATCTTACACGAAGTTATAACAGATATAAATCTATACTCAAATCCTAAATTTTTTATGTGCTATGCAGGTACTTCCTAGTCCTTAGAATCAAATTGTGTGTATCTCTCTGTTTTGCAACTTCTAGGTGGTAAGCGTAATTTTATTTTTGTTTGAGTTGTTGTGTTTATGGTTATAATTTTCCGGACTAATTTTATATTTAATTGGTATATGATATTAGATTTAATTTTACATTTGTTGAATTTAATTGTTCAAATTTTGCAATCTCTTTTAATTTTCTCCCAATCATAATGATAAATTTTATCATCATGTTAAAAGAAAACATTTGAGTTATTTCAATGTTAAGATTTACGTGCATGTGCTGTAAATATTAAATTTAATATGAGATACTATAATAATGGTTTTTTTTTTAAAAAAAATCGGTAATATAATATTATATGTATATAAAATTTTTAAATGATTAATATATATACATATATATAAATATAGGAACATGTAATTGTTGGGATATATTACGGCAGCTTTCTCTTTGTGCCTTGTCAAAAAAAAAAAGGCCACAAAGGATGTAGGTTTAGTACAAATCAAAGGCTAAACTTGTTTAATTTTCTTGACATATAGTCACTCCTAAGAGTAATCAAATAATATAATTAAACCCATAAGGGGTTAAAAGGTTAGTTTAATTAATTAATGAGAGTAGCTACATTTATTTGTGAATTAGATTTCATTTTTCTCAGGAATATTTAAAGATACTATTAGTTTTGATTGACATATCACATATAAACTATTAACTTCTCTTATAGAGGAGAAAAAAATTATTTCAATGAGACAAGTGAGTTAGTCTATAAATTTTACATATTTATTCTAACTTTAAGAAATCTTTATTCTTTTTGGTTTGATAAACCCACTACTTAAAATTTTAAGTTGTTGTCCTCTATTTGTAGTCTAGTAGCTTATATGATGGATATTTTAAAATAAGATTATGAATTTGATCCCCTACTCTCCCTTAATCATCTAAATTTTTAAAAAATAAAATAAAAAATTGAGTTGTTAAAAAAAAATAAAAAATGAGATGAAATAAGTTAACAATGTAACTTAACGAATGATAGAGTTCATTTTGTCTTAAAAGAATGTTTAAAAATTTATTAATATTCTCATTTGTAAGAATGGGTGAGATTTTAGAATTAAATTCTAATAGTTAACATTCACTAAGTGTGGTGGTGGTTGTTATTTATTATTATTATTTTTTTAAAATATTAAGTAATAACTACTTTATTGTGTATTTGACAACGCATTAAACTTTGTCATATAAAAAATATTCAAAAAAAAATTCTAATTCACTTATAAATTACAAAAATATTCTATCACTATTGAAAATATTATTGTAATTAATTCCACTATTTAGGAAAAAAATAAAAAATCAAATCAAATAAGTTGGTAATGTATTTATATATGATCTTTGTTGGTCTCTTCATATTGTATTTAACGTAAAGAGTATGAGAGATTTCCAGTTTGAGTCTCTCCATCCACCAATACACTAAGTATTTTGTAAAAGGGAAGGTTGCTTCCGGTTGTACAGCACACGGAAATTCAGCCTGTTGGGTCCAATGAATTAAAAAAAAAAAAAATACTTATGCATATAAATTAAGTTGCCTGATATGCAGATTTGCTAAATTTATCTACAAGGAAGAAAGTGGCTATAGAAAGACATCTTTCTTTATACAGTGTCTATATTAACCCTTTTTTTTCATATAACAAAGATCCCCAAGAACATCATTTCATGTTTCAATCTTTCAATTTAATCTTTACATTTATAAATATTCACAAAGATTTGTACATAAAGAGTAGTTCTAAAAAAACAGGAGAAGTGTTTGTTTCTTGATTGAAGAAGAATTAGAAGATGAAGTTTGGCAAAGAATTTGCAGCACAAATGGTGCAAGAATGGCAGGAAGCGTACATGGATTACGACTATCTCAAGAAAATATTGAAAGACGTATTGTGTTTCAAGCAAGGAAACACCGTACCACCTCACATGGCAACACCTGCAAGCTCAGCCTCAGCCTCAGTTTCTTTGAAGAGAAGGGTGACACTCTATAGAGCCTTTAGTGGCTTAACGAGCCTATACAGAAATAATGGCGGTGAAGATGAAGTGATATTCATTAATTCAGTAAAAGATCAAGAAGGTGGAGAAGGCCATTATGAGACCATGTTTCTTAATCCAACAGATGAAGGAGGAGAGTGTCAGCTTCAGTTCTTTAGAAGGCTCGATGACGAGTTCAATAAAGTTGTTCAATTTTACAAAGAAAAGGTTCAGGAAGTTCTGGCAGAAGCTGATGATTTGAGCAGGCAAATGAATGCTTTAATCGCGCTACGAGTTAAGGTAGACAACCCAGTTCTAGGAGGTGCTAATAGAGGAGTTCCTGTTGTTTCAGCATCAGTTGTTCATCCCATGAATGGTAGACACACAGGTTAGCAAAAAATTTCGCTATTGTTGATTGATTCTATGAAAATTTGCTTAATAGTTTACTTTTGATTTCCCATTTCAAGGATGGTCTCAAATGGAAGTAATTCAGGAAGTTGAGATGAGCAGCGAAGTGAATTCAGATGATGACGATAAGAAGGGCAGGGATGACGAGAACTCTGCATCTAGCAGCCAGAGGAAGACAAATGGGAGGAAGAGTAACATTGAGGGCTTTAGGCCCGCTTCATTAAGGGTTCTTGATCATGTAAAGATCAATGTTGAGCCTGAAACTCCAGTGTCTACAATGAAGAAAATCATCTTGAGTTCGAA
This sequence comes from Mallotus nudiflorus, assembly GCA_947683625.1. Taxonomy (NCBI): domain Eukaryota; kingdom Viridiplantae; phylum Streptophyta; class Magnoliopsida; order Malpighiales; family Euphorbiaceae; genus Mallotus; species Mallotus nudiflorus. The sequence goes on along the minus strand of CANTUR010000282.1, from coordinate 322,928 downwards.
AACAGACTTGTCATTCAGCAAGGAAGATCTGAGGAAAGCTGAGCAACTTATGACTCAAGCTTTTATCACATTCTATCAAAAGCTTAGACTTCTAAAAAGCTACTGGTAATGTTCTTTTTGAGTTTCCTTACCTTTATAAGCATTGAAAATTTCGGGTCTTTAAAGTATCCACTGATCGTGTTACTGACTGATGTTGCAGTTTCTTGAACCAATTAGGATTCTGCAAGATCATGAAAAAATATGACAAGGTACTATAGCTGCTAGCTGTAATAAAGAAAACTTTCAGCTGCAGTTTTGGATTGAATTGTACTTATTATTAGTGTTGTTACAGATTACATCAAGAAATGCATCAAAAGCATACCTGAACACGGTGGATAATTCTTATATTGGAAGCTCTGAAGAGGTTAATAGGCTCATGGAAAGAGTGGAGGCCGCCTTCATTAAGCATTTTGCAAATGGGAATCGTAGTAAAGGAATGAGAGCTTTAAGACCACAAGCTAAAAGGGAAAGGCATAGAATCACATTTTCACTGGGTAAGATTAACTTTCAAATTTTGGATATTCAGCTTTGATGTTAATAGAACTCTGAAAAGAATTTGCAGAGCCCTGTAGTTATCATGAATTTTTGCTGCTTCTCTACTTGCAGGTTTTTTCACTGGCTGCACAGTAGCACTTCTGCTAGCACTTGTGACTCTTATACATTTAAGAGAGATTCTTGAAAGTGAAGGAGGACCACAATATATGGAAAACATCTTTCCACTTTACTCGTAAGTGCTTAAGGTTTTTTAAGCAAACTTCAACATTTCAAGTTGGCACTGTAATGTTTTTGCCTCCCTTGTTGCAGATTTTTTGGATTCATAGCCCTGCACATGCTCATGTATGCTGCCAACATATACTATTGGAGGCGTTACCGGATCAATTATGCATTCATATTCGGGTTCAAACAAGGAACAGAACTGGGTTATATAGAAGTCCTTCTGTTAAGTTCATGTCTTGCAGCACTTACATTAGGTGGAGTTCTCTCAAATTTGGATATGGAGATGGATTCAAGAACCCAAAGCTTTCAAGCAATTACAGAACTAGTCCCTTTAGCCATACTCACTGTAATCATCTATACTCGCACTGTCACTACTGTTTGAATCATCAGCTGCTTGTTAGGCTTAATCTTTAGTTTTAATGCAGATACTACTTCTTGTAATATTCTGTCCTTTCAATATCATATACCGGTCGAGTCGATTCTTCTTCATTCAATGTGCTTTTCATTGTCTTCTGGCTCCTCTTTACCGCGTAAGAGACTAGAATTTCTGAAGCTTAAGCTGAAAACTGTTGATTTCAGTGACATAACAATTCTCATTCTTGTGTTCTTTTCTTCATCCCTGCAGGTAACTCTCCCAGATTTCTTCTTGGCTGATCAGCTTACAAGCCAGGTGCAAGCTTTGAGAAACTTTGAATTCTACATTTGCCACTATGGTTGGGGAGATTTCAAGAAGAGACTAAACACTTGCAAACAAAGTAAAGTTTTTGAAATCTTTTACTTCATGGTAGCAATGCTCCCACACTGGACCCGTTTCCTTCAGGTGTATAATATATATAATAATTTCATTGCAGCATTGCCCGTAATTCAGTAGCAGATTTCTTGTTTTATTAACACTGTAGAGTTGACAATGATGTATAATGTTTCAGTGTATTCGCCGGTTGTTTGAAGAAAAAGATTCAATGCACTTCTATAACTCAATCAAATATTTCTCAACAATCGTCGCGGTTACCATGAGGACAATGTATGACTTGAGAAAGTTAATGTTTTGGAAGATCCTTGCAGCATCAACTTCAGCTGTAGCAACCATTATTGCTACATATTGGGACCTTGTAATGGACTGGGGCCTTCTGCGACCCGATGCAAAAAATCCATGGTTGAGAGATAAGCTTGCTGTACCAAACAAAAGTGTTTACTTTGTGGCAATGGTAAGAGGCATATATCTTGTGATTTCTGCCTATTTTTCTTATATTTTTCCTTCATCATTAGTCTTATCTTATATATATGTGTGTGTGCATACGACACTTGCTCGCGAATGCAAATGCAATTGCTCGAAACCTTCTAACTAATAATGACCTGTTGAAAATGGCAGGGGTTGAATGTTGTGCTGAGACTTGCTTGGATGCAGACAGTTTTAGACATTACACAAATACCTTTCTTGCATAAGACAGCCATAACTGCAGTTATTGCTTGCTTGGAGATTATTCGTCGGGGCATTTGGAATTTCTTCAGGTACAAATATTCTTTTCAAGTACTTCAAAAACTTTGCTGAATTCATTTTGATTTCTGAATTCAACAGACAATAGTAGTTAGCCTAATTTCATTCATGCAGCAGTGTGTAAAAAACTTGGAATTCAAGTTAATTGAGAAGTTGGAATTCATGGCTGAAAAAATGTTGAATTTGATCTGTCAGGCTGGAGAATGAGCACTTGAATAATGTTGGCAAGTATAGGGCATTTAAATCAGTACCCTTGCCCTTCTCCTATGAGGATGACGATGATGAAGACAAAAGAATGTGATCAAGAAGAAATACCATCAAAAAGTTGTAGCTTTTCCTCACATTTTCGTCCACATTTTCATTTAATTTTCCAAGCAGAAGCGAAATTTAAAAAGCAGAGAAAAAAAAAAGTATACCATCACTAGCACAGAAATATTGTAAAATGTAAAATGTGAAGAAAGAACATGAAATTTATACCCTTTGATGCCTTTGATTATTAGTTTACTTTCCAACAAAGTTTTACATTTTCTTTATTGAATGGTTATTTTCCCCTTTCATTCAAGGTGTGTATGAATTCTTCAAATCACCAGACATTGACGAACACTTCACTATGAAATGTTCATGTAACAATGATTACACTTGGCTACCAAGACCACCACCACCATGTGGCTCAAGCCTTTTATTGTTAACTTGCAGAGGCAGATGCAAAGAATCAAATCAAATTCGCCTCCAGATCAATGGCCAAGTCCAGCTTGGATGTATCTCATTTTGAAATTAATCCAAATTGGACAGGAATCAATACTGGCAAAAGTGAATCAAGAAATGACCCACATTAATGAAAGGACAATCTCCCAACCCCATTTAAGGCTATCTCACCGCACAAAAAAAAAAACCTGATTTTTTTGTTTTTTTGAGCAATAAATTGACATTCATTGCAGCCCTGAGGCATCTGAATTCAAAAGATCATCCAAACTTTAGGAAGATTACAAGTCCTTCAATATTGACATTTTTAGAGACCCAATCTGCAAACAGCTTGATTGTTAGTTAATATTTGATGGGCCACTCACATCTGCAAAAATACGTCACAGGCATTTATGTCCTCCAAACTTCTGAACCAAAGGTTCTGAGCAATATAGCACAAAAAAAAGATATCAAAATGATTCTAAGAACAATTATTCAAGCCAAAAATACCACTGCAACTTTATGACCAACTTGTAATTTGTCCAATCAGTAATACAAGCAGCTCCAGGGAACACATTATTCAGTTTTTACAGTTTGATTACCCTTTTTTTCGTTAGAAAAAAGAAGATGAAGAAGTATTTTTGTGGAATATTGGAGTGCTAATATGTATAACATTAGACAGAATGCCCATCTTCTTGATCAGATTCCTCTCCATTATGTTGCGTGGCAGAAGAGTTTGAAGCTGAGTTTTCAGCTGTTACAGCACCATTAGTTTCATCGTCCTGGTTCTTGAAGAGAGATGAAAATGACAGTGGATTGGAGGTGGAGCTTGCTTTCTGAAGGCCTCGTATGGCTTTCATTGCGGCAAGGGTGCTGCGGTATATATCCATAGTGTCATTCCCAAGAGTGGATGATCCATCAGGTGTGATATTTACCTGGTTTTTCATTTGAGGACCTGGCTGCTTTTGTGTAGAATTAGTAGATTCTATGACTTCTGCCTGAAGTGGAAACAGGAGCTCAAGATTTGCCTCACATTCATGGACTAGCCCAGTCAGGGGTTCCGTTGTGAAAAAGGGCTGATGTAGGGCAAGCTGGGTAAAAGGTAGACACAACAACTCTCCTGTTCGTTTGTCATACTTCTTCAAAATCTTAACTAGCCCTATCAAAGCAGAAAATGATTCTGGTCTTAGAAACACATAAGAAACCATGTTTTATGACTGTTATTTGATGAAGGAAGACAAGAATACTCATATAGTTACTTTACCTGTAATTTTTAGCTAGGCAGCTAAAATTTTTGAGAAGCACCATCTCCCCAGGAAAAGTGAGACAGCCCTTAACCATGCAAGTTAGATTCAAAGGCTAAAATAAATTGAGTAGCTAGAGTACCTGCAAAGTTTAAGGAGCTGTAATTTTTGAGAAGCACCATCTCCCCATGAATGGTAACCAAATCTTTACGAATATCCATCATTTCCTCACTGAATTCACTATCTGATGTAAAAACTCCATTCTTGCTGCTCTGTTCTTTTAGATTCTCAATTCTTTCCTTCAGCTCCTGAGATGATTGCATATGAATCAACAAAAAAGAAGTCACTCCAGAATGAGCCATAATAAGTGGGTTGGTCAAACAAAATTTGGGAAGGAAAGGGAGGGGGATGGGATGGAGTAAGTGCCTAAGCTTAGGTCCACAACTGATGCAATCTTGCTAAAGATCTTGATTCTAGGGTAACTTTTCCTGTCTTTACCAACCAGTACAGAAAAACCAACTAAATAAACAAGGTAATGTGGCGTCTCTTTTGTCTCCTATTTACATGGCCTAATTATGCCCATGGATGACAATCCATTCTTGCTTTTAATACAGTTTATTTGAAAGGAAAAATTTAGGAAAAAACTTCCAAGGTTCCCAAAAAACTACAAAGTAACATAGTATTTACAAACAAAAACTTCATCATTTACTTGGTCCTTCAAATCAATAGTTTAAGAAGTCTACAACTGGCTCTGCACAACATCCAGAAGATTAAATAAGTGGTTTAATCTGACAGCATCCACATTAAACTTCATTGCATGAAAACCTACTGGAATTAGCTAAATATGGAAAAATGTGAGCATGCATATTCAAAGATCAAAGAGGCCTTGATAATTCAAGGCATCAGGAACTAGAATTTTATCTCATTAAGTTCACTTAGTAGCCACAAGAGCATCACAAGAACAATTTATGAAGGCAAGATTGCAACTTCATATGACTAGATCTATTATGTTAGGATACCTTGTCTTTCCCCACGGTCTCTTACACTTTCCAATCCACGATCTGCGCAATCTCATAGCAATTTCAAGGCACAATACTTATCATACTGTCCAGTAATTTTCTCCCAAAGTGATCACAAAATCCTCCAGCCTAATTGTCTGCTATCTTTAACCATTTCAGAAGTGCACTTGTTTCTTTGACTACCTTACATTTTTAGTTTCCACAATCTAGCCCTACCAATTCCCTATGTGGTTGTTCACCAAGCATATCTTATAAATGTTAGCCTCAAAACTCTGTTTTGCGTAGTTTACTTTGCTTCTTATGTTCTTTAAACACCCACCAAACACAAAAAAATAAACAATCTGAACTTCACTTTATTGTCCTGTAATGCTATGAAAAATCTCCTCTTCCTTCTCCACTATAATGGCTAAAACAACTTGGTAAAATTAAAACTAAAGAAAGGCCACTTCTACACATCACTTGCCTTCAAAATTCATTATTCCTTCAATTCATTTAGTTTTCCAACGGCTTCACAAACCATATCCAAGATTTCAGTTATTATTGTCCCAATAACTTCAAGATTCTAAGTAAGTACAACGTTAAAATTCTAGACTCAAAAGTTCCCTTTCTACTTACTGCTAATAATATACCATCATCATAGCAAGCCAAAAGTCCATCCATAACTCTCAACAAATCAAAAAACCTGAATTACCCAACAAAGTAAAAAGCTCATATATGCAAGCAAAATAGCAAATATAAATAGGCATGGCAATAAAAAGAGAAAGCAGGAAAAAAAAACCTGAAAGCGTATGATAAATTCTTCCTCTTTATCAACATAGAAATCATTGAACTTGTGAAGCTCTTCGTTTAAAATTCGAATAAACCATTCTTGGAGCAACAGCAAGGACCTGTTTACAGCAGTCTCAGGATTACGATGACGATCATCAAGGCCATCAACAGCATCATCAAGAGGGAGAGGTGGAAGCGGTTGTTGATGATGATTGAGAAAGAAACTTGGGTGAAAGGCTAAAGAACCAGCAGATGTTGCGGGGAACTGTTTCAGAAGTTTCTTGAGAGGTTTGTAACAAAGAAACTTGTCCCTCCATTCAGGAAGGGTTTCCTCAAGATGGGTCTTGAACTCCTTCCCAAACTTCATCTTCTTTTATGGCTTCTTGATTTATTGTTTCTTTTCTTGGGCTTTTCTTGAATTTCTTTAAATCTTTATTTATTGTTATTTTTCCTTGATGATCTCTATATGTGTTGCAGCAGCTGTCGTTGTTGTGGTGGTTTTGTCTGTACACACATTAAAGATAAAAGAGAGTAAAAGAAAGAATAGGTAAAGGAAAGAATATATGAAAGGGTAACGAAGAATTTGGAATCTAAGGAGGTGGGCTGGTGGAAAACAAGAAGGGTATTAATTTATTCAACAATACGAGTTTCAGATGCAGTATCTCCAACAATAAGCATCAAATGGTGTTTTTTTACAATAATTTTTACTATAAATTTTTTTTCATTTATTATACCATTTTTGATATAAAAAAGAATATCCTATCTATATTTTTTTTATATTTTATCTTATAATATTTAAATATTTATCACATTACATCTTTATTTATATTCTTTTTTAACAAATTTATCTACTAATATAAACAAATTCATCTACTAATAATATATTTTAATATTTATCAACTAATATTAAATACTAATAAACTAACCATTTTTTAATTATATTATATCATATTTAATACTTAATTAAAAATAAAATTACATATAAAAATTGAAAATTAAATGTTGCAAACTTACATTCAAAGATCAAAAATAAAAGAGTAAAATTTCAACAATATTTATACGTCTGAATTTGTAGAATTCTCCCTCAAATGCTCAATTAATACATTATGAAGCATAATGTGTACATCTTTATCCTTAATTTATTTTTAATATAAAATTATTTAAGTTTACTAAATAATTTTTATTATATTTATTTGTTTTATATTTTATTTAGGTATAATTCACATTTAAGAAAAATATTTTAAATAAAATAAGATTTTGGATTAAATTGTTGAAAAAAAATGTGTATATACAATGAGAGTTTGGATTACATTGAATACTTTAAAAGTTATAAATATAATTTGAAAAAAAAATCATTATGTGTCTGTTACACAAATATAGATTTAAGTTTCTAATTTCTTTATAAAACAGGAAAATGGTGGACAAATTGAGAGTGGATTGGAGTGAAAAGCACATTTCTTTACCCATTAGAGCAACTCCAGTCAGTATCCATAATGGGTAAAGAAATGTGTGTTTTTTTTTTCATTCCAGTCAAACCCCAATTTGTCTACCATTTTTCGTTTTATAAACAGGGCCAATGCAAATCTGCATAGTCCCTATTCACATATGCATAATAATTTTTTTTTTCCAAACTATATCCTTAACTTTGTAAGATATTCAATTTATTCCAAACTCTCATTATATATACAACTTTTTTAATAATTTAATTCACAATTTTATTTTATTTTATTTTATTTTAAATATTTTTTTAATGTAAAATATACCTAAATAAAATATATACTTATAAAACAAATAAATATAATATATACTAAAAATATTTAATAAACTTAAATAATTTTACATTTAAAATGAATCAAAGATAAAAATACACGCATTGGACTTCGTAATGCATTAATTAGTATTTATGGGAGAAATATATTATTTTATAGGCATGAAGTTGTATAAATATTATTGAAATTGTAGTCTTTTATTATTTATATTTGAATGTAACATTTAATCTTTAATTTTTATATGTAATTTTATTTTAAGTTAAATATTAAATATGACATACTATAATTAAAAATAATTAATTTATTAATGTTTAGCATCAGTTGATAAATACTAAAACATATTATTAGCGAGTGAATTTATTAAAAAGAATATAAATATGGGTGTAATGTAATAAATATTTAAATATTATAAAATGATAAATATTTAAATATTATAAAATTATATATATATATATATATATATATATATATATATATATATATATATATATTGATGTTAAAAACCTGATAATAAATTCGAGGAAAATTAGCGTTTATGATTGTGACCTTATGGGTACCCATTGGAGTTACTGTTAGTAGTGCTATTTTGGCATATTTCAGCAGTGTTATCATCATTCTTCTATTGTAATTGACATCACCACTTTTTTCTTTTATTTTTAGCACTTTTTCTTAATTTAATTTTTTTTTGTTATTTTTAATTGGATCAAAGTTAAATAATGTATTTGTGGACACTGATAGTTTGATATGCCAGCAACAAAAGTTCAATGATGAAAAAATTCAAATTTTAAATATAAGAGAAGTCCGAGATTTCTCTAAAATCAACTCGGAAAGTCCAAACATTAAACCAAGCTCAAAAATAACATATCCAAACCCAAAACCAAGATAAAGTCCAAGCTTATCGCCTCTTGGTTCAAAGGCCCTAAACTAGCCCAGGTGAAGAAGTGATTGCCTCAACGAAGAGGCGTTGTCTCTTCACCCCAGACATCGGTAAGGTGATGCCTCATCGAAGAGGTATCGCCTCTTTACACTCATCCTCTGCAGTATTAAATGTCATTAATGACAGTGGTTGGAGTCTCACATGCTGAAGATTTGGTTACTTTTGAACATAAAAAGAAAGGAAAAAAACAGAAAAAATCCTAGTGAATGAACAAAGGCAAGGGGAGAGGGTGAGAATGGGTTTTTAGGAAATTAAAAAAGGGGAGAGGGTGATAAGCTTTAAAAGAGGATGTGGGGGGCATGAGAGAGGAGGTTGGCAATTTGAGGGGGCAACCTGAAGAAGAAAAAACGTCTGGAAAAAAGAAAAGAAATAGAGGGAGAAAGGAAGAAAAAAGAGAGAAAGGAGAAAAGGAGAAGAAGAAGAAGAGGAAAAGACCTGACTCCCTTGAGAAGAGGAAAGGATCTCCTTGTATTAAAGGTCACTGTAAAGACCCATATTTTTAAATTATTTTATTTTAAAATGAGATATGCAGTGTTAATAAAATTTGAAAATTTTATTGATTATTTTCATTATTTGTGATTAATTACTATTATTTTATATTTAATTAAATTTTTTACGTAAATATTTTATTACATTATTATTTCTATTATTGTTTTATTAAATTTCACTATTTATTTTGTTAATAAATTATTTTATTAATTGGATTGTTATTTTATGTATTATGTATTATATATATATTAACTTGGGTTTATGTATTTGTGCATGTGTATAATTTGTATATGTGTGTATGTTTATTATTATTATATGTGTGAATATATATATATATATATTTGTTTGGTGTAGATTCATTTGGCTAAAGTATTATTATTATATTATAAAATTTTATTAATATAATATATGTATATATATATACACATGCATGCATACAACAAACCCACATAAATGCACATGAATTAAACACTAAACACACACGGCATAACAAAGAAAGAAAAATGTGAATCAAAGTAAAAAAACAAAACACAGAGACTTCTTCTTCCCTCCTGTGCAACCCGTTCCCTAACCTTCACTGTGCCTCCATCACTTCCGGCCACCATTTCTCGAGCTTCCGGTCTCTATCGACTCTTTATACTCCGATGAGCATGAATCTAAACTTAGTTTAAGCTCTAAACGTCCATTTCTTGAGTTTTGTTGAATTTTTATTTTTGGAGCTTTAGGGTTTCAAATTTTTTTTAGCATGATATTGTTTGAATCTTGTAAACTCCCTTCACAAAAGTGATTTCTGGAAGGTTAATCTACCTCTACAAATTTTTGTTTGAATTTTTGGAATTTATTTTAATTTTTGTGAATTTTTGAATATTTTATTATTATTTTATTAATTTTCGTAAATTAATTATTAAAATTATAAATTTGGTATATTTGGAGTTGTTATTAATTTTTATTAATTTTAGAGTTGAGATTATAATTTTTGTGATTTTTATGTAATTTTTATAATTATTTTTATATCATGTCAATATTGGATAATTAGGTTTAAGTTGAGTTTTTGTTGAAATTATGGTTTAAATATGTGTTTTAGTTAATATTAGTAATATATATGTTGAGAAAATAATTTTTACACATTTATATAATTTTTATAGAATTTTTTAGTAATATTAGTATATTATATGTATTTTTGTATTATAGGGGTAAATGTGTAATTTTATGTTAAATATTATGGTTTAGTTGGTTTTATAGTTATTTAAGGTATTAAAATGATTTTTACAGATTAATTACTATTTTTAACTAATTAATACTAATTTTCAAAAATTGTTTTCAAATAATATATTCTATATTATTTTGGTAATAAAATGGGTTTTTATAAATTTTTGTTATATATTTGGGTTAATTAAGTTATTTGGATTTATAAAATGAACTATTATTATTATTTGTGTAATTATGGAAATTTTGATTTTTTTAATAATATTATATTATTATTTTAGAATTTTTATTTAATTATTAAGGAAATAATTATTTTTGGTGTTTTTATATTAAATATGTAATATTTTGATATTTTAAGGATATTTATTGTACTTATCGATTTTTAATATATTTATTGAATTATTTTGTATTTTTGGTGAATTGTGGATCTCGGTTAGGAAATTGTACAGTTTGGGATTCCAACCGAGGGTTGTGTGAATTATGGGTTTTTGAAGTATGTTTTTCTTGCAGGACCGGCTCTATTTTTTAGTAGAGAGATGTCCGTTTTACAAAGGAAGTTCTGTCAAATTTTTGATAGAATTCTCGTAAAATGTGACACCGGGTCAATTCTGATTTCTGCGTTCTGTTATCCTAGATCGAGTCTTTAGAAGTTAAGTTAGATTTATTTTGATTCTGTAATTATTTTATTTGTTTAGTTGCGCTGAGACCGAGGCATAGTGGACCTAATCCGTCAGACCAGTCTCGTGGAGCACAAACCTGTGAGTTGTTATTTTATATATACATTGCACTTAGGTTGCATGTTTTAGAAAATACATATTTTAAATGTTTATTTATTCATAATTGTTTTATTAAATTATTAATATCCTTTAGGTACATTTTTAATATATTTTAGGTATATTTCTAAATAAATGCATGTTATTTTTATTGATTTTTATTTAGTATGTTTCTAGTATACTATTGGTTTATTTTTGGAATATTTCACATTTAATTTGAATTTATCTGACATATATATACTCGAAATATACTTAATTTATTTTAGGTATATTTCTGGTATATATATGGTTTATTTTATCATTTTGAATGATAGTATGCATTATTTATTTTCTGAATGTATGATTATTTTTAAATGAAGGATATCGATAGAACGTGCTACCTAGTAGGCAACACTAGGACCGAGTACGTACCGGTGTGATAGATTGTAGGATTGAATTACTAACTTATTTGTGAAAAAATTTATATGATTGAGATGTGATGTGATTGATGGTGTGATTGCTGCAGATCGATTGATCAAGTGTCTTAAGGCCAATCACACTGACAGTCAGATTGCTGGAACTCAGTTGATTTAGTGTCTCAGGGCCAATTTATTGTCCATGTGGATTAAGTGAATTTATTTGGAACTAAGTGAGCCTATATGGCTAGAGTGATATTATGGTTAATTGAGGTTGTGATTTAATAAGGTTCTATTTGATCCTTCATAAAACTATGGTTTTTCAGTATTATTATATATATAGTGATTTTCAGCATCTGTGTGTATATGCTTGTATATATATTTATTATATATACTGATGACTAATTGCATTTGACATATAGTAAATGCATGTATATATATTATAATAATTCACTCAGTGAGGTCTGACTCCCCTCAGTTGATATTTTTACAGGAGAGTCTTCTTCTTCAGATCTCAGTAGTAGACCCATTCGCCGGACTTCTTTCACCTCGACTCTTTTATGTAAATTATCTAGTTGATTTTATATTGTACTCTAGAAAACTGCAGTAGTCATATTTTATATCAATAATGAGTTTTATTTTATATTTACTGTATGTAAATTTAATTCAAAGGTTCTCTCTGAATATTGTATTAAGATATTTATTTATGATATGGAAGAGATTATTTTTATTACATTGATTTTTTATTTTAATTTATGATGCATATTTATTTTATTATTATTATTGCATTTTTTTTATTTTTTTTAAAGCTTACTACAGGTTCCGGATTCGAAATAATTCTTGTTCCCTAGCGTTGGTCATGACTCCTAGTTTTGTGTCACGATCCAAAATAGGGGCCATGACCGGCGCTAGGGAACGAGAATTCTTTCGAATCCGGAACCCATAGCAAGCCTAAAATAAAATAAAACATGCAATAGAAATAATAACAACACATTTAAGTAAAATATTATGCAGTGGAATGAAATCATAAATATCAAAATAATATTTCTACCAAATGAGATTAAATCAAATCCTCATCTCATATATAAATAAAGTTTTAATACAAATCCAGTTCAAATATTTAAAGTACATATCTCATACAAATATAATACAACAATCTCACAATTGACCATAACTACTGCAGTGTCTAGATTAATAAAATAAAACTTAAGTGAGCAATTTACACAATAAAGCCGGGGCGGAAGAAATTCAGCGTACAGGTCTGCTACTGAGGTCTAATGAACATGACTCTCCTGAAAAAAATCAACGGAGGGGAGTCAGACCTCACTGAGTGAATTACTATAATATATATACATGCATACTAAATGACAATGCATACAGTCAATAGTATATATATAATAAGTATATATACAAACAAATTTATGCAGATGCAATAAAATCATTTTTATATATTTTTCCTGAAAACCATTGGTTATGAAGGATCAAATAGAACCCTAGAAAATCGCAACCTGAAAACAGTGTTAAACAACACTCTAGTCATACAGGCTCACTTATTCTAATTATATTCACTTGTTCCATTTAGATAGTAGACTAGCCCCGAGACACTAAGTCAACCGAGCTCCAGCAGTTTGACTGTTAGTGTGATTAGCCCCGAGACACTTGGTCAACCGAGCTACAACAATCACACTCCTAAATCATAGCTCACACATCAATTAATCAAATCCAATCAATATCCATAAATGGTTAGTAATATAGCCTAAATGCTATCAGCGTACCGATACGTACTCGGTCCTAGTGCTGCCCACTAGGTAGCACGATCTATTCATATCCTTCATTGAAATATAAAACATACACTCACAAATAAATGATGCATGAATTTAATTAAAATAGCAACATAAACCATATATATACTAGAAATATATCAAAAGTAAACCAGGTATATTTCGAGTATATATACTTCAAATAAATCCAATTAAATTACAAAATAAGCTAGAAATATATTCAAAAACATTTTAAACATAATTCATTAATAAAACATGCATATAGTTAAAAATAAACAAAAAATAAACCAAAAGTAAACAAAAAATAAACTTAAGTACTAATTAAATCATTATGCATTTTTAGACAAATAAAACATAGATTTCTAAATCATGCACCCTATAACATATATATATATATAATAGTAACTCACAAATTATTGCGCTCCTCGAGATGGATCCGATGGGCTTGGTCCACTAGGCCTCATCTTGACGCAACTAAACAAATAGATAACGACAGGAATCAAAATAAATCTCACAGAAGTTCTAAAGACTTGATTTAGATTACTAGACACAGAATTAAATCAGAATTTGACCGGACATCACGTTTTACAAGAATTCTACTGAAAATCCGGCAGAACCTCCCCTGTAAAACGGACATCTCTCTACTCAAAGAGTAGAGCCGATCCTGCAAAGAAACACACTTTGAAAAATAGATACAAAATTACAACCACAATCCCTCGGTCAGGCCCCAAACTATAACTCATCGATCGAGGTCCACAATTCACAGAATATTTATAAAATACCAAAAATGCCCTTATATAATAAAAATACATTTTATCAGTACAAATTACGTAATTAACCATAAAACATAGTAAAAACCTATAAAAACTCATTTTATTAGAAAAATCGTATATTATATATATAATTGAAAATAATTTACGAAAAATAGTTTTAATTAGTTAAAAATACTAAATAATTTATAGAAATCATTTTTATGCCCTAAATAACTATTAAAACCGATTTAATTACATTTTTAGCCAATTTAGGGTAAAATTACCAAAATACCCCTATATATATAAATATACTAAAATTAATCCAAAGAAATTCACCAAAAATAATATAATTGCACAAAATTAATTTTCTCAACATATATTTCAATAATATCAATAAATATACTCAATTAACCAATAAATTTCAATTAAACACATAATTAACCCTATTTTCTCAAAATTACATAAAATAAATAAATTCAAAATAAATACCTAAAAATTCCAGATAAATTCCTATAATTCATTTCAACACCTATATTTACCATAAAACACAATTTCATAATTAAATTAATTAATTTTTGAAAATTAGAAAATATTAATAAAATAATCAAAAATACCCAAAAATCAAAATAAATTCCAAAAATTCTACAAAAATTCACACATGAAGATTAAGCTAAGGGGATAAAATTTTGTTAAGGAATCTTTCATTAATCACAAAGAAAATCTCAAAAAAAATTCAAAAATTCAATATGGCTGAAATTAAAAAATTGAGTTTTAAGCTTAAAGGAAGCTTAGAATCATCTTCTATGGCCTCAGAGGAGTTAAAAGGCACCGGAATGATCGGTTTTGGTGGCCGGAATCGTGAGGTGTGGAGGAAGAGGAGACTTTCGGCCAAAACAGTAAAAATTCACTTCACTGGTGCCGAAGGAGACATCTGCAGGCGGCGAAACGGCTGGAGGAAGGGGGTGGACGTCCGGGAGGCACACCGATGGTAGTCAGCCAGAGTTGCAGCGGGATGGGGGAGAGGTGGCGTCGGGAGGAAGAAGAAGGAGGGGGAGGGTATGAATTGTAAATTTTACAAAGTTTATATATATATATATATATATATATATATATAACTTTAATAATTTATAATTAAAATATATTAATATAATATTTAGAAAAATCACACACCACATAAATAAAAATCAACTTAATATTATATACATATACATATATATATAACACACATTAACTTAATACAACTATATAATATAGACATTCAAAATTAAAATAATTATTAAACCCTAAAATAATTAAATATAAGAATGTATATATATATACATGTATTTTAATATGAAAATTAAAATCATGTATGGATTCATGCAAATTCGTAAACTTATCTAAAATAATCAATATTAAATTATTTACGTGTCATTTTTCCTAAAAATATAATTCCCGGGAAAATTTTACGTAAAATACTTAAAATAACATAAAATAATTAAAAATCAATTTTAATTAAATAACAAACTCATAAAATATCATAAATATATATACAAAAATTATTAACACTGCATATCCCGATGCAGTATAAAACTATTTAAAAACACGAGATATTACATTTTGGGTTGTGACAAAGTTGGTATCAGAGCGGAGCTTGTATATGGGCCTAAGTTGTTTGAGTTGTGGCCCTAATTTTTCTGAGTTGTGTTTTCTTTAAAACTATTACAGTAAATTAGGTTCGATCATGTCTTTGAAAAGTCTTCCTTGCATAAGGAATTCCAAGTAACCATTAGGATGTTTGGTTGTTTGTGATTGTTTGAATTGCTTGTTTTGTTTTTGTTCTTTTTTGAATGTCATGAGCGTGAGTCGCTCCATCGGTTGATGAGATCGATGATAGAAAGTCTTTTAAGTATGAGGTTCCCCTGTACAGCTTATTAGGCATAGGGGTAGAGATGGACATAGAAGGCCAGAAAATCACCATAAATAGTGGGAACAATAGAATGAAGAGCCTGTAGCTCAGCGATGTGATGATGCTGCTCATGCAACAGAAGTTTCGTAGGGTGCAATATCGATACTTTTTATAGTACAGTAGATGTAATCTTTATTTCAGCAGAGAACTCAAGATATGTCAATTCTGTGTACATTTTACATTTTGAATCTTGTTAATTTCCATGTCTTTTTAGCAAGGTGAACGTGAACTGCTTTTACTATAGAGACTACATATATTGATAAATAGTCTTTTCAAGTTGAAGTTGTGGTTATAGTTTCAACCCTACTACACCTATCTAGTATAGGGGTAGGTCAGAGGCAACTGTAACTCAAAGGCTGAAGTAGTTACTGTAAGATGTATAAGAAGCCCTTTGAACTCGAACTTACAACATTTATGGCTGGAATAGCCAAGGTTAATGAGGACTTGATAGCACTTAACCAAGTATGGCAGTTGTTTTAAATATACCTTGATGAAGGAATTGGAAGATGTCTAATGAAGATGAAACACTCTTGTACTCTTAATGGCAAAGCTGTCAGTTCTGACTGCAGCATATGATTAGATTCTAAAAAGTGATTTCTAAGATACTTCCATCCACCTTCAAGGAGGGATAATAACCTGTGGTAGCTATTGAACATAGTAAGAGAATAGCAGTTAGTTGAGAAGAATACCTGTAAACTCTTCAGTCTGTCACATCATGCTGCAGACGTGATACAATATAAGAGGAGATTGGTAGGACTGTATGTTACAGGATTAAGTTTATTATATTTTGGCATCCGAACCGAGAACTAAGATTCAGAGAGTTATTTATTAATTCAATCTTTTGGGTGTAATGGATTTTGGTGTGATGTGGAGAATGGATTGTTTATTTCAGTACTATGCGGTGGTTGATTGTTGGAGTAAAGAGGTGAATTTCAGAATTCCTGATGAAGAAGAGTTTAACTTTATGGGTGACAAGAGTTCTGTACCTCAGAATCTTATCTCCATTATCATTATTAAGAAGATGCTGAGGAAAGGTTGTCAGGAATACTTGGCTCTAGTCAGGGATACTTCAATGGAGAAGTTGTCTCTCACAGATGTTCCAATTGACTATGAGTTTCCTAATTTTTTCCTGATGAGTTACCAGGTTTACCACCTTCTAGAGATTGAATTCTATATCGATATGGTTTTTGATATAGCTCCTATTTTGATGCAGCCTTATAGAATGGCTCTTGTAGAGTTGAAGGAATGGAATGAGCAATTGCAAGATCTGTTAGACAAGGGTTTCATTAAACCCAGTGTTTCTCCTTGAGGTGTACCAGTCCTATTTATAAAGAAGAAGGATGGTACCCTAAGACTGTGCATAAACTATAGAGAGCTGAATAAGGTGATAATGAAGAACAAGTTTCCTCTTCCGAGAATAGATGATTTGTTTGATCAACATAAGGGTGCACAGTTCTTTTCTAAGATTGACTTAAGGTCGGGTTATCATCAGTTGTAAATCAGTGAAGCCAATGTTCCTAAAACGGCATTCCACACTCGATATGGCCACTATGAGTTGCTTGTGATGTCATTTGGATTGACTAACGCACCAGTTGCTTTTATGGATCTGATGAACAGGGTATTTAGACCATATATGGATCATTTTGTAGTAGTCTTTATTGATGATATACTGGTGTATTCGAAGAGTATGGAAGAGCACATTTATCATTTGAGGACTGTACTATAAACACTGAGAGAACATCAGCTTTATGCTAAATTCTCAAAGTGTGATTTTTAGTTGAAAAGTGTTGTATTTTTTGGACACGTGATGTTAAAAGATGGTATCCAAGTTGATCCATAGAAGATTAAGGCATTGTCTAAGTGGCCTAGACTGACTTTAGTTACGGAGATTCAAAGTTTTCTAGGTTTAGCTGGGTATTATAGGAGGTTTGTATAGGATTTTTCTAGAATTGCAGCTCATATGACTCGCTTGACTCAGAAGAATATGAAGTTTGAGTGGTCAGATGCTTGTGAGAATAACTTTCAATTGGTGAAGGAGAAGTTGACCACAACTCTAGTTTTAGCTTTGCCTAATTGAGTGGATAAGTTCATACTGTATTGTGATGCCTCTAGAGTTGGCCTAGGTTGTGTGTTAATGTAGAATGGTAGGGTGATAGCTTATGCTTCAAGGCAGTTGAAGAAGCATGAACAAAACTATCCTACCCATGACCTAAAAGTGGCTGCAGTGATCTTTGCTCTCAAGATCTGGAGACATTATTTGTACGGGGTGACTTGTGAGATTTTTGCTAATTATAAGAACCTTAAGTACAATTTCCAGCAGAGAGATCTGAATATAAGGCAGAGGAGATGGTTAGAATTATTAAAAAACTATGACTGTGGGATTCTTTATCATCCAAGCAAGGCTAATGTGGTAGCAGATACCTTGAGTAGGAAGTCCTCATGTAGTCTTGCTCACATCAGTGTGGAGAGGAGACTGTTGATCCAAGAGTTGCATCTGTTAGTGGATCAAGGTCTGGTAATGAAGATAAGTAGATCTAGTGGACTGTTAGCTCAGTTCAGAGTTTTATCTGTGTTAAGAGATAGGATTAAAGTAGCTCAGAGCCGATATCCTACTCTAGAAGAGCTAGCAAAGAATGTTCGAGCAAGGAAGTTCACTAATTTCACACTTGATGATAAAGGTGTTTTGTGGATCAGTGGTAGATTGTGTGTTCCTGATGTGGATGATTTGAGAGAAGAGATCCTTGAAGAAGCACATTCTACATCTTACAATGTACATCTAGGCGTCACTAAGATGAACCATAGTATCAAAGACTTGTACTAGTGGGATGGACTGAAGAAGGATGTCGTTGTTGATGTTGCTAAGTGCTTGACATGTCAGTAGGTGAAAGCTGAACATCAAAAGCCTTCTGGGAAGTTTCAGCCTCTTCCTATTCCTGAGTGGAAGTGGGAAAGGATTGCTATGGATTTTTTGGTTGGTTTACCTCGTTCCAAGGATAGTTACGATTCCATCTGGGTGATTGTGGATAGGTTGACCAAGTTACACATTTCTTGCCTGTAAAAACTATTTATTTTATAGCTGGATTGGCAAAGCTGTATGTGAAGCATATTGTGTGCCTTTATAGAGTACCTATGTCCATTATGTCAGACAGAGGTTCAGTATTTACTTCTCATTTTTGGCAGAAATTATAGGAAGCGATGGGCACTAGGTTGGATTTTAGTACTACTTTTCATCCTCAGACAGATGGTCAGTCTGAGAAGACGATCTAGACGCTGGAAAATATGTTGAGGACGTGTGTTTTGGATCTAGGTGGTAGCTGGGATGATCATTTGTCGCTTGTAGAATTCGCTTATAATAACAGCTACCGTAGCAATATTGGAATGGTACCATATGAGTCTTTGTATGGAAGGAAGTGTAGATGCCCTTTGAGTTGGGATGAGATTGGGGAGAGAGCATGAAATATCCCGAGTTTTTAAATATTTTTATACTGCATCGGAATATGCAGTGTTAATAATTTTTGTATATTATTTATGACATTTTTATGAGTTGTTATTTGTTTAAGTTAATTTTAATTATTTAATATTATTTTAAGTAATTTACATAAAATTTTTCTCGGAATTTCATTTTCGAGGAAATTGACACATAAATAATTAATACTAATTATTTTGACTAGTTTTACGAATTTTCATGAACTCATATATAATTTTTAAAGTGCTAAATAAAAATGTATATATGTGTATTTATTTAAATTAATTAGAGCTTAATTAATTTCCTTAATTTTATTATTTAGTTTTAATATTAATTAATTAATTTTAAGTGATAAATTATTATAATATATTAAAATATTTGTGTGGTGAGAATTATTTGTGTGTGGGAATTATATTATTATAATATAAGTGTGGATATATATATATATATATATATATATAATATATATACATATTTATTTATCAAAATTTTAAAGTTTGCATTATTTACCAAAATGCCATTGTCTCCTTCATTTTTCCTCTCTGATCAGTTTTCCACCATTTCCGGCCACTGTGACCTCTGTTTCTTGCCATCACTATGTCTCTGCTCCTTTGTCCTCCCTTGCCAGCCATTCCAGATTGCCTGAAGCACCCATTTCCGGTGTGTTTTGGCCAGATTTTTCAAAAGAGGCCGAAACTTGAAGTCAACTCCGATCAAGCCGTTTCCGGCCACCAAATTCGATGCCACCGGTCTCTATCTTCTCTTGAGCTTCGGTGAGTGTGATTACAAGCTTTGTTTCACTTAAATGGTCTAGATTTTCCTAGGTTTCAATTTCTTCATTTAAGCCATTTAGGGTTTCAAATTTTTTTTAGCTCCAATTTTATTGATTCATGAAAAATTCCTTCACAAACTTTGATCTTGGAAGCTTAATCTACATTATTTAATTTTTGTATAATTTTTGGAATTTATTTTGATTTTTGGGTATTTTTGATTATTTTATTATTATTTTCTAATTCTCGAAAATTAATTAATTAAATTATGAAATTGTATTTTATGGTGATTATAGGTGTTGAAATGAATTATGGAATTTATTTTTAATTTTTGTGAATTTTTATATATTTATTTGGAATTTATTAAATTTATGTAATTTTGAAAAATAGGGTTAATTATATGTTTAATTGAAATAAATTGGTTAATTGAGTATATTTATTGATATTATTGAAATATATGTTGAGAAAATTAATTTTGAGTAATTATACTATTGTTGGTGAATTTTTGATAATTTTAGTGAATTTATATATGTAGGGGTTATTTTGGTAATTTTACACTAAATTGGTTAAAAATGTAATTAAATTAGTTTTAATAGTTATTTAGGTTATAAAAATGATTTCTATAAATTATTTAGTATTTTTAACTAATTAAAACTATTTTTCGTAAATTATTTCCAAATTATATATATAATATACAATTTTTCTAATAAATGAGTTTTTATCAGTTTTTAACGTGTTTTAGGGTTAATTACGTAATTTGGATTGATAAAATGTATTTTTATTATATAAGGGCATTTTTGGTATTTCTGTAATATTTTGTGAATTGTGGACCTCGGTCGGTGAATTGTAGTTTGGAGTCTGACCGAGGGGTTTTGGTTGTGAATTCTGTGTTTATTCTTAAAGTGTATTTCTTTGCAGGACCGACTCTACTCTTTGAGTAGAGAGATGTCCATTTACGGGGGAGGTTCTGCCAGATTTTTGGTAGAATTCTCGTAAACGTGATATTCGATCAAATTCTATTTTAATTCTGTGTCTAGTATTCTAGATCGAGTCTTTAGAACTTCTGTTAGATTTATTATGATATTTTGTGGTCATTTGTATGTTTAGTTGCGTCAAGGACCGAGGCCTAGTAGACCAGGCCATCATATCCGTCTCGAGGAGCGCAATAAATAGTGAATTGTTATTTTATATATATATGTATTTTAGGGTGCATGTTTTAAAAATGTATGGTTTATTTTGATAAATATGCATAAATGATTTAATTAGTATTTAAGTTTGTTTTTGGTTTATTTTCGGTATATTTTAAACTATATGCATGTTTTATTAATGAATTATGCTTAAAATGTTTTTGAATATATTTCTAGTTTATTTTGTAATTTAATTGGATTTATTTGAAGTATATATACTCGAAATATACCTGGTTTACTTTTGGTATATTTCTAGTATATATATGGTTTATGTTGCTAATTATTTCAAATTCATGCATCATTTATTTTTATGAATGTATGTTTTATATATTAATGAAGGATATCAATAGAACGTGCTACCTAGTGGGTAGCACTAGGACCGAGTACGTATCGGTATGCTGATAGCATTTAGGCTTCATTGCTAACCTATTGGTGGATATTGATTAGATTTGATTATCTGATGTGAGATATGATTTGAGAGTATAATTGTTGGAGCTCGATTGACCAAGTGTTTTGGGGCCAATCACACTGACAGTCAGAACTGCTGGAGCTCGGTTGACTTAATGTCTTGGGGCTAGTCTACTGTCCAACATGGAACAAGTGAATATATTGGAATAAGTGAGCCTGTATGGCTAGAGTGTTGTCTAACACTGTTTGAGGTTGCGATTTGCTAGTGTTCTATTTGATCCTTCATAAACAGTGATTTTTAGTAAAATATATAAATAAATGATTTTACTGCATCTGTGTGTATATGCCTTGTATATATTTATTATATATACTATTGACTATGTGCATTGTCATATAGTATGCATGTATATATATTATAACAATTCACTCAGTGAGGTCTAACTCCCCTTCGTTGACTATTTTTCAGGAGAGTCATCGTCTTCAGACCTCAGTAGCAGACCCATAAGCCGAATTTCTTCTGCCTCGACTTCATTATGTAAACTGCTTATCTGAGTTTTATTTTATGATCTAGACACTGTAGTAGTTGTAAAATTGTTAAAGGGTTATGTATTATATTGTGTGAGTTGTATATTTTAAGGATTTGAATTAGATTGTATTAAAAGTTTATTTATATATATAATGAGTTGTTGATTTAAATTCTGTGGTGGATTATTATTTAATTATTTATGAATTTATTTCCGCTGCATAATACTTTATTTATGTTATTATTATTATTATTGCATGTTTTATTTTATTTTAAGGCTTGCTACGGGTTCCGGATTTGAAAGAATTCCCGTTCCCTAGCACCGGTCATGGCCCCTGTTTTGGGTCGTGACAAAGTTGGTATCAAAGCGGAGTTCTGTGTCAGGGCCTTAGTTGTGTGAGTCGTGGCCCTAGTTTTCAGTATTGTGTTTTCTATTAAACTACTGCAGTGAATTAGGTTCGAGTATGTCTTAATAAGTAATCTTTGCTTTAGTTTTCTACGTTATTCCTCTGTTGTCTGTTTTGTCTGAATCATTCTGTTGTCTTTTTAGAATGAGGAGGCGAGCGCGTGTCACTCTACTAGTCGTTGAGGCCGAGGATGACGAGTCTTTTCAAGATGAGGTTTTACCTCCTGAGCCGCCAGTTAGACGCAGAGGTTGTGGCAGAGGTAGACCTCGAGGAGCGACAGGTCATTGTAGGTAGAGAGAGCTACAGGATGAGGAGCCTGTAGAGCCTGAGTATGAGGATCCTGTACTTCTAGTTGTTTAGCCTATTCAGCCTGCCTATCAGCAGGGTATGTCTGACCCTGAGGTAGCTCTGTTCTATGCTAGAGTTGGTAAGATTGCTTTTGATGGGACTTTCAATTCGTTAGACTTTCTGCACGCGATCGAGACTAGGACTCGGACTGCTCACACCGAGTACCAAGGGATTATGATCGTTGAGCTATCTGTTGAGGGACCAGCCCTGGACTGGTTCATTCAGATGATCCAACCTTATATGATGACGATGACCTGGGCTCAGTTTTAAGAGCGATTTATGTGGAGATTTTGCCCAGAGCCTCTCTGCATGAGTTATAATCTCCAGTTGACTAGTATATCTCGCGGTGATTGATCAATAGAGGAGTACATCTGAGAGTTCCTTCGGTTGGGTAGATATGCAGAGGATTTGATGCAAGATCAGTATTTCATAGTTACTACCTATATCACCGAATTGGGTTCAGCATTTGCTAGTATGCCTACAGCGGGACTTACTCTAGAGTCGGTTATTGAGTTGGCCAAGGAGATTGAGCTGAGGCTAGTCAGGCAGGGAGCTATGCCTGATTATTACCAGCTGGGTGTTCAGTTGAGTGGATTATAGGCTACTCCATATTTGATTTTTTATGTTGGTTTGAGTAGTCAGCAGAGAGGTCTGACTCAGTAGAGTCAGAGGCAGCAGCAGCGAGTGCATCAGAGCAGTAGACATGGTTGTGGAGGTCAACGTAGACCGTTTAGATTCGGGTTAGGTGCTTCAAGCAGCAGTAGTGGTTGTATTTCTGGATCAGCTGCCAGTGTATGCCAGACCTGCAATAGAGTCCATCAGGGACCATGTTACCTGACACCATTGACATGCTTCAGATGTGGGTAGACAAGACATTATGCCAGATCGTGTCCTTACTCTGGTTATTAGCAGTCGCAAATTCCATGATTTCCACAGCAGTCGATTGCTAATGCTACACCCGTACCATTTCAGTTGCCTCCATCCCAGCATCAGAGTTCCACTTAGCTTGTTCCACAGCAAGGTCATGGTAGAGGTGCTAGAGGAGGTGCCAAAGGTGTTGGCTAGGCTTCCACCAGTCAGCAGGGAGGTCGAGGACAGGCCAGAGTTTTCCATCTTACTCAGCAGGATGCTCAGACATCTAATGCAGTCATGGCAGGTATTGTTTCTATCTGTTACCTGGATGCATGGGTTCTGTTTGATCCGGGTGCTACACATTCGTTTGTTTCTCCCGTTTTTGCTTTTAAGTCTTATTGGCAAGCTTCAAGGATGGCTTTTCCTTTGTCTATTGCTACTCCTCTAAGCGATTCTTTGGACACCGATATTGTTTTTTCTGGTTATCCAGTTCTTGTGGGAGGTAGAGAATTATTCACTGATTTGATTCTATTGGATGTGATGGAATTTGATATTATTCTAGGTATGGATTAGTTATCTCAGCACTATATCATGGTAGATTGTCAGAATAAAGAGGTGACTTTCAGAATTCTTGGTGAAGAAGAATTTAAGTTTATGGGTGATAGGAGTTCAACTCATCAAAATCTCATTTCTACTATTACGGCTAGGAAGTTGCTGAGGAAAGGATGTTAGGGATATTTGGAATTAGTCAGGGATACTTCAGTGGAAAAGTTGTCACTCACAGATGTTCCTGTTGCTTGTGAGTTTGCTAATGTTTTTCCTTAGGAGTTGCCATGTTTACCACCTCACAAAGAGATTTAGTTCTGTATAGATGTGGTTCCAGGTACTACTCCTATATCTATGCTACCCTACAGAATGGCTCGTGCAAATTTAAAAGAGTTGAAGGAACAGTTGCAAGAGTTATTGGATAAGGGTTTCATCAGACCCAGTGTTTCTCCTTGGGGTGCACCAGTCCTATTTATGAAGAAGAAAGATGGTACCCTGAGACTGTGCATTGACTATAGAGAGCTGAATAAGGTGATAGTGAAGAACAAGTATCCTCTCCCAAGGATAGATGACTTGTTTGACCAGCTACAGGGTGCACAGTTCTTTTCCAAGATTGATATGAGGTTGGGTTATCAGCAGTTGCGGATTAGTGAAGCCGATGTTCCTAAAATGACATTCCGCACTCGATATGGCCATTATGAGTTTCTGGTGATGTCTTTTGGTTTTACTAATGCACCAACAACTTTTATAGACCTGATGAACAGGGTATTCAGATCGTATGTGGATCAGTTTGTGGTAGTCTTCATCGATGATATACTAGTTTATTCGAGGAGTATGGAGGAGCATGTATATCACTTGAGGACTGTACTACAGACATTGAGAGATCATCAGCTTTATGCTAAATTCTCGAAGTGTGATTTCTAGATGGAGAGTGTTGCTTTTCTTGCTTAACTCAGCTTTATGCTTGACAGTGGAGTACTACAGACTCGCTTGACTCAGAAGAATGTGAGGTTTGAGTGGTCAAAAGCTTGTGAGAATAGTTTTTAGTTGTTGAAGGAGAAGTTGACCACAACTCCAGTTTTGGCTTTTCCTAATGGAGTGGACAAGTTCACAATGTATTGTGATGCCTTTAGAGTTGGCCTAGGTTATGTGTTGATGTAGAATGGTAGGGTGATAGCCTATGCTTCAAGGCAGTTGAAGAAACATGAACAGAACTATCCTACCCATGACTTAGAGATGGCTGTTGTGATATTTGCTCTCAAGATCTGGAGACATTATCTATACGGGGTGACTTGTGAGATTTTTACTAATCACAAGAGCCTTAAGTACATTTTTCAGCAAAGAGATCTGAATATGAGGCAGAGGAGATGGTTGAAACTGTTGAAAGATTATAACTGTGAGATTCTATATCATCCAGGCAAGGCTAATGTGGTAGCAGATGCCTTGAGTAGGAAGTCCTCAAGCAGTCTTGCTCACATCAATGTAAAGAGGAGACCATTGATCTAGGAGTTACATCTGTTAGTGGATCAAGGTCTGATGATGAAGATTAGTAGATCAGGTGGATTGCTAGCTCAGTTTAAGGTGCGATCTGTACTGAGAGATAGGATTAAGGCAGCTCAGAGCCGAGATCCTATTCTGGAAGAGCTTGTAGAGAATGGCTGAGCAGGGAGGTTCACTGATTTTAAACTTGATGATAATGGAGTTTTGTGGATCAGTGGTAGATTATGTGTTCCTGATGTGGATGACTTGAGAGAAGAGATCCTTGAGGAAGCACATTCTACAGCCTACAGCATACATCCGGGTGTCACTAAGATGTACCACAGTATCAGAGACTTGTACTGGTGGGATGAATTAAAGAAAGATGTCACTGATTATGTTGCTAAGTGCTTGACGTGTCAAGAAGTGAAAGCTAAGTATCAGAAGCCTTCTGGGAAGCTTCAGCCTCTTCCTATTCCCGAGTAGAAGTAGGAAAGGATTGCTATGGATTTTTTGGTTGGTTTACCTCATTCTAAGGATGGATACGATTCCATCTGGTTGATTGTGGATAGGTTAACCAAGTCTGCACATTTCTTACATGTGAAAGCCATTTATTTTGTAGCTAGATTGGCGAAGCTGTATGTGAAGCATATTGTGTGCCTTCATAGAGTACTTATGTCCATTGTGTCAGATAGAGGTTCAGTGTTTACCTCTCATTTTTGGTAGAAGTTGCAGGAAGCGATGGGCATTAGGTTGGACTTCAGTACTACTTTTCATCCTCAGATAGATGGTCAGTTTGAGAGGACAATCCAGACACTAGAAGATATGTTGAGGATATATGTTTTGGATTTGGGAGGTAGCTAGGATGACCATTTACCACTCGTAGAGTTTGCGTATAATAACAGCTACCATAGCAGTATTGGAATGGCACCATATGAAGCTTTGTACGGAAGGAAGTGTAGATCCCCTATGAGTTGGGATGAGATTGGTAAGAGAGCTTTGACTGGACCTGAGATGGTTCAGGATGCTGCAGAGAAGGTTGCTGTGATCAAGAGCATATTAGATACTGCAGTTTGTAAGCAGAAGAGCTATACAGATCTTAACACAGAGATGTGGAGTTCTAAGTAGGAGACTTTGTATATTTGAAGGTGTCTCCGATGAAGGGTGTGATGAGATTTGGCAGGAAGGTAAGCTAGCACCGAGATATATAGGACCGTTCGAGATTTTGGAGAGAGTTGGCATTGTTGCATATCGGTTGGCTTTGCCTCCGAGTATGTCTCAAGTGCATTCGGTGTTTCATATCTCGATGCTGAGGAAGTATGTTTCAAACCCTTCACATGTGTTGCAGCCCGACAGTTGTGTTCGAAGCAAATTCCGATGTTCAAGGTGTTGTGACACATCAACAGAGTAGAGGAGCATATCTGGGAGATTGAAGCTGAGATGCGAGCTTCTTACCCGTATCTCTTTCCTCCTTGATCTTGTACTTCTTCTTCTTTTTGGAATTCAGGGATGAATTCTTGTAAAGGGGGAAGACTGTTATAACCCAAGTTTTAGATTATTTTATTTTAAATCGAGATATGAAGTGTTAATAAGTTTAAAACTATATTTGATTATTTTACTATTTTGTGAATAATCGTTATTATTTTACGTTTAATTAATATATTTTATGTAAATACATGTCTTTAAATTATTATTTCGGAAAATAGTATTTTATTAAGTCTTTAATTTAGAGCATTAATATTTTCATATTATTATTTTAATGAATTACATTATTGACCTTAATTTTTACGGGTTATACATATATATGCATGCATGAATAATAGTAGGGTTTAATATTCAAATTATGTGTATAAATTATATTTTTTTATGTGTTATATATATATATATATATATATTTATTTATTTATTTATGCATGTGTATTAAATGTGTGGTGTGTGTTTATTGTGTATATATTATAAGGTTTATTATATTATAATATAAGTTATATATATACATATATATATATATATATATATATATATATATATATATATATATATATATATATATATATATATATATATATATATATATATATATATATATATATATATATATATATATATATATATATATATATATATATATATATATATATATATAAACCTAGATATTTACATAATCTACCCTTCCCCTACCTCTCACTCTCCCGATCCTCCCCATCACTATCACCATCTGTCCCTGCCATTTTTAGGCCATCGGTGTGCCTCCCAGAGCTCCGCCCCTTCTAACCAGCAGCTTCGCCGCCATTTCCTTCCTTCTCCGGCGTCGTTTCACCTTGTTTTGGACGGAAACCCGAAAATTTCTTCCTCCGTTCAAGTCAATTCCAACCACCAAAATTATTGATTCTGGTGCCGTTGGACTCCTGAAACTCCATAAAGGACGATTCCAAGCTTCTTGTAGCTTGAAAACACGATTTGGTAGGGTTTTGATCTTATTTCCATTTTCAGCCATTTATGCTTTTTGATTTTTTTTGAACTTGATTCCTTGTGATTCATGAGAAATTCCTTCACAAATGTTGTTCCCCTTGGCTTAATCTACATCCTGGAATTTTTTAAATTTATTTTGATTTTTGTGAATTTTTTATTATTTTATTATTTTTTTAAATTAAATAAATAAATTATGAAATTGTGATTTTTGGTGTTTTTGGTGTTTTTTGTGGTTAATATTAATTTTGGAATTTAATTTATAAATTTTGTGATTTTTGTGTAATTTTTATAATTTTATTTAGTTTATGTTATTTTTGAAAATATAGGTTAAATATATATTTAATTAGAAATAATTGGTTAATTGAGTATAATTATTGATTTTAGTAAATAATATGTTGAGAATATTATTTTTGAGTATTTATATAATTTTTATTGAATTTTTGAATATTATTAGTATTTTATGTGTATTTTTATATACTAGGGGTATTTTGGTAATTTAGTGATAATTTTAGTTAAATATTAAATTTAATTGGTTTTAATAATTATTTGAGGTATAAAAAGGATTTTACAAATTTTTTTCTAATTTTAACTAATTGATATTATTTTTTCAAAAATTATTTTCAAATTAAATATAATATACTATTTTTGTAAATAAATGGATTTATAGTAATTTTTAATATGTTTTTGGACTAATTAAGTAATTTAGATTTATAAAATGAATTTTTTTTTTAATATTGGTGTATTTATTGAGATATATCGATTTTTATTAATATTATCTTAATATTAGGGTTTTTAAGTAATTATCGGTAAAATAATTACTTTTGGTGTTTTTAATGTTTAAATTGCTATATTTTAATACTAGAGGGCATTTTTGGTATTTGTGAAATTATAATATAATTTATGTATTTTGTTGTGAATTGTGGACTTCGATCGGTGGAAATTGCAGTTTGGGTTCCGACCGAGGAGTTTTGTGAAATCTATTTCGAATTGTGTTTTTCTTGCAGGACTGGCTCTACTTGTTAAGTACAGAGATGTCCATTTTACAGAGGAGGTTCTGCCGAATTTTTGGTAGAATTCTCATAAAACGTGACATTGGATCAATTCTGTGTCTATCTGTGTTTTGTAATCCTAGATCGAGCCTCTAGAAGTTAAATTAGATTCATTTTGATTTTCATATTGTGATTTTGTTGTTAGTTGTGCTGAGACCGAAGCCTAGTGGAGCAAGCCCATCGGACTCGTCTCGAGGAGCGCACAACTGTGAGTTATTATGATATATATGCATTGCTTAGTTTGCATGTTTTAGAATTTTATGTTTTAAACATAAATTTTGCATAATTGTCTATTTGAATGTTTAAGTATATTTTAGGTATATATTTTCGGTATATATATGGTTTATTTGTATTTATACATGTATGAAGATTTTAATTCAACGTGTTTCTCTAAAGATTGTATTAAAAGATTTTATTTATGATATGAGATGTGAGTTTATTTTATTAAAGGAAGTTGAGATTTTATTTTATTAATTGAGATTTAATTTTTGCTGCATAAATATTTTATTTTATTGCATGTTTTTCTTTTAAGGCTTGTTACGGGTTCCGGATTCAAAAGAATTCTCATTCCCTAGCGCCAGTCATGGCCCTGTTTGGAGTCATGACAATATATATATATATATATATATATATATATATATATATATATATATACATGCATGCATACAACAAACTCACATACATGCACATGCATTAAACACTAAACACACGCAACATAACAAAGAAAGAAAAACGTGAACCAAAGAAAAAAAAAAAAAAACAAAACACAGAGACTTCTTCTTCCTTCCTACGCAACTCGTTTCCTAACCTTCACTGTGCCTCCATCACTTTTGGCCACCGTTTCTCGAGCTTCCAGTCTTTATAGACTCTCTAGACTCTGGTGAGAATGAATCCAAGCTTAGTTTAAGCTCTAAACGTCCATTTCTTGAGTTTTGTTGAATTTTTGTTTTTGGAGCTTTAGGGTGTTGAATTTTTTTTAGCATGATATTGTTTGAATCTTTCAAACTCCCTTCACAAAATGATATTCCTGGAAGGTTAATCTACCTCTACAAATTTTTGTTTGAATTTTTGGAATTTATTTTAATTTTTCTGAATTTTTGAATATTTTATTATTATTTTATTAATTTTCGTAAATTAATTATTAAAATTATAAATTTGGTATATTTAGAGTTGTTATTAATTTTTATTAATTTTAGAGTTGAGATTATAATTTTTGTGATTTTTATGTAATTTTTGTAATTATTTTTATATCATGTCAATATTGGATAATTAGGTTTAAGTTGAGTTTTTGTTGAAATTATGGTTTAAATATGTGTTTTAGTTAATATTAGTAATATATATGTTGAGAAAATAATTTTTACACATTTATATAATTTTTATAGAATTTTTTAGTAATATTAGTATATTATATGTATTTTTGTATTATAGGGGTAAATGTGTAATTTTATGTTAAATATTATGGTTTAGTTGGTTTTATAGTTATTTAAGGTATTAAAATGATTTTTACAGATTAATTACTATTTTTAACTAATTAATACTAATTTTCAAAAATTATTTTCAAATAATATATTCTATATTATTTTGGTAATAAAATGGGTTTTTATAAATTTTTGTTATATATTTGGGTTAATTAAGTTATTTGGATTTATAAAATGAACTATTATTATTATTTGTGTAATTATGGAAATTTTGATTTTTTTAATAATATTATATTATTATTTTAGAATTTTTATTTAATTATTAAGGAAATAATTATTTTTGGTGTTTTTATGTTAAATATGTAATATTTTGATATTTTAAGGATATTTATTGTACTTATCGATTTTTAATATATTTATTGAATTATTTTGTATTTTTGGTGAATTGTGGATCTCGGTTAGGAAATTGTATAGTTTGGGATTCCAACCGAGGGTTGTGTGAATTATGGGTTTTTGAAGTATGTTTTTCTTGCAGGATCGGCTCTACTTTTTAGTAGAGAGATGTCCGTTTTACAAAGGAAGTTCTGTCAAATTTTTGATAGAATTCTCGTAAAATGTGACACCGGGTCAATTCTGATTTCTGCGTTCTGTTATCCTAGATCGAGTCTTTAGAAGTTAAGTTAGATTTATTCTGATTCTGTAATTATTTTATTTGTTTAGTTGCACCGAAATCGAGGCATAGTGGACCGGATCCGTTAGACTAGTCTTGTGGAACGCAAACCTGTGAGTTGTTATTTTATATATACATCACACTTAGGTTGCATGTTTTAGAAAATACATGTTTTAAATGTATATTTATTCATAATTGTTTTATTAAATGATTAGTATCCTTTAGGTATATTTTTAGTATATTTTAGGTATATTTCTAAATAAATGCATGTTATTTTTATTGATTTTTACTTAGCATGTTTTTGGTATACTATTGGTTTATTTTTGGAATATTTCACATTTGATTTGAATTTATTTGAAATTTATATACTCGAAATATACTTAGTTTATTTTAAGTATATTTCTGGTATATATATGGTTTATTTTATCATTTTGAATAATAGTATGCATTATTTGTTTTCTGAATGTATGATTATTTTTAAATGAAGGATATTGATAGAACGTGCTATCTAGTGGGTAGCACTAAGACCGAGTACATACCGGTATGATAGATTGTAGAATTGAATTACTAGCTTATTTGTGGAAAAATTTATATGATTGATTTGATTGAGATGTGATGTGATTAATGGTGTGATTGCTGGAGCTCGGTTGACCAAGTGTTTCGGGGCCAATCACACTGATAGTCAGACTGCTAGAGCTCGGTTGACTTAGTATCTCGGGGCCAGTCTACTGTTCATATGGATTAAGTGAATTTATTTGGAATTAAGTGAGCCTGATGGCTAGAGTGATATTATGGTTAATTGAGGTTGCGATTTAATAGGGTTCTATTTAATCCTTCATAAATCTATGATTTTTGAATATTATTATATATAAAGTAATTTTCAGCATCTGTATGTATATGCCTGTATATATATTTATTATATATACTGATGACTAATTGCATTTGACATATAGTAAATGCATGTATATATATTATAACAATTCACTCAGTGAGGTTTAACTCTCCTCAGTTGATATTTTTATAGAAGAGTCTTCTTCTTCAAACCTCAACAGTAGACCCATTCTCCGGACTTCTTTTGCCCCGGCTCTTTTATGTAAATTATCTACTTGATTTTATATTGTATTCTAGAAAACTGCAGTAGTCATATTTTATATCAGTAGTGAGTTGTATTTTATATTTATTGTATGTGAGTTTAATTCAGAGGTTCTCTCTAAATATTGTATTGAGATATTTATTTATGATATGAAAGAGATTATTTTTATTGCATTGATTTTTTATTTTAATTTATGATGCATATTTATTTTATTATTTTTATTTCATGTTTTTTTAAGGTTTATTACGGGTTTCGGATTCGAAAGAATTCCCGTTCCCTAGTGATGGTCATGATTCCTAGTTTTGGGTCGTGACAGCTACTAACTCATCAACCAAGCCTTAAGGGCTTAGTTAGAAGTATCAACTTGTCCAAGTCAGTGAGTCTCCCCATTTTTAAGCTTTAAGCTTTTCGTCTTCATCAAATGCTTTGATTTGTTACTATTTTGTGTGTTTTATTGAGCTATATTACTTATATAAGTTCATAGAAAAGCATGATTGCATAAGATACTGAATATTAATTGTTGATATTTGTATATTTGTGTTTGTTTCTTATTTATTTGCATGATCATTGAGTTTCTTAGGATTTAAGAAATGTAGATTATTTATGCCTCTGTTGAGGAGGTGACGTCTCTTCATAGAGGTGTTGCCTCTTTGTGATGAGGCGATGAGATGTTACCTCCTGGTCAGGAGGAGAGGCATCGCCCTTTAACCAGAATTCTGCATGTTTGTGCCTTAATTTTTAATTTTTATCTTGCATATTTAACATAAATTCCTTGTCTAATTTGTTAAATTCTTGATTTTATGCATGATTACCAGTTTGGTCGATATGTTTCCATGTTTTATTATTGTATTATTTAGTGGACTATTTTGTGAGTTTTTTCATTTATTTTTGTGAATATTATTTGTTTATGATTTATAGATATTATTGTTGTTTCTGAAATAGAACTAACTCGTATTTATTGTAGGAATTATTTGGTGATTTCTAATCACTAGATGATTACTTTATTAATTTTAGAGATTTTTAATTTGTATAATTATTTTTAGTATTTTTTACATTTATTTATACCAAAAGCTATAATCCTTAATCCTCACCCCTTTTATTTGGAATCAATAGTTGTAAATTATTTTTATTTATTTTATTTATCAATTTTTTTATTGAATGTCGGGAATATAAGCATGAAATGGGACAAATGTGCAAACTTGGGATAAAATCTAAAATTGGAAACCAATCGCAATTGACAGGTTAATAACGAAATAATTTAATAATCAAAAGTAATAAAATACAAAACACATACTCTAGACACCCAATTTTGGGATGATGAGTTTTGGATGCGACAAAAGACTCCAATGATGAAAATGTCATGAATAGATCTTCAATACTTGAACTTTGAAACTTCAAGGGTCTAATTGCATTTTTCAAAAAAAGAATTTAATGTTTTCATTGACTAAATTGAAATGCTTTTTAGGGATCTAATTGCAAAACTTAAATTCTTTCAAGGACCTTTCTATAAATAAAAGTAAAAAAAAAAGTTATCAGAATTGTGTAATTTTGATATTCGATCAGAATTACACTAATTCTAATCGGAATTACACAATTCCGGTCGGAATTAGACTTCTTCCGCTCATTCTCGAATTTTTCAGGATAAATTGAGTCCTAATTGATATGAAATTCTCCTTAAATTATTTTGATAATGTTTTAAGGAAACAGAAGTTTTTTAGGAATCAATTTATAACTAGGGTTTCTTGACATAGCGCTATATAAAGAGGGTTTTGGCTCTGAAAATGGGGAGAGGAAAAAAGCAGAGGAAAAGAGGAAAAAAATGAAGGGAGGCAGAAGGGAACAAAGGTAGAAAAAAAAGGAGAGGAAGGGAAAAGAAAAAGAGAGAAAGAAAAAAGAAAAAAGAGGAGGAGAGAACAAAAAAGGGAAAAAGAAAAAGAGTATTGTATTCTCTACAAAAATTCTTTTGTTTAATTACTTAAGGAAAGATCTTTAAAGAATTTTGGAAAAACAATATTTGAAGACCTATCAAGAACGGTGATTCTACAAAATTTGAAAAGCACTTCATTAAAATCATCCATAAGCATCATCTTCTTCTTATCTTATTTTATTTGATTTTTTTTTATTTTATTGATTTTTTATTTTATTTTATTTTATTATTGTTATTATTTATTCATTAATCATAATCTTTATTCTTTTTTTATGGTGATTATGGAGGAAAACACATGATGATCATATTTGGAGAGTTAAATTCATTAGAGGTCCATGGAATGCTATGGATGAAACCTTGTAGAGATATAGTTTCTAGGATTTTTTTTATTAATTTTTTTATTGCTTTATTTTATTTATTTATTTTTAGAGTTGTATTAATTATTTTTATTATTATTTTCAATAGATTATTGTAATAGCCCCAATAGTGGGAATAGTGTAATTATGTGTGTGGTTGCTTGTTTATTTTTAATTGGTTAGTAAAATTGAGGTTTCAATTGGGTAATTAACTAAAATCAGTGGTGAGAGTAGATTAATTTAGGTTGCATGTTAATGGAAATTATGGTTTTAAAAGGAATTAATTTAATTAGTTATTTGATATTTTATTTAATTGTTTTGATATGTTTTATTTGTTTTTGGGTTTGATTATTTATTTTTATGTGTTTTGGGCCTTAAGCCCATATTAGATTTTAATTCATTCATATAAATTTAGATTTTTTGGGTTTAATTAATTAAAATGCACTTTAGGGCCATAATTAATTAAAAATTAGGGTAGAGATAACTTAGGCCCATTTAGTAAATTAGACATAGACCCACCTAATTTAATTTAATTAATTAGACTTAGCCCACTTAAAGCCTTTTTCATAATTTGTAGATTTAAGATCACTTTAGAATTAAAATATGTAGAACTAGGCCATTAATTTAAATACCTTCATAATTTATAGATTTAGGCCCATTTTTAGAATTAAAATAAATAGACTTAGGTCCATTTAATTAAAATTAAAGAGAATTAGTCTTTGGCTCACTTATTAAAAAGACATGTAGATTTAGTTAATTTAATTAAAATCTATGTATATTAGACTAATTTAGGGATTATATGTTTGATTGAATGCATTATTTACTTATATTTTCATGACTGGCTTACCTTGGAGTTAATTGCTAGAATAAGGATTTATATGAAATTGCATGTAAATAGAGGATAATATAGTAATTTATAAAGTAATTCTAAATGAACACAAGACTAAAAGAAGTTGGTATTTCGTACCCATAATCTCCTGGTTGTGTTGTTAGCTTTCTTTTACGGAATCGAGTACCACCTTTTCAATTTGTCCCAATTATTACCCTGGGTGGCAACTTCTCATCTCCACGCCATGTCTTTGTGACAGTGGTTAGTGTATTCTCTAAATCTTTGAGCTCAAATAGTATCGCGGTTGCTAAAATCTTGGACACACGCTAAATCCTACCGTCTACAGTAATAACTCCATTAGGAATAAGAGATACTGATTCTACTTGTGTTCTTTAGAATTAATTTATTGATTATTATTTTATTTTTGCTTCATTCTGCTTATCCCTATTAACTGATGGCGTTGGCTTATGGTTCCATGATTCCACTAGCTTTATGGGATTGTAAATTGGCTAACCATCACTTTTAGCCTTAACTCGATTCAAGAGAGATTGTCAGACTCATCTAACTAGAGCCTGTAACCCAAGTCCTAAAGGGGGGGTAGTCTTCTCTTGATTTTTTAAAGGACGTCGGGCCCCTCTAACCTTGGCTTGTGACTTAAGTCTTAAAGGAGGGCATCTTGCTAAGGGAACCTTGGCTTTTCATCTAACCCTAACCACATATAATGGCTTAGTTACTTCCCCTAGGATTATGTAAATTGCTTGAGAATGTTGTCATGAGGTATTTCTATCTATAAAGGCCCAAGCCCATACTTTAGAAGCCCATAAGGACTAATGTAGATTAGGCTATGCTTTTATACCTAAAAATACTGCTTTTATGTTTTACTGCTTTGAGAGATTTAGCATGCGCGTCAGTTCTTGATATCCCCTGTTTATATTAAGGCCAAGATAAAAAAATTCTAGGAAAAGAGACTCGCCATTGAATACATGTGTGGGAGGAATAAGGTTTGAAGGATGTATATACACCTAACTTGATTTGCTACTTGTTGCATAACACGTGCATCATGCATACATGTACACATCTCATGCATCATACTAATATTTGTCTTTCACCCATCATAAATTCATCTAGGTCTCCTTATGTTTGGAGTCGAAAGGGTACTAGTGAGAACTGATTCGAGTCCACAATTGATTACGAAAGAGATCTTTAGCAGACCGGAAAGGAGTCCCATTAATCCACTTTACCTAGAATATGCACAACTGAAACAAGCTGAAGAAATAAAACAACAAGAGGAGGAAACTAGATCCTAGAGGATGTCAAAGGAGCACTGATGGATGATATGAGAGCGATGATGCAAGATGAGTTAAGACAGGCTTTGGCCGGATTGATGCAACCACCTACTGCTGTTGTACCTCCTATTGTAGCTAATCCACCTATTGTGACCAATCCACCTATTATGGGTATACCACTTGTTAACAATGACAATGCTGGGGAAATGAAACTTGAGGATGTTGAGAGTTATATAGTTGAAAAGGCAAAAAGGGAATCCTTTGAGCAAGTTCAAGAGCTAGAATCCAAGTAGATGAAAGCATTGACTCAAAAAATGTCCAATATGGAGGAATTGATGAGAGGATAGGGCATTAGATACCCATTTAATTTTGATGATATGATGCAATTCGGGGAGGACAAATTGTTTGATAAATTCAACATGCCACAACTATAGAAGTTTGATGGTACTAGGGAGTCGAGGATTCACCTTAGTCAATACACAACTACCATGAGCACCACTAAGGCTCCTTTATCCGTGGTTACCAAGCTATTTATACTGTCATTGGAGGGCATGGCTGTAAATTGGTATCATGAGCTGGAGAAGTTTATTTATGCAAATTGAAGAGGACTGTGCACTGCTTTCCTAAAGCAATACAACTACAACACTAGGCTTGAAGTGTCTATCAAGGATCTAGAACTGACCAAGCAGAAGTCCAGTGAGTCCTTCTCGGATTTTATTATTAGGTTTATGAATAAGGTAGGACTAATGAAGAACAAGCTGGTTTAGAAGGATCAGGTTAGGATGATAGTCCAAAATGTGCTACCTAATCTAGTTGAGAGGATACAGATGATGAATCCCAAGACATTTGTAGACCTTTATGATGATGGGTTGCAAGTTGAGGAGATTAAGAATGAGAAAAAGAGGATCGCTAAAAGCACCAGAGCAAGAAACTACCCAACTGGGGGCATATAGCAAGGAAGCACTAGCTGGATTATGGAAGTGCGTGCTATCCAATAACCAAGGAGATTCTTAAATTTTAACCAACCACTTTCAAAAGTCCTAGAGCGTCTAATGGAAAAGGGTTTACTTCAACCTTTATCTAATCCAAACCCAAACATCCCAGGCTATAACCCAAACAGGCATTGCAAATTCCATCAAAACCTCTAACACTCCATAAATAATTGCATTCACCTCAAACATGAAATCCAAAACCTTATAAACTTTGGAAAGATCACAAACCCTGAAAGCCCAAGCACCAGAAATAATTCTTGCCCAAATTACTGAAATGTACCACCCCTAGCTACCATGATGATTAACTCAGGAGTTAATGAGGAAGAAGTGTTAAGCTCCTTTAAAGATCTACACCTTAAAATCAATCAAAAATCTCTTAATGCCCCTAAAGATGAGGAAGGAGAAGAAGATTTATTGGGTCAACCTTTAAGCAAGTTTGACTATAAGGCGTTTTACATTGAGCCACTTTCTTTTAATATACCATTCAATTGATTGTGCCTACAGGATGGGGTAATAAATTTAATGATGAGAAGCTACTAAACAAGGAAGAAACATGCATGGTGGAGGTACAGAAGGATGAAGTCATGGAGATAGTTAGCAAGAAGATGCAATAATAGTTGTTATGTCAGGTACCTCATGGACAACCACTATGAGACTCAACATCCCTAGCATCTAGAATAGGAAATAAATTTTCTTGTTGTCTTCTTTAAATAAAATTTTAGTTTTTTTGTTTTAGTGATCGATGATATGAATTTTGATCATGCTTACTTATGTAATGTACATCCTAATAGTACGGTGCATTATGATCACATCTGCATGTTTGACATAAATTCAATTCAATTAGATTCATTCAACATGGACACAAATGCAAGTTCAAAGAACATAGATATACCACATGGTGTAACTGCGAAGATAGGAAATTTGAGGAGAAAGTAAAAAAGAATAAAAAAAGAGAAAAAAATAAGGAGAGAGAAAAAAAGAAAAAAGAACAGTAAAGTAAAAATTAGAGAGAAAAAATTAGGACTGACTGATAATAGGAGTTGTATCATATGATGTAATGAATGTTCTCATTTTTTCCCTAATGAATTATTAAAATTGAATTTTAAATTTTTGTTCAAATATCACATATTCATCTTTATCATACTGTACAAGTATTTGAATGGAAAGACAATACATAATGAAAGCTAAATCATAGCTATGAGATCACTATTTTAGTTATGTTTTCTTTTTTGCCACCCCTTTTGTAATTTTCTGTAATAACCCTAGTTTTTAAATTAATTTATTTTAAAATGAGATATGCAGTGTTAATGAATTCAAAAGTTACATTTAATTATTTTGTGGTTAATATTTATTATTTTATGTTTAATTATAATTTTCTACGTAAATATTTATCTCGAAACTTATTATTTTGGAAATTAATTTATGTTATATTTACTATTTTGAAAATAATTATTTTAATAATATTGTTTAAGTACTAATGTTATTTTATTGATTGACTTAAATTTGAGTATTATTTTATTATTTAATTATTCCATAATATTGTTTATTTTTATCATTATTATTATTATTATTATTATTATTATTATTATTATTATTATTAAAGGTTATATGTATGTGTGTATTATATATATAGTGTGCATATATATATATATATATATATTATTGACAAAAATGAAGTTTGACCACACATACATATACATTCAATAAACATATGCATACATTCACAAAACAATACAACAAACATAAACAAACCAACTTTAAAAAAAAACACACACACAAGCTTATAACCACCCACTTGCGCCCGAACCACCCAAGAACCACCACCACCCATCATCATGCCACTGCCTACCGTCAAAGCGCTATCCAACCTTCTAGCCACTCCCTTCCGCCTCTGCTGCTTCTTCTTTTTCTTCTTCTTCTTCTCCGATGAAGCTCTGTGTTCAGAACAACAATAACAGTAGCTTACGTCGCCTCCACCTTAGTTCGACGACCATTCTTCATGATTTCGGTCTTCTTTTCTTCCTCTCACACCGGTGAGCACTAATCCAAGCTCAGTTTGAGCTTAATCTTCTATTTTCTTGAGTTTTGTTGGATTTTTAGTTTATGGTATATTAGGGTTTCAAATTTTTTTTGGGTTGTTAATGATTGATTCACACAAAGTCCCTTTACAAATGTTGATTCTAGTAGCTTAATCTACCTCCATGAATTTTTGTGTCATTTTTGGAATTTATTTTGATTTTTGTTAATTTTTGAATATATTATTATTATTTTATTTATTTTCGTAAATTAATTATTAAAATTATAAATTTGTGATTTTTGGTGTTATTATTAATTTTTATTAATTTTAGAGTTGATTTTATAATTTTTATGATTTTTATGTAATTTTTATAATTATTTTGATTTTATGTCAATTTTGAAAAATTAGGTTAAATATATATATATTGGTAGAAATTATTGGTTAATTAAACTTTTTTTTGTTGATAATAATGAGATATAAGTTAATAAAATAATTTTATGTATTTATATAATTTTTATTGAATTTTTGAGTAATATTAGTATATTATGTGTATTTTTTAATATTAGGGTTAATTGTGTAATTTTGTAATAATTTTAGTCAAATATTATGTTTAATTGGTTTTAATATTATTTAAGGTACTAAAATGATTTTTACAAATTATTTACTATTTTTAACTAATTAATACGAATTTTTGAAAATTATTTTCAAATAACATATTATATACTATTTTGGTAATAAAATGGATTTTTAGTAATTTTTAATTTGTATTTAGACTAATTAAGTTATTTGGATTAGTAAAGTTAATTTTTAGTAAATTATATTGAATTATCGAGAAAAATGGATTTTAATAATATTATATTATTATTTCGGGATTTTTATATAATTATTGGGAAAATAATTATTTTTGGTGTTTTAATGTTAAATATGCTATATTTTGATATTTTGAGGGTATTTATTGTTTTTTTAAATATATTTTATTATTTTATTTAAATTTTGATGAATTGTGGACCTTGGTTGGGGAATTTTGTAGTTCGGGATCCCAACCGAGGATTTATGTGAATTCTGGTTTAGAAGTGTATTTTTCTTGCAGGACCAGCTCTACTTTTTAGTAGAGAGATGTCAATTTTACAGAGGAGGTTCTATTGAATTTTTGATAAAATTCTTGTAAAACGTGACATTAGGTCAATTCTATGTCTGCCTGTATTTTGTAATTCTAGATCGAGTCTCTAGAAGTTAAATTAGATGTATTATGATTTTTGTGATCATTTTATTTGTTTAGCTGTGTCGAGACCGAGGCCTAGCGGACCAGACCCATCGGATCAGTCTCGAGGAGTGCACACCTATGAGTTGTTTTTCTATATACATTGCATTTAGGTTGCATGTTTTAAAAATACATGTTTTAATTGAATTTATTCATAAATTGCTTTAATAAATGATTAGTATACTTTAAGTATATTTTTAGTATACTTTTAATATATTTCTAAATAAATGCATGTTTTAGGATATTAATGATTTATTTTAGTATATTGTATGATTGATTTGAACTTATCTAACATATATATACTTGAAATATATTTAGTTTATTTTAGGTATATTTTTGGTATATATATGGTATATTCTATCATTTTGAATGTCATTTTACAATTATTTATTTTCGATTGAATGGTTTATTTTTAAAATGAAGGATATCGATAAAATGTGCTACCTAGTGGGCAGCACTAGGACCGAGTACGTACCAGTGCGATAGATCGTAGGGTTAAATTACTAAATTATTTGAGGAAATATAACATGATTGATATGATTGAGATTAATGTGATTGAGGGTGTGATTGCTGGAGCTCGGTTGATCAAGTGTCTCGGAGCCAATCACACTGACAGTTAAACTACTAGAGCTCGGTTGACTTAGTGTCTCAGGGTCAATCTACTGTCCAGATGGATTAACTGAATTTATTTGGAATTAAGTGAGCTAGTATGGCTAGAGTGATTTCTATTGTTAATTGTGGTTGTGATCATTTAGGATTCTATTTGATCCTTCAAAACTTATATTTTTCAGTATCATGAAATAAAGTGATTTTCAGCATCTGTGTGAATTGCTTGCATATATATATTTATTATATACATATAATTGATTGCATTTTTCATATAGGAGGTATGTGTATATATATTATAACAATTCACTCAGTGAGGTCTGACTCTCCTTAGTTGATATTTTTATAGGAGAGTCTTCTTCTTCAGACCTCAGCAGTAAACCTATCCACTGGATTTCTTCCACCTCGGCTCTATCATATAAATCATCTACCTAGTTTTATATTGTACTCTAGAAGCTACAGTAGTTGTATTTATATCAGTTGTGGGTTGTATTTGTATTTATTAGTTGTGATTTTAATTCAGAGGCTATTCTCTGAATAGTGTATTAAAATATTTTATTTTATGATATGAGGAGATTATTTTATCATATGGATTTGAGATTTAAATTCTGATGCATATTTATTTATTTATTTTAATTATTGCATGTTTTTATTTTTTGAGGCTTGCTATGGGTTCCAAAATATACGACTGAGTATAGTTAGCATCACACGACTGAGTATGATGTATCTTTTCAATGCAGACTATATGACCAAGTGTAGTCGGCATTGTACGATTGAGTATGATGCATTTTCAGCATCATACGACCAAGTGTGATGTTTCTTTTCAAAACAGAATATACGTTCGAGTGTTGTTGGCATTGTACGACCGAGTGCAATATATCCTCAATCAAGATTATATGATCGAGTATAATCAGTATCATATGACTGAATGTGATGTTTCTTTTCAATTCAGACTATACGATCGAGTGTAGTCGGCATTGTACGACCGAGTGCAATGTATTTTCAAACAAGATTATATGACTGAGTATAATCGGCATTATATGATCGAGTGTGATGTTTCTTTTCAATTAGTCTATACAATTGAGTGTAGTCAACATTGTATGATCGAGTGCAATGTATTTTCAAAAAAGATTATACAACCGAGTGTAGTCAGCATCATACGACTGAGTATGATGTTTCTTTTCAATTCAAACTATACGACTGAGTGTAGTCGGCATTGTACGAATGAGTGCAATGTATTTTTAGTCAAGATTATACGACAGAGTGTAGTCAGCATTATACAACCAACTGTGATGTTTCTTTTTAATTCAAACTGTACGACCAAGTGTAGTTGGCATTGCACTCGGTCATATGATGTTTCTTTTTAATTCAAACTATACGATTGAGTGTAGTCGGCATTGTATAACCAAGTGCAATGTATCCTTAATTAAGATTATACAACTAAGTATAATCGACATCATATGACCGAGTATGATGTTTTTTTCAAAACAGACTATACGACCGAGTGTAGTCAGCATTGTACAACCGAGTGTAATGTATCATCAATCAAGATTATACGACCAAGTATAATTGGCATCATATGACCGAGTGTGATGTTTCTTTTCAATTTAGACTATACGATCGAGTGTAGTTAGCATTGTATGACCAAGTGTAATGTATTTTCAATTAAGATTATACGATCAAGTATAATTGGCATCATACGACCGAGTGTGGTGTTTCTTTTTAATCCAGACTATACG
Organism: Mallotus nudiflorus; assembly: GCA_947683625.1. Classification (NCBI taxonomy): domain Eukaryota; kingdom Viridiplantae; phylum Streptophyta; class Magnoliopsida; order Malpighiales; family Euphorbiaceae; genus Mallotus; species Mallotus nudiflorus. The sequence continues at coordinate 279,220 of CANTUR010000282.1, read as the reverse complement.
TCTAAGTGTAGTTGGTATTATACAACCAAGTAGAATGTATTTTTAGCATCATACGACCAAGTGTGATGTTCCTTTTTAATTCAGACTATATATTTGAGTGTAGTCAACATTGTATGACCAAGTGCAATGAGTCCCTTTCACCCAAGATTATACGATCGAGTATAGTTAATATCATACGACCGAGTATGATATGTCATTTTAAATCAATGTTGTACGTCCGAGTATAGCAAGTTTATAAGCAAAAGCTTCATGAAGCACAAGTAAGTATCCTAACTTTCAATTAAGAAATTGGGTGCTAGTTTACTTTATTGCAATTTGTCAAGCAAAAAATGATAAAGGGGGTCAACTATAGACACCCAATTTCGGGATGATGAGTTATGGATGAGACAAAAGACTCCAATGATGAAAATTTCATGAATAGATCTTCAATACTTGAACTTTGAAACTTCAAGGGTCTAATTACATTTTTCAAAGAAAGAATTTAATATTTTCATGGACTAAATTGAAATGCTTTTTAGGGATCTAATTGTAAAACTTAAATTCTTTCAAGGACCTTTCTATAATTAAAAGAAAAAAGTGACCGAAATTACACTAATTCCAATCGGAATTATGTAATTTCGATCGGAATTACACAATTTCGATTGGAATTAGACTTCTTCCGCTGATTCTTAAATTTTCCAGGAAAAATTAAGTCCTAATTGGTATGAAATTCTCCTAAAATTATTTTGATAATGTTTTTAAGGAAATAGAAGTCTTTTAGAAATCAATTTATAACTAGGGTTTCAAGATGTATCCCTATATAAAGAGCATTTTGGCTCTGAAAATAGGAAGAGGTAAATAGTAGAGGAAAAGAGGAAAAAAAATAAAGGGAGGTAGAGGGGAACAGAGACAGAGAAAAAAGGAGAGAAAGGGAAAAGAAAAAAAGAGACAAAAAAAAAAAAGAAAAAAGAGGAGGAGAGAACGAAAAAAGGGAAAAAGAAAAGGAGTATTGCATTCTCTACAAAAATTCTTTTGTTTAATTACTTAAGGAAAGATCTTTGAAAAACCTATCAAGAACGGTGATTCTATAAAATCTAAGGAGCACTTCATCAAAATCATCCATAAGTATCTTCATCTTCTTATTTTGTTTTATTTGATTTTTTTATTTTATCGGTTTTTAATTTTATTTTATTATTTATAATTTATTCATTAATCATAATTTTTATTCTTTTTTTATAGTGATTATGGAGGAAAACACATGATGATCATATTTAGAGAGTCAAATTCATAAGAGATCCATAGAATGTCATAGATAAGACCTTATAGAGATATAGTTTCTAGGGTTTTTTATTAATTTATTTTATTGCTTTATTATTTTTTTGGGTTGTATTAATTATTTTTATTATTATTTTCAATAGATTATTATAATAGCCCCAATAGTGGGAATAATGGAATTATGTGTGTGGTTGCTTATTTATTTTTAATTAGTTAGTAAAATTAGGGTTTCAATTGGGTAATTAATTAAAATTAATGGTGGGAGTAGATTAAAGGTTGCATGTTATGGAAATTAAGGTTTTAGAAGGAGTTAATTTAATTAGTTATTTGATCTTTTATTTAATTGTTTTGATATGTTTTATTTGTTTTTGGACTTGTTTATTTATTTTTATATGTTTTAGGCCTTAAACCCATATTTGATTTTAATTCATTCATATAAATTTAGGTTTTTTAGGTTTAATTAATTAAAATGCATTTTAGGCCCATAATTAATTAGAAATTAGGGTAAAGATAACTTGGGCCCATTTAGTAAATTAGACATAGGCCAATCTAATTTAATTTAATTAATTAGACTTAGCCCACTTAAAGCCCTTTTCATAGTTTGTAGATTTAAGATCACTTTAGAATTAAAATAAGTAGAACTAGGCCCATTAATTTAAATACCTTCATAATTTGTAGATTTAGGCCCATTTTTAGAATTAAAATAAATAGACTTAGGTCCATTTAATTAAAATTAAAGAGAATTAGTCTTTGGCTCACTTATTAAAAAGACATGTAGATTTAGTTCATTTAATTAAAATCCATGTATATTAGACTAACTTAGGGATTATATGTTTGATTGAATGCATTATTTACTTGTATTTTCATGACTGGCTTACCTTGGAGTTAATTGCTAGAATAAGGGTTTATATGAAATTGCATGTAAATAGAGGATAATATAGTAATTTATAAAGTAATTCTAAATAAACAAAAGACTGAAAGAAGTTGGTATTTCGTACCTAGAATTTCCTAGTTGTGGTGCTCGCTTTCTTTTAGGGACTCGATTACCACCTTTTCGATTTGTCCCAGTTATTACCCTGGGTGGTGACTCCTTATCTCCACGTCATGTCTTTGTGATAGTGGTTAGTGTGTTCTCTAGAGCCCTGAGCTCAAACAGTGTTGCGGTTGCTAAAATCTTGGACGTATGCTAAATCCCACTGTCTACATACACAGAGGCCAACCGCAAGGTTGGATGGGCATTCTAAAAGCCCATGCCTAGTTTTTGAACTCTATCTCTGATGATGGCTTCTGGGAACCTCCATTGAATCTAGTTATTGTACAGCGTATCCTGACTTTTATTTGAGTGGCGACTCCATCTCCATTTTGGGCCCCAAGCCCACTATGTATTTCCTAATAAGCCCCGAGCTCACACAGTGCAGCGATCGCCAACACTTGGGCATGCGATTAACCCTGGCGCCTACAATGGTGACTCCACTTGGGATAGAGAAATTGATTCCAAGTGTTTTGTAATTTATCATCTTTGATTATTTCTTTATTTCCTTCGTAAATTTTGCATTCACTACACATTTCCACACAATGCATTCCAAGTCCCAAATAAACCGACAAATATCTCTACTCTGCTGCCTGTGTTTCACTCAAACCTAGTGGTGAAGTATTGGATTATTGTCACTCATAGCACGTACCTATCCACGTTGTATGGACCCTTGAGTGGGAAGACATAATGGATGTATATAGTTGTGGGAGCTAAAGCTCATTACCTAAGACTCAACTCATGTAATGACCTGGTAATTTCCACTAGGATTTTTTCTAAATGCTGTGTTTTATGCTATATGGTAATCCTTTAAATAAGGCCCAAGCCCATTATAAATAAACCTTGATAATATGGGCCTCTCATGCCTATTGTTAGCCCATTTTAAATGAATCTTGACAAGGTGGGCCTTATATATTATTCTTTGTCAGTTAAAATGGACTTTGAAATTATTTAGAGGAATTACCACTTGTTTGTATCGTCTTGAGAGTTATCTTGCATCTATTGATTTTATTATCCCCTGTTGATAATAAAAACCCAAAACAAAAATCCTAGGATAAGAAACTCACCATTAAACACGTGTGTGGGAGAAATAAAGGTGGAGATACCGTTAGAGAGCTTTTTACTTTTTGTCTTTTGATACGTGCATATATGTTTATTTTTCTTCCTTTTTACCAATAGGTTTGCATTTCATGCATAAACGCTTTGCATGTTTCTGACCCTCAATGGTTGTAGATATAGATCCATAATAGTCTACTAATTGGAAGTGATCTAACACTGGTCGCTTGGTTAGAGTCCGTAGGAAGATTAAGATGGCATAATTTAATACTTAAGCCTTCAAGGAACAGTTGAAAGCTAAAATGGCTGAACAAACCAGGACGATCTTAAGAGAAATTATAGGGAAATGATAGGTACAGCTAGAGAGGAACCGCCAGCACCCTAACCACCAGGACCTTAACCTCAACCATTTGATTTGGATGTCGAGGATCCTAAAAGGCAAGAGGTAAAAGATGATCAGCAGACTGTATTAGCAGAACTTGTTATCCATTAGAAAGAGGATGCCTTGAGAAATGTAGAGAAGCTAGACTGGGCTAAAGACCTTGTCAAGTCTATAGCTCAAAGGCAGTTGATGATAAAAGAAAAAGGGATCGATGCCCTAATAAGCTATTCCGAGCTGAGCCTAGATAGGGATGATGATCCCCTACCACAAAAGTTCAAATTCCCTAACATAAAGAAGTTCACTAGCACAGAGGACCCCCACCTCTACTTAAGGTAGTGTGTGACCCATATAAAGACGACTGAACTGACTAAAGCGTAGATTGTGAAGCAATTCAATCTATCTCTGGAAGGAGCACCCATCATATGTATTATGCTCTAGAATCCTGTGTTCAAGCTGATTAGGAGGAATTATATATTACATTTATAAAGCAGTATAATCTCAACATTCAGATAAAGGCTTCTTTAAGAGACTTGTAAAATGTGAAGCAAAATTTCAATGAGTCTTTTACGGATTATTTGATTAGGTGGAGAGCAAAATTAGCACAGATGAAGCAACGAACCGCGAAATCTGATAAGCTAGTAATAGCCATGGAAGGATGTATACTCCCTCTTTCTAAAAAGCTAAAGGATTTAGGGATTTGAAATTTTGAGGAGTTGTATAGGTTTTGGAGTATAGAAAGAATCAGACCTTACCCAAAAAAAGAAGTTCTTTAGTGGAAGATCTAAGAACAAAGAAGGGTTTGGATCTGGCATCAAAGTTGGGCCAAGTAGTAATATACAGATCAATACAGTCAGACAATCCTGAAAGTTTTCTAATTTGGGAAGACCCCTCTCTAAAGTCTTAGAAAAACTGATTGAGAATAACCTTCTATAACACTTACCTAAATGACCTCCTTTCCCTAATGTTGACCCAAAGCTATACTGTAAGTACCACTAGAACATTGGGCATGATACGAAAAGTTGTACTAACTTGAAATATGAGATTTAAGATTTGATTGATTCAGGCAAAATAACTGACCTAGAAACCAAAAAATCAAACACCCAAAATAACCCTTTACCCAGCTACCAAAATGTACCACCACTAAATCCCTGTATCCTGATAATTAACATAGGTCTAAAGAGGAACATGTCATTAATTCTTTCATTGATTTCGTACCTACCCTACCAAAACCATAACCAAAAAACCTGAATCTGAGATAGTTGTCCATTGAGTCTCATATAAATGTGTTTGATATTTAGAGATTCGATGATGAAGAAGGGGGAGCAATTGATCTATGGAAGAAAAATAAGAGGAAAGTAGCACAATCTATCGAGAAATCGGAGGAGGGGGAGGAGGAGATAAAAAATGCTGAGGTAGAGAAAGAGGGAAGTGGATCAAAAGAAGGATAAGAGAAAGATGAGAAAGCTCAGGGGATTATTAAGGCCAAAAGAGATGAGAAAACTCTTATTAGTATTTGGGAGCTACTTACAAATTCCTGGGCCCATTGGGAAGCTCTGGTTTTAGCTCTTAATCACAAGAAGATACCTTCGTCGTACACTCCAAAAGCAAATGGTGAACTCACTAACTAAAAGCCCTCAAGGGGCAATTATTTTCACAGATAATGACCTACCCTTAAAAGGAAGGGATCATAGTAAAACCTTGTTCATTAAGGTCGAAGTGAAAGGCAAATTAACGTGCTGTGTTATGGTCGACAATGGGTCAACCATTAATGTATGCCCTTTGAAGATCCTACCAAAGCTAGGCATGATAGTAGCTAATTTAAAGCCCTCTGACGTAGTCATCAAGGCTTATGATAATATGAAAAGGCTAGTTGAGGGAACTTTCTGGGCTTTAGTTAAGACTAGACCCATTGAATTTTGGTTTAACCTCTATGTAATTAATATTCTAGTCACCTTCATTATTCTTTTAGGAAGACCATGGTTCCATCCTTTAGGAGGAGTACTATTTACCATTCATCAAAATATTAAATTTCCACATGAGGGAAGGGTGGTTACTATAACGACTGAAACAGAGGTTGCAGTTGTTGCATTAAAATTAGCTCTCACTGAGATCCTGAATAGCCCGAGTTTTGAAGTCTACATGATTTATGAAGATGAGCTAAACCTAAAGATTTTTAGTATGATGAAGAGTATGCAGTTCATGCTTAGGATGGGATTAGGAAAGAATTAGTAAGGCCCATCAAAATTCATTGAACCTAAGGTACCAATCTTGAAGCATGTGGTAGGACATCCAGGGGAAGATGAGTCTAATGAAAAGGAATAAGCTGAGGGTAAGTCTAGGAAGGATAGAATTAGGGCTGAGCTAAACGAGAACACGCTCTAGGAAACATTTATGAAGGAAGTTGCCAATTACCCCTACTAAGGAGCTCTTAAGCCTTTGATGATCACCTAGAAGCTAGTCCCCAGGTTTGAAATCTTTATTGAATATATGGATAGGATCAAAGAATCTGTGGTTAAAGAGCCTATAGTAGAAGAGTTGGTACTGACTTCAGAGTTAGAGGGGGACATTCTTGCAGTGGAGTTAAAGGATGTTGTTGACCAAGAAGAGGAATTCAACTTTAAAGCCTTTGTCTTTGACTCTATTATGGATGTTTTCTATAATGATATTGACTTTTCTCTTTCTAATTTGTTTGAGATTAATAACATTTTTCTTTCTAAAGTTAATGTGATGAAGTTTGATTATGCTTACTTGTGTGATGTGTTTCCTAATGGTTATGCTATGTGTGATGATTATTTCATGCATATGTTTGACATTAATTCAGTGCAAACTAAATCATTTAATTTAGGCACAAGTGATTACCCTAAAAATATATTTATTACTTTTGACTTAACTCCTGATGAGAAAGAAAAAATGAAAGAAACTCTAAAAAGAAGACAGAAAGTATTTCCTTGGGGTTGTGAGGATATGCCTAGGATTTATAGAGAGATTACAGAACACAGGATTCCCGCGTATTCTCACATCACATTAATAAAGCAGAAGAAGATAAGATTAAGGCCAGAATGGGCTCTACTAGTTAAAGAAGAAGTAGAAAAATAGCTAAAAGCAAAATCCCTAGAAGTGGTAGATGACACCCAGTAGCTAGCTAACATAGTCCTAGTTCCTAAGAAAATGGTAAAGTCAGGATGTGTATGGACTATAGGGACTTGAACAAGGCTTGTCTAAAGGATAATTTTCCTCTACCACACATTGACACTTTAGTCGATAGTACAGCTTCTAGCGCCATGTACTCCTTTATGGATAGCTTCTCAGGATACAATCAAATCATGATGGCAGTGATTGACAAGTTAAAGACTTTTTTCACTACTAAGTGGGGTGTTTATTATTACATGGTTATGTCGTTCAAGTTAAAAAATATAGGGGCTACTTACCAAAGAATGGCTACTATACTATTACATGATCTGATCCATAAAGAGATAGAAGTATATGTAGATGACATAATGGTGAAATCTCTTACTAGAGAAGGGAATTTCAAAGCCTTAGATAAGTTCTTAGCGAGAGTTGAAAAGTATAATCTCAGACTAAATTTAAAGAAATGTGTTTTTAGGGTGACATCTAGGAAACTATTAGGACACATCATCAGTTAGAAAGGCATAGAGGTGGATCCGGACAAAGTTGGAGCGATCAGAGAGATGCCTGCACTGAAGAATGAGAAAGAAGTCAGAGGGTTTATAGAAAGGCTATAGTAAATATGCAGATTCATAGCCAAGCTGACTACTATTTATGAGCCAATCTTTAAGCTCTTAAAGAAGAATCAGTTGATCATCTAGGATGATAAGTGTCAGTAAAGCTTTGAAACTATTAAGCAGTATTTGATGAATCCTCCAGTTTTGTAATAGCTAAGACCAGGGAAGCCCTTAATTCTTTACCTAGCAATAGAGAAAGATGTGATTGGCGTAATGTTGGCTCAATAAGGAGAAGGGAGAGTCGAGCATGCTGTATATTATATGAGTAAGAAGCTTCTACCCTATGAAGCCGATTATAATCTAGTAGAAAGAACTTGCTTGGCTATAATCTAGGCAACAAATAAGTTATAGCATTACTTCCAGTCCTATAGGATTCAAGCAATTTCTAAGTATGATCCTTTTAGACATCTCTAGCAGACTCTGTCACTAACAAGGAAATTAGCCAAATGGTTAGTTCTGCTTACTGAATTTGACATAGATTATGTTACTAAAATGGTGATAAAAGGAAGAGTTGTGGCAGACTTCTTGGCCCAAAATCTGGTAGACAATGGACAAGAATGGGAGTTAGAATTCCTAGATGAACATTTAGGGGCAATAGAGATCCAGACATAGAAAATGTACTTTAATGGAGTAGTGAATAGTAAAGGGGCATGCATTGGTGTGATTTTGGTCTCACTAAAAGGAGAAGTAATTCTGATGGCAAAGAGGCTAGATTTTGAGGTCACTAATAATCAAGTTGAATATGTAGCTTGCATTTTTTGTTTGGAAGCACTCAGGAATATAGGGGCAGAAGAGGTAACAGTGTATGGGGATTCTATGCTGGTAGTGAAATAGATTGCCATTATAATGACATAGATTGCTAAAGAGTGGGAAGTAAGGGAAGATAAGTTAAGGCCATATTGGGATTGTTCAGCCACGATCTTATTATCTTTCGCGCAATACATATTTATACACTTGCCTCGGGAAGAGAATCAAATGGCAGATGCATTGGCTACTCTAGCTTCAACATGAGAAGGAGGTAGACGAGTAGAAATGAAGCCTCTTATCTTAGTAAGAGCTTAGATTCCTTGCTATGAGGAAATCAGAATAATGTTGATTAACCTAGCTGAGAAGCCTTAGTTTTATGATCTACAACAATATCTTAAGATAGGGCAATTCCCTGAGGAAGCTGATAAAAAAGAAAGAATGTCACTGAGGATGTTATCTCAGCAGTTCATTAGTCATAATAGGATATTGTACAAAAGGATGCCAACTGGAGTGCATCTGAGGTGCGTTGATAAAGGTGAGGTGCAGAAAATTATGGAAGTAGTTCATGAGGGTGCATATGGGCCGTATATAAATGGGACAGTCCTCACTAAAAAGATAACCCATCAAAGGTACTTTTGGCTAACCATGGAGGTAGATTGTGTAAAGTATGTAAAGAAATGCCACAACTACCAAGTGTATGGTGATGTAAGCCACCTGCCTTCTATGGAACTACGAGGGTTGACCTCTCCTTGGCCATTTATAGTTTGGAAAATCGACATTATCGGAGAGATAAAACTGAAAGCATCTAACGGTTATCATTACATTATAGTGGCAATTAACTATTTCTCTAAATGGGTAGAAGCTAAATCATTCACAACTGTAAGGGCAAAATAGATGGCTAGGTTCATAGAGAAGAATATAATTTGTCGGTATGGGTTGCCTCATCATGTCATCACTGATAATGGTGTTCAATTTAGGGAAAAAATGACCACTCTATTGGAAGAACATAAAATTGAGCATCATAGGTCATCCCTTTACAAACCATAGGCAAATGGAGCCGTAGAAGTAGCAAATAAGAGCATAAAAAGAATCTTGGCCAAGATACTAGAAAATTACAAAGATTGGGCAAGTTACCTATAGTTTGCCTTATGGGGATATAAAACCATTACCAGAACATCGATTGGAGCCACTCCGTATTCTCTGGTATATGGGTGTGAAGCTGTGTTGCCAATTGTTTCTCCTAAAGTCTAGAATCCCTGAGTATTAGTAGGTAGAAAGTCGATTGGCACAACTGACATTATTGGATGAAAAGAGGATGAAGGCCATATATCACTCTCAGTTGTACCATAAAAGGATAGTCCAAGCTTATAACAAGAAGATTAAGCTAGGCAAGATCAAAGAGGGTGACTTGGTCTTAAAGCTCACTAGGCCAATAATGACTGATCCATGGGGGAAGTTCAAGACGAACTATGAAGGTCCCTACCAATTGAAGAAGTTATTTTCTAAAGGGGCTACTATTCTATTTGACTTAGAGGGAAATGAATTCAAAGAGCCCATCAACATGGATAAGCTTAAGAAATACTTTTTGTAAAGTCTCGCTAAGGAGAAAACCTTAAAAAAGGCTACCTAGGTAAAAGTTAAAGACAGAAGAGGAAAAAAAGTAAAAAGTCCTACTGGATTGAAAACTTGAAAAGGCAGTCCAGGAAAAAGAAAAGGACATGTAAAAGGAGAGAGAGAGAAAGAAAAGGAAAATAGTTAGTTGGAAAACTTGCAAGGGCAAGCCAATTAATGACAGGAGATATGTAAAAAGCAAAATTGTATAATTGCGTTATACTTAAAGTAAATGGAATGGATTGCCTTTATTATTGTAAATGGTGCATTGAATGATTTTTACACATTATCTAACTAAAAAGGCAATTCCATTCAGCAAGAAAGTACATGAAAAGACTAAATTTCATAAACTAATCTAATATCGCTTGCTTTTCTTTTGAATTCCCTAGGCACTCGATGCCTGTAATGCCATTGTCCTTCTGTTTCTTATAAATTCATCCTTTTCCACCTATTGTAGTTGAATCCATGCCTTGTACTGGTCATCAATAGACTAATCTCCACTATAGTTAATGAACCTTTAGATGATTCTACGAGGCTAAGTAGCAACTAGGTTGTCCAGAAAGTTTTAAGAAAGAGGTCCGAGTTCAAACTCATGCACTAGCTCCACAATCCGCTATTTTTATCCATATTGCCTATAAAGCCACATTGAATTATAGAAGGTGGTAAAATGGAGGCTGGCCAAGGGAACACAATAGGTGTAGGACTGGATGGTCACATGCTGTAGTCTTTACCATGGGCACATCCATTGAATCAGAGTATCAGGGAATATGGACAACCAAATGTGAGTATCTTCTAGAATAAGCTAAAATCTCCTAGTATGACAATGTTTGGCCTTATAGTGAGCAATGTTTTTGGGTGGTTCAAGTAACCTCAACTTCTCTTATAACCAAGCCTGCAGAAATGATAGATGGGTAAAAATGATGAAAAGAAGAAGATGATAAGAGGAAGAGGAAACTCACTTCCAACAGAAAAGGACTCCTAGAGAATTGCCTAGTCTTAGAGAATTTAGCAAGCCTGATAATAGTCTCAGCTAGAATAAGAGGGAAAGGGTTCAATCCACTCTCCACTTGGTCTAAAACTTGAAGGATCTTTAGGTCATAGTTGCTAGAAGGGGAGACTAATAAGAACTGAGCGTATAGGTAAAGTGCTATCATTTAAGGCTACGGAACCTCGCTGTTATCTACAGTCGCTATAGTTTTCATAAAAGGGCTCATCAGGATTTCATTGTCGAAAATATGGCGAAGAGAAGACTGAGGAGGCATGTTAAACAACCTTGCCATTTGATATTGAATAGTGTACAAATCTGGTGTTGCGACTGAATCTATTTGGGAGCCCAAAATAGCTTCAAATTCCTTTGAAAGGGGATAAATCTCCAATGTATTGAACCAAAAAATGTGTTTTTGAGGATCTCAAAAAGGAGCAAGAATGTGGAGAAGTGAGAAGTTGATTTTCCTAGCATATAGAGATCGAAAGGCGGATAAGTGAAATGACTCTATTCTAGCCTATGACCCACCATCCAAAATTTTTAGAATCAGCTGTAGCTATTTCAAGCTTCTTTCAGTCATGATTGGGGGTTAAAATGCTGTATGGGGGAGAAGAATAAAGGGGCAAGATGAAGGAATTAAGGATTTTGAAGGAGATTTAAGGGTTATTATAGCTGCAGGACAGACTTGTAGAGGCAATTGCCTCTACATTTAGGCAGTGCCTTTATAAGAAGAGGTGAATGCTCTATTGCCTCTTCACATAGTGGCGATGCCCCTTCAAAGAGGTGATGCCCCTGCAATGGGCAGAATGGATCTTTATACTATTGGAAATTATCAGAGTTGTATATATAAAGTCAGAGTAGAACATTTCAGAAGTAAAAATGCCTCTATTCATTTAAAAATCCACTAAAAATTAAGTTTAAAAGTCACAATCCTTATCCATCCAATGCAAAAAATGAAGGCATATAAGTAAAAATCAAATCAGACAATAAGAGGACAACAGTGCAAAGTATCAAATATTTATAGACAAAATACCCCTATGCTGGCAAAAATCTCCAGAGGGTCCTTTCTACTCATCACTCTCGGATTCATCGGCCTCCTTGTCAGTTGGCTTATCCGCAGAAGCATCAGTAGGGTCATTCCCATCATCGTCGCTACTATCCTCTGACTCCTCATCAGTTGCCCCCTCCTCCTCATCACCCTCGATTTGGATAGTAGTGAGCTGGAGCTCAAGGGCATTGATCCTAGCCTAATTGGCCTCATCTTGATCTAGTCAAAGCATGATATAATGTAAGAAATCATGAAAGCATCCATACATGTAGAAGTAAAGCATATTCTGTGTGTACCTTCCATTGCTGCGTCACTTGCATCAAGAAGTCCCTGTGGGCCTTGATCACTCGGTACATATACTCCCTTTGATCTTAAGGTATCTATTCCATTGATAATATTAGAATTAACTATATGTTAAGTAAGACTTGAGAACACGGTTTTGAAAGAAGGAAACTTATATGAGTAGTAGCTTTTAGGAAGAATGCTAGCTCCAAGGTCATATCCAACGTTAGAAACAGATGGGAGAGCTCACCAAAAGGCACCCAATAATGAGTTAGCAGATTAAGAGTAGTAGTGAGTCTATCGGCCACTACCTGGGATTGAGGACTAGAAAGGTCCGTAAAGGAGGGTGCTTTAGAAGAAGAACCCTCACCATTGGGAATGATGCATGGGCGCTAATGAGGCCTCTCCTATATAGAGGGCCTGGGGCAAGGAGCAAGTGCCCTAGTAGTTGCCTAAAAGATGAAAGATAAGTTAGAGAATAACATTTGTAAGTGAATATAAAATAAGTAAAATAAAACATTGCATGCTCACCTAAAGTGCAGGTGCGGGAAGAGGCACCCACTATAGAAGATGAGCCCATGTAAAGTCCACATAGCGAGACTTCCTCTGCTTTCAATAGTCTACGGCATCCTCTCCCTGTAGGGTGTGATCGAGCTCATCTCCCTCTAACTCATGTGCCCAAAAGATATGTCAGGGAGGAGCAAGAGGTGGATGCCTCACTTAAGAGCTTGATTGTTATTGATGTATCCTCTCCCCGAGGAACCAAACCTTGCAGTAAAGGCCTCTAGGAAAAACCCTCCTCCTAGACAGAGGGATAGAGCGAACCATAGCTTGCATCCACCCTGCTTGAGGACCCCACAAGTCCAGACATAGCTGCAAGAATTAAACAAGTAAGTGGTTAAATTTGATTAATAAATTTATTACTAATTCTAGTTAAATTTCCAGGTACCTACCTCGTCATAAGTGAGCATGTTCAGTTGCTCGCAGTGGACATGAACATGAGCCATAGGCCTCCTCTAAGCCCAGCTGGGACCCCACCTTGCCATTATAGGAAAGGGGGTATCATGGACCCTGGTAATCCCCACTATCAATTCCAGCTCTAGAGCCTAGTCCTTCAAAAAAAGTAAAGGGTTGTTAGTAAAATTAGATAACAATAGTTGGGATGGAATATAAAGGGGAAAAAGAAAGGAAAATGCCAGTATAGCATGCTAGAAACCATAAAGTTGCCTAGCTCTGCATGCTAGCTCATCCTATAAAGATAAGCTAAGGCACAACTGCCCCAGTTATAAGTCACCACCAAATCTAGATCCCTTAGAGGCATCAGGAAGCTTAAGTTTATAGAGCTGGCTATATTTGCGAAGAGCATATTGCCCAATAGGTAGACAAGGAAAGCACGCACCACCTGATCAATCTGTAGGGGTGTAGTGATAGCCACAACTCTAGCGTGAGTGTAGAAGCTCCTAATCGAATCGAGCTTCATCGTGTGGGTCCCCTTCATATATAGGACCATGCCAAGCAAATGCTCGATGAAAGCGAGATGGTTAGGAGATAACTAGTGGAGGATGGTTTCAAAAGGAACAGAATCCCTAGCACAACCGATGCCAATGACTGTGGCAAAGGCCACCGGGTCTAGGGTAAACTCCCCAAAGGGAAGATGAAATGTGTGGGTCATGTCAGAACATCTCTCCATTAGGGTGTGCAGGGGCTGGTAGTCTATATGCCCTTGCTATACTGGGAGTGCCAGGATAAAGTCAGAGAAGCCAGTATTGTAAATTCAAGTTTTACTGCATCAGAAAGCTCATCGTACTAGATGCGTACACCACTAAAGTTCCCAACACCCTTGAGGATGTAGGCATCATGATAAAGGAGTAAACAGGGAGTAGAAATGTCATTTTATGCAATAATTTTTTTTTAAAAAAAAATTATTAAATCTTGTCGTTAAGGCGTACGCCTATATCGAAGATGCAATTGCCTCAGTGAAGAGCATCACCTCTTGATATAGAGGTGATCACCTCATTGAGAAATGCCTAACTTAAAGAGGCAAATGCCTCTTTATGAAGAAACGATCGCCTCTTCATGTCGGCAATCTGACAGTGTGATTCAAAATTTTAATTTTCAATCAATAAAATTTAATTTCCTTTGATTAAATTAATAAATATATGTCTATGAACAATAACCCGATGCTATTTGATGATACTTACAGGAAAAAAATAAAGAAATTAGGTACTAACCTCTTCGGTAGCCAAGCCACAAATGTAGGATTGCACATCCATGAATATGAGGATCTCGTCTCTGATATTAAGCCCAAAACTCTAAAAGGGATGCACCGTAGGTGCCACTAGGTCCCATATGGGCAAATCTGGGGTCCATGTGGCGTCCACGTCAAAAAAATATAGAGAATGAGAGGAAAAAAGAAAAGAGAAAAAAGGGAAAAGGAAAGAGAATTCAAGAAGTAAAAGTGACCCTTAGGAAGGAAAAGTGAGAATTTATATGATTAAGGCGAGAGAGAAAGATTGAAAGAAAAGAAAAATGAAAAGAAAAGGGTAAGGCTTACTTAGTGAAATAAAGCACAGAATGGCCCATAGCTCGCTGAAAAAAAACCCCGAACAAGAATTTTTGCATCACTGCTCAGGTATATCCCAAAATCAATCTTTGGATAAGAATATTCAAATCAAAGCAATAGGAAGAACAAGCATTTGGTCGGGTTTGAATCCCTAAAGTACGTAAAAGAATAAGCATTTAGTAGGGTTTAAATCCCCGAAGTGCATGAAAGAACAAGCATCTAGTCGGGTTTGAATCCCTGAAGTGCATGTCTCAGAAGGTGTCTGGTTGAGTTTGAATTCCTGAAGTGCATTCTTCTTTTACTGAGTAACTCTCGGGCCAGGAAAACCCGAGTTTTATATCAAACTATAATGAGTAATTGATCAGGCCAAGAAAACCTGAGGAACACAGTTACGTTTCATCTTTTTTTACTCAGTGGAATTTAGGCCATGTTCAAGATTCATACCAAACTATAATAAGTAACTGATTAGGCCAGAAAACCTGAGGAACACAGTTATGTTTCATCTCTTTTACTGAGTGGAGGTTAGGCCATGCTCAAAATTCATGCCAAACTATAATGAGTAACTGATCAAGCTAGGAAAACCCAAGGAACACGGTTACATTTCATCTCTTCTACTAAGTGACTTCTCAAGCTAGGAAAACTTGGGAATCACGCTAAATTTATAATGAGTAGCTGATCGAGTAAGCTTAACAAAGGATCACGACTACATTTCTCTTCTGTCTCTACTGAATGAAGATTGGGCCATGCTTGAGATTCATGACAAATTTATTAATGAGTGGCTAATCGAACAAAAAAAACTCGAGGATCACAATCACGTTTCAAAAATGAAGTTTGACCTCTTGGGTTTGAATTCCTTAGGCTAACGATCCGAGTGAAACTCGCAGGTCAAGTATGTTGTTCTTACTTTTTATTATTTGATGTGTATATTATTTTTTAAAAAATATTTTCAAAAAATTTAATTTTTTGAAAAACCAAGGGGGCAAACTGTGGACACTGTCAGTTTGATTGCCCCATAACAAAAGCCCGATGATGAGAAAGTTTAAGTTTTGAATGTAAGAGGAGCCTGAGACTTCTCTAAAATCGACTCGAAAAGCTCAAACATTGAGCCAAGCCCAAAAATAACATATTCAAGCCTAAAACCAAGATAAAGCCCAAGCCCATCGCCTCTTAGTCCAAAGGCCCTGACCTAGCCCATATGAAAAGGCGATCACCTCAACGAAAAGGTGTCATCTCTTCACCCCAGATATCAATGAGGCGACACCTTATTGAAGAGGTGTTGCCTCTTCACACTCACCCTCTGCAGCATTAAATGCCATTAATGGCAGTGGTTGGAGTCTCACCTGCTGAAGATTTGGTTACTTTTGAATGTAAAAAGAAAAGAAAAAAGCAGGAAAAAGCCTTGGGAATGAAAAAAGGCAGGGGAAGAGGTGAGAATAGATTTTTAGGAAATTAAAAAAGGAGAGAGGGTGAAAGCCTTTAAAAGAGGATGTGGGGGGCATGAGAGAGGAGGTTGGTAATTTAAGGGGCAAAATGAAGAAGAAAAAACATCTAGAAAAAAGAAAAGAAATAAAGGGAGAAAGAACGAAAAAAGAGAGAAAGGATAAAAAGGAGAAGAAGAAGAGGAAAAGACTTGGAAGAAGACTTAACTCCCTTGAGAAGAGGAAAGAATCTCTTTGCATTCAAAGCCACTAACCCATCAACCAAGCTCTGAGGGCTTAGTTAGGAGCATCAGCTCGTCCAAGTCGGTGAGTCTCCCTATTTTTAAGCTTTAATTTTTTCATCTTCATTAAATGTTTGATTTGTTACTATTTTGTGTGTTTTATTGAGCTATATTACTTATTTAAGTTCATAGAGAAACATGATTGCATGAGATACTGAATATTGATTGTTGATATTTGTATATTTATGTTTGTTTCTTATTTATTTACATGACCATTGAGTTTCTTAGGATTTAAGAAATATAGATTATTCCTACCTCTGTTGAGGAGGCGACGTCTCTTCATGGAGGCATCGCCACTTCATGAAGAGGCGACGAGATGTCGCCTCTTAGTCAATGAGGCGTTACCCCTTGACCACAATTCTACATGTTTCTGCCTTAATTTTTAATTCTTATCTTGCATATTTGACGTAAATTCCTTGTTTAATTTGTTAAATTTCCTGATTTTATGCATGATTGGCAGTTTGATCAATATTGTTTCCATGGTATATTATTGTATTATTTAGTGGATTATTTTGTGAGTTTTTTTATTTATTTTTATGTATATTATTTGTTCATGATTTGTAGATATTATTGTTGTTTGTGAAATAAAACTTACTCGTATTTGTTGCAGAAATTATTTAGTGATTTCTAATCACTAGATGATTACTTTATTAATCATTTTTAGAGAGTTTTAATTTGTATAATTAATTAGTTTATTTTTGATTTATGTATGGTTTATTTTCAGTATTTTTTACATTTATTTACACCAAAAGTTGTAATGGTTGTAAATTATTATTATTTGTTTTATTTATCTATTTGTGATTGAATGTTGGGAATATAAATATGAAATGAGATTAATGTGCAAACTTGGGATAAAATCTAAAATTAGAAACCAATTGCGATTGGCATGTTAATAAGAAAATAATTTAATAATCAAAGGTAATAAAATACAAAACATATACGGAAGCCAACCGCAAGGTTGGATAAGTATTCTAAAACTCCATATCTAGTTTCCGAACCCTATCTCTGATAACGGCTTCTGGGAACCTCCGTAGAATCCAGTTATTGTACAGTGTATCCCCACTTTTATCCAGGTGCCAACTCTATCTCCATTGTGAACTCCAAACCCACTATGTATTTCTTAGTGAATCCCAAACTCACACAGTACCATTGTCGCCGATACTTAAACATGCAATTAATCCCGCCGCCTACAGTATCTCAAAGTCAAATTCTACCATGGACAAAAAAAGGATTGCATATATATAATTAAGGAGAATTTCCTCAAATCATGTGTAGCTCATCTGAGGTTTTAAAAAATAAAGCACATTTTGATTTTGATTACTATATTGTTTTTAAAAAAGTTCCATTCAATAGTGCTGATGCTAAAGAAAGTGGAACTTGTAACGTTTGCTGCACCAGACATGTGCTTGTACCTTTTGTCTGTTAATTAGTGATTTTTCTAAGATTGCATTCAGGAGCACTGGACAAGCGCCAATTTTTGATAGATGATGTGCACAGTTATCAAATATAGAACAGAAATAGAAACAATGGCCATTTTCATGAGATGGGTTTCAATTCAACGCCGAAAGAATTCATATTGAACACTTCCGATGTTTAATTCTTTAACATAGTTATGAATCCAGATTCAAGCCTTTTCAATTTTTGGTGTTAGATAGCAGCAAAAGCCAGAGAAAGATGGGCATTGGTGTTGGCCTCATCTCAGTTCCTTGAACAGACTCCATCCAGCATCTCATCTTTTGAGCAGTGTAGCCAGCTCCAAAGATTTCATACTCATTTAACAGGGAAGTCTGGGCAATAAAGATATTAGAACTTCCAGGCAACCATAAAATCCAACAATTATGAGCAGGCTGGCTTTAGAATGATAGCGACACACAATTGATCAAAACAAAGAAAAAATTAAAATCAGCCTGATAAACCGAATAATTCAATTGCAATCATCACAGTTTTTTTTTATCATAACCGAATAATTTATATCCCATAGAATCCTATAGAATCATAACTGTCAGTTTGTTAGTTGTTAACTGGAAGGAGCCTTAGCATTAACTACTCGGGCTAGGCCTCCTTGGCGCAATCATTACAATTTGACTAAAGAAAACATAACAGACAAACTTTCATGCCATTAACTTATTACTTGTTCAAGCAGAAACAGAAATTTTGGTGATTAAACATCTCAATTGAACCACCAAATATGGTGCAAACTGAAAATTGTAAATTAAAGGACCAAAAAAAACGAAAAAAAAAAAAAAAGAGATAGGTGATGAGCCTCGATGTCTCCAAGCTCAGAATATTCATCTTTCCAATCTCCAAAGCACCAAGTTGTCCTGGTGCACCACCCTACATGGTCTCCAGGGCTTGAAGTACATCAGCCTTCACATCCTCAAAGTCTTCAACCCCAAAACTGAACCGAACCAAGTTATCTTTAATCCCATACTTCTCCCTCTCTTGTTGAGTAAGATCCCTGCAGCAAGTGAAGAAAAATAATTAACAAGATGACAGAATAGACTAAAAGCAAAAATGCCACTATTCCAGAAAAACGGAAGCATAGAAACCTAGTTCCTGTGCAAACATACAGTAGAAAATGTCCTTTCACCATTAGAAGGAAATGACATCTTACAGGGAGAAGTCCTATATTCTCCACACAGATTGAATGAGCCTATAGCGGACAAAATCATAATTGAAGAAACCATATTTAAGTATCCCCACAAGGCGGAGAAATTTTTGACTTACCAGTAAGACATTATAGCTGGCTGATCCACGATGCTTTCACAGCCACCAAAAGATGGAGCAATATATGGGATTTTCAATGCATCCACAAATTTTATGGTGGTCATCAAGTCTCCATTAACCTGAATCATTGACGGATATATGAGCCCTTTTTTTTTTTTCCAAAATGATGATTCATAAAAACAAGAAAAATAAGTAAATACCAGCCATCAGCATATTCCAGAACACTCACCTCAAAACTCACCACACCACCAAAGCCAGTCATTTGCCGCTTGGCAATATGATGTTCAGGATGACTAGGCAAGCCTGGATAATATACACTTTTCACCTGCTGATATCACTAAAAGAGTTATCATCATGAAGGACGTGATGTCTTAATGTCACACAAAACAATTATATGATTCATAAAGCTAATTACGTGTAGCCTGAACCTTTCCAACAGCATATTATCGTATAATATTAAATAAAAACCATGCTTGGTGTTGCAGAAGGTAAGTTCATGTTACAAGATGGATGGAACAATTTAACCAGCTTGATTGAGCAATCATAGATTTCAAAGGTAAAGTTAACTTTAACTTAGGTATATGTCAAAAAGACAGGAAAAGAAATGACTCCACCTTTTTCTACTTCTACTCTTGACTATGACAGAAACATTAGATTAAGGTTACCAGTAAAAAATTAGAATACAGTGAACTGTAAAACATTGGACCATGTGAACCACTTATTTGCCCATTGTGACAAAGGCACTAACCATAAACAGCTCTTCAGAAGAAAAATAGAGGTTAATTTGACATAGAACATATTGATGAGAACACCTCCTCACATTAGCCAAGCATCTGGTCACTTCCACCAGTTACATTGCCTTTTAGAACCATTTAAATTGAATGTCACATTTAAGGAGATCAAATCTCACATTAAGGACAGTCAGAGTCTGTAATACAGATGTGACTAGAAACACACATATATAACTATGCAATTTACAAAAGTAAATTCAAGCTTCACATATGATTGCCCCTTTAGTAGCTTTATATACAACTAGGTCAAACGAAGTACGAAATGGGAATTTACACAATACATACCTTGGGATGAGCCTCTAAAATTTGGGCCATCCTCAATGCTGTTGAATTCTGTTGCTGTACACGAAGATGCAGTGTCTTCATGCCTCGGATGATCAGATAAGCAGCATTCTGTAATTGTAAAAGGAAAAATATTTAAAAAAGGGAAAAAAATATTATCAAGCAGAATATTATTTGGAAACTAAGAAATAGACATAGACTCCACATTGAAAGTCCAAACACTAATATATCACATTAAAAGCCTTCAAACTTAGCAGTACTGCTAATAACGGTTTAAGGATGGATAGAAATACAGAAATATGAAAAAAAAAAATGCACAGAAGCTGATTTAATCAAGATAGCTCACCGGGTTGAGAGTACCACCCAGAACATGATGCAAATTACGAACTTCTGAAACTAACTTCATCGAGCCACTTATGCAACCTGCAAGGACCTGAAACAGACATTTGTATTTAGTGGTTGGATAAACTAGTAGCAAAAATTGTCGGTAACTTTTAACTAATTAGCCAGCAAGCTCAAACTTACATCATTGTGGCCACCAATGAACTTTGTTGCAGAGTGCAAAACAAGATCAGCACCAAGAGCAAGGGCCTTCTGATTGAGAGGTGTTGCGAAGGTACCATCTATGCAGACTATAGCTCCTTTTCTGTGGCAGAGCTCTGAGACCAACTTAATGTCAACACATCTGAGAAATGGATTGGTAGGAGACTCAGTGAAGAAAAGAGAAACCTGCATAAATTTAAAACAAGTTAATTCCAGACAATGTAACACTAAGACAATACTCAAAAGGAAATCTTAATAATAATAGTCCACTTTCACTACTACGGACATTGTTCTTTTCAAGTGCTGCTTCCAGACCTTCCATATCTGCAGGGTCGATCACAGTTGCCTGTATAAACAATAACAATCAACACCACAGTTTTAGACATTAAAAAAAAAAAAAAGTATAACACAAGAAGCATACAGATTCCAACATCTATGTCAAATACAAATAATTATTTATGTGCTAATAATAACCTCAATTTCAATAATCTGCATTTTTTTCTTTTTTCCCTTTTCTTTTTTTTTTGCTTCCCTCGTACACATTGACAAAATAATTTAAAGAAAAAAAAAACTCAGGGCAGAAAAGCAAAAACCAAGTGAAAGAACAATACCGTGATTCCCATTTTAGGAAGAACGGTCTCAATGAAAATCCTAGTCTTCCTATAGCAATCAGTGGTAGTCACAATATGCCCACCAGCAGGAACCAAAGCCAATAGCATGACAGTACTAGCACACATCCCAGATGCCATAATCAAAGTTGATTCAGCCCCTTCAAGTGCACTAATCTTTTCCTCAGCAACCACAGTGGTTGGATTTCCATATCGACCATATTCAAAACTTACACTCCGTTTCTCCTGCAACAGACAAACATCACCACACATAAATTCAATCCTACAAACCTTTAGAAAAAGTAACACACACACACACACACAAAATCTTTATATAAACAATTGATTAACCACTCCTAATCAAACCTTGAAATCAAGAAGCTCTTGGGTTTTCTTGAAAAAGTAAGCAGAAGTATTAACCACAGGTGTAGTAATTGCATCAGTAACAATACCGCGACCTAATCGTTCACCTGCATCAATCCAATTGAATTTATGAGTGAAATCGATCATTCTTGCAAATATTAATTAGACATTAAAAAAAATTACAAGAAATAAACAAAAAAAAAAAGAGATTTGTATTTTCTAAATCATTACCAGCATGAACTGCCATGCTCCCATCGGAGCTCAAAAATGAGGAGTATTTCAAATCCTCTAACTGTACACTTGGATTTCCATTAACCACAGCTACTTCATCGGCGGCGATCAACTCAACCGGCTCAGTAGCTGAAAATGCTGCGGCCGCGGCGGCGGAGGATGAGGATGAAGCGTTTGCCGCCGCGGCGGAGGGAACACCAGAGGCGGAGTTGTTAGACCACGAAGCGGCGACGATTTGAGCGACGCCGATGTTGCTGCAGTTACGGCGAGCTTTAGTGCTGAGCTGGCGAACGAAATTAGGAGGGAACTTCAAAATCAAAGACGACATACCGCCGCCTAAAAATGAAGTTGAAGCCGTGCCGTTTCTAATTGAATTGACTCGGCGAGAAAACCGGCCGTGACTCGGCTTGTCCGTGCCTGATGCATCGGAACGGCACTCAAAGGGGGCGGCGGAAGTGAAAAATTTGGGGCACGGACAGGAGGAGACGGCCATTTTCAGCAGCGGCAGCGAAAATGGGAGGAGGCGAAAAGTTTGGTTTGGGGTTTAGAGAGGATTGAAGTGGTCAAATATACGCGTTGATTTTTTGTCGTTTTTACGGTATAAACAGTAAGTTAGGTTTTAAAACTAATTATTTATTAATAGATTAATAATTAAAACTAATTAATTTGAAACAAAATATTATTACATAACCCACTAAATTTTATATCCAAAAAAACCCCACTAAATTTTACATGAATCAATAAAACTGTAAAAAATGTAAACTATTTTTATTTTTAATCAATATCCTAATATTCGATAATTATAAAAATCCTAACTATTTCAGAATTTAAGTATGGTAGATAAAATATTTTAAACTTCTTGTCATTTATACCGATAGATATTGACATATACAAACAAATTTTATAAGTATTGAAATAATATATTTTTAAAAAAAAATTGTATATTAAAAAAGTTGTATATTGGCAAAAAGTTTTATTAATATTCTTTTATTTTTTGCACTTGTAATACGGAACCAATATTATTATGATGAAATAGAGAATTAGTTGTTAATTACTAGCAGTTAGTATTTTTAAATATATTTTTGTGAGTCAAAATTAAAAAGTGGATCTCACAAATTCATACATAGAAGCAAATTTAATTCAAGATTTTTTTCTCTAAAAAATAAAAGAAATATTTTTTAAGTTTTATTTATTTATTTTTTAAAATGTTTTAGTTTTATTTGAGAAAGCGTTTTGACTTTTGATTTATAGAATTAGTAGTTATTAATTAACAAAAATTAGTTTTTTTTTTTTACTAGTTCCCTATCCCATAATAGAGAATTATTAGTTTGAAAATTAAGGAATATAAATAACATTGAAAATATCTAAAATGGAAGATGCCAAAACAAGCAATTCCATATCTAAAAAGGTTACAATCACATCATGCAACAAAACCAAAACAAATAACAATACATACCTATCAACCAATGATAATTAAATTATAAAAAATAAGGAAAGAATATAGAATACACCACACAAAAATGAAAAGCCACTAAATAGATAATTATGAATTTCAAAAAAAGGTGTAGTACGTGGTTATTTTATTTTTTATAAAGTAAAGTTTATTTTGTTAATAATTATTATTGAATAATTTAATATATTTTTATTCAATAATAATAAAAAAAGTAAAAATAAAAAATAAAAAATAAAATCACCTTAGAATTTGCCTAATAAAAAACAGATTTATAATAATAATAATAAATAATTTTTAAGTTATAGTTAAATGCTTAATTTGGCAGATTAAAAAAAAGTTATTTACAAAAAATGCATATACTTTAACGCTTTTTTACAATTTAATCATATACTTTTATTTTTGACAATTTCATGCATAAATTTTTTTTATTTTTATAATTTCGTACACCGGTTAAAATTTCGGTGAAAATTTACTAATGTAGCCACTGGAAAAATTTAAGTCAATTCATGTAAGCGCTACGTCAAAATGTATCGTTTTGATTATTTGCAAAACAATGCACAAACTTTGACATTTTTTACAATTTATATATAGGTCATGATGTAAAAAATATCAAAGTTTATGTATTGTTTGCAAATAATCAAAACAATACATTTTGGCTAGACCTTTACATGAATTGACTTAAATTTTTCTGGTGGTCAAGTCAGTAAATTTTTACCGAATTTTTAATCGGTGCATAAAATTATAAAAATAAAAAAATTTATGCATAAAATTATCAAAATTAAAAGTATATGATTAAATTACAAAAAACCCCAAAGTATATGCATTTTTTTATAAATATGCCAAAAAAAAAAGCAAAAGTTAGCTGTATTGAGCAATATGTGTGAAAAACAGTGATCGAGAGAAAGAAGAGGAAGATGGGGACATTGGCTTTTTCTTTTTTTTTTTACTGAAATCTTAACTTATTAATATATTAAAGTAAATTATACTATTTAAATATTTAATATTTAATTTGTTTATTTTTTGATTAATTAAAATAATATATAACATAAATATCAATAAACTATATAATAAAGAATAATATTTTTTTTAAAATTGATAATAATATAAATCAAATTCTATATCTTACATTATTTTTGAAATGAAATTACCATTTTACCACTTTTATCTACTTTGTCTATTCGCTGTTGTTTCAAAGGCTTTTATACTTTTATTAAAAAACGTTATTTTTTCTTTGTCAACATCAAGACACTTACCACCAACTTTCCTTTTTGAAAAATTGGTCACTTGTGTTTATCTAATATTTGTCTACTTGCCAATTTTGAAATTACAATATATTTTTTTTATTATATAGTTTGCAATGAACCCTTAAATTATTGTTGTTGTCACTGTTGTCACTGCGTAGGCACATCACATGCCAGTCAACCTACTTTTGGAAAATTTGATAAAAAAATCTACAATAGGAAAAAATTTGTTATTATTGTTGCACTGTTTATTTAGGATAAAAATAATTAATAAATTTATTATTTATGAATATTTCAAATGACAAAAAGTGTATATATTCTGTTGAGTGTCAAGAGGTACCATATTATAATTATAGAGGGATTTTAGATATTTCATATTTATTTTATTTTATATAATTCTAAGGGTGTGATGGGTGGAATAATATGACATTTACTCTTACCCACTTTTATTGTGCTCATGCTCCTTAAGGGGAGTAATTAGTCATTAAGGGCTTAGGACTGAAGATTTAGTCACTGTAGATGTTGGATGCGTGCACTTCTTTTGGGTAGGTTCTCCCTGTCTACACCTTAGGGAGCACAATGTTTGAATCGATGTATTGATTTCTTTAATGAATAACAAAAATAGCCCCATTACATTTATTCATTGTGCTTTGTCGATTGTGCTTGTGCTTATGTCTAGAATTGTGTTTGTTGCATTGCTCTTGCCTATTGGGCTACTATATTGGCTTTTACGGTCTTAATTTGGATACTGATCTATTCTTCTTTATGTCTTTATAGAATTACTAATATATCCATGAGGTTGGCTTGTTAGAAGGTGTTCTAGACAAATGTTGTACGGTCCCTTTTTGTAAAGTTTTTATGGGCCCATGACATTGAGGAGACCTGGAATCGAACCTCCCATCCCCTATCTCCTTCCCTTATAGTGTTGATATTTAACCATTTGATCTAGCTATTCAAAAAATAATAATAAATTTTACGCTAAGAATTGCAAAATAAAATTATATTATATTATAATTAACTATTTTCACAAATATCTTTGGTAATTTTTAAGGACAGAAGAGTTGGTCATTTTCATATTTTGAATTGTTTTTCAAGGGAGAATTTTTTTTTATTTTTTTAAACCAATGAAAAAACTTTCATTCCTCAAATAGACATTATATCAGAAAAATAAGAGACCTAACAAAATCAGGAGCCTCTTACCAAATAATAGGACTAGGAAAATTAAAAGCAACCTTAGCAAGTTTATGTGCAACCTTATTAGCCTCTCTTTTCACAGGCTACACAGTGACATGCGAAACCTGGGACCAACAAATTATGAAAAGTCTCTATATCTATCCACATTTATGTTACTGCAACCATTAATCACCACCAAAGCATCCATCTCTACTTGAACAAGAGTCATACCCTGCTGCCTAATCTAACTTAACACCTCCAACAAGCTAATAACTTCTGCATGCTTAGCATTAAAAAACCCAAGAATATAGCGAGTCATACACAGACTAGCATGACCCAAACAATCTTTTAAAATCATACTCATACCCACCAACTAACTATTAGTGCAAATAGCTACATCAATATTTAGCTTAAACACCCTAGAAGGAGGACATTTCCATTTTACCTATGATCTTGAAACAATACTATGTTGTGCAATAGGCGAAGACAAATTACTTTATTTAAACTGTTGGACATAAGCTTTGGCAAATTGAACTAAGTAAAAAACAAAAGTCAAACTATTGCACCAAAAATGATTATTTCTTTAATTCCATAGTTCCCATAAGATCATATAAATAGTTTCCATTTACAATGCAGACTCTAAATTAAACATTAACCTGAGCTAAGCATGGAAAGAATCAATGTGAACATCTAAAATAGAATTACCAGCTTTGGTCCAACATTGAACAATATAATAACAATCTAAAAACACATGCAAATTATGTTCCCCATAAGAATCACACATTACACATAAATTATCCATGATAGTGAATCACTGTCCTTATCCAACTGTAATTGTCAAGCTACTTCCAGTTTGTAACCTGATCTTGCACTATAAATTCCACGCTGGTCAAAATGCCAAAGAAATTTATGAAGAACAGAACTACTACCGGCAAGCAAACTTAAAATGGATTGAATATCCTTTACATGAAAAATACAATGCTGCATGAAAAATATTATATAACAACTCTACATCCCATTCCCGCTGGCTAGGAATAAACAAATCCCGAACTGACATATTTTCCAAAGCCATACTAGAACTAGTGGTGGGTTTAAACCCATTATTATTAATAATCCATAAGTCTCTCCAAGTATTTATAGCCATATTATCCCTTATCCACCACTTGCACCTTTTAATAAGAACTAGCTTAGCATTGTAGATACTTCTTTAAATTAGGCTCGAGTTAGAACTTAAAAAAGCCAACCAAAAATCCCTGTCTGGATAATATTTAGATTTGAAAACTCTATTTGCCAAAGTATCTAGATTAATTACTAAGCTCCAACCTTATTTTTTGAGTAAAACAACATTAAATGAAGATAAATGGCGAAAACCTATACCTCTATGCTCTTTATGTAGGCATAACCTATCCTAAGATGCCCAATGAATTTTCTTATACCCTTCCCCCTTTGAACCCTACTAAAATGAGTTCATTATTCATTGGAGATCATCACATAATGAAATCGGAAGTAAAAAGATACCCATATAATATAATGGAATGGTCTCTACAACTAACTTAATAAGGACCTTTTTACCCACTTGAGAGAGCACTTTACTATGCCACCCAAAGAGTTTATACCATAGCCTATCTCGTAAATAAGCAAAAACATTGCATGCTTCCACCTCATAATCAAGGAAGGTAAAGTAAGATATCTTCTAGTATTCAAAGGACTTTACACCTCTATAATTTACTTAAGATCATCCTTTAGATCATCATCAACATTATTATTAAAAAAACCCCAAACTTCTAGAAATTAACTACTTGCCTAAACACTTCTTCATATTTATTGAGAACATCTTTCACCAACAGACATATCGAATGGGTTGCTTAAAAAAATAAAAAACTTTCATCTGCGAACAATAAATGAGAAACAGAATGAGCTCTATTAGAAACCTTACACCCATGCCAAACACCCTCGAATTCTGCTCTTTTGATCATAGTAGATAACCCTTCTGCACATAAAATGTAAAGGTAAGGTGATATCGGGTCATCTTGCCTAAGCCCTCTACTCATAATAATAGGTCCCATCTCCTCATTATTCACCATAACCTAATAAAAGATAAAGGTCATATATAACATAATCCACTCTACCTATTAACTATAAAAGCCAAATTTTAACATGATCGCCTTAAAAAAAGACCATTTCACAAAATCATATGCTTTACTGTTAATTTCATTTTCTTTTAGTTTTCCTACGCATGGAATGGATTAACTCAAAAGCATCAACAACATTATCTCAAATGGAATGTCCAAGCACAAAAGCAAATTGTTCATCTGAGATAACAGAAGAAAGAATAACTTTTACCTAGTTAATTAGGACTTTAACCAATATATTGTACAAGATGTTATAAAGAGATATTGGGCACAAGTCTTTTATTAAAATTAGGTTATTAACTTTAGGAATAAGCACAATAATGGTATTAAACAAGTGAGAAGGAAAAGCACTAAAATTTAACCACCCATAACAAACAAAAAATACATCTATACTAAGAATATGCCAAAAATATTGATAATATACAGGATTGAGACCATTCAATCTAGGAGCTTTATCAGGATGAATAGAAAACACTACCATCCTAAATTTTACCAACAGTGAAAAGAGTAAGAAGCATGTCATTATTAGTTGGAGAAACCAAAGGCTACAAGTAATCCACATTCGGCACTTCCTCCAAGTCCCCTACCTAAAAGAGTTCAATAAAATAATCCTTGATAACTGTCTCTATATCACCTTAGTATTTCACCTAAGAACCATCATTTTGTTGAAGCTTTACAATTTTGTTTTTGTGTTTCCTATAGGATGCCATGTTATGAAAATATTTTCTATTTCTATCATAACCCCATAGTCAAAAACTCTTTAATCTCTAATGCCAATAAATTTTTTCTTTAACTAGTAAATCATTTAAAATAGCACGTTGTTCTAGACCCTTTTTATTCGATTCTAGGTCATGAGATGCCATATACATGGCCAAATCCATTTTAGCTTTCCTAATCTAAAAAATAAATTGACGCTAAAATTGAATACCCCAGCTTTGCATAAAGTCCACTTGAGATCGAACTCTATCCATAAAAGAAGAGTCATGAGAATTATGCCAATCCTCCCGAACTATATTACAAAAGTCATTATCCATCAAACAATTATTCATAACTTTAAATTTAAACCTTTTGAAATAAAAAGGTAAAATAGATGTCATCAATTCGATTGGATGATGATTCTAAACTTACCATTAGACAAGAAAGCTAAGCATTAGGAAACATAGACAACCAATCCTCATTAATAAGACAATGATCTAATCTTTCCTCAATAAAATCAACAAATCCTATACTCCTTTCCCAAGTATAAAGATACCCTTTCAAAAGTAAATCAAAAGGCCACAACCTGAAACCGCTTCCCTGAATCATCTTAAAAGTCATTCCAGATGATTAACACTAATGTTCTTATCATTTATGCAAAGAAGATCATTACAATCCCCTATTAAACACCAAGGTAACACAGATCGATCCTTTAAGCTTCTCAATATGTCCCATGACAAGTGTCTTTGACTATGGTCGGGCTGATAATAGTAATCAGTACAACATCAAACATTAGGACAATCATCATGAATAACAACATCAATATGAAATCTAGAAAAAGATAAAATATCAACAGTAATTATATCATTCTAAATAATGGCATGACCTTCACTATGCCCTTCTCTGTCAACATAAACGTAACCGTAATAACCAACACTGCATTTTATTTCTTTTGTTTTATTCAAATGAATAAGAGTTTCAATAAAAAAAATAAAACATGGTCGGTGAGACTTCATTAATTAAAAGCTAAGACTGCTTGTGGATTACCGAGACCATGGTAGTTCCAACTAACACCTAGACCTAGCTGATAAAAATTCATTGCAAGATAAAGCTCCAACATGCTTTTGCTATTTCCCATCAACATAAATATTTTCATGCTCTCCATTAGTTCCCTGAACATTTTCATATAGTTAAGATTTTGAAACCAAGGCCCACTTACGTTTCCTTTCTTTAATTAATACCAAATCTTAGTCCTCTCCCTTGTGGCCTTATGCTAGCCCAACTTTTCACTTCCAAGAGCAATCAATTTAATTGACCCATCCTTATCAACCCACATAGTCAACTTACCCTTTTCAATAGAATTTTAAAGTTTACCAATACCATGATTTTTGGCATCAAATTATTATCCTCCATATCTATCGCAATGATTTTTACACCAAATTCTCGCTTTCCAAATTTTGAATATGAATCTCTACTATCCTCATCCCTCAACCACCACTCTCCTCCGTCGCCACCTACCCTCCTTTGAGGCATTTTAACCCATAAACCTCATTCTTTTTTCAACTCCCTTCCATTCATAGCAAACCATGAAGGACAAAAGTTATTAATGTGTCCCATGAAGCCACATAGATAGCAAATAAAACAATTGCTCATATTAAAACCAAGCAATATTGGAACCACTATTAGGTAGCTTATGTTTCTTCCACCTCTTCAAAGGCTTATAAACATCAAGGCAAACACAAATACACATATAACTTGGCAAAAAGCCAGAGTTATTCTTAGTATCATAATCCAAAAGCATACCAAGAAAAGACCTCAAACTAATGTCCCATGACATTCAACATGTAACCAATAGGAAGATCATGTATTTTAACCCAAACTGAAATTAAGAACAGAAGGACTTGTGACAAGACCTCCTGTAATTGTAAATGGTGCAGAATTAAAATATGATTGTCGAAAGTCCAAGGCCCACCATTCATCACTCGTTATAAATCCAGCACATAATGAAACTTAAAGAGGAATAAACCACCAGCCAGTTCTTTAACGATAAGTCCTTTTCCAAGTCTCTGTAGCATCACCATCCGATGTTTTATGACATGGAATTTAACTTTTCGATCAATAAGAAAAACCAAAAATAGTTCATTGTAGTTAACCATACCATTTGTCCTTATAGCAATCGGTTCCATCTTATCCTCTTCTTTCTCACTTAAAGTTAGCTTCCATGATGAGATCAGATGTAAAAAACATTGACAATGAAAAAGCCAAGAAAGAACGAAAAAAGAAGATGGAGATTTCCCACAAGGAGAGAAAAACTAGGAGAGACTTCCCACAATGCATATGTCGACGCTTCCCATTAGGAGAGAAATGAAAAAAAAATTAGGCACGGAAGAATTTTCTTAAGTTAATAATATTCATTCGGTTGTATATGCATTATCAAGAAAAATAATTTCGTTAATGAAATGAAATGAGCATTTACTCATTCTTAATAATGATAATAACAGTCAAAAGCTTATATAGTCCTTAATGACAACCAATAAATAATGTAGCCAAAATATATAGGTGTAGATGGCGGGGTTTAGCACACGTCCAAGATTTTAGCAACCGCGCCATTGTTTAGGCTCAGGGCCTTAGAGAACACACTAACCACTGTCACAAAGACATGACATGGAGATGAGGAGTCGCCACCTAAGGTAATAACTGGGACAATTTGATTGGTGGTACTCGATTCTCTAAAAGAAAATTAGCACCATAACTAGGAGATTCTGAATACGGAATACTAACTTCTCTTAGTCTCGTGTTCATTTAGAATAATTTTATAAATGATTATTTCATCCTCTAATTACATGCAATTTTATTAAACCCTAATTAACATCCATCTACCCAAAAAGGCAACAAGTCAATAAAATTACAAGTAAAAAATGCACTCAAAATCGTGTTGTCCCTAAGTCTAAACTATGTTAATTTTATTAAATAAGTTAGCTAAATCTACATTTTATTTACAAGTGAAATAGAATAAAAATGGGCCTACATTAATTAATGAGCCTAAATCTATTTTTTAGTCTTTCTAAGATATGGGCTTAAGACTATTCAAATTTAAAGGAAAATCAAATTAGTGAACCTAAGTCTAATATGGTTTTATTTTAAATAAAATATGGGCCTAGATCTATTTATTTTAAAAGAAATGCAATTAAATGGGTTGAGCTAAGTCTAAACAATTTTTAATTAACTAATATGGGCCTAAAATCTAATTAACCTAATGGACCTAAATTGATTTTAATTATTTAAAGTTCTAAACCATTTTTAAACCTATTTATTTAGTGGGTTAGACCTAAACGTGGGCTTGGAGCCCAAAAACATAAAAAAAAATAAGCCCTAAATAAATAAAACATAAAAATAGATCAAACAAACATTACAGTGATTTTTCTAAAAAAGAATCCTAAATTAATTACATACAAACCCTAATTTAAGCTACTACTACCATTGATTTTAATTGATTTTTTACCCAATTGAACCTAATTACTAATCAATTTTAAAATACAGAAAATGAAAATTTACTATTCCCACTACTAGGACTATTACAAACTACGTACAAAATTAAAATTATACACCCAAAAATTAAAATAACTACACAGAACACCAAAAATGGAAAAAGAATAAATAAAAAAAATCCTAAGAACTATTGAAGAAATAATACAGGTTCATCCATGGCATTCCATGAACTTTCTGTTCAATTCAACACAGGTGATATCCTCCTCCTCAATCCACATATGGACATTAAAACCAAAAAAACAAATTAGCAATGAAATCAAATAATCAAAATAATAACAAAAATAAAAGAAAAATCATAGACAAAAAATAAAAAAAGAGTAATAAAAGAAATAGAAAAATAACACTGAAGATTTAGATGTTGTGCAAATGCCCTTTTTCGGCCCTTCAGATTAGGATTTTCACCATTGAAATTAAATTGTTTGTTGACTCTGGACTCGGACTTGATTGCGTTTAAGGACACTGGCAGTATCCAAAATTGGGATTTTTTAGGGTTTCTGTGTTTTTTTTTTTTTTGTGTAAAAGCTCTCCAGAAAGAAAAAATCCTTTCGAAAACCAGAAGAAAAAAAGTTCCCCCCAGCAAAACCTCTCCAAAAAAATCCCTCCTCCCGCACGCATGCAGACTCTGCTTTTAAATTCAGAGTCTATGTGTACTGAACTTTTTCCAAAGGAGGAACAGATTGATTTTTGATTTTGATTTAAAAAAAAAAGCCTTATGCGTTTTAAAAAACTTTATCAGATAATCAAGGATAAAATTTGAATTTTTAACCAATTAAAACATTGAAAAAATTGATAAAAATAAGGAAAAAAATGCGAAAAAATAAAAAAAATGGAATTATTGCGCATCAGTACTGTGTAATACCGACCGGCATTGTGCAATGCCGATCTAAAATTTTTTTTTTTTAAACTTTTAATTATTAAAAGACCCTTGAAAAAATGACTTATTTGCAATCAAATCCTAAAAAATGTTACAATTTAGTCCCTAAAGTTCAGAAAATCAACAATCAAGTTCAATTTTTGAATAAATTTTATCATAGGGACTTACGTCGCAATTGTGCACAATTGCATCCCGAAATTGGATGCTTACAATTGCATCCCGAAATTGGATGCTTACAATAGGTACAAATTTAAGAGGTAACATATTTCACATCAACAAAGTAAATTGGTATAAAAAATTCAAGAATTTATATTCCCTTATAATTTTATCTTAATTTTTAAAAATTAAATAAAAATATCGACATAGCATTTTATAAAAGTTAAATTTATTATTTTAAAATTATAAAAATTATAATGATACCAAAAATCTAAATGTTTGTATAAATTTGGATAAATATAAAATAAAATTTTGAGAAGATAGACTTTCTCTTTTTTGAGATGATGTTGTTTGTTAGTTCATATGAAATCACAATACGTTAGTGATTAATCTTAGTGGGAGGGAGATTTTTTTTTTTTTGAAAAGAAAGACCAAATTTCATTACTAAACAAGGCTATCTCTAGCCAAAACATCATTGACATTATCAGGAGGAGAAATTCACTACTAATGACCAGCAACGTTACGAGCAAGTTTGGCAAAACAATGACCCAACTTATTTGTTGGCCTTCTAACATAACGAAATTTAACATTGGAAAAAGAACTAGACAACATCATATAATTAAAATAATAAGATCATAAGCAGAAACCCCATCTGGTTTAAGAAGACTGACAATAACCCCCCCCAGAGCATCATCCTAAGCACTATAGATGACACATCAAAATTCTTCAACCAAGACAAAGCTTCTCTCACCAAGAGAGCTTTAGCTTCTTTCAAAGAAAGACCACCAGTAATAACTTTAGAGCTCACAGCTAAGAATCTACCGTCATGATCATGAAGAACAAAACCACACCTAATGTGATCCGGATTTGAGAAAGTAGTAGCATCAGAATTCAATTTAACCCATTCTATGGAGGCTTAGTCCATAAAACATCGCCATCTTCAGTAACAATAGAACCCTGACAACCATCCCCATATCTACCTCTCGCCACAAACCATTGGTGAATAAGGACCCCTGTATTATTGAGAACAGAAGCCACTGAACCTCAATACCCCTTCTAGAAAACTTGATTTTGATTATTCCAAAAAGACCAATAAATTGAGGCAAAAAGATTTACATCATCTGATTTAAGCCTTCTGAACATAGTTAAAAACCAATCACTAATACTCAAGTTCCCGATCAGCAGCACCTGAATCAGTAGGAGGAAAATTAGACTGATATTTATAAATGAAGGTACCGCAAATGAATTTCATTCTATGTGAGTTTGATCTCATAACTTTAAGATTATGAAAACCTCACCCCAAAATATCTCAATTATAAGGAATTTTTTTTTTAAAAAAAAAGAAAGGAGAGATAAAGATTGATTCCTTAATTTTTTTTAATACCATAAAAATAATTATATCATTTAACTCAATTTTTAGTATATAATATTTTAAAAATTTGAATATAAATAATATAAATGGTGAAAAATATAAATATTTGAATATAAATAATAAAATTAAACTCCCGCCTTTTCTTAATATTTTTTTGTGAAGGGGAATTAAACCTTTTAAAAAAACCTTAGGCATGTAGCATAGGATCTAGGATCGAAGCCACTTGAATATACATACTATATATTGTTATAAAAAAAATACATATATAAGATATGCATTTTTTATTATCTATTGTCCACAAATGCATGGACCACTGGCCACATCCATCTTTTTTTTAAAAGAAAAGCAGTGCCTCAAGCTAAGCTAAGCCCCACCACCATCGCCAATTTGCCATCTCTTGAGGAAGGTTTTTCTGGCCCCAGTTGATCATTAAGAGGCAAACATTGGAAAGGGAAAAAAAAAAATGATTGCACACAGCTTGAGCTGATTCATAAACATCAAAATAATTTTCACTTAGATACTAATCCTCTCTTTAAAAAATATTAATATTCTGTTTTATCATTCTATCATCGAATTGAGTTGGCTCTTCATGAATATAAATTTCAAATCTAACATATTTTCACAAAAATTATAATTATAAAAACATACAAAGATCTGTTAAAAGTGCTTTTAAAATTAAAATATGTATTATGATCAGCACAAACTAACAAATAATTGCATAATAATTGTACTTCTTTTTTTTAATGATTTCAGAATTCTTTTGTGTATGGTAATAATATTTAAAATATGTTTTTTCAGATGTTAATTGGTATTTATATTCTTCGCGTCAAATACAAATATGCAACCATTTGATGCATTTATAAAAATTTTATTTTATTACCAATAATTATTAAAATCAGTTGTTTTTTTTTAAATGTCTTAATTTTCAATTAATTATAATATATAAAATCATGTTAAATTAGTTGTTAGGTCATTTATATTAAATTGAATTATTTAAAGTTCATTGGATGCAAATAGTGATGATTTAAATAAAAAAATTATTTTATTTATGAGCTAATTTCAAAAATTAAATTCGGATTGTTAACAAAAAGAATCAAGCTTTCTTCATCACCTGCAGGAACTCTTCAGGTTTAATGGATTATAGATTGGTCCATATATCTATTTGTAGTTTCATTGTCCACGTGCTATTTTTAAATGATCTGAACAAGCTATACTTGAAGGTTGATGCACAATAATGTGTACTTTATTTTTATTTGAGAGGACTTATTGTGTGAAGTATTTAAATTAAGTAAAAATTAATTTTTTTAAAATTAAATTTAATAAAAATTAATTTAAAAAATTGAAAGGTAGTCAAATTTGAACTCTATATTAAATTAAATATAATAAAATTTGAACATTACATTTTATAAAGTTATAAAAGAGAAGTGGTTGGTGATAGTAAGGGTGAACACAAGTCGGGGAAATTTAGGGATTTAAAATCTTTGGAATCATACCATATTTTAAAATTTTCAAAAATAAAATCTCCAGTATCAGTGCCTAATTTGAAATTTCCATACCAGTACCATCCCATTTTTTGGGACGGTTCGGTACGGAGATTTGATTCTATCGGAATGGATCGGTATGACATAGTTCAAAACGAGAATTAAAAAATTTATGTAATAAACAAATTTATATTATTAATTAAAATTATATTTATTATTCATAAATTAAAACGATGTAGTTTTAGGTAAAGATAAATTGTTTTGGTTATATATATGTCTTTGTTTTGATTATATATATATATATATATATATATATATATATTTGTTCTTGGTTAACTATATCAAACCATTACTTTATAGACTTTTTAGCAGAAAGAGGAGGAGGAATAAAAATGTTTCCACTTTATCTTTATCTTTTTGTTTTTTGTGAACCACTTTTATCTATTCTGTAAAAATTCTCTAGTAAAAAAATCTAGTAGAGAGTTTCTATCTCCTTTAATAAATTATATATCAAAATAAAAAATACTTAAAATGGCTTGCCATATTGCAAAAATTTGTTTTGTTGCAATATTTTGAACATCTTTTTGCAAATCTTCTTTAGCAGATTTACAATCAATGCGAAGTAAAAACTTTTGATTAAGTAAGTTAGATTGAAACTTTGATATGCATATGACAATATAAAGAATTTCTTTTTTAATGGCGGAGTGGTTTTTTTGTGTATCATTCCAATGTCCTAAAGTGTATTGGACAACTACTTCCCGTCCATCTGAAACTTGTTTCAGGATGCCCCCATAACCTATATCACTAGCATCAATTTCAATAATTTTAGGAAATCAACAAGATGTAGACAAGGAATTTCGAGGATATGTTTCTTAATATATTGAATGACTTTGGTATGTTCATCAGTCCAAGGGGCTGGATTTTTCTTTAATTGATCATGCAAAGGTTTAGCAATCCTATTAATATTAGGATAGACAATCTAAAACATAATTTAGACTTCCTAAAAACCTTTATAATTGGACTTTATCGAGATCTTATTAGGGAGTTTACTGCCAAATTCTAAGGATCTTTCTATAGGAACTATAGTGCCATAACAAATGTAATGACCTAAGAATCTGACTCTTGTTTGGAAAAGAGATATCTTCTTGGTAGAGATAATAAGACCATTTTGTTTAACTATATAGAGGAAAGTCTTTAAATGCTTGAAGTGTTGCTCGATGGAGTTTGAAAAAATAAACACATCATCAATATAAATGATGCAAAATTTAAAATAAGGATTGAATATATCATTCATTACTATCTGAAATTTTGATGGTGCATTTTTCAAACCAAATGGCATGACATTCCATTCATATTGTCCAAAAAGGACAGTGAAAGTAGTTTTATATAGATGGTCTTTATGGATTTGTATTTGCCAAAATCCTGATTTCATGTCAAATTTTGAAAATATAAATGCAAAATAAAGTTTTTGAAGAAGATTTTTTTTTGGAATGGGGTATAAAAATCCATTTTAAAGCTTTATTTAAAGGTTTATAATTGATAACAAGCTTGGGAGTACCTCTTTCTATTTCAGATGCTTTATTGACATAGAAAGCTGCACAACTCCATAAAGACCTAGATTTAAATATTAATCCTTTGGATTTGAGATCCTGGATTTCTTCTTTACAATGCCTTTTCAATTTAGCATTGATTTGAATTGGTCTAGCCTTAGTAGGGATATTTTTCTCATCAAATCTAGACTCATAAGGTAGATTAACTATATATTATTTTCTTTTCCAAAAAGCATTCGGTAAATCAGAACAGATTTCTTTTAATACCATATCATGAAAATAAAAAATCTTTGATTTTACTAGTTTAAACTTTAATTGTTGTTCAATTTTTTGAAAATGATCATTTAGTTTTAAATCATATAAGTTTGTCTCTTTTCCCTTAATTAAAGCATTGATTTCATTCTTATAAATAGAATGAGCATTAATAAGGTTTAGGGATTTGGTTCTTAGTTTTGCTAAAAAAGGAAAAGATATATGAATTTTTCATCTTTATAATCAATAGAGTTATAGGTGGTTAAATAGGGAGTTATCAAGATAATAAAATGTGTCCCTAAAATCACCATTTAACTTATATTAGAAATAAGAAGAAAAAGAGTTTTCAAAAGAAATTCATTATTAGAAATACTAGCCTCTGTTTTACGATCTATATGTATTTTGAAATTATTAGCAGAGGAAAGTTGTTCTATGGTATGTTCTTGAAAATGATGTGGAACCATGCTAGTTTTTATGCAATTTAAATAAGCTATGATATCAAACAGAGCTATAGTATCCAACTTAAACTCTTTATCAAAAATAATAGTGATCTTTATAGATATTTTCTTGAAGTGATTTAGTTTAAAGCACAGAGAAAATCATAGGGCACTTTATCAACATTGGTTAGGGATCCAAGTTCTAAATCGTTAGTATCATCACTATCACTAGAATCTTTAGCAAGTTTAGTGACAAGAAATTGGATTAAGCCAGAATCTTTTTGATGTTGTCTTTTAATTGCTTTATCTCAGACTTTATGGTTTTGATTTCTCCTTGAAGTTCTTGGATGTCACCGAAGGTTTCTTGTTGAGTTTCTTTCTATTGAGAATGGTAGTCAGGTCATATATATCCGTACTAGTAGAAGGTAACTCAGTATCCTTAGGTTTAGGTTCTTTTTCTAGAGATTGCCTAAGTTGTTCTAAATATTTTTTTTGAATCTCAGGGTCATTGATATG
Source organism: Mallotus nudiflorus (assembly GCA_947683625.1). Taxonomy (NCBI): domain Eukaryota; kingdom Viridiplantae; phylum Streptophyta; class Magnoliopsida; order Malpighiales; family Euphorbiaceae; genus Mallotus; species Mallotus nudiflorus. The sequence continues at coordinate 240,372 of CANTUR010000282.1, read as the reverse complement.
CTGAATACCATATAGAATTAGGTTTTATTCTTTAGTGAGCATATTAAGTTACTTTATTTCTATATCGGATAATGTGCTAGTTTCAAAATGAGAAGAAGTGGCAAGTTTATTAATCTAAAGAGCCAAGAACTCTTTAGAATTGGTATCAGACTCAAAGGTATTAATAAGCAGAGCTGTAAGTTTATTTATGGTTGTCTTTTTAAAGTCTAATTCTTGGAGTTTTTTAGAAACTTTATAGAGATGTGGCCCATTTTGCCACATTTAAAGCAGGTGACGTCTTTCTTAATCTTTGGGTTTTCTAAAAGTCTATTGATAAGGTTTCTTATAGTAAACTTCTTCCTTATCTTTCTTCTTGGAGAATACCCTTATTTTGGAGGAAAATTTCCTAAATGAAGGTTTTAAGGATTTCTTACTGTAATCTCCCTTATAGGAAGGATTTTGGGTGAAATTATAGTCAAATTGTTTACAAAAAGATTATAGTTCCTGTCTAGTCTTTCTTATTTCTTTCTTTAACTATTTTTAAAGTTTCAAGTCTTGACAGATCTTAAGACCATCACGTTGGGTAGTGATAATCAATTCACTATAGGTAAGCTGGCTATAAGGAATGATATGGGTCTAAAGGACTATCTAATGGTATTTCTACCACGTTCTCTTAAAAGGGTAGGCAATCCAACAAGAAATTTTTCTTTCTAGAGGGGTGGATTAGAATCTTCCTTAAACATTACCCGAGTAAGAAAAGTTGACCTATACCATTAGAAGTCACTACGATTTTTGCACCTAAGGTTAGACAACATATCAATATTTTTATCTTTAAGATAAGAAGAATCTCCTATAAAATGTAATGCTATGGTGAAGATAAAAGTAGACACAACATCTTGGATGGGGCTTCCTATTTAGTCAAGAATAGGTAGTCCTTCATCATCTATTTGAATAGCACGAAGAATGTCAAGTTGTTGTTCTTTAGTGAGATAGTAATCCCACCAACCTTTTAGTTGGTAAAAAATACCAACTATTATAAGTTCAGTAATGGATTTATCTAAGGTTCCTATTTGGGCTTTATAAGCATTTGATGCCATAGTCATTTGTTAGAGAGAGTTTAAGATTTGGTATTTAGACATTCCATCAATATTCCATTTATAGATAAAATTAGCACTAAACTTGGGTTGGACAAGGGTATTGTGTTGACCTTCAAGCTCAAGTTTAAGAAGCCTAGTCTGCATATATCCAGAGCGAGGGAAAGGCCAATGAAGTTTAGTAATTTTAAGGGACTGGGCTTGGAAAGTATCAATTTCAGTGGAGGAATCTATATCTTTATTAAGAACATTAACAGTTTGGTTGACCGAGGGAGGAGTATCAGGGACAATAGGTTCTTTAGAACTAAAGGGATTAAGCCTACTGAGCTGTTCCTTAACTGCATGTAAGAACTCAGTGTAGTTACTCTTAATTTCTTATTGTGCAGTGGAAGATATCTTATAAGGTTTGAACATGAGGTTTTTGAGTTTCTTATTAAATATGGCTATAGTTCTTAAGGACTCAATAGGTTTTTGGGTTTAGTTCTCTAGTTTAGATAATTGTTTTACCTATACTATAGAGGTGGACATTAGTAAAATTATTCTAGGAAACTATATTTCTTAAGTTTTAGGAATCACTATCCTGTGGTTTCTTATAAGGATAAGCTTATATGGTCTCATTGCCTACAGAGATCTTAATGTTTCTAAGAGAAGGGTGTTGAGACTCTATTTACTGACCATTTGATGCTTTCCAAATAGTTACCTTTTTTTTCTTATAGTGATTGGGTTTAGAACCTTAAAAAGGTAGGAAATATTATTTTCTAAAGCATATATCTCAAACCATTCAAAAAATAATATATTGACTTTATTAGTTTAGATAAAAGTGTAAAATTGATTTTGAAGATCATTTCTTTTTTCTAAAAAATGCTAGAAAAACTATTTTTTTTCTTTATTATGAGAAGAATAAAAATGTTTATGTAAAAGAGCTTTATTAGAAATGAACTCTTTATTTAAAACAGATAATTCATGAGCCATGTTTTCTGTTATAGCTAAAGCAGTAAGAGAGGTAGGAGGAGAAGGGTTTTCTTCTTGTCTGGTTTCAATATAAATAAGTCTAGTTATATTTATACTATAGTCTATATTTCTCATGGAAGAAGAAGGTAGATCTGAGGTAGAATATTGAGCAGGGATACTATATGGTAAATTTATAACTGTGAGCTTAAAGTCATCTATGCATTTATCAAAATCTTCAATAATGATTTCATTACTATTGACTATGTTCTTCTGACATTTGGTAGAAAAGGAAGTAGAGGAAGAAGAAGAAGATGTAGTTCTTCTAAAAATTGGATTCATGGTAAAGGAATGGCTATAGAAATATGTTGTACAATTACAAACTCACTGGCTAAACCAATGGTTTTATTGCCTCTCTGGGACTTACTACCAGGACCACCTGTGACCAAAGGACTCAATGTAAAAACTATCATGTAGACATTACTGCAACATGGAAACAATTCTTGTACAAATCACTCAACCCCCTAGGCTTTAATATCATAAGTGTCAAAGATCTAACGGTGTACTGTTCACGTGTATGAATGCAAAGATGAAGATAAATCACAATATCGATCTCACACTTCAGTCACAGGCTAGACACGGAGGTTATCAAACTAAAATGCAGTAAAGGCTTTATAGAGTTTTTGATGTGCAAGATCCTAATTACTTAGGCAAGAACAAAGTATACGTTCTACTACTTAAACTATATATGGAACGATAATTAAAAAAAAGCAAATAATATAAACATAAAACTTTTAAAACTTACGAAGAAGAAGTTTCTCTTTATATTCTAAGTAAAGGAAGGTTACAGAGTTCTATATCCAGAAAATAGCAAGGGAAGGTTATAAAGTTTAATGAGTTCTATTTCCAAAAAATAGCAAAGGAAAAGATAAAAACTTTTACTATATTTAAGAGATACAAATTTTAGAGCTATATTAAATGAGAGAGCTATATCTTTTCTAAAAATTTTCTCCCTAAAAACTTGTATTTCCTGTAAGAAAGAGAGGGGATCCTTATATAGAGGTTTGAGAAGGAGCAAATCATAAAATCAAGGGGAAGTCGGGCTAGAGACAGGAGAAATTAGAGTGCCTAACACCAATCATGTTCCTTTATCTATCACTGTCTTATTTTTTTATATGGAGAGCTTCCTACTAGGTATTAGTAGTGAAAAGCGGGTCCCCATCCTTGAGGTAAAATGGAAGAAAAAGGGATGGAGGTAGTAGGTGGAGTAGAGTATTTAACATAAAAGTCAAATTTGCCTGATGGTTGTCCAAGCAGGTCCCATGGAGCATTATTGAGAGGATGACCTGAAAAAGGAAATAATTAAAATAATTTTTTTTAAATGGCCTAACTTTTGCATGGGTCATCCTGAAAGGATTTTCAACCCATCTGGCCTAAAAAAAATACAATATTTAGAAAAGAAGTTATATGCATGTGGGCTTAATAGAAGGAAGAATCCCAAAATAATCATCTTCATTATCATTCCACAAATTAATAAAGGCTTCTAAATCCTAAGAAGCCTAGGAGTGAGAAGGAGAGGCTTGTTCAGACTATATGAGTTGCTGCATGACCTTGAAATTTTTCTTCTTTTATTTTTACAATAGCAAGAAGTGCATTGGCATGTGATTTTTAGGCTTAGAAGGTGGATTGTCCTTGAGTTTGGGCATAAGAGAAACTAAGAAATCCATACTGTTTGAGCCAGTCTATTACTGCTTGTTTAGAAATTTTCTGAGGGACTTTATAAGAGTTCCACCATTTTACTTTAAATTTCCTTTGGAGGATAGTAATATCATCATTAATATAAAAATCAAGATACCATTGAGATACACAAAGAACAGAGAATTTAAAGTAGTAGAGGCAGAGAAATAAAAACTTTTTCTCAAGGGGAGAAGGCTGAAAACTTTTTCTCAAGGGGAGAAGGCTGAAAACTTTTTCTCAAGGGGAGAAGGCTTATAGTGGGAAGAGAAAAGGTTATATCCCTAGCAGATATCAGAAGGGAGCATATCATGAATAGGTCTATAGTTATTCCACCAACGAGTAAACCATGCTGGAAATTTTGATATAATAGTATGATCACTGAAGAAAAGCAACCATGTATATGTATTAAAAGCATTCTGGATAAGCAAAGAATTAAACCATGCTTGTTCATAATCCCAATAGGAAAATGAGTGGCAAAAGTCTAATTTTAAGGTGAAGTTGATAAGGAAGGATTTTGTCTTGAAGAGATTTTGTCCCCAATCAGAAGGGTGGAGGACATTAAGAATCTTACAGGTAGAATAAGAAGGTTAGGCATATTCTTTATGATAGAAATGTTTGAATTATGCAGAACCAGTATATTCCAAAATTGTTTGATAATATTCCTGGGGTTAGGAAAGATCCTAGGGTTTAAAAATCAATTTTTTGGAAAATGATTTTGCATAGTAAGAAAAGGATCTTTACTGAAAAACCCATCTTTAATGGTTAGAATATTTTGAATAGAATTCTTTAAAAGAAAATCTGAAGATGGAAGTTTTGATTGTGATAAAACAATCTGTGAACTATTTTGAGTAGTTACAAGAGACAAGTCATTTTGAGAAACGATTTTTGAAGAAAAATCTCCTTTCTCGATTTTTGAAATAGGTTGAGGAGCTTTACCTCATATACCTTTGTCTGACTGAACAATGGCTGGAGGATGAAGTATTGCTTTAAAAAGTTCAAGAGATTGGGAGATAGAATATATATATATATATATATATATATATATATATATATATATATATATATATATATAATTATCAGTATTATTTATCTCATTACTTTTAAATAATATCAATAAGATTAATTACTTAATAACAATAAAAATTATTAAATAAATTAATAGTAATATATTTTAATTAATAAAAATAACTTATCTTATCTTATTTTTGTTTGTAAAATCACTACTTACTTTAATTACAACGATGTAGTTTTAGACAAAACTAAATTGTTTTAGTTATATATAATATATGTCTATATATTATTATATAGCAAAATAATAATTATAATAATATTAATTAGCTCATTAATTTTAAATAATATCAATAAGATTATATTACTTAATAACAAATATAATTAATAAGTTGTTAAATATAATAATAATAAGTTATTAAATATAATAATATTATTTATCTCATTAATTTTAAATAGCATCAATAGGATTAGATTAATTACTAAAAATAATGATTAATAAGTTATCAAATATGATAATAACAACATATTTTAGTTAAAAACTATAACATTTAAAATTATACAATGTTAATTTTTTTATTTGCATATTTTTAGTTTAAATTGAAATACAATGTGCATTTCACATTTTTACTTGTTGTTGATAATAATTATTATTTTTTATTTCTCATATTTTAAGTGGTATGTTGTAATAGACATTCTACATTCTTGTTTGTTAATTGATGTCATGACCCAATCCGAGAGTCATGATCGGCACTAGGGAACGAGAATTCTTTCGAATCTGGAACTCATAGCAAACCTTAAAAAATAAAAATGCATGTAATAAATAAATAAAATACACCAAAATTAAAACTTAAATCGATTAAAAAAATATATGCTTAAATGTCATTTCATAAAATAAAAATATATTCATATAATTTTCATAGAAAGGTCTCAAGTTAAAATAACATTCTACAAATACAAAGCACTATTACTGCAGTTTTCTAGAATACAACAAAAGTTCAGATAAATAATTTACATAATCTAGCCAAGTCTGAAGAAGTTCGGCGTAGAGGTCTACTACTGAGGTCCGATGACAAAGAATCTCCTAAAAAAATATTGAGGGGAGTCAGACCTCGCTGAGTGAATTATTATAATATATATACATGCAATCTAATCATATACGATCAAACATCTGTATAGATATAAATATATACAGGCATTTCACATAGATGCAAAAATTCAGTTTTAATATATAATAAAAGTATACAATCATTTTAGTTGAAGCACCAGAGCAGAACCCTAACAGTTTGCAGCCTCGATCATAATAATCAACATCCAACAAGCTTAATCAAACTCCAAGTATTAATTTATCCAACTTAATATAGTAGATTGGCCCCGAGTCTACTAGGTCATCCAAGGTTCTGCAATCTCACTATCGGCATAACTGGCCCCGAGTACACTTGGTTAATAGAGGATCCACAGTCAGCCTATCCAATAACCAACATCTCATTAAAAAAAATTATCAGATTCTCAACCTAATTCTATCATACTGTCGCGCAACAGTTTTAGCGTAGCCCACTAGGTAGCACGTTCTATTGTTATCCTTCAAATCATTCTTATAATTATGAAAAATAGTAAAATGCATAATTAAAATACAAGTGGCATTCATTTAAAAGGATATACTACTTATGTACTAAACATATACCAAACATATACTAAATGCATATGCTAAATATATGACAAATGTACTGAATATATATATATATATATATATATATATATATATATATATATATATATATATACTAAAACATACACATATATGACATATATATATACAAATTATATGCTAAAAAAAAACTAAGTAAAATGTCAGATATACAAAAAATATACCTGAAGTATACTAATAATATAATTCTTCATGTAATGTAATAATTCATATCAAAACATAATAAAAACATGGATTCTCAAAAGCATGTATTCTATATGCAATGTTTATATAGAATGATAACTCATAAGTTTACGCTCATTGAGACTGATTCGACGGGCTTGGTCTGATAGGTTTCTATAATGGCGTAGCTAGAAAATAAATAATAAAATCAGAATAAATTCTAACTTATACATCTAAGAATTCTAAAGGAAGACTCGATCTAGGAATTTAAAATCTAATCAAAACACAAAGATTCAGGATCGATCCGACGTAACGTTTTACGAGAATTTTATCAAAAATTTGACAGAACCTTTTCTGTAAAACAGACATCTCTCTAGTGACAATAGAGTCGATCCTGCAAGGAAAACACACTTCTAATACCACAAAGTTCAATACCTCGGGTTGGGACCCCGAACTGCACAAATTCCCAACCAAGGTTCACAATTCATCAAAAATTAATATAAAATCATAAATATATTAAAAATGATTAAATTCCATATATTTCCATAAAATACAAAAATATAATATATATATATATAAACATTAAATCACTAAATATAATTATTTTCACAACAATTAAATAAAATTCTCAAATAATAATATAATATTAATAAAAATCAAATGTTCAATAATTCAACATATAATAGTAAAATTCACTTTTATATACCCATATAGCTTAAATAGCTAAAATATATATTAAAAGTAATTAAAAATCCATTTAATCACCAAAATAGTAAATAATATATTATTTGAATATATTTTTGAAATTTAGTATTAATTAGTTAAAAAATAGTAAATAATTTATAAAAATCATTTTAATACCCTATATAATTGTAAAATAAGTTACACAATTAACCTATATATACAGAATTCACATAATATAAAAATATACTCAAAAAAATTATATAATTCGCTAAAAATTATTTTATAAATTCTAAAATTATTAACTCAAATTAATAACACTAATTTAACTAAATTTTCATTAAAACTAATTAATTAACATAATTATAAAAAATTCAATAGTTTAATATTAAAATAATAAAAAATTACCCATAATTTAAATTAATTTAAAAAAATACACAAAAATCATTTTTGAGAAGCTAAAGTTGCCATGAACAACATTTCTTAAACAAGAATTCATAAATCAAACAATATCAAGTTCAAAAAAAATCTAAACCCTAAAATACATAAACTAAAATCTAGCTATAACTAAAAACCGAGAGGATTTAAGCTCAAATGGAGCTTGGAAATGGGCTCACCAGTCCAAAAGGAGTCGATCGACACTAGACAGAGGAGCTGAGGTGGCTGAAAATGGAGTCACCGGCGTGAAGCTATCCCTACTGCTGCTGTTATTTTCGAGCTTCCAAGAGGCGGTCTGGCGGTCCTCAGGTGGCAGGAAGGTAGAAGAGGGAAAGAGGGATCGACGATGATGGCTGGTGGCGGTCGCTGACGGTCCGGCAAGGATGGGTTACGCAAGTGGAGTTACGGGAAGGGAAGGGAAAACAGGGGAGAGGGAGAGAAGAAAAGAAAAAGAAAAAAAGAGGGGGGTTGACCTTTGACTCAAAATTTTTTATCTTTGACCCTATATATATGTATATATTAATTAATTAAAAAACTCAACACATATATGTACACATATGCATAGTAATATTACTAAACCTAATAAAATAACAATAACAATAATGCTAATAATAATAATAATAATAATACTATTTAAATCAATAGTAACGGTAATAACTTTAACATATTTAAATAATAGAACTCTTAAATAATTTATTTTACGTAAACAAAATTCTTAGAATAAAATAAATAAATAATATTCACAAACAATAACAATAATATATAAATAAAATTTAAAATTTTATTAACACTGCATATCTCAAAATAGTTTTATATTATTTAAAATATAGGGTTATTACAATTGAATTATTTGAAACTATGCAATGTGAATTTTTTATTTTATATTTTAAATTCAAATTGTAATATAATGGACATTTCATATTTTTACTTGCTAGTTGAATAATAATAATAGTAGTAGTAGTAACAAGATAATAGTATTAATAATAAAAAGTTAATAAAATTATTTTGTTAACCATTTATTTATTATAATTTAATCACAAAACATATTAATTTTTATCTTATGTTATTATACATATGTATATTACTTGACAATATTTTAATGACCCAGTATTTTAAATAATATAAAATTATTTCGAGATATGCATCGTTAATAAAATTTTAAATTTTATTTATATATATTCATTATTTGTAAATATTATTCATTTATTTTATTCTAAAAGTTTTATCTACAAAAAATAGTTATTTTGGAAGTTTATTATTTAAAAAATATTAAAGTTGTTATTATTATTATTATTATTATTATTATTATTATTATTGTTGTTGTTGTTGTTGTTGTTGTTGTTTTTATTGTTAATATTATTGTTGTAGCATTATTATTATTAATATAATATATATATAGTATAATTAATATATATATATATATATATATATATAAAGGGTCAACTTTCTCCCATTTTTTTTCTTTTTCCTTGCGATTTTGCGCAAAACCATCCACCTCGCCTGACCACCACCTGCAACCACCACTAACCACCATCACCTTCCTCCTTCCTCCAAACGTTAGCTGCCATCTTCAGAGCACCTCCAGCACGCGGGAAAACATAGAAATAGCAGTTGCAACAACCGAAGCTCTATAGACGCTGGCAACGATTCTAGCCAGCAGAGCTCATGATCTTGGACTCTTCGGACTCCTGGAGCTATGAGGACTCCATTTCCAAGCCCCGTTTGAACTTGAATCCTCTCGTTTGTGAGTTTTAACTAGATTTTAGTTTATGTCCATTTTAGGTTTTATTTTTTTAAGCTTGTTCTTGTTTAATTCTTCAGAATTCCCTTAAGAAATGTTGTTTATGGCAACTCAATTTTCCTAAATATAATTTTTGTTTATTTTTTTGAATTATTTTGAATTATGGGTATTTTTTAATATTTTAATAATTTAAATTGAATTTTTGTTAATTAATTATTTTGAATGGAAATTTGGTTAAATTAGTGTTATTAATTTAAGTTATTAATTTTAGAATTTAGAAATTAATTTTATATAATTTTTGAGAATGTATTAGTATTATGTGATTTTGGAAATTATAGGTTAATTGTGTAGTTTTGTTGAAAATATAGTTAAATAATATGTTTTAAATAATTTTGGAATAATAAATGGTGTTAAAATAATTTTTATAAATTATTTATTATTTTTAACTAATTAATACTAATTTTCAAAAATTAAATTCAAAAAATAAATTATCTACTATTTTTTGTAATTAAATGGGTTTGTAACTATTTTTATTGTATATATAAACTATTTGAATAATTAAAAGTGAATTTTACTATTTTATGTTGAATTATTGAAAAATTGGATTTATATTAATATTATATTATTATTTGAGAATTTTATTTAATTATTGTGAAAATAAATATATTTAGTGTTTTAATGTTTAAATATATTATATTATGGTATTTTGTAGATATTTATGGAATTTAATGATTTTTAATACATTTATTATTTTATATTCATTTGTGGGGAATTGTAAACCTCGGTTGGAAATTTGAGTAGTTTGGGGTCTCAACCCGAGACAGTGCACTTGTGTTTTAGAAGTGCATTTTCTTGCAGGATCGACTTTACTTTTTAGTAAAGAGATGTCCATTTTAAAGAGGAAACTTTGTCAATTTTTCAATAGAATTTCGTAAAACGTGACATTAACTCGATCTTAAGTTTTTGAGTTTTGAATTCCTAAATCGAGTTTTTCTTTAGAATTCTTAGAAATATAAGTTAGAATTTATTTTAATTTCATTATTATTTGTTTTTCTTGCTACGCCGACACCGAGGTCCATCAGACCAGGCTCGTTGAGTCAGTGTCGAGGAATGCAAACTTGTAAGTTATTATTCTATATATGCATTGCATATAGGATTCATGATTAAGGATTTTCACATTTTCATTATATGTTTAAATATGATTTATTTTATTAAATGATTTGATATACTTTTGGTTTATTTTTGGTATATTTGCTATATATTAGACATGTATGCTAGGCATATTTTTGATATATCTTTTGAATATATGTGACATATATATGTTAGTATTTATTTGGTATAAATTTAGTATATTTGACATATGTTCAGTATATTTATTTGGTATATTTATGGTATACGTTTAGTAAATAAGTGGTATATTATTTTTAAATGAATGCCATTATGTTTTAAATGATGCATTTTATTATTTCCAATATATATATAGATGATTTTATATGAAGGATATCGATAGAACGTGCTACCTAGTGGGCTGCACTAGGACCGTGTACGTACCGATACGATAAATTTTAGGGTTGAGTATATGAGATCATTTAAGGTGACATTTGATTGATCGATTATTGAGAATTGATCTGACTGAGTAGTGTGATTGCGGGAGCTCGATTAACCTAGTGTCTCAAGGCCAATCACACTGACAGTGAGACTGCAGGAGCTTGGTTGACTTAGTGTTTCGAGTCCAGTCTACTGTCTAAAATGGGATAAGAGAATTACTTTGGAATTAAGTGTGCTTATGCAGCTAGTAAGATATTTTAATTGAGGTTGCGAATATTATGGTTCTATTTGATTATGTATAAATAAATGTTTTCTGCATTTATTATGTATAAATAAGCGGATTTTAGCATCTGTGTGAAATGCGTGTATATATATATATATATTATACAGATGCTTGACTGTATATGATTTATATTGCATGTATATATATTATGATAACTCACTCAGTGAGGTCTGATTCCCTTCAATATTTTTTTCGGAAGATTCCTCGTCGTCAGACCTCAGTAGTACATCTCTACGCCAGACTTCTTCAGCTCCGGCTAGATTGCGTAATTTATTTACCTGAACTTTTGTTGTATTCTAAAAAACTATAGTAGTAGTGTATTGTATCAGTAGAATGTTATGTTAGTAAGAGACCTAACTCTGAATATTGTATGAATATATTTTTATTTTATGAAAAGACATTTGAAATATTTATTTTATATCAATCTAAATTTTAATTATAGTGTATTTTTATTTATTTATTGCATGTATTTTTATTTTTAACGTTTGCTACGGGTTCCAGATTCGAAAGAATTTTCATTCCCTAGCGCTGATCATGACTCCCGATTTTGGGTCGTGACAAATATGATTAAAAGTATCTGATTAAGTTACTACTTACTACTATATATTAATATTTATGTATTACTTATTAAATTAACATTAGGCACTATATTCAATTTTTGGTTCGGCACAGTTCTCAATTTGATTTTTGTAAATATCCTATATCGTAATAAATTAGGCATAAAATTTAGTTCGTTTTGGTTCGTCAGTTCGGTTTGATTTTTTTCCATCTTGTGCACAACCCTAGGTGCTTGTGAGGGAGTAATCAAGTAGTAACTTATTTTCAATGTTAAAGTCATATGAACTCCCAATTTAAAAAACTAAAAAAAGAGAAGTGGTTGGTAAATTACTTTTTTCTCGATTGACTATTTTATATATAATAATAAATAACTAATACATATTTAATTGATAATTAATACTTCATCCATTTCATTAAAATTATTTTTTAAGAAAATAAAATTTATTATATTTTAAATGACTTTTTTAGCTTACCAATAACAAATAAATTATTCTTTCCAATTTTACCTATAACTTGGTTTTAGAATAATTTTTTTTATTAGAGTAATTATAATTTACACTAACTTTTAATCTTTTTAAAGGAGGGTTACATAGTTATTTGCATCTATAATTATGCTTATTAAATATAATTTTTAATTTTTATAATGCTATCTTAAATAACAATTGAAATGAAATGGAAGAAATACATGTATAAAGTCCATTAAAGACTGACAGTTCAGTCTACAATAAACAAATATATAATGCCAATATGCCATAATGTGGCATGCAATATCCATTTATTCATGTTGATAAAAAAATCCATTTATTAACCTGTTTCAAAAAAAAAAATCCATTTATTAAGCAAAGGTTTTTTTACAAAAATAGGCTCTTTTTATTTTATTAACTAAAATACCTTAAATTTTTATTATTTACTTATTTTACTCTTTATATTTACATGAGTGCTAATTTTATTTACAAACATGCATTGTTCTTCATTTTACTTTGTTTTTCCTTTTTTTTTTTATTTTTTTTATTTTTTCCTTTTTTTTTTCATTTTTTCTTTCCTCTTTCCTTTTTTATTTTTATTTTCTCTTTATTTTTTTTATTTCTCTTTCTTTCTTTCTTTTATTTTTTTAATCTTTTTTTTACTTTTCATCTTTTTTCAAAATTTTTATTTTCTCATTTTTCTTTATTTTTTTCATCTTTTTATATTAATGGAGCATTACCCAATATATATTTTTGAGAATTTATTTCATAAATTTTTTGACATTTTATGTGGAAATAGAATGTAATATTTTGAATTTTTATTATTAACTAAATTAAATTATTTTTGATTAATTATGATTATTTTACTATTAGTAGTGTATTATTTTTATTTTTACTTTAATATTATTATTAATATGTGAGAGGAAATATTATATGTGTGTGTTGATATATATATATATATATATATATATATATATATAAAGACAAAAATCACTTTTTTTTCTTTTCTCTTTCTTTCTTCTTCTTCTTCTTTTTCCCGTCACTATCCAACCCGCTGCCAACACTACCAGTTTGCTCTAGCACCGAGGTTGACCACTACAACATGCCGGACAGTAACCTAGTTGTTCCCCTGGCCATTAGCAACAACCTCATCTTCTCTTCTTCCCATTTTACCCTTGTTTTGGCCGATTTTTGGTTGGCCTCTAGTGAAGATTCCGATGTTGGATGGTCGTAATTCTAGTGTTTATGATTTACCTTCAATTTCTTTGATCTCCTCTCGGATCATCCTAAATCGAGGTAAATTCATTTGTTACTTTTGTTAGTTTTTTATCAGTTAAGTGAGAATTAGGTTTGATGTTGTTTAGGAAAGTTGATGTAGAGATTGACTACTATGCTATGATATTTTTTTTATAATTTTTGGATTTATTTTAATTGTTTTGGAATTTCTGCTTTGGGTTACTATTCTTAGCCCGAAAATTTGAATATTTTTAATAAATACTATATATTATTTGGAGTAATGTTTGTGAAGGAAATTTTATAAAATTAGTTATAGATAATTTATTATAATTTTTGGAAGTTATATGTGAAAAATAAGAATTTTAGAGAAAAATATGTAACTTGATTTTTAATTGGTTTTTGGTAAATTTATAGTTAATTAACATGTATAATGATAGTTTTAATTGTTAGAAAGTATAAATTAATTTTATTAACTAAATTAATATTTTGTATATTTTGTTGATTTTAGATTAATTTCCGAAAATAATATAAATGTATATAAATATCATAGTATTTAATTTTTTTGATTGATTTAATTATATTTAGTGCTAAAATATATTTTTATGAATTTTCCAGAATTTTATAAGTAATAATTTTTAAGTATAAATATTATTATGTTAAATGAGATTTGTATATATTGATTATTAAAAAGAATTTATTATTTAATTAGTCTGATTAATTTTATAAATATTTTGTTATATATTTTCATAATTTATATATATTCTGTGGTAATGTTGTTAATCATCGCGGTCGAGAATTTGTGTGTAGTTTGGGAGCCCAATCCAAGTGTGGTAGTATGTGGTATAGTAGTATTTTTTCCTGCAGGAATGACTCTACTTCGTGTAAAGAGATGTTTATTTTACAGAGGAGACTATGTCAGAATTCCAATAGATTTCTCGTAAAACGTGACATATGTACATTTTTGTTTAACCGTTATATCGTTTTAGGGTCGTTCCTTAGATTGAGTCTTCATGAAGATTAATTCTGAATCTGTTACAAGTTTCTTATTATTTATTTATTTATTTTATTTATTAATTTCAGGATTTTGGCAATTTTTATGAATTTTAATTATTTTTTTCATAAGCATGTTTTTAATAAATATTATTTTTCTTTTAGAGAATACTGAATTGGGAACTACCAATAATAGATGGACGCGGAATCATCAGCCGGCTCGCTCCAATCATAAGTTAATAAATTGAATTGTGTGCATGTGTTTTTTGCATATAGCGATTTTATAAAATTTAAGATAGTATTATACTTACATGAAATTTAATTTATGTTATTTTAGGCTATGCCTAGCATTATGACCATTTTATTTTATGTTATTTAATTTTTAAATTATAGTTTTCTTAAATTGTGCTACTTTTTTATTATATATTAGTTTTGAAAAATACTAATAGAACGGGCTACCTAATCAGTTTTATGATTGGTTAACTGGGATGAGTGTCTTGATGGATACCTTAGCTCTCAGGGACCGCCAGTGAATATTAGAAATGTTATGATTAGATACTGGGATGGGTGCCTCGGTTGATATCATAGTTGTCAAGCATCGCCAGTAAAATATTGGATTAAGTGAATCTAGTGCCTCAATTGATACTTAGTTCTTAGAGACTGATAGTCTTATGGTTAAGTGAGCCAAGTGGCTATTAGATTTTGTGGAGTAGGGTTCTACTAAGATTTTTTCACTTATAAATTATTAAATAAAAAATATTTTATTTTGAAGAAGTTCTATTGTAAATTCTTTATATTTATTATTTAGAGAGTTGATGATTTGAAAATAAATTTTAAATACTTTAATTTTAATTATAGTAAAATTTATTTATTATTATTTTATTTAATGGATTTTTAAAATCATACAGCTCTCTTTATTATCTTACTCAATGAAGTCTAACTCCCTTCGATATTCTTTTTTAGGAGTTTGGGAGTTTAAGACTCGTCCTTTTTGTTTACGCAGGGTTTCTTATTCTCTGGCTTTATTGTGTAGGTTTATTTGATATGTATTGTACAACTGAACTCTAGATACTGCAGTAGTTAATCAAAGAACTTATATTAATTGTATTATGATTTTATATGGCTTGAGATATTATATTGAAGAATATTTTATTTATGTATATGGTTTTATGCACTTATTATGATTTTGTTATCAAATAATGGTTTTATATTTAAGTGTATTGTCTCTTTTTTAGCAAAAAATTTTTAAAGGCTTATTATGGGTTTTGGTTACTTTATGTATTCCCATTCCTTAGTCAGTTCGGGTCATAACAAAATTGGTATCAAAGCTTAAGTTTGTTTGATTATCAATATTGTCTTTGTTTGAAACTACTATAATGATTAGGTTGATAATTGTCACTTGTTGTTATCATTATTTCTAGAATTTTATGTATGAGTTATCATTCTTGTCTTGTCTTGAATTTGATTTCTTTGTCTTTTCAAAATGAGGCAGAATCAGAATATTCCTGCTATGGAAGAAGCATATGATGATTATGACAATGAGCAATCTTTTCAAGATGAAGTTCTTCCTCCTGCTCCTAAACATAGAGGAAGAGGCAAAGGCAGAGGTAGGCCTAAAGCTGCTGTAGAAGAGAGATAGGCATAACAACAACAAGTTAAGCCAGAGCACCATAAGTGGATCCTGTAGCTTTTGTAATTAGAATTACAGGGATTAACCAAGGTTAACAGCTTTGAACCAAGCTATACCTTTGGTACAACAAATGTTACAGCAGAGGAATCGAGAGATGTCTGATATTGATGGTGCACTCCTCTACTCCATAGTCGGTAGAGTTTTTTTTAATGGTGCGGGAGATGCTCTGGACTTCATTAACACCGTCGAGACTTGGACAAGAATAGGCCATACTGATTATCAAAGGATTATAATTATGGAGTTATCAGTTCAAATAGCACACAAGACTAGTTTATATAGTCCATCTAGCCTTTCATAAATGCGTTAACCTGGCTTGAGTTTAAAGATCGATTCTTAAGGTTCTTTTATCCACTTATGACTAGAGATGCATATAGATGGCAGCTACTATACAACAGCATAGGGGATAGGTCTGTAGAAGATTATACTAGAGAATTTAATAGGCTATCTCAGTATGCAGAAGATGCTAGGAGAGATCCTTACATAGCTGTTGAGTTGTATATCACAGGTTTGGGGTCAGCCTATGTAGGCATATGAATTGAGGATCATACTTTAGAGAGTGTGATTGAGGAGACCAGACTAATAGAGAGGAGACATATTAGGTAAGGCACTATGGTTAATCCTTATATAATTGGTAAGAGTGGATATGGGGTAGCTCAGGGATTCCAGCAGCTTACTTTTCAGATTGGCAGTACAAGCATACAGGCTGAGGGTACTTCCTAGTAGGGTAGGAGGTTTAGGACCCACAGAGTTTGGCCAATGTGGTTATGCTACTAACTGTAGGCGTGGCAAAGGTTCTATATTTAGTTCTGGGGTTAGTAGCAGCAATAGTGGATAGAGCTCTAGACATGACAGTTAGGGTCTAGGACTAGTGCTTATCCTAGTTATGGCCAAGTGCATCAAGGACCGTGGCCAAGTGCATCAAGGACCGTGTCATCTGTGGATTGAGGTTTGTTTCAGATGTGGGCAAATAGGACATCTTACTAAAGCTTGTCCTAATACTGGTTATCAGACACAATCCACCCAAGGATCTTCATCATCAGTGGCTCAACCTTTTTATCAAATGTCATAGTAGTATAGAGCTCCTATGTATCCACAACAAAGGCAAATTCAGTTTATAGGCCAGCAGGGTTAAGGTTCAGTAGGGAGACCCAGTGGTCGAGGCTTCATGTAGCCGTCCACTTCTTAGCAGGTAGGCCATGGGCAGGCTTGAGTTTTTACTTTGACTCCCCAGGATGTGCAGGCATCTAATGCAGTTGTGGTAGGTATTCTTCCAGTTTGCTATTCTGATGCTAAAGTCTTATTTGATCCTGGTGCATCACATTTTTTTGTGTCTCCTATGTTTTCTTCTAGAGTGGAATGGTAACCATCTAGGTTATTGATTCCATTATCTTTAGTGATTTTACTTAGCAATGAGTTGAAGACAAATGTATTCTTTCCATCTTGTCTTATGTTGGTGGAAGGTAGAGAGTTGCTAGCAGATCTAGTTTTGCTAGATGTGATAGAGTTTGACATGATTCTGGGAATAGATTGGTTGGCACAATACTATGCCTCAATGGATTGTCAAGAAAAAGAAATGATTTTCAAAATTTTGGATGATGTAGAATTTTATTTCAAAGGTGATAGGAGCTCAATGCCTCAAAATCTCATTTCTGCTATTACAACTAGGAAAATGGTTAGAAGAGGATGCTAAGGCTATCTAGCTATAGTAGGAAATATAGAAGTAGATAAGAGGTCAGTTGAGAATATGCCAGTTGTATGTGAATTTCTATAAGTTTTTCGTGAAGAGCTACTAGGATTGCCACCAGATAGGGAAATAGAATTTTATATTGATGTTGTACCTAGTACATATCCTATTTCTATGCCACCTATAGAATGACACCAACTGAATTGTAAGAACTTAAAAAGTAGTTATAAGAGTTACTTGATAAGGTTTTTATCAGACCCAGTACATCACATTAGGGTGCTCCATTGTTGTTTGTGAAGAAGAAAGATGGTAGTCTTCAACTTTGTATTGACTATAGATAGTTTCATAAAGTCACCATCAAGAATAAATATTCACCCCCCAGGATTGATGACTTTCTTAATCAACTTTAAGGAGCCCAATGTTTCTCCAAGATTGACTTAAGGTCTAGGCATCATCAGTTAAGGATAAGAAGTAGAGATGTAACTAAGACAACATTTTGAATGAGATATAACTATTATAAATTCTTAGTGATGTCCTTTGGACTGACTAACGCATCCACAGCCTTTATGGATTTGATGAATTAAGTGTTTAGGCCATTCTTAGATTGATTTATGATAATCTTCATTAATGATGTCTTGGTGTATTCTAAGAGTGAAGCGGAGCATGTTATACACTTAAGAATGGTGTTGCAGACCTTGAGAGAGCACCAGAAGTATGCTAAATTCTCCAAGTGTGAATTTTGGTTGGATCAAGTGGCATTCCTAGGCCATGTGGTGTCCAAAGATGGCATATAAGTTGATCCTAGGAAGATAGAAGCCATTATAGAGTGTCTAAGACCTACAATAGTTAAGGAAGTAAGGAGTTTTCTAGGTTTAGCTAGCTATTACAGGAGATTTATGAAAGATTTCTCCAAGATTGCCACACCACTAGGTTAACCCATAAGAGTGCTAAGTTTATATAGACAGACAAATGTGAAGGACACTTTTAGTTACTTAAGGATATGTTGACTTCATCTCAGTATTGACTTTACCCTCTGGAAGTAAAGGGTATACAGTGTATTGTGATGCTTCTCGAGTAGGATTGGGATGTGTGTTGATGTAAGACGGGTAGAGTAATTGCTTATGCTTCAAGGCAGTTGAAGAAGCACGAGCAGAATTATCCTACTTATGATTTAAAAATGGTAGCCGTGGTGTTTGCATTGAAGATTTAGAGGCATTACTTATATAGAGTAACTTATGAAATATACACCAATCATAAGAGCCGGAAGTACGTATTCCAACAGAAATATCTCAATCTAAAGTAAAGAAGATGGATGAAACTTTTGAAGGACTATGATTGTTCTATTCTATACCATATAAGGAAAGCTAATGTGGTAGCTAATGCTTTGAGTAGGAAGTCAGCGGGCAATCTTGTTCATATTTGCATAGAAAGGAGGCCAATTATTCAAGAGTTTCATGAACTGATTGATTAAGGATTGCAGTTGAAAGTAACTAAGAAATGTCTTTTTGCTCAGTTAAAAGTATGATCAGTGTACTTGGATATAGTTAAAGCAGCTCAGAGAAGAGATCCATAGTTGTAGAAGATTATGTTTAGAGTGAAATAAGGTCAACCTAGAGACTTTATTATTGACAGTAATGACATGTTACATTTGGGCACAAGGTTGTGTGTACTAGATGCGGATGATTTGAGAAAGGAGATTATGGAGGAAGCCCATTTTTTTTGCTTATAGTATTCATCCATGTTCTACCAAGATGTATTATAACTTGAAAGATACATATTGGTGGAATAGGATGAAGAGAGACATTATAGAATTTGTGTCCAAGTGTCTTACTTATCATAAGGTGAAGTTAGAACATCAAAGGCCTTCAGGATTGTTGCAACAGTTGCCTATCCCATAATGGAAGTGGGATATAATTGCTATGGATTTTATGACTAGATTACCTCATACAACTGAAGGTTATGATGCTATTTGGGTGATAGTTGACAAGTTAACTAAGTCAGTGCACTTTCTACCAATTAAGAAAAAGTACTCCATTGACAGATTGGCAAGATTGTATATTAATAGAATTGTTTGTCTCCATGGGGTACTAGTAAGTATTGTATCCGATAGAGGAGCCACTTATACTTCAATCTTTTAGCAAGAATTGCACAAGGCTCTGGGTACTAGACTTGACTTCAGCACATCGTTTCATCCTTAAATAGATGGTCAGTCAGAGAGGACCATTCAGACATTGGAGGATATATTGAGGATGTGTGTGATGGACTTTGGTGGTCAATGGGATTTACACTTGCCATTGTTTGAATTTGCATACAATAACAATTATCATGCAAGTATCAAGATGGTAGCATTTGAAGCATTATATGGTAGGAAGTGTAAATAGCCTTTATGCTAGGAAATTGGAGAATGATAGCTGATAGAACCAGAATTGGTGCAAGTGACTTTAGAGAAAGTCCCTATCATCTAGCAAAGGTTAAAAACAGCCTTCAACAGACCTAAGAGTTATACGGGCCCGAAGAGAAAGGATGTATCCTTTTTAGTTAGAGATATGGTGTTCTTGAAAGTGTCTCTAATGAAAGGGGTGATGAGATTGGGTAAAAAGGGTAACCGAGCTCCAAAATACATTAGACCATTCTAAATACGTTGAAAAGTTGGAGAGGTGGCTTATAGATTGGTGTTACCACATGAATTATCTCAAATCCACCCAGTGTTCTATGTACCGATATTGAGGAAGTATATTTTTTATCCTTCCCATGTTCCGTAGCCTCAGACAATGGAGCTCAATGAAAATCTGTCATATAAGGAGTATCCTATGGCAATTATGGATCACCAAGTTTGTTAATTTCGCACTAAGGAGATTCTAATGGTGAAGGTGTTGTGGAGCAATCACACTATTAAATACTGTATATGGGAGGTTGAGGTAGTAATGTGAGAGACATACCCTTATCTTTTTATTCAGTGAAAAACTTTGTATCTTATGTTTATTAAAATTCAGGCACGATTTTTTTTAAGATGGGGAGATTGTAATATTTTAAATTTTTTTATTATTGACTAAATTAAATTATTTTTGATTGATTATGATTATTTTATTATTAGTAGTGTCTTATTTTTTATTTTTACTTTGATATTATTATTAATTTGGGAGAGGAAATATTATAGGAGTGTGTTTATATATATATATATATATATATATATATATATATATATATATATATATATATATATATATATATATACACACACACACACATACATACATATAAAGACAAAAACTAGTTTTTTTTTCTTTTCCCTTTCCTTCTTCTTCTTCTTCCCCTCACTGCCCAGTTCGCTACTAGCACTGCCAGTCTGCTCTAGTACCGACGCCGACCACCACGACACTATGGACAGCAGCCCAGCTCCTCCCCTAGCCACCGGCAGTAGCCCCATCTTCTCTTCTTCCTATTTCACCCCTGTTTTGGTCGGTTTTTAGTTGGCCTCGGGTGAAAATTTCGATGTCGGATGGTCGTGATTTTAGTGTCTATGGAATTCACATCTTCCAAGGTTCCATAATCTACCTTCAGTTTCTTCGATCTCCTCCTGAATCATCCTAAATTGAGGTAAATTCATTTGTTAGTTTTGTTAGTTTTTGATTAATTAAGTGAGAATTAGGCTTGATGTTGTTTAGGAAAGTTGATGTAGAGATTGAATCCTATGCTATGATATTTTTTTTATAATTTTTGGATTTATTGTAATTTTTTTGGAATTTTTGCTTCGGGTTACTATTCTGAGCCTGAAATTTTGGATATTTTTAATAAATACTATATATTATTTGGAGTAATGTTTGTGAAGGAAATTTTGTAAAATTAGTTATAGATAATTTATTATAATTTTTGGAAGTTATATGTGAAAAAAAAAAAAAGAATTTTAGAGAAAATTATGTAATTTGATTTTTAATTGATTTTTGGCAAATTATAGTTAATTAACATGTATAATGATAATTTTAATTGTTAGAAAGTATAAATTAATTTTATTAGCTAAATTAATATTTTTCTATATTTTTTTGATTTTAGATTCGTTTCTGGAAATAATATAAATGTATATAAATATCATAGTACTTAATTATTTGATTGACTTAATTATATTTAGTGTTAAAATATATCTTTATGAATTTTCCGAAATTTTATAAGTAATAATTTTTAAGTGTAGATATTATTTTGTTAAATGGGTTTTGTATATATTGATTATTAAAAAGAATTTATTATTTAATTAGTCCAATTAATTTTATTAATATTTTGTTATCTATTTTCATAATTTATATATATTATGTGGTAATGTTGTTAATGATCGCGGTCGAGAATTTGTGTAGTTTGGGAGCTCGATTTGAGTGTGATACTATATGGTATGGTAGTGTTTTTTCCTGCATGAATGATTCTACTTCATGTCGAGAGATGTTTATTTTACAGAGAAGACTATGCTGAAATTCTGATAGATTTCTCGTAAAACGTAACATATGTACGTTTCTATTTAACCGTTATGTTATTTTAGGGTTGTTCCTTAGATTGAGCCTTCGTTAAGATTAATTCTGAATCTGTTACAAGTTTCTTATTTTTTATTTATTTATTTTATTTATTAATTTTAGGATTTTGGCAATTTTTATGAATTTTAATTATTTTTTTCATAAGCATGTTTTGAATTAATATTATTTTTATTTTAGAGAATACCAGATGAAGAACTATTGATAATAGACGAGCGCGGAACCGTCAGCCGGCTCGCTCCAATTATAAGTTAATAAATTGAACTGTGTGTGTGTGTTTTTTGCACATAGCAATTTTATAACATTTAAGATAATATTATACTTACATGAAACTTAAGTTTTGTTATTTTAGGCTATGCTTAGCATTATTATTATTTTATTTTATTTTATGTTATTTAATTTATAAATTACAGTTTTCTTAAATTGTGCTACATTTTTGTTATATATTAGTTTTGAAAAATACTCATAGAACGGGCTATCTGATGAGTTTTATGATTAGTTAACTGGGATGAGTGCCTCATTGAATGCCTTAGCTCTAGGGGACCTCCAGTAAAATATTGGATTAAGTGAATGACTATAAGTAGTGCCTCAATTGATGCTTAGCTCTTGAGGACCAACAGTCTTATGGTTAAGTGAGCCAGGTGGCTATTAGATTTTGTGGAGTGGGGTTCTACCAAGATTTTTTCACTTATAAATTATTAATTAAGAATATTTTATTTTGAAGAAGTTCTATTGTAAATTCTTCATATTTAATATTTGGAGAGCTGATGATTTGAATATAAATTTTAAATACTTGAATTTTAATAATAGTAAAATTTATTTATTATTATTTTATTTAATGGATTTTCAAAACCATATAGCTTTCTTTATTATCTTACTCAGTAAGGTGTAACTCCCCTCGATATTTTTTTCCAGAGTTTGGGAGTTTGAGAGTCGTTCTTCTTTTTTACGTAGGGATTCTTCTTCTCTGGTTTTATTGTATAGGTCTTTTTGATATGTATTGTACAACTAAACTCTAGATACTGCAGTAATTAATCAAAGAACTTATATTAATTGTATTCTGATTTTATCTGACTTGAGATATTTTATTAAAGAATATTTGATTTATTTATTTGGTTTTGTGTACTTATTATGATTTTATTGTCAAATAATGGTTTTATTATTAAGTGTATTGTCTCTTTTTTCGCAAAATTTTTTTTAAAGGCTTACTATGAGTTTCAGTTACTTTATGTATTTTCATTCCTAGTGTCGGTAACTTGCTTTTTGGTTCGGGTCGCGACATAGAATCTCTTTTTTTCCCTCTTTTTTATTTTTATTTTCTCTTTATTTTTTAATAAATTTACCATTATTTGCTAAATCTTAATCTTTTTAAATTCCAATAAACCAAAATAAATAAAAATTTTATAATCCTATAAATAAAATAGTTAAAAATCTCATAGTATTACTAAATTAATTTTTTATTGGGTTTTGTTAAAAGAGGTTAGCATCCATTGCTCTATGAAATACTTTTTTGTTTTTTATATGTTTTGTTTATTTGTAATTTTTTTTTATTGAATAGAGTGTTGACAATGGTGATTTTGTTTCCACTCCTACTCATTTTAGTGGTTATGGTGGACAGAATATGAAGGGTATTGATGTGATATATATTGTTAGTAGTTTTTTGTAATTTATTTTTTGTTGCATTTTGATTTCTGATTAAATTTTGTCTTCGTATGATGTTGAAAATGATTTTGTTAGTCGTCCTTCATAGAAGAGGTAGCACTGACCTGCTTATATCTTTCAATCTCCTTTTGTTATTGTATAAGAAACTGAAAATAAACCAAACATATACAAAAAATATATTATAACTTAAAACTAAACATTTTCTTTGGAGTCAAGCAAGTATTAATTGTTGTAATAGAAAATTTAAAAAAAAATGAATATATTTTAAAGTTTTTTGGTGTTATTGAGTCATAAGAGAATGCTGTCATTTATAATTTGATATCATTTTAGTTTTTTTTGTTTCCGATACTTTTTTATTTTAATTTGTATCATTTTGTTTTTTTTAGTTTATGATATTTTTTTTTGTTTTATAAATGGCAATTTAGTTGTATCACAGAGTTTCTGTTTGTATGTTTTTTGTATTTATGCAATCTTTGTTTTATGTCCAAATATTCCATTGTTGAAGTAGTGTTATTATTTTGATTTTCTTTTGAATATGTTTTTGGTTTGTTTTTATTTCCAATTCCATTTTTTTGTATCTTTTAATTTATTTTTGGTTTTCGATTCTTTTTTTTTTTTTTTTTTTTTGTATCCTTTGGGTTTATTTTTGGTTTTTGATTCATTTTTCTATTTTAGTTTTTTTAGTTTTGAAGAATGAATATAAGATTTTAGCTCTATCCTATAATATTATGTATATATTGCATAATATATAAGAGGCAATAGCTCAAATCCATACATGAATTGATCAAGTTAAATTAAATTGACAACAAGCATAAATTAATGACACATTAATACTATCAATATTGAGAGAAAAGGAAAAGTTTATAGACAAGGAGGTTGTGACTTTTTTTGTACAAACAGTTATATAGATAATTAAATTACAATTTTACAATTTTTATTTTTATTTTTCTTTTAAACCAAAAATAAAACAAAAATACAAAGAAAATAGACAAAGGCCAAGAGAAGATTTAGGTGGGATCTTCTCTTTCACATTGCTAGCATATTCAGGGTCAAAAAGAAGCTTGTCTCTCACCTCCATAGCAAAATATAACAAAAAAAAATTATTAAAAAAAATAAAACATCATACTCATAGATAAAACAATTTTAGTCTCTCAATGGAAGTACCTGGCAAGATACAACAATATCTAATTTCAAATACTTTACATTTATTTTATGCTTCTGATATAATAATTTAGAATACTTTATGTTTATTTTACGAATCTGATACATTTTCAAAAAAAAATGTTTTTTAAAAAAAGCTAGCATACATTACTCTATGAAACATATATTCATCTTAAAGAAGAAAAATATATTCATGTTATTGTTATTAATTTAGTTTTCTTCAAGTTGTAATATATTATTTTTATTTATTTATTTATTTATAATTGTAGATCAATAACTAATTATAGTTGTAATATTATTTTTACAATTCCCCCATTAATCACAACATTTTTTTTCAATTCTTTTTCTTATAATCATAACATATTAAATATTAAACTCATCGTTGTTCAATCGTTGCATTTGAATTATATATTTTTTGTTATTTTTAATATACATGCATGTGTTTCCTAATTAATTAATTCAGCCCATGATTTAAATAATTAATTAACAAAGTGTAACAATCTTGTACTAGATATTTATGCATGTGTTATTGTGGAATTCGAGTTAATTTTCACCAATAATAACAAATTCACCTTAAAAACTATTGCATAGATGATTAGAGTGTAAATGATTGTACTAAAAATCACTTAAAGTAGATTCTCAGGAAAGAGTGGTGGGGTTACAATGATCCTACTTAAAAAGCACACTACTTAGACAGAGTTTTGCCAAGATAAATAATTTTAATAGTACAATAATTAACAACAACTATATCCGACAATAGCTATTAAATATACATAAAAAGAACACTAAAATTTAACGAGGTTTAGTCAATTATGACTACATCCTCGGACACTACCAAAATAATATTCACTAATTAATAAACATTATAAAAGAGAACGAAAGAATATAATTGCTTAAATATAGGAGAGGAGGCAATTTTAGGATGAGCCAATAACAAGCGGGGAGGGAAGTTTCTTTTATAACAAAAAAAACTTCCCTATTACTTAAAAACAATCGATGTGGGATTGCTGTCAAAAATAACAAATGTCTACCTTTGGCAAAATCCCATACAATTCTCTTATAAACCTTCAGTAGTGTATGCAAATTTCATCTTTCAATTTGTAACAATGTTGATCAAGTCTTAAACTTAACTACAGTTACCACTTTTGTCATCATATCAACAGGATTCCCAATAATCTGAATCTTTTGGATTGTGACTCCATCTTCTTCTAGAATCTCCCATATAAAGTGATATCAAACATTAATATGCTTTGTCCTTGCATGATAAACCTGATTCTTTGCTAAATTAATAGAACTTTAACTATCACAATGCACTTTGATGTGCTTTTGCTTAATTCCCAGTTTACCAAGCAATTTTTGAAGTCAAATTGCCTCTTTTTCAACCTCTGTAATTGCTATATACTCTGCCTTTGTAGTAGACAAAGCAATTATTAACTGTAAGGTGGACTTCCAACTGACTGGTGTCTTTGCAAAAGTAAACATATAACCAGTAGTTGATCTATGCTTGTTCAAATCACTAGCATAGTCAAAATCATAATACCCAACTAAACACTAACCATCTTGCCTATCCTACTAAAATACTAAACCAATATCTATGGTGTTCAGAATATACCATAGAATCCATTTCATAGCTTGTTAATGCTCCTTTCCAGGATCATGTATGTACTTGCTCACAAGCCTAACTGCCTGTGAAATATCGGGCCTCATATATACCATTGCATATATCAGGCTACTAACAACACTTGTATATGGTACTTTTGACATGTGTTCTCGTTCTACATCATTCTTCAGTAACATGGATGCACTAAGCTTGAAATGAGGAGCAAATGGTGTACTAACTGGTTTTGACTTTTCATTAATGCCAAAACATTTTAGTACCTTCCTCAAATATTCTTTTTAAGACAAGCAAAGCCTCCCTAATTTCCTATCTCTGGATATTTCCATGCCAAGAATCTTCTATGCTTTACCGAGATCCTTCATCTTAAACTCCCTATTCAATTAAGTCTTTAATTTCTCAATCTCTATCTAACTCTTAGAAGCTATCAATATATTATCAACATAAATAAGAAGATATATATACGATACATCTTGTAGCTTATGCAAATACACATAATAATCATATTTACTTCTCATGTACTTTCATAAACTTGTCAAATTGCTTATACCATTGCCTCAGTGATTGCTTCAATCCATACAATAATTTTTCTAATTTGCATACCATCTTCTCCCTACTAACAACTTTGAATCCATTTGGCTAAGTCATGTAGATTTTCTCATCCAAGTCTCTATATAAAAATGCAGTTTGTACATCCATTTGAACTAGTTCAAAATCCAACAGTGCTACCAAAGCTAATAAAATTCTAATGGAGGAATGCTTTACAACTAAAGAAAATACTTTATTATAATCAATTCCCTCCATCTGTGTATAGCCTTTAGCCATCAATCTTGCTTTGCAGTAAACATTATCCTCATCAGGAAATCCATCTTTCTTTATATATACCCATTTGCACCCAATTGCCTTCTTTTCCTTCAGAAGACTAGCTAGTTTTCATGTCTAATTCTTTTGAATGGACTGAATTTCTTCATTCATGGTGATCCTCCACTTTTCATGTTTTGAACTTCAAACTGCTTCATTATAAGTGATAAAAACATCATCAATTGCAATTAGTGATGTAGAAGAGACCATATTAACATAGTGAGTAGGTTTTCTAATGGTCCTCTTTCCCTTTCTTAATGTAATTGATTCATATTATTGAGGAGGTTCTTAGGTCCAAACCTCTTCTTCATTTGGCTCTTCTTCTACTATAGGAGAGTCATCATTAATTTTTACATTGGTTGGGACAATTCTATTGCCATCAAACTCCACCTATTTGGGAGTACCATTTATTTGCTTCATTTTTTCTAAAGCCACATTTCTCAATATGGCATATTCATTAAATGTAACATCCCTACTGAAGATTAATTTCTTTGTTTTTGGACACCAAAGATGATAGCCTTTCATGCCATAAGTGATCCCCATAAAGATTGCCTTTTTTGCTCTTGGATCCAGCTTTGACTCCTTAACATGTTAATATGTAGTGGAACCACACACATGTAAAGAATTATAATTTGTAACAGGTTTTTCAAACCATTTCTCTAATGGAATTTTAACACCAATAGTAATCGATGGTAAGCAGTTAATAAGGTGACAAGCATAGGCTACAACTTCAACCAAAAATTCTTTGCCCAGCCCAGTATTGGAAAACATACACTGAACCTTCTTCAGTAATGTTCAATTCATTCACTCTACCACCTCATTTTGTTATGGTGTATATCTGATGGTGAAGTGTCTGACAATACCTTTATCTTTACAGACTTTCAAAAATGGATCATTTTTAAACTCTCCACCATTGTTTATGTAGAGACGTTTGACTTTTTTGCCTGTTTGAGTCTCCACCATCTTTTTCCATTTAAGGAAAATTCATAGCACCTCATCCTTTATCTTTATTGTATACACCCATACCCTTCGAGAAAAATCATTAACAAAGGAAACATAATAGTGTTTTCCTCCTAATGAAGCGTTCTTGGAAGGCCCCCACATATTTGAATGAACATAATCTAGAATACCCTCAGTATTATGGATGGTTGTTCTAGATTTCACCCTTGTCTTCTTCCCTTTGATGCGATGCTTATAAAAATCTAATTTGCAAGCCCGAGCTCCATTCAATAATCCTTGATCTATTAGCAATTTCAGGGATTTTTCTCCAGCTTGCCCCAAATGCATATGCCATAAACCGGTTGCTTCTGACTCCTGATCATCAGTAGAAGTTACCGCTACTACTATCCTAACAATTATACTACCCAGAAAGTAATACACATTATTTTTTTCAAATCCCCTTCATTATCACTAGTGTACCAGAGATGATTCTCATTATCCTATCTTTCGCGCTTCTTCAAAACCTTTTGACTCTAAGGTTCCCACATTAATGATATTCCTCATCAAATCTAGCATATAATGAACACTTGTTAAAGTTATGATTGATTCATCTTGATTGCTCAAGAGAATTGAACCAATCCCATATGCGTTAAGAGAGGCATTATTCACTGTGTTGATAACTCCACCTTTTTTTCTTTAAAGTCAAAGAACCATTCTCGATTGGGAGTTATATAATGACTAAAAGCTGAATTTAGTAACCATGAACTCAAATAGCTGGTTGATGGTGTAGCAGCAATTGAAAGATCTAAATCTACATCATTATACTTAACTATATTTGAATTTAAGATAGCATTTCCCCTTCTAGGTTTGCCTTTGTCTTTTAGCTTGGGACAATCTTGCTTCTAGTGCCTTTTTTCTTAATAAAAGTCACATTAATCTTTGCTTAGTTTGGACTTTGACTTAGATGCCCCTCTTCTTCCTTTATTGTAACTTTGTGAATGGCCTTAAACAACAAGAGCTTCTGCTTCAACACTTGTATTTTCTTTTCTTTTCTTTCTTTCACGATTCATAACTATACAAGGATGCAATTACTTCACTTAGAGACACAACAACCTTCCTATGAAGTAGAGTTATTTCAACATACTCAAACTCATCAAGAAGTGATCCCACTAACATTAAAGCTAAATCTTCATTATTAAAAGTCATGTCCATATTTATCAAATTACTTACTAGCTGATTAAAGCTAGTAATGTGATCATTCATTGTGGTACCTAGAATATAGTTAAAGTGGAAAAATCTCTTTTTCATATAGAGTTTGTTCTAACTGTTTTTCTTTAAGAATTTCTCATCTAGTGCCTTCCATAATTTACTTGCAGAGGTTTCTTTAGAAAATGCATACTTCTGCTCTCTAAAAAGACATAATTGAATTGTACCACATGTCAATCTATTAGTCACCTTCCATTCTTTCTCCTCAACATCATCTAATTTCTCTCCTTCAATAGTAAGGTCTAGACCCTCTTGAAAAAGGTCATCTAGAACCTCACGTTGCCACATGCCTAAATGACTAGTGCCATAAAAAATCTCCACTATAAATCTAGCATTTGTCATAGCATTTATTGCTAAAATTGAAGATGAAGAAGCTGTTGACATCGATATGGATACTTTTGTGCTATTTGTCATTTCTGCTACAAATTCTATTTAATAGTTGTCAATGCAGAATGCTAATTAGTCCAAGGATATTTTTTATGATATGGAAGATTAGCCTAAGCCGTAACCACAAAGCATACTAAAATAAACCAAGAGCTCTGATACCAACTGTTAGGGTTAATTTCCACCAATAAAATAAATTCACCTTAAGAATTATTGCACAAACGAATAAAGTGTAAACGATTATACTAAAAATCATGCCAAAATAGATTCCCAAGAAAGTGTGGTGGGGTCATAATGATCCCACTTAAAAACCATACTCCTTAGATAGAATTTTACCAAGATAAGTAATTTTAATAGCACAATAATTAATAATAACTATACCTGACAATAACTATTAAATAGACATAAAAAGAACACTAAAATTTAATGAGGTTCAGTCAATTATGCCTACGTTCTCAAACATTACCAAAATAATATTTCACTAATTGAGAAAATATTACAAAAGAGAGAGAAAGAATACAATTGCCTAAATATAGGAGAAGAGGCAATTTTGGGATGAGCCAATAATAAAGGGGGGGAAGTTTCTTTTATAACCAAAAAAACTTCCCTATTGCTTAAAAACAATCGATGTGGGATTACTGCCAAAAATAACATGTGTGTGTGGTTGAGGTTTGAGGGGCATATTGTCAATAAAATGACAAAGCCTCTCATTTGATTAAAGGGATTAATTATAAAAAAATTCAATAAAGATCCTTAAATAATTAGTATTTTCATTTCCACAAAATTTTCAATATTTTTTTCTTTTTCTTTTTAATGCAAAAGTAGCTTTAGACATTTTTGCATTATTGCAATGTTCTACATTCACGTAGCTTGGAAGCAACTTGGAGTGACCTTAAGAATAATGCCAAAAAAAGACTGCAAACTAAAAAAAGGGGAGGTTGATGAGTCATTCATGAATGTGACCTTAATTAATAAATGGAAAATATTACATGTCACTGGTAGCGATACTACAGTGCGTCTTTCGCCTGCGACAATTACCAAAATAGCTTCTAGTTTTAATTTTTTAAATTTCATTTGATTATTAAAAAAAATTTATAAGCTACAAGTGTTTAAATCTTTAAACAATGGGTTCACCCATGTGGAATTAAGTTTTATATTTAAAAAAATTTATAGGCTACGAGTGTTTAAATTATTGCATGATAAGTTTGTCTGTGTGCAATTTAAGTTTCAGATTTTACAAAAATTACAGGTTATGGGTGTTTAAATCCTTGTACAATACTTGTGTGCAATTTAGGTTTTAGATTCCAAAAAAAAAATCATGAAAAAAAATGAATTTTCAAAAAAAATATAAGGGCTATTTTTAATTTGTTGCACTGTAGCGTCGCTGCCCGCAATATGTATCATTAACCTTCATAAATTAATTTAATGGTCATCATGTTCTTCTATCAAATACTAAAAAAAAAGAGAGATAGCTGATAGATATTCATAGTGCTCTCTAAGAGCTTTCTGTATAAGCCATGTCTTCCAATATCAGTAATACCATCTTCTCTGTCACCTATTACCCTCTGCATTAACTTCTCTATTTGCCATTTCCTTCATTAATGGTTTCCTCAAAAAAAAATCTACAACTAATCCCTCATAGTAGAAAACATTATGAAGATCCTATTTTCATCCTAAACCTTTTTCTAAAGACCTTCCACTTAAGACACTCAAAAACTGTTTGGTGAGAAGGATTCTCAGCTCCAAAATTTATACAACAAACATATTGCTACATATTTTAGTCCAAGTTTGGAGTTTTTCTTCTAACCTTTAAGTGCATGAATTGGGTATAAAGAACACTTTTTTGTTTTTATTTGGCAATGATGAAGATAAGGAAAGGGTTAAGAATGAAGTTCCATAGTTGTGTGGTTTCTTTGACCACATCATAAAAAATGCCCACTCTTTAAAACAAAGGAGGAAATTTTACATTAGGTCAACATCAACATTGATTATAGGCCATGGATATATGCTAAGGTAAATAAGAAAGTTTTTTTACACTTTCCTCGACCTTCTAATGCTAGGTTAAATGTTACACTTCTCTTAACATGCTTCGGAAAGCTATCATTGGAAGCCACTAACACTTCACATAAGGTGACATGTCCTCCACAATGCTCTCATTGCATGTGTGAAAATTCAGGCACCTTAAGGAAGCAACTTTATAGTGTTGATGAAGGAAGCCAAACTGAAAGGACCTCACCTGCACTTGCAATTGCTCATGTCAAAGGAAATGATGAGCCTTGGAAAGTTAACACTAACCTATCTCACCTAGAACATGATCAAGATTTCAAATTTTGTAATAAAGTGGCCCAAGCCTCTATACTTGACAGTCAGCTCAAAGTGAAGTTGTGAGCGATCAATCTTTATTTTTCTCAACTCTGGTGGTTGAGTGTGTGTTGTTTATTTTTCTATTTTCGAAGGACATGACAACTTTACCGAATAGGGATAAGTGATTGGTCTCGAGGGGATGAGATGCTTTTGATTTTGTGGAGTTACCACCTGATTTTTAGAAAATCAAGAAAAGAAAGGGACAACATCAGTTCACTCAGTGAGCATTGTCCCTAGTAGTGATATTTGGGTTCGGGAGATCGCATCTACTTTTTGACTATTTCTCATTATACGATATTCGATAGATAGCTACCGCAACACCCTAGTTTCGATAATGACAATTTGTATAGCATTCACATAGTACATCAGATAGTATATGATAATAAAGCTAAAAATTTATGTATTACATTGTTTTTCTAATAAAATACATATAGAAAGGAAAAGATTGCGGAAAATTGAATCTAATATTGTAGATCTGTAAGAATATCATAACCATTTACATAATTTATTTGATGAATAATAGGATGATTATGCTTGCAGTGATTATTTATGCTATGATGATGATGATGATGATAATATAAAGGATGCATGAGGTCATCACTAGATTGAAAGCATAATGACTCGATTCTGGGACATGAACTTTTTCATGTTATCGATATTTATTATGCGATTTCATGATTTTAAAAATAAAGGATGTAGAATGACGATATGAAATGAGTGCATAAAGCATATATTATTCACATAGCATGCAAAATTGTCAGTCTCATCACATAAGCACAACAATATTCCCAAATGCTAGCGATAGTAAAATAAATGCAGTGCAATGAAATAAATGTGCTAAAATGATTGTGTAGTCATCAGACTCGACTCAGCTTGTATGAACTTTGAAGCTCTAGCTTCAAGAGATTATCAAGCTTTCCTCATCGAGAGGTTCAAAATGACGGTAGAATGATGCTAGATTGTATACCTTTGAAGCACGCTTTAATAAAGATAAGGCTGAGTTTTGTGGAAAAGGGATCTAACAACCTAAAGGAAAGGCTGTGGGAGAGCAAAACCTATATGGAAAGGGTTTCCCGCACCTTTAACCAAACTGATTTTTGAGTGTGTGTGTCTACACTTGCTTCTCCTCCTAAAATAGGGTCTAGAGGGGTTAATTTATAGAGAAAAATATGTAGAACGAGGTGGTATAGATGTGGTCATGCTCGTGTAAGTGAATTTTTGTGCGTGGCCATGCCAAGTGCAAGTGACCATGCATAGTGTGCACGTGGTCATGCGGTTGTGTATGGCCACACACTCTTGTGTGCTTTTTCATGCACACTTCAACACTCTACGCAGTCTTCCTAGGTTCTATATGTGATGTTCTAGGGTTAGGTCCTAGGGTTTTTAGGCCTTCCAGATGTGTTTCTAGAGTCTATTTTGCCAAATTTGACTTTGATTTTAGCACATGACACCTAGGGGTATTTATACGTATTTCTGAGCGATACACGTTGATACCTGGGTTGTGTTAGACCATTTTAAAACCACTTTTAAAAGTTTTGGACCCCTCCAAATGTGTTTCTGAAGTCCATTTTATCAAAATTAATTTTCATTTTTTAATAAAGTTGGGTCTCAATCTAACAAAATATGCACCAACCTGACGAGCTGAGTATTATGAGAGGGTTTTCTTGAAATAAACCTCTTGTTGTTTCGATGATTCATATTTTATAAGGTCAGAGTATAACTTGATGACCCGGTGATCAATTTTGCACACTAATAGGGTCAGTTTGGTGTTTTAGTTGCACACTTCAGAAGTGTTACGAGTGAGCAGACTTTAGTCATCTCAGGGATTCATTTCATCAATGGACCTTTTTAGGGATAGTCAAATTTGAGGTATGACAGTTGCCCCCTGCTTCACATGTGTTGCATAGCCACCTAGTGCTAGTGTCAATACAAGTGAACCAAAATACAAAGATACAAAAAATATTTTAGTAGGGAGAGAGGTACTTACTTGTGGGTTATCTCTAGACGTCTTGTCAAGATTTGACTATTGCATTTTATTTTTTACTGTCATTCTATGACTTGATCTCCATACAAGGTACTATTTAGGACATATAAAAGTTTATGATTGATGCAAAGTGTAGGACACAAATGTGACTATAACCTTTTTAGGTGTCATGCAAATGAATATGCTACTAAATAAAATGCGAATGCGACTATAACCTTCTAGGTGTCACACAAATGAATATACTACTAAGTAAAATATGGATATGATGATATTAAGCAATAAAGTGCAGATATGACTATAACCTTCTTAAGTGTCATGCAAATGAATATACAACCATAACCTTCTTAGGTGTCATGCAAATGAACATGCGACTATAGCCTTTTTAGGTGTCACACAAATGAAGATGCTACTAAGAAAAATGCGGATGTGGCTAGAACCTTTTTAGGTGTCATGCAAATGATTATGCAATTATAACCTTCTTAGGTGTCACGTGAATGATCATGCAATTATAACCTTCTTAGGTGTCACATGAAGTGAACATGCAACTATAACCTTCATAGGTGTCACGCGCAAATGAATATATGACTATAACCTTCTTAGGTGTCATGTGAATGAACATGTGACTATAATCTTCTTAGGTGTCACATGAATGAAGATGCTACTAAGCAAATATGGATGTGGCTATAACCTTTTTAGATTTCATGCAAATGAACATGCGACTATAACCTTCTTAGGTGTCACACGAATAATCATATGACTATAACCTTCTTAGGTGTCACGTGAAATGAATATGTGATTATAACCTTCTTAGGTGTCACGCAAATGAACATGCGACTATAACCTTCTTAGGTGTCATGTGAATGAAGATGCTACTAAGGAAAATACGGATACGATGCTACTAAGCAATAAAAGTGCAGATATGACTATAACCTTCTTAGGTGTCACGTAAATGAACATGTAACTATAACCTTCTTAAGTGTCACGCGAATGAAGATGCTACTAAGCAAAACGCGGATACAACTATAACCTTCTTAAGTGTCACGTAAATGAACATGTGACTATAACCTTCTTAGATGTCATATGAATGATCATGCGACTATAACCTTTTTAGGTGTTATGAGAATGAATATGCGACTATAATCTTCTTAGGTGTCGCGTGAGTGAACATGCTACTAAGAAAATGAGAATGCTCCTAAGCAATGAGAGTCTTAAGCAATGAATGAGATGTGAGAGTATGAATGAGTGCTTCTAAGCAATGAACGAGTGCTTCCAAGCAATGTGAATGCTTTTAAGTAATGAATGAGATGTGAGAGTGCTTCTAAGTAATAAACAAGTGCTTCTAAGCAATGAATGAGATGTGAGAGTGCTTCTAAGCAATGAATAAGTGCTTTTAAGCAATATGAATGCTTCTAAGCAATGAATGAGATAGTGGTGATGATGCAATAGTGGTGTAGTAATGATGTAATGATGATGCAGTAATGATCCAGTGATGATCCAGTGATAATGTAGTGATTTATCATGTTGAGGATGTTATTTTGATGATTTAGAGTAAGACATTCTTACAGTGAATTTTCCTTGCTTTTCTTCTTTTGTAAGATGTTGAGTTTTTTGAAAAAGGTAATGCATGCACAGTGTCTTTAGATAGATAGAGTCCTCATTAATGTACTTTTGTGTGATTTTGGTGTATATCTTATGCTCAAATGAAAGTTTAGGACTGTAGAAGTGAGTGTATAAAGCCTCGAAGTGCATGTATAACCATAAAAGAGCACGTGGAAGGGGGAAGTGAGTGTGACTGTGCGTGGAGGTCACGCACTTATGCATGTGGTCATGTACCTAGTGCTTGGTCACATGCTTCCCCCCTCCATTGCTTATTTAAGCTGTCATTTTGGAAATCTTGTGAGGTTTCATCTGGACTTCTTCGAGTGTTTTCTGACTTTTTTTACCCTTTTTATATTTCAGGTGCTGTTTGCTCTTTTTTTTTATTTATACTTCCATTTTTTCTTCTATATAAAATGTAGTTCCTTGACATTCCTAAGGGTCTGGATGACATTTTTATTGATGCCAATGTTGATCTTGAGGGTGACTTTATAGAGGCTACTAGAGCTTGGACGTCTGCTACAGTGACTAACTTATCAAGTGCTCAGAGTTCTCAACCTTCTAGGCTTTCTCAGGGAGATCTAATCCCTATTGTTCATAGCTTGGAGACCCACGCTTGGGTGTGTCATCGTCGTGAGGTAGTCCTTTTTTACCCTCATTTTTTGAAGCTTGTTGATTGACTGTTTTGCTATTTATATTGTTGTATGAGGTTATCATAGTTGTAGCTTTATAGCTCTTGCTATAATTGTTTGTTTAACTTTATTGTAGTTGTTGGTGGTTGATAGCTCTTACTTTATTTTCTTTTTGTGATTGTCTTCTTGTCGCGATGCTTTCCTTTTTCGTATTTATTATTCTTTTGGTCCTGTTTGAGTGATAGAGAAAAAGATGTATCAGTATTTAGTAGTTGTGCAAATCTTTGATAGTGTACTTATTATTTTTGGCCCTATAGATATGTCACCGTGTTGTCTGGTAGTTTCAATAGGGTCAATATGCACTATCAGGGCCTCCCAATGTGCGTGAAGCAAATGGTTGTCGAGAAGGGCTTAGATGGAGTGATTGTTGCACTATCTTACAACTCATATGCATCGAGTCAGATTGCTATATATGCATTAATAGAATGATGGATGGACACGATGTATACTTTTCATCTACCTTTTAGGAGATGACTATTACCCCCTTAGACTTTGCTGCCATCACGAACTTGAGCTTTTCTGGAGAGTCGATTCCTTTTAGTGATAAGGAGTGTTCCACTGCTCTTATGAGGAGGCTTCTCATGAGAGATTTTCTTAGGGTAGTCACTCCTATAAGGTCTTGTTGTTCGTACTTTACTTGAAACAATGAGTTTATTGCTTCCATGCGGGCTTTATATGATGATGGTCTTATCATAGCAAAGCAGCTAGTGTACACGGCAGGGTTTAGCACGCGTCCAAGATTTTAGCAATTATAACACTGTTTAGGCTCAGGGCCTTAAAGAACACACTAACCACTATCATAAAGATATGGCATGGAGATGAGGAGTTGCCACCCAAGGTAATAACTGGGACAAATAAAAAAGGTGGTACTCAATTCTCTAAAAGAAATCTAGCACCACAACCAGGAGATTCTGGACACGGAATACTAACTTCTCTTAGTCTCGTGCTCTTTTAGAATAATTTTATAAATGATTATTTCATCCTCTAATTACATGCAATTTTATTAAACCCTAATTAACATCCATCTAACCCAAAAGGCAACAAGTCAATAAAATTACAAGTAAAAAATGCATCAAAAAGGCAATGTCCCTATGTCTAAACTATGTTAATTTCATTTTATAAGTTAGCTAAGTTTACATATTATTTACAAATCAGAAATGGACTGTAGGTGGGCCTACATTTTATTAATTAGTGAGCCTAGATCTATTTTTAGTCTTTCTAAGATATGGAATTAAGTCTATTCAATTTCAAAGGAAATTAAATTAGTGGGCCTAAGTCTAAATTGGTTTTATTTTAAGTGAAATATGGGACTAGGTCTATTTATTTTAAAAGAAATGAAATTAAGTGGGCTGAGCTAAGTCTAAACAATTTTAATTAACTAAACGGGCCTAAAATCTAATTAACCTAATTGGCCTAAATTGATTTTAATTATTTTTAATTATTTAAAAACCTAAACCATTTTTAAGCCTATTTATTAAGTGGGTTAGACCTAAACATGGGCTTAGGGACCAAAAACATAAAAAAAAAAAAGCCTAAAACAAATAAAATACAAAAAATAGATCAAGCAAACATTATAGTGATTTTTTAGAAAAAAACCCTACATTAATTACATGAAAACCCTAATTTAAGCTACTGCTACCATTGATTTTAATTGATTTTTTACCCAATTGAACTTAATTACTAATTAATTTTACAGTACAAAAAATTAAATTTTCACTATTCCCACTACTGGGGCTATTACAAACTACGTACAAAAATTAAATTTAAATAATTATACACCCAAAAATTAAAATAACTACACCGAACACCAAAAATGGAAAAAATAATAAAAAATCATAAATCCTACTGGAAAACAACACAAGTTCTTCCATGGCATTCCCTGGACCTTCTGCTTAATTTAAATATAGACAGTATCCTCTTCAATCCACATGCACATATCAAAAAAAAAAAACAAGTAATCATATTAGTACTGAAATTAAACAATCAAAAAGAATAACAGAATAAAAGAAAAATCACAAAAAGAAAATAATAGAAAGAATAAAACATGAAATAGAAAATTACACTGATGATTTAGATGTTGTGCAAATGCTCTTTTTTGACCCCTCAGATTAGGATTTTCACCATTGAAATTGACTCAGTGTTGATTTGATTATGGACTGGGACTAAAAAATCATTGTATCGTCTTCGTCAAATGAACTGCAAAAATTAGGGTTTTAAAAGAACAAAAGAAATCAAAGTTTAATAATTTATCTTCCGTCTGTGTAAAAAAATTTCCCTAAAAAATCCCCCTAAAGAAAATCCTCCTAAAAAATCCTCCCAAAGAAAATCCCTCTATTCACGCATGCAGACTCTGCTTTTAAATGCAGAGTCTGCGCATATTCAACTTCCTCTAAAGGAGGAACAGACCTATCTGATCAAATAATGTTTGTTTTTTTTATTTCAAAAATATCTTCTGTGTTTTAAAAAAACCTTATCAGATAAAATTTGAATTTTCAACCAATCAAAACACTGAAAAAATCGCAAAAAAATAAGAAAAAATACGTGAAAAATAAAAAAAAAAAGGGACTTATTGCGCTTCGGCACTGTGCAATGCCGGCCAGCATTGTATAATGCCAATTGGCATTTTAAATGCCGATCCTAAAAAATTTTTAATTACCAAAAGACCCCTGAAAAAATGACTTATTTGCAATCAAACCTTAAAAAATATTGCAATTTAGTCCTTAAAGTCCAAAAAATCGACAACCAAGCTCAATTTTTGAATGAATTTCTTCATAGGGGCTTATGTCATAATTGTGCACAATTACATCCTGAAATTGAGTGCTTACAGTTGGCTTGCTACTTTTTATTTTATTTGTTAAGTGCTGTTATTTTCCCAAACCCTTCAAGTACGAGTGATCTCAAATTGTTGCCTGTCTTAAGGGACTTAGATGGTTTGTCTATTTATTATTAGGGCACTGCTACCTTTACTCATGTGTACTCGGGGCTTGATGCGGCATGCCATGGTGGCTCGAGGATTTGCAAATGCTTATTCATGCTGGACGTGAGTAGGAGTTCTGTTGTTTATTCTTTTACTTTTGGTTTGTTATTTCTGACCCTCTGATTTTGATAGATCTAGGCATATAAGTTCGGGATTCTCCCCTGTCCATCCATCAAGCATTTCCATGAGGATGGCTTCCCTCGTTATTCTTATTGAATAAGGAAGACTACATATTTGATCAAGGATTACATAGCCTAGGACCACATGAGGAGGTTATCCCCTAATCAAGTATGTCCGATTCTTATTGTGTTGGTTATTCCTTTCTTTAGGATTTTCATTTATTTTTGCCTTTTTAAGCAAATATTTCTTCACTGGTGGTGGCGTGACCTCACTGGATAGCAGAGATGGTGGTTGCATGACATTTGATAGAGAGAAGAGTGTTGCTTTTTGGCCTTGTTGGTAAGGTATGTTATTTGGATGAGAGAGTCCATCACTGGTAGGATGACCCATATATGAGGAGATTTCTTGTCCCTCCCCCTAGGGATATGTTTTAGGGTCATGAGCTTCGCGGCGATGATCTTGTTACTTTTATGATGGGATTCCCCTTTGAGACCCTTTTGGAGAGTGAGGGTTTGCCTTATACTGATGTATTAATCCCTCAACTGATCGATATTGTAGCTAGTGGGACTTTTCCTTCACCTCCACCTTCTCAAGTAGATGCATTTCATCCCTCGGGTTTAAGGGCTAGGCCATCACATGGGTCGTCAAGATTCACTTCTTCTGATTTGGTAAGCTTTTATTCCTATTTTATTGCAAGCATGTAGCAAACTTTATTAGTAATAAACTATAATTGACATGAGTTATGAGAACTTATTTACAATAACATTGGAGGAGATTTGGGTCCCACTTTGAGGAGGATGAAGGTACACTCCACACTAAAGTGACTGCTCATGCTAGTAGTATGGCTTTTAGTAGCACTATCCTTGGGGATTTAACGGTTCAACTGTCTTTTTCTTTGCTTGGGATAGATATCCTTAGTAGAGCAGTGAGCTTTGATTTACCTAGACTTATCTTTCCTCAGTCGGGTATTGCTCTTGCTGATCCTACCCATATTCGTGTTCTTCTCTTATTCTTGCCTATGTTTCATTTATTTAGTGAGTGGAGTTTGACTTATTTGCTTACTTTTTGCAGATTCCTATCTCCTCTAGCCAGTACTGGTATAATGTTGCAGGGAGTGCACAACAGTACTTTTTGGAGTTTGTTACTACTTAGAGGGTATGCCTTCTTTTATTGTACCTGTTTATTTTATGCATATGTTTTTATATATGAGTGTATTATATGCAAGTGTAATGCAGGTTGAGCAACATCTTGCTAGTCATGAATGGGAATGGGAGCGTACAACTTATCGTGACCACATTTGTGAGCTAGAGTCGCGGCTATCGTCCTTTGCAATGAACGATGATGAGTTGGGATCAGACAAGAGGGATGCTTGAGAAGGATCATTGCTTGCTTTTAATGGAAGCCATGATCGATGTAGTTGTTTTAGGAGCTAAATATAGGTCTTTTTGGTTTATGGTTCGACTCTGGGCATTTGTCCCCCATGTTGTATAATGTTTATACTATGATGACTGTATATGCTTCCTATTGTGTATTGATGATGATGTTTGCCATTACTATTGTCTACCTTTTTTCCCTTTTTTTCCTAAGACGTCTCCTTTTGGAGCTTTTCGCACTTAGCTGGGTTTTCTTTTTCTTCCCTTTTTTGCCTAGAGTGTCTCCTTTTAGAGCTTTTCACACCTACTTGGGCTTTTTTTTTGGCTATACGATAGTGGCCAATCTCAAGGAGTGAGCTTAGAAAGGATGGTAAGAACCATGGTCATGTAATGAAAGAAAATGCAAAGCATGCTTAATGCAATTCATGATGATAAAATGTGTTACACTTTTCAAAGACATTTTACATAAACTGGCAATCATTCTCATTTCACTGTAATCATTTAAGAAAAGCACAAGTGCATTTGTACAAATTTTGAATTTGAAGTTACCCCTATCCTTAACTATCCTTCTCAGGTTTTCTAATTAAGTATTTTCTCTCTTTCCCTAATTTTTGCCTAAGCTGCCCTATTTAGGTTTTCAACTCAGCGGGAGGTCCCTAACTTTTGCTTGAGTTGCCGTTTTTAGGTTTTTAACTCAGTAGGATGATTTTTTTTGCCTTAGATGTAGCACTTCTTCAGGCAATCTGTGTTGACAGGTTTAGAGAATTCGTTGCCTTCAAAATCCATTAGCTTGACTGCTCCTTTTGATAGGATATGCTTGACCAGGTATAGGTCTTCCCAGTTTAGTTTGAATTTCCCTTTAGGGTCCAGAACGTTTTATCTTATTGGCTTTAGCACCCAGTCTCCTACTTTCACACTCTTATGTTTTACTTTTCTATTAAAGGACCTGGCTAGTTGGGCTTGATACAACTGTGTGTGGTATAGAGCCTTAAGCCCATGATTGTCTAAGAGAGTGAGATTATCGTGCCTCTATTGAGCCAACTGTACTTATGATAATTTAGATTTGATTGTTACCTGAAGAGATTTGATCTCTATTTTAATTGGAAGAACCACTTCTGCCATACATTAATGAGAAAGGAGTTGCTCATGTTGAAGTTGTGATTGTTTTTTGGTACCCCCATAAGGCATGTGGCATTCTATTGGCCCAATCTCGATAAGTCTGAGTGATCTTTGATAAGATCTTTTTGATGCCCTTATTTGTAGCTTCAACAGCCCCATTTGATTGTGGTCAGTAAGGAGAAGATCTGTGATGTTCCACCTTACAACTCCTTAATAACTCTCTAACTTCCCTTTGGAATTGAACATTGTTGTCAAAGATGATGTGATAAGGGATCCCATATCGGCAGAACAAGTTTCTTTTGATAAACTTAGCCACTTGCTTGGCTCCTATCCTTACGAATGATTCTACTTTGACCCAATTTGTAAAGTAGCCCACTACCACTAAGATGAATCTATATCTGTTTAAGGTTGTCGGGTGGATGTCCCTAATTATGTCTAGTCCCTATACTGAGAAAGGCCATGGAGAGGAGATGTAGTTTAGTTCTATTGGGGGAAGATGGCTGACATTCTCATGGAT
This sequence comes from Mallotus nudiflorus, assembly GCA_947683625.1. Classification (NCBI taxonomy): domain Eukaryota; kingdom Viridiplantae; phylum Streptophyta; class Magnoliopsida; order Malpighiales; family Euphorbiaceae; genus Mallotus; species Mallotus nudiflorus. The sequence goes on along the minus strand of CANTUR010000282.1, from coordinate 197,279 downwards.
TTGACACTTATAGAATTTCCTTACAAATTTGATGCAGCTTTCCATCATCGTCATCTAGGAGAACCTTTGTGTGGACTACAAACACCCTCATGTATTTCTTTTATTGTCCTTATAGCTTTAGTTTCATCTAGACATTGGAGGTATAAATCATCTGAGGTTCTCCTATATAACACACCCTAATGCGATCTGAATTTTGATGTTAGTCATCGAATGACTGATTTATCTCTTTCATCTACTTTATCAGGATAGGCTCATTCTTTCAGATATCTCTGGATGTCATAGAATTAGGGATTTTCAACTGCTTCTATCTTCACTATTCTATAGTTTTTATGATAAGGTTATCCTAATTTGAGTAGAATTAGAGGCTTGATAGGCATTTTGGATGGCCCCTCCTATACTGATGCTTAGGAGGCAAGTGCATCTGCCATCTGATTATGATTCCTAGGGAGATGAATGAATCTAAATTTTTAGAAAGACATAGTGAGTAGCCTCCAGTGGTCCAGATGAGGCCTTAAGTGTTGTTCTTTCAGTTCCCACTCTTTCATGGCGTGATTGATTACTAGCATGGAATCCCCAAAGATTTCAACTTCTGTGACACCCAGGGTTATTAGTGCTTCTATTCTAAATGTACATGCCTCATATTTTGCTTTATTATTTGTGACTCTAAACTTAAGCTTTTTAGCAATTAGTACTACTTCACCTTCTAGAGATTGTAGTATGACACTGACTCTTACGCCGAATTGATTGACTACTCCATCAAAGTATATGTACCATCCTTGGATCTCAATGGCTGAGCTAAGGTTATTTGGGAAGTCCGACTGGATTTCATTTGAGTCTGGAATGGGGTTGAGGGCTAAAAATTTGGCCACTACTCTCCCTTTTACTGCCTTCTTAGTAAAGTATTACAAGTCAAATTCTGTTAGCAGTACAAGCCACTTGGCAAGTTTCCCCACTAGTAAGGGAGCTTCTTAGAGGTACTTCATTAGGTCCATTTTAGACACAGCTTGAATTTTGTAGGATTGGAAGTAGTGTCTGAGTTTCTTCATTGTCCATACCATTGCTAGTTATATATATTCAACTTGGCTATACTTCTCCTTATATGGTAGCATCTTCTTGCTTAAGTAGTAGACTGCATGTTCTACTTTCATTTCTCCCTCTTGGGCTAACATTGCACTGATTGCATTCCCTTTAATAGCCAGATACAAGGTTAAAGGCATCCATGGTTTTTGTGGTTTTAGAACTGGTGGGTTGGCTAAGTAGCTTTTGATCTTGTCAAATATTAGCTGACACTATTCATTCCATTCAACTGACTGATCTTTTCTGAGTAGCTCAAAGACTAGTTCATACACTGCTATCAACTTAATAATGAATCTACTGATGAATTATAGTTTCCATTAAAACCCTATGATTTCTTTATTTATTTTTGGCACTAGCATCTCTCTGATAGTTTTTGCCTTGTCTGGGTTCATTTTAATCTCGTTCTAACTAACAATATACCCTAGCATCTTTCCTGAAGTAACCCTAAATATGCATTTCTTCAGGTTTAGCCTGAGACTATACTTTTCAACCTTCTGAGGAACTTTTCAAGATCAGAAGGGTGTTCTTCCCTGGCTCTTGACTTGACCATCATGTCATTGACATATACCTCCACTTCTTTGCGTATCATGTCATGGAATATTACAGTTTCCATTCTTTGGTAGGTTGCCCTCCTATTCTTTAGTCCAAAAGGAATTACTTTGTAGCAATAAGTACCCCATTCTGTTATGAAAGTTGTCTTTACTTTGTCAATAATGGCCATTAGGATCTGATTATACCTAGAGAATCCATCCATGAATGAGTACATTGCACATATGGCAGCACTGTCAACCAGTATGTCTATATGAGGTAGTGGGAAATCATCCATCAAGTAGGCCTTATTCAGATCTTTGTAGTCGACATAAATTCTAACCCTTCGATCATTCTTCAGTACTGGCACCACATTTGCTAACCATTCTGGATAATCTACTACCTCTCGGAATTAAATTTGATCTATTTCTCAATGTGTTCTTTCACTAGTTAGGCCCATTCTGGTCTAAGTCTTTTTAGTTTTTACTTTACGGGTTTGCACCCTTCCTTGGTAGGAATGAAGTGTTGATCAATGTCTCTGTCAATATCGTCGTACATCCATGCAAATACTTTTTAATATTTCATTAATATTTTTTAATCTCTCTCTTCTCTTTAAGGGTAACATCTTTTAAAATATGCAGAATGTGTGGTTCAGATTCCATGCTAATGTTAAATGATTCGGTGCATATGGAATGAATGTCAAATATGCTAATGTTTTTATCAATGCAATGCACACTACCATTAGGAAAGACATCAAATAAGTAAGCAAAGTCAAATTTCATTGTATTAACTTTAGAGTTCATTATATCATTAAAAAGAAAACAAACTAAAGAAGTGAACTTTCTTAGATTGATGACTTGAGAGATGTTTCTATCTTTGCATCATCCACTACTTGTATGCTTCATCTGTAACACCGTCTCTAATACTAGCAGTAAATTAGTGGATGATTCTCCTTCTCTATGTTGCTTTGAAGTGATCCATAAACCTTTGTTGTGTCCTGCCACCAGAGAAATCTGTGAGCTTAAAAGGTACATTTTGCTTCCCGTCAAACTGTCTTTTCACTAGTACTGGGTAGTAGTAGGTGTATGACCTAAATCCTGAGATTTGTATGTAGTTGACATATGTGGAGAGAGTCATATGCCCCAACTTCCACCACAAACACATCCATCTTATCTAATATTTTATTACATCCTTTATGCATTCGAACCATTCCTGAGCTGAGATATCGGTTGAGCATCCATGAAAGTCTTTGATGTCTCTTTTTTAGTGATTCCTAGGTTAGTATCTCATCCAGTTCCCTGTAGGTTTATTGAGCAGACCTAACTTTTCTTGTAGCCATACTTGAAGCAACATGGGGCTTCCAGTGAAGTTTTGACTTTTCCCCTTTTTAAGGTTATCTAAACCTTGAATGGTTTCTGCTAAGATCAGTGGGAAGGGAGTCATTCCGCATTTTATTCCTTCAATGACTTGGAGTATCCTATAATCTCTTAGATCATCATTCGAGATGGTGAAGTATTGCATAAAGAGGTAGCATGCGAGGAGACGTGCCCAAATCAGAGTACCAGTCTTCTTAGTAATGCAAACAGCTAGGAGTTGCATAATAATTAGTCATTTGTGCTCAATGACTAGTTCATTAAGCTTTTGTGAGCTGAAGTCAAGGAAAGCAACCCCAATCCATGGATATTTGATGTCCTGGTCAATGAAAACTACTTCTTCAGGCATGGTGGGGACTCGCCCTGCTATGGCACTAAATTCTTCACATAAAGGGTATAGTTCTATGGTGTTGAATCAAAACTCATGCTCTTAAGGGTCCCAGAATGACACAACAACATTCAAGAGTTCATGATTGAGGGGCACATACTGGAATGTCTTAATGTATAGCATTTTGTATGGTTACAGGCTATTCTAGTCAACTTTGTTAAGGTTATGGAGGAAATGTCTAGTAATACTAGTTTGGGCTTGCGGGGTTTCGACCATAGCGCCATCATCAAGTAGTTTTTAGATCCTGGCCTTTAATTTTCCATTGCTTTAGCAAGAAGATTCAACTTCGTGGTCACTCATATTTAAATATAGTATTCTTGTGCATTTATTAGGGTTAACTAAATGAATAATGTGTGCCTGTCAAAGAAAAGGGCGAGCATGTATGCATAGAGTGGATGCAAAAATCCTATAATGGAAAAATGATTATTCCTATAAAAAATAATGGTTAGTATATGCTATCTACATGTATATGATGTATGCATGATTAAAGCTGGTTAGTTTTCCTGCATAATGAACAAACCAATCACAAGCAAGCTCTCGCTTCTAACCTTATTTCTCCATGAGGTTCTTCAGTCTCTTCCCTAGGTGGGTTTTAAACCTATAGTTATCAGGGGGCTATGGTTTCACTCTTAGAACTAGGTTGTTTCTATTTATATTGGTCAGAATCAAAGGGTAAACTAAGGAACGATACTCAAATGTGCTTGAGGTAATCACATGATGTCAATGTGAAGGTCAATTGTTGGGCTTTAAATGATGTCCAAAGCCTATATGCATAGGCCAAGGTTAATCAAAGGGAGTCTGAGTTCTTACCCCCACATCGATATTTGATATATTTACCATGAGTCATGAAACTATCGTTTAATAATTTACAGTTTAATTTTGCTGACATAAAGGTCCACAATCTAGTTGGGTTCCTCACCCATTCATTTTATCTGATAAGGATAAATGGAAGATATCTTGTAGGTTCCGTCATCGAGGGATGTTATTATTTGTTAATTTGCATAAACTATTTGTATAAACTATTTAAGCTGAGGTAAATGATTCTCATCATTCCTTATGTTTTGGGCCAACACGAAGTAGATGAGAATCACGTGGTCCTGAGCATAAATTTTTTATGAAAACTGACATTATGACGTCATTCGATGATAGACACTAGGAGGGTCATGTCATTTATCAGCATTAGGTCAAACAGAAAACGTTAGGATAAGGATAACATCCATAACTTAGTGGGATCCTAGTTGAAGTTACTACTAGTTTATCTAAATTAGCTAAGTCAGGGTGAAAGGCTAAGGGTTCCTTTAGCGAAAATGCCCCCATATGACTAGGGTTACAAACTCCGGTTAGTGAGTCTAGCATTCTTTTGATAACTCGATCGCCCCATTAAGGACTTGGGTTACAGACTCTAGTTAGATGAGTCCGGCGAATGCATAAGTAAAGACTAAATATGATAATACTATATCTTCGTTGCTTATGACTCGAGCGGAACCATGGTAGCGATGTCATTTAGTATTATCAAGGCTTTTAAGGATAAGTGGTGCATGTGTGATGTGTAGTGCAAATGCAATGGTAAGAGGCTCTATATGATTGAGTATTGCATAATGAGAAATAGTCATTTTTTAGTTGATCCCTCCTACTTAAAAGTCTCCAATGGAGTCGCCACTATGAGCGACCAGACTGTATTTTTCTCAACTCTGGTGGTTGAGTGTGTGTTACTTGTTTTTCTATTTTTGAAGGACATGACAACTTTACCAAATAGGGATAAGTGATTAGTCTCAAAAGGATAAGATGCTTTTGATTTTTTGGAGTCGCCACCTGATTTTTAGAAAATCAGGAAAAGAAAGGCACAACATCAAGTCACTTAGTGAGTATTGTCCCCAACACAGATTTTTGGGTTCTAGAGATCGCATCTACTTTTTGACTATTTTTTATTATATGATATTCAATGTATAGCTATCACAACACCCTAGTTTTAGTAATGACAGTTTGTATAGTATTCACACAGTACATCAAATAGTATATAATAATAAAGCCAAAAATTTATTTATTACATCGCTTTTCTAATAAAATACATATGAAAAGGAAAAGATTGTGAAAAAGTGAATCTAATATGATAGATCTGTAAGAATATCACAACCATTTATACAGTTTATTTAATGAATGATATGATGATCATACTTATAGTGATTATTTATGCTATGATGATGATGATAATATAAAGGATGCATAAGATTATCACTAGAGCAAGAGCATGATGACTCTATTCTGGGACATGAACTTTTTCATGTTATTGATATTTACGATGTGATTTCATGATTTCAGAAATAAAGGATGTAGAATGATGAAATAAAATTAGTGTAACAAAGCATATATTATTCACATAGCATGTAAGATTACTAGTCTCATCACACAAGTACAATAGTATTCCCAAATGCTGACGATAGTAAAATAAATGTAGTGCGATAAAATAAATGTGCTAAAATGATTATGTGGTCCTTAGACTCAACTCGGCTTGTGTGAACTTTGAAGCTCTAACTTCAAGAGATTATCAAGCTTTCCTCGTCGAGAGGTTCAAAATGATGGTAGAATGATGCTAGATTATATACCTTTGAAGTGTGCTTTGATAAAGATGAGGCTAGGTTTATTGGAAAAGGGATCTAACAACCTAAAGGAAAGGATGTAAGAGAGCAAAAACTGTATAGGAAAGGGTTTCTAACGCCTTTGACTAGACTGATTTCTAAGTGTGTGTGTGTCTACACTTGCTTCCCCTCCTAAAATAGGGTGTAAAAAGGTCAATTTATAGAGAAAAATGTGTGGAATGGGGTGGTATAGGCATGGTCATATGTGTGTAAGTGAATTTTTGTGCGTGGTCACGTGCTTGGTGCATGGCCATGCACTCCTGTGCTCTTTTTTACATGCACTTTGATGCTCTATGGGCTCTTCCTAGGTTCTACAGATGCTATTTTGGGGTTAATTCCTAGGGTTTTTGGGACTTCCAGATGTGTTTCTGGAGTCTGTTTTGCCAAATTTGGCTTCAATTTTAGCACATGACACCTAAGGGTGTTTACGCGCACTTTTGAGCAATACACGCTAATTCGTGGGTTGTATTGAACTATTTTAGGACCACTTCCAAAGGTTTTGGAGCCCTCCAGACATGTTTCTGAAGTCCGTTTTATCAAAATTATTTTTTATTTTTTTATAAAGCTGGGTCCCAGTCTAATGAAATATGCATCGACCCGACGAGCTGAGTATTTTAAGAGGAGTTTTCTCAAAATAAACCTCTTGTTGTTCCAATAAATTGTATTTCACAAGGTTGGAGCATAACTTGATGACCCGATAATCAATTTTGCACACTGTGTTGCATTTTAAATACCCGTAAGTGCACAGTTGTGGTTGCAGTGTAAAGGATTATCGTTCCCATATGGATTGACTATTAATTACCAACAATCTTTATTTATTATCTTAGCTAGCAAATCAATTTAATAAATTGGGTAAAAGAAAACAAATGACCAATATCTTTGAGAAGTAAAATCAATTAATTGCAAACACAAAGTATAGGTCTAGTTTCACTATTCGAATCAAATCATGAATTCAACATTAATTTAATTAACCTAGAATTCAGTTAAGGGTAATTGCTCTAATTTACCTAAAGCTTCTCTCGAGTTCAATTAAGCATGCAAAGATCAAAATTTAACCTACTCTCGTGATTAAAATTCTAACCCACACTCATTAAGTTCTTTAGCAATTATTTTCCACCGTATATCTACAATCATGACTCCCCGAAGAGCTCGCCTACTCTCGTGGCCGACTGGTCTAAGGTCTTTATGCCCTAAGTTAACAATTTCCCCTAACTCTTTTTGGTGAAATTGTCCATAAATATGCAACAAAAACAGGCCTAGAATGAATCATAAATCAATTATTGAAACACAAAGAATTAACTGAAAACCAAATCAATTATAATTAAGAATAAGTATTCAAATCATGTCATGGAATAACTACTCCTAACTGAGACTCTATAAATAAAAATAGCCACTCATGGCTAAGATAAAATCCATGATTAATAAAAGAAAACAAGAAAAGACTAACGAACACTGAAAAGTGGAGAGCTCAATCTCCTGGGAATTATCCGCCTCTTCAATATACTGAAGTCCCTCCTTATTGTTTTTTCACTTCCTTTTTTTTATTTTCTTAACCTTAGATATATTATTTTCCTTTTATATGGCTTAGGGTAGCTAAGGAGTCCTTGAGATCATCTAATTCCTTGAAACATGCGGAATTAGGAACAATCTTCATGACACGGCTTAATGTCACAACTATGACTTAAAACCGAAACAAACATAAAATTAAGTCCAAGAAGGGCATGGCTTCTCTTCATGGCTTTGGGTACGCCATGCACTTAAACTTCATTACACGACTTAGGTGCATGGGCATGTTGCCATGTCGTGTAATTCACTGCTTCTTAGGCAAACTTGACACGGCATCGTGCAAGTCGTGCGAAATTCTTGTGCAAGTCGTGACATGTTCTTCAAAATTTTGAGGCTTTCATGGCTTGTACTTGGGCTTAGCTTTCTTCCTTCTTCCTTTCTAACCAAAATCCCTTCTTTCTACCTCATCAAATTCAAAGTTTGAGGCCCACAAAAAGATAAAAGCAATAAATTAGTAAAATTCCACCAAAAGCACAATAATAAACCAAAAAGTATAAATAAGTCCCTGAACTTATTCTAATGTCCTAATTGTACCCAAAAATAACTTTAATTAAGTTCTGATCCTCCCTTATGGCTTTATTAAGTTTTCTGTAATCTATGCACATATGCCACCCTGTCACAGTCCTATTAAGTATAAGTTCATTATGCTCATTTTGGACTACGGTCATACCCCCCTTCTTAGGGACCATATGTATGGGAGTAACCCATTGGCTATCCAAAATAGGATATATGATCCCTACATCAAGTAATGTCATAATTTCCTTTTTTACTACCTCTTTCATATTAAGGTTTAACCTTCTTTGGTGTTCTATAGTGGGTTTTGCCTCATACTCCATGTGAATTATATGGATGCAAATTGAGGAACTAATTCCCTTAAGGTCATTTATGGTGTAACCGATGATTTTCCTATAAGGTCTAACTCTCTTAAGCAATGCATCCACTTGACTATCAGTTAACTCAATATTCACAATAATAGGGTAGGTGCAGTTAGGGCCAAGGAAAACATACTTGAGGGATGAAGGTAGAGTTTTAAGCTCCACCTTGGGTGCACTTTCCTCCTCAATTTTACAAAGACTTTCCATAGGAGAAGGCAAAGGTTCATACCTGGATGATTTACTCTTCGTTAGTGCAAGATTAGCATTAATGTAATGCTTATACCTTGCTGCCTCTTCGTCCAATTCATCCTTTTCTAAATCATGTGTTAGGCACACCTCTAATGGGTCTTAAGTGAGCTACTTTTTGAAGGTCTACTCTACACAGTTTTGTATCATGTCCACTTGAAAACAAGACTCCATTGTTGGTGATTGTTTTGCCATTTCGAACATATCAAAATCTACCTTATTGTCTCCAATCTCCAAGAGTATCTTTCCTCTTTTCACATCTATAATAGCTCTTATTGTGACTAAGAATGGACACCCTAGAATTATTGGAATGTGGGTGTCCTCCTCCATTTCTAGGATAATGAAGTCTCCTGGGACATAGTAATTTTCCACTTTAACTGGAACAACCTCCAAAATCCCATAAGGATATATAATGGATCTGTCAATAAGTTGCAAGGACACAGTTGTCGACTGGGGCTTACCAATGTTCAACCTCCTACAAAAAGAGAGTGGAATTATACTTACACTTGCACCAAGATCACAAAGAGATTTACTTATAAATTTAGTTCCAACGGTACAAGGGATAGTAATACTCCTTAGATCTTTAAGCTTCTGGGGAAGCTTATTCTGGATGACAGCACTGCCCTCCTTGTTAATGGGGATGGTCTTATGGTCCTCCCACCTTCTTTTGTGTGAGATGATGTCCTTCAGAAATTTGGAGTATGCAAGCATGGTGTTTATGACATCCAGGAGAGGTATGTTAAGCTTAAGCTGCTAGACTGATTTCATAAGCTTCTCGAATTGTCTGTCCAACTTAGATTTTTTTTGCGTTTGGGGAAAAGGAAGTGGCAGTGTTAAGGTAGGTATGACCTTCTTTTCCTTATGCTTTGCTTGTAAAGTCTCAGTCTGCTTCTCTTTTGTTTCAATTTCAGGCATTGCTTTAGGAATTTATTTGCCACTTCTCAGGTTGACTGCCTTTGCTTGCTCCCTAGGATTTAGCGGTTGACTAGGCAACAACCCAATTGGCCTTGAACTCAAGGCATGAGAGGCAATTTGATTCTCTAGCATCTTGTTATAGGCGTGTAGTTAGCCCATTTGAGTAGTTAGGGCCTCTTTTTGTTCTTCATGGTCCTTCAAAAAATTTTCCATTATAACTTCCATATTTAACCTTTATTCTCCTTGTTGAGGAAAAATTACTTTTTATTGGAACTTAAGAGGTGGTGGCTTAAATCCTTAGTGATTGTTATGCCCTCCTTGGTTAGACCACGAAAAGTTGGGATGGTTACGCCAACTCGGATTGTAGGTATTTGAGTAAAGGTTACCTTGGTTTCTTTAGAAGTTATTGAGCATATTAAGTTGCTCAATTGATGTCTCTTATGAAAAACATCCTTGGCACTCTAAGGTAGAATGCCCTCTTCCATAATACTTGCATGAATAAACTGCCATGGGGTTGGTCACTTTTGCTAAAGCCTTTAACTTTTTTGTAAGCATGTCTATTTTAGCATTAAGGAGGTTCCAACTGTCCAATTCATGCATCCCTGCTACCTTCTTCGGTGTACTTCGATCTCCATGCCATTGGTAGTTGTTCGATGCCATAGTCTTAAGGAGATTATAGGCATCCTCTAGTGTCTTGCTCATGAATGAACCTTATGTTTTAGCATCAATAGTAATCCTCATTAGCTCTATGAGTCCTTGATAGAAAGTTTGAATAAGTAGCCATTGGGGAACACCATGGTGTAGGCACTATCTTTGCAAGTCTTTAAAACACTCCTAAGCCTCATTAAGAGATTCACCGCTATATTGGGTGAAGCTTGTAATTTCTTGTCTGAATTTAGCTATCTTCCCAGGTGGGAAATATTTGCTCAAAAATGCCCTAGACAGTAAATCCCAAGAGGTGATTGATTGCGATACAAGAGAGTGCAAACGCAATTTAGCCTTGTCCCTCAAAGAAAAAGGAAATAGTTTTAGTTTGATAGCATCCGAGCTAACCCTGTTTATCTTCAATGTGTCACATATTTCTAGGAACTGAGCTAAGTGAGTATTGGCATCTTTAGTTGAGAGACCTCCGAATTGAAATTGAGAAATCATCTAGATGATTGTAGGTTTAATTTCAAAATTTTTAGCATCCACAATCGGTTTAACAATGCTACTCAGATTGTCTCCAAGGTTAGGCATCGTGTACTCTTAAAGCCCACGATTTCTAGCTTGTTGAACCACTTGATCCTTTACCATGATTTTCTTGTCTTTTTCCCTTTTTTCTATGCGGTTCTTTTTATAGGACTTTTCAATCTCAGGATTAAAATTTTTTAAGTTTTCTCCTTTAGATTGAGTGTTCATACACTACAAAGTACTTGCCAGATAAATATCAAAACAATTTAATTGAGAAATAAAGAATACTAGTCTAAGAAAAGTAAAAAATTAATTTAATAATAATAATTTCAATCCCCAGCAACAGTGCCAAAAACTTGCATTTTAAATATCCGCAAGTGCACGGTTGTAGTTGCAGTGTAAACGATTATCGTTCCCATAGGGATTGACTATTGATTACCAACAATCTTTACTTATTATCTTAGCTAGCAAATCAATTTAATAAATTGGGTAAAAGAAAATAAATGACTATTAGCTTTGAGAAGTAAAATCAATTAATTGCAAATACAGAGTCTAGGTCTAATTTCACTATTCCAATCAAATCATGAATACAACATTAATTTAATTAACCTAGAATTCAGTTAAAGGTAATTGCTCTAATTTACCTAAAGCCTCTCTTGAGTTCAATTAAGCATGCAAAGATCAGAATTTAACATACTCTCATGATTAAAATTCTAATCCAAACTCATTAAGTTCTTTAGCAACTATTTGCCACCATATCTCTACAGTCGTGACTCCCCGAAGAGCTCTCTTACTCTCGTGGTTGAGTGGTCTAAGTTCTTTATGCCTTAAGCTAACAATTTCCCCTAACTCTTATTGGTGAAATTGTCCATAAATATGCAACTCAAACAAGCCTAGAATGAATCATAAAATAATTATTGAAACACAAAGAAGTAACTGAAAACCAAATCAATTACAATTAAGAATAAGTATTCAAATCATGTTATGGAATAACTACTCCTAATCAAGACTCTGTAAATAAAACTAGCCACTCATGGCTAAGACAAAATCCATGATTAATAAAAGAAAACAAAAAAAGACTAATGAACACTGAAAAGTGGAGAGCTCAATCTGCTGGGAATTATCCGCCTCTTTAATATATTGATGTCTCTCCTTGTTGTTTTTTCACTTCCTCTTTTTTTTTTCTTTTCTTAACATTAGATATATTGTTTTCCTTTTATATGGCTTAGGGTAGCTAAGGAGTCCTTGAGATTATCTAATTCCTTGAAACATGCGGAATCAGGAACAATCGTTATGACACGGCTTGATGTCACAACCGTGACTTAAAATCGAAACAAACACAAAATTAAGTCTGAGAAGGGCACGGCTTCTCCTCATGGCTTCGGGCAAGCCATGCACTTAAACTTCATTACATGACCTGGGTGCATGGGCATCCATGTCGTGTGATTCACTACTTCTCAAGTAAACTTGTCACGGCATCGTGCAAGTCGTGCGAAAATTCTGATGCAAGCCGTGACATGTTCTTCAAAATTTTGAGGCTTTCATGGCTAGGAATATGGCTTGTACTCGGGCTTAGCTTTCTTCCTTCTTCCCGTCTAACCAAAATTCCTTCTTTCTACCTCATCAAAATCAAAGTTCGGGGCCCACTAAAAAATAAAAGCAATAAATTAGTAAAATTCCACCAAAAGCACAATAATAAACCAAAAAGTATAAATAAGTCCCTAAACTTATTCTAATGTCCTAATTGTACCCAAAAATAAAATTAATTAAGTTATTATCTATTTAAAACTTATTAAAATTCAACTCTAAGACATATAAATAATTTATACATCACATTGGTAAGGTCGATTGGGTGTTTTAGTTGCACACTTTAGAGGTGTTACGAGTGAGCAGACTCTAGTTATCTTGGAAATTCGTTTCATCATCGGACCTTTTTGGAGACGGTCAAATTTGAGGTATGATAGAAGTCCAGCAAGTCCAATGATGGGGCAAGCTCTTCTAAGTTCATATACATTGAATCAAGTGTTCATACCCATAACTTGTCTTCTAGCCCATCATCTCGACATCTTTATGCCAATGGTACTACCACTCAAGGCAACACCTCTTAGTTATCTACTCTAAATCAAAGTTAAAATCTCTCTGTTGTTCCTTCTGAGGACTCGTTCCCCTATTTTATTTTTTTGTTGTATGATGTGTAAGTCATTTACTTACTTCTACCTCCATCTTATGTAAGAGTAATTCCCTAACCTATGCTTAGGCAATGCCTAGCTATTTCTTTGTTCAAAAAATACTAAAAAAATGAAAATAAATCCTTCTTGTTAAGTGGTAGAATTTATATGATTCAGTTGATGAAAGATATAGTACGTGAAACATATATAGCCCATTACATAACAAAAGTAAGCTAGCGCAACTAAAACAAGTTCGTTCAAAAGCGCTACTTCCTGCAATTACCAAGTTTGAACTATATCATTATGTTGTATAAGGTCTCCAATAAAATGTTTCTGCTGCTAAATCCAAAGCTAACCTTATATTACGAACTTTCTTGCGTTGTAGAGCTGATCTTGGTTCACCATTATTGATGAAATTGGGCTTTGGCCAAAAGGCTGGAAATCTTTCCCATGCCCAAAGTTGAACTAAATGCATTGGTGACCAAAGAGTAACTGCTAACACTTCAACATAATCTTCACTTGCTTCAACCTCAGTAGTAGATAGAATTGTAGCTTTTAACAAAATAAATCCCTATAAATTCTAGTAAGAACAGTAAGAGAAATCGCAGCTACTTCTCCTTTGGTTAAACGAATGACCATAGGAAACACATGGGCTTTAAGAATGTGTTCAGAATCATGGAAAACGTACCTTTCAAGCCAGAATGAGAGAAAAGCCGCATGCTCTATTTCACTTCCACTAAACATACTCATCCATCCTGTTTAGGTGGCTTTTCGAGTTGGCCCTCTTCCTAATTCAGTTTTAGCTCCTTTCAGTTTCTTCTCAATTTCTTTAAGCCCTTATCTTGTTTGTGTGTTTCTGTTCAAGTTTGCCGCAATTTACATTCGATTCCCACCCTCGACGGCCAAGGTGATCACAACAGTAGCAGTAGCTCCATTCTTGACTTCACTATTGTAATACCCAATTTGGCCATAAAAAAAACCATTAATAACAAGTGTGATACATTCAGGGTACAAGAAGACGTGGACACCCAGGAGATGAGACTTTTTTTTTTGTAGTTTTTTTATGTTCCGTAAAAGGAGCATGCGTGCAATTTTTTTTACTTTTGGGGCGTGATAGTAATAAATGAAAAGTTAGGATATTTTATTAGTTAAGGTGAGTTTTTGTAGCATTTTAGTAAATATCCCTTTCTTTTTCCTTCGTAAGAGTCATGAAACGGTGCTTTATGGACCCAATTATTTTCTTGCTATTTTTTTTTAATTAAAACTTAGTAGTGGATTTTAGATGAAGGGTTCTTAATATTTTGTTAGTGCACTATAGGTACTAAGGCTCCTTGGCTATCGGATTAAGTCTAAATCTTGAAATTGCAATGGTGCATTTACACAAACGGATCTGCTTTGCAGCTTAAAAAGAAACATTCTTGAATCTTTTGGAATGGAATTGATCTCTGAGGTGTGGATGGTGTTATTATGGATGCAGCAATTGATTCTTGAAATGGGAAGTTCATATATTTCAATTTTTCTTTTCAGAACTGATTTTTGTAGTGAAAAAACTGAATTCTTAGTTGGTTCCATGTAGTCTTTTGCCTTGTGCCAAGAAAAAAAATGAAAATTATTGATTTTTTTAAATATATATGTTTTATCCTATAATATAAAAATCACCTAAACTCATCCAACGTTAGTCACATAACTATTTGTTATCCTATTTATTTAGATGTCTACTTGCCCATAACCAATGCGAAATTTTAAAAAATCAGCCTGTATTTTGGTTTACGTGAATGAGAGGCATTATATTTTTTAACTTGTACAAAACACACACATCAACCAAGGATATAAATAATTTTATAAGGACATATTATTATACGTAATTTATATAATTCAAACATACTCACTTCACAGGTGACGATGGATCCTAAACCCTACATATCCAGTTCTAAGTGATAAAAATACCAAATCTTTTAGTGCAATCACTAAAATTTTAAAAATCTTTATATAAATGCCCAAAAAATAGCCTCTATTTTCCAAAATGTGTTGTGGAATTCAAGTTAATTTCCATCAACAATCACCTTGAAAACTATTATACAGGTGACTAGAGTATAAATGATTACACTAAAAATTACCCTAAGGTATATTCCTAAGAAAGAGTATAGGGATCACAATGGTCCCACTTAAAAATCATTCTCCTTAAATAGAATTTTACCAAGACAAGTAATTTTAATAGCACAATAATTAACAACAACTATATCCAAAAATATCTATTAAATAGGCATAAAAGAGAACACCAAAATTTAAGAGGTTCGGCCAATTATGCCTACGTCCTCAGACACTATCAAAATAATATTTCATTAAATGAGGAAATATTACAAAAGAAAGAAAAAAAATACAATTGCCTAAATATATAGGAAAGGCAATTTTGAATGATCTAACTAAAGGGGAGAGGAGTCCTTTTATCGGCAAAGGACTCCTCCATATTCTTGCAAAATTCCGATGTGGGATTTTGTCAAAAAACAATAAATCTCCACCTTAGCAAAATCCCATACAATTCTCTCACAAATCCAACCTTCAGTATTGTCTGCAAATTTCATCTTTCAATTTGTAACAATATTAATCAAGTCTAAACAATATTTAAACTTAACCACAATTACCACTTTTTTCGTCATATCAGTAGGATTTTCAATAGTTCGAATCTTCTGGATTGTGACTTCACCTTCTTCTAAAATCTCCCATACAAAGTGATATCGAACATCGATATGCTTATCCCTGCATGATAAACCTGGTTCTTTGCTAAATGAATAACACTCTGACTATCACAATGCACTTTGATGCACTTTTGCTTAATTCCCAATTCATCAAGTAACCCTTAAAGCCAAATAGCCTCCTTTATAGCCTCTGTAACTACCATATACTCTGCCTCTGTAGTAGATAAAGCAACTGTTGACTATAAGCTGGACTTCCAACTGACTATTGCCTTTGCAAAAGTAAACACATAACCAGTAGTTGATCCATGCTTATCCAAATCACCAGCATAGTCATAATCACAATACCCAACTACACATTGACCATTTTGTCTATCTTGCTAAAATACCAAACCAATGTTTATGGTGTTCAGAATATACCATAGAATCCATTTTACAGCTTGCCAATGCTCCTTTCCAGGATCATGCATGTACCTGCTCATAACCCCAACTACTTGTAAAATATCGGACCTCGTACACACCATTGCATACATCAAGCTACCAACAGCACTTACATACGGTACTTTTGACATGTGTTCCCATTCTGCATCATTCTTTAGTGACATGGATGCACTAAGCTTGAAATAAGGAGCAAGTGGTGTACTAACTGGTTTTGACTTTTCATTCATGCCAAAACATTTTAGTACCTTCCTCAAATATTCTTTCTAAAACAAAAAAAGCCTCCCCAATTTTCTATCTCTAGATATTTCCATATCGAGAATCTTCTTTACTTCACCAAGATCTTTTATCTTAAACTCCCTGTTTAATTGAGTATTTAATTTCTCAATCTCTGTCTGACTCTTAGAAGCTATTAGCATATCATCAACATAAAGAAAAAGATATATATATAATCCATCTTGTAGCTTGCATAAATACACACAATAATCATATTTGCTTCTCGTGTACTTTTACCCTATCATGAACTTATTAAATCACTTGTACCACTGCCTCGGAGATTACTTCAATCCATACAATGATTTTTCCAATTTGCAAACCATCTTTTCTCTACTATCAACTTTGAATCCATCTGGCTGAGTCATGTAGATTTCCTCATCTAAGTCTCTATGTAAAAATGCAGTTTTTACATCCATCTGAACTAGTTTTAAATCCAACTATACTACTAAAGCCAATAAAATTCTGATGGAGGAATGTTTTACAACTGGAGAAAATACTTCATTATAATCAATTCCCTTCGTCTTTGCATGGCCTTTAGCCACCAATCTTGCTTTGTAGCAAACATTATCCTTGTCAGGAAATCCATCTTTCTTTGCATATACCTATTTGCATCCAATTGCCTTCTTTCCCTTCGAAAGACTAGCTAGTTTCCATGTCTGATTCTTTTAAAGGGACTGCATTTCTTCATTCATGGCAATCCTCCACTTTTCATATTCTAAACTTTGGACTACTTTATTATAATTGGTCAGAACATCATCAATGGCAATTGGTGATGCAAAAGAGACCATATCAGCATAGTGAGCAAGTTGTCTAATTATCCTCTTTCCCTTCCTTAATGCAATTGATTCATGTTACTGTGGAGGTTCTTGGGTCTGAACCTCTTCTTCATTTATCTCTTCTTCTACCATAGGAGAGTCATTATTCATTTTTACATTGGTTAAAATAATTCTGTTGCCATCAAACTCCACCTGTTTGGGAGTATCATCTATCTGCTTCTTTTTTTTCTGAAGTCACCTTTCTCAATATGTAGATTCATCAAAGGTAATATCCCTGCTGAAGATTACTTTGTTTGTTTCTGGAAACCAAAGACAATAGCCTTTCATACCATAAGTGATGCCTATAAAGATTGCCTTCTTTACTCTTGGATCTAGCTTTGACTCCTTAACATGGTAATATGTAGTGGAACCAAACACATGTGAGGAATCATAATATATAGCAGGTTTTCCAAACCATTTCTCTAATGGCGTTTTACCACTAATAGCAGTCGATGGTAGACAGTTGACAAGGAGACAAGCACAAACTACAGCCTCAACCCAAAATTCTTTGCCCAACCCAACATTGGACAACGTACACCGAACCTTCTCCAACAATGCCCAGTTCATTTGCTCTACCACCCCATTTTATTATGGTGTATATCTAATAGTGAAGTGTTTGACAATACCTTCATCTTCACAGACTTTCAAAAATGGATCATTTTTTAACTCTCCATCATTGTCTGTGTGAAGACATTTGACTTTTCTGCCTGTTTGAGTCTCCACCATCTTTTTCCATTTAAGGAAAATTTCTAGCACCTCATCCTTCGTCTTCATTGTATATATCCATACTTTTCAAGAAAAATCATCAACAAAGGAAATGTAATAGTATTTTCCTCTCAATGAAGCATTCTTAGAAAGCCCCCACACATCTAAATGAACATAACCTATAATTCCCTCCATATCATGGATAATTGTTCCAAATTTCACCCTTGTCTTCTTCCCTTTAATATAATGCTCATAAAAATTCAATTTGCAAGCTTAAGCTCCTTTCAAAAATCCTTTATCTATTAGCAATTTCAAGGATTTTTCTCCAGTATACCCCAAGCACATATGCCATAACCTGGTTACATCTGACTCCTAATTATCAATAAAAGTTGTCGCTACTACTGTCCTAACAATTGTACTACCCAAAAAGTAATACATATTATTTCTTTTCTGAATCCCCTTCACTATCACAAGTGCACCAGAGATTATTCCACTATCCCATTTTTTGCCTTTACTTCGAAACCTTTTGACTCTAAGGTTTCTATAGAAATGAGATTCCTTATCAAATCTGGTACATAATGAACACCTTTTAAGGTTCTGATTAATCCATCCTTATTGCTTAAGCGAATTAAACCAATCTCATGTATGTTAAGAGGGGCATTATTCACTGTGTAGACAACTCTACCTTTTAGTTCTTTAAAATAAAAGAACCATTCTAGATTGGGAGTCATATGGTGACTACAAGCTAAATTTAGTAACCATGAACTCGAACAGTTGGTTGATGGTGTAGCAGCAATTGAAAGATCTGAATCTACATCATCACACTCAGCTACATTTGAATTTGAGACAGCATTTCCCTTTTTAAGTTTGCCTTTGTCCTTTAGCTTGGGACAATCTTGCTTTCAGTAACCTTTTTCTCAATAAAAGGCACATTAATCTTTGCTCAGTTTGGACTTTAACTTTGATCTCCCTCTTCTTCCTTTATTCTGGCTCTGTGAACAGCCTCTGATAATAAGAGCTTCTGCTTCAACACTTGTATTTTCTTACTTTTCTTTCCTTCATAATTCATAACTATACAAGGATGCAGTTACTTCACTTAGAGACACAGCAACCTTCCTATGAAGTAGAGTAGTTTCAAGATATTTAAACTCATCAGGAAGCAATCCCACCAACATTAAAACTAGATCTTCATCATTAAAAGTCACATCCATATTCATCAAATCAGTTACTAGCCGATTAAAGCTAGTAATATGATCATTCATCGTGGTACCTGGGATATAATTGAAGCGGAACAATCTCTTTTTCATATAAAGTTTGTTCTAACTGCTTTTCTTTAA
Organism: Mallotus nudiflorus; assembly: GCA_947683625.1. NCBI lineage: Eukaryota > Viridiplantae > Streptophyta > Magnoliopsida > Malpighiales > Euphorbiaceae > Mallotus > Mallotus nudiflorus. Next base: position 178,070 of record CANTUR010000282.1, on the reverse strand, counting down.
GAATGTCTCTTCCAGTGCCTTTCATAATATACTTGCAGAAGTTTCTTTAGAAAATGCATACTTCTGCTCTCTAGAAAGACATGATCGAATTGTACCACTTGTTAATCTATTGATAACCTTTCATTCTTTCTCCTCAACATCATATGGTTTCTCTCCTTCAATAGCAATGTCTAGACCCTGCTGAAAGAGGACATCTTAAACCTCACTTTGTCACATGCCAAAATGACAAGTGCCATAAATAATCTCCACTGCAAATCTAGCATTTTTCACAGCATTTCTTGCCAAAATTAAAGATGAAGAAGTTGTTGACGCTGATGTGAATACTTTTGTGCTATCTGCCATTTCTGCTACAAATTCTATTTAATAGTTGTCGATACAAAATGCCAATTAGCCCAAGGAAATTTTTTTTGATGTGGAAGATCAGCTTAAGCCACAACCACAGAGCATACTAAAATAAATCAAGAGTTCTAATACCAATTGTTGTGGAATTTAGGTTAATTTCCACTAATAGTAACAACAATCACCTTGAGAACTATTGCACATGTGACTAAAGTGTAAACGATTGTACTAAAAATTAACCCAAGATATATTCCCATGAAAGAGTAGAGGGGTCACAATAGTCCCACTTAAAAACCACTCTCCTTAGACAGAATTTTATCAAGACAAGTAATTTTAATAGCACAATAATTAACAACTATACCCGATAATAGCTATTAAATATATATAAAAGATAACATCAAAATTTAACAAGATTCGATCAATTATACCTACGTCTTTGACACTATCAAAATAATATTTCATTAAATGAGAAAATATTATAAAAGAGAGAGAAAGAATACAATTGTCTAAATATATAGGAAAGACAATTTTGGATGATCTAACTAAAGGGGAGAAAAGTCCTTTTATAGGCAAACTCCTCCATATTCTTGCAAAATTCTGATATGTTGATTTTGTCAAAAAACAACAAAATGCACTCAATGTTCATTGATTACACGCTTACCTTAAACTGGCATACCCCTTATGTCAAAAGCGGCAAACGACCGTGTCTTCTTTTCTTTGTTTTTTTATGATTTCCTTTCTCTCAGAGCAACTAAAATTCTGTCTTAAATTCCCCTCCCTTTCACTCCTGCTCCTCACCTCTCATTCTTCTTCTTCTTCTTCTTCACACCTTCTTACATTATTGTTCCTCAATTACCATGAATGTGACAAGAGGAATAATCCGTTGCTCTTGCTTGCTCAAGACAGTTGTTTCCTGTAAAAAAAGGAGTTTCCCTCAGTAATTTTGCTAATGCAATACCAATTGGCTATTCATAAAATTCCGTCTGATCTCCCTATACTCGTGCACACTTTAAAACAATGGGCATTCTATTAGATTTACAGGTAATGCTTATTTGCAAGTCCTGTAACATAATTCACTTGGTTCTTCTTTCAAGTTTTTTAATTTTTTAAAAAAACATTTTTTTTTGCTTTTAATATGATTTATTTTGTATTTATTATAATTTATTATTTGTAAACTTTATATTATCCTTTTCCTCAACATTTAATGAAAGTTGAAACAAAATTTTTGTTTAGCCTTTTAATTTCCAATGATTATCTCCTCCAAAGCTTCACTTGTCACTTCCATACCTTATTTCAATGGCACTTTCCCTTCAAAACACTACTCAGGGCAAGATTTCATTTCATTTCTTTTCTTTTTTGGTTCTTTAAAGTATTATGATAAAAAAAAAAAAAAAAGAGAGAGTTTTCATCTTTAGTATGTTTCAGTTTTTATGATATTGAACTTGTGTAGGTATGTGACCATCAATCAGAAGAATCTCTTCTACTACTTTATTGAATCAGAAAGAAGTCCACTAAAAGGCCCTCTAGTTCTATGGCTAAATGGTGGACCTAGCTGCTCTAACTTTGATGGACATACATGATTCTTTTGTTTGAACTTAGAGAATGCGGTTTGATAAATAATCATTGTATTGTTTATATATATATATATATATAATCATAATTTTATTAATTTTAAATATCTTTCTTTATGAACTAGTTAATTCTTTTATTTTATTTATAGTCGCATATATTTTCGAATATGCCCCATATATTTTACATTTCTTATATAATATCCTCATTACAATCATTATTAAAAAAAATTAACTTCTAACACAACTTATATTTGGTGGAATGAAATAGCCAATTTTTAATTATTACAAAGATAATTTCATTTTAAAAAATTTAAAAATGATTGGAATAAAAATTTTAAATGCATAAATATTTTTTAATTATGACTATATGAAGATATTGTATGAAAAATTTATAGAAAGTATTCTAAATTGAGAAAAATATATACAGAATTATTGTATCAGAAACATAAAATAAAACAAGAAGTATTCTAAATTAACAAAAACATATACATAATTATTGTATTAGAAACATAAAATAAACAAAAAGTATTCGAAATTGACAAAACATATACAAAATTTTAGGGTATTTGATATAATGAAAAATGAAATGACAATTTCATTTTTAAAAATTTTAAAGTGATTAGAATACAAATTCCAAAAGCATGAAACTTGGAATATTTTTTTTTTATTTTTCGTCTACTTTTAGTTTATTTTCCATGTATAAAACAAGCTTATTATATTTTTCCTTATCTTTGATTGAATATTATTATCATCATCATTATTAATTGTTTTATACATGTAGCCACATGTGTGCTATGTTAGCAATTTTATTCACCAGGACTGGAATATAAATTCCAAAGCTATGAAAATTGAAATATTTTTTTTGTATACTTTTGGTTTCTTTTTCGTATATTTTTTGTTGCTTTTTTCCATGTATTATTAGGTTTTTTTTGGGTATATTTTTAGTTCATTTTCCACAAATATCTACAAATAACATAATATCATACTTTTATATATATATATATATATATATATATATATATATATATATATATATATATATATAATCAAATTTTAATTATTTATAAAAAAATTAATGTGAGTTTTGTAATTTAAATATGTTAATTATAATTATTTCCCCAAACTAAGTCATGCTTATTTTTTAATAAACTATAATCATAGTGACTTTTCCAGCATATATATTCATAAATTAAGAATTACAATTTTTCTTCATAACAAATCAAGAATTATGATTTTCTAGCAAATCTATATATGTTAATATCTATATATTCATAAATCTCAAGAATTGGCACATAAAAAATTAAAAATATATGGTTTTTTCATTAAATTAAAACATAATAAATTATCATAGACAAAATTGTAATCCACTCCTAAAATATTAAAACCTATAAATTCGGTATATATTTTTGTCAATTTAGAATATATTTTGTATATTTTACGATTTTGATACGATATCTTCATTACAATATATTTTTACGTTTATGATACAATATCATCAAAAATCAACTTCTATTACAATTTATATTTGTAGGAATGGAACAATTACTAGTTTTCATTTATTACAATGAAGAATAGAGTAAAAATTTTAAAGTGACTGAAATACAATTTCAAAGGCATTAAACTTGTAATATTTTTCATTTATAGGTTCATTTTTTGTATATGTTTAGTTTATTTTCTGTATATCAAACAATTTCTTCTACTTTTATTTAGCTTTATGAAAAATACTTAACTAAAAATTTTATATTTTATATTATTGTATGAAAGTTGATAGACTTCAATCATTTATCTTTTTGTTTATATTGAGAGGGATAAGAATGACTAAATAAAAATTTTGAGTTATTTTTTCAATTTGTAGCATAAAATATAAATTCTTTCCAATTACATCTATCAACATATTTTTTTGAAGTTGGAATATTTTTATGCGAGATTTTTATTTGCATTTTAGATCACCTGTATATTGCACGAGCATATGTCTAGTTGTGTATATAAATAAGCAAAACTTGGGTTTAAAATAAAAATAAAATTATGAAGCAAGTGAAATTGAATTGTCTAGTGAATGATCACAAACAAAACTTTTGTTTCTTAAAAAATTTACAAAAACAAGAAAAAAAAAACCAAAATAAAAACTAAAACAAAAAAAAAAGAAAAAAATTAAATGGATGAAAAAAGAATAAAATAAAAAAAATAATAATAATAACATTTGCTAATTCTTCATTAATTAAAAAAGAAGAAAAAGAAAAAAGAGAAAGAAATAAGAAAATAAAATTAAAAAAAAAACAGAAGGGAAGTTTGAAATTAAAAAAAAAGAAAGAAAAAGAGAAGGGAATGAGAAAAAATAAAAATAAAAGAAGGAAAAAGGAGAAAGGCCAACATCTAAATGCTACTAAAGATGAAAAAAAAATGAACAGATTAACAAAATAAAAATTGAAGGAAAACTAATGAAATAAAAATAATAATAATGATATTGGGTAATTTTTCATTATAAAAAAATAAAAATAAATAAAAAAGAGAGAAAAAATAAAAGAAAAAGAAAAAGAAAGAAAAGAAAAAAAAGAGCAGGATAAGAAAAAAGAAGAAAAAGATAAAAGGAAGGGAAAAGGAGAAAATAAAAAGGAGATAAAAGAGAAAATTAAAATTAAAAAAAAAAAAGATAAGGAAGAAAAAGAATTAGGATAAAAGTGTAATAAATAAAAATTAGTTACATTTTAATAAAAAAAATTAAAAATCGGACATTTTTAGTAAATTGCTAAAATTTTTATTTAGGAACATTTTATAGCAGGCATTTCCGTATTAGAAGTCGGTGAAATATTGCTGTGCGTTGATGAAAGATAAATTATATTATTGACTTTTATTCATCTTACAATATAGAACAGAGCATATCAATTCACTTGTGAATTTTTTTTTTTTAACGCTTTTGATAACTTTCTTAGCTAATTTAACCAGTAACTAGCTGACAACGTAGATTGTTCCTATAGGATTTAAGTCAACAGAGGCCTTCACAGAATCTTGTAGCCAAAGATTTGCATGGTCTGGAGTGGAATTATTTTTTATTTATCAAAAATTATTTTTTTCTTTTTATTTTATTAATTACGGTTATTGTATTCATGATTTTAGTAGAAATAAAATTTGTATTTATTAAAAAATTATTTAACTTTTAGTCTTTGATTATAATTAATAAACTTTTATTTGTGTTTTTATTTTAGTTTAATAATACAACTCCATTAATTAAATAATACAAGTTCATTAGATAAAGGATAAATTACATTTTCCTCCTATATTTTATTACATTACATTACTTTATTCCTGACATTTAAAAAAATATTTATTCATTTCTAATATTTACTTTTTTGTATATCACTTCATCCTTACAGAATGACTAATGAGTACTAAAAAAATTAAATGTCAAGGATGAATGAGTATTTTTTAAAATATAAGGGATAAAGTAGTGTAATATGACAAAATATAGGGAAAAATGTAATTTATCCTAAGATAAAATATGTATGTTCCTTATTTAAATAAGGCCAATTGGTAAACAAAAAAAACCAAACCTTTTTGGCCTCTTGCAATGTAATCAAACATAAAAATCTTGGCAAAAATGTTCCAATTCCATATTAATCTTTGCAATTTTAGCACAACTTGTAATTTGATCAAAATTGCACCCAAACATACTGATGTGGACTGCCTCATGTCAGTGCACTCACTAAAATTATAGGCCCCACCGACACATCAGCTAATGATGGTGAAATGGCTTACAAAAAAAATGTAAATGCAAAACAAATTAACGCACACTCTGCCCTATTCTAAACCAACATCGAGTGAAGCTTCAATGGCAAAGAGCAGCTGTAATGTAACTTGAAGCTTAGAAGCATACTAGAAGAGCAACCATCCAAGAGCATCTGCAAGATCGAATGTGAAGATGACATGAAGACGAGAAGAAGAGCAACTTCACAATAATTATAAAATTCAATCAAAATTAAGGTTTTTAATTTCATTTTGATGGAATTAATTGGAGAATTTTCCATGGTTCAAAATCAAAGCAATAAAAGAAGAGAGTTTTGTCAAAGGCACCAGGTTGAGCTATTATCTCAAGCAAATCATCGGTTATTTATTAGTACTGTTCCAAGAAACTGGGAAGGTTGCATACTTCAAGCTTTTATACTGAGACTGACTTCAATGTTATTGTATTTTCACAATGGTGTTTCTTCAAATGTTCCTTCAACTCTTTATGCTTATTAATTTTCATTTTTAACGGTTGTAGGACACACAAAACTCTAGCCGGAAGCATGGATTTGCTTTTGTAGAGTATTATAATCATGCTTATGTAGAATACTCAAGAAAAAAGATGTAAAATCCCACATTTAAACTTAATGATAATGCTCCAACAGTGAGCTGGGCTTACCCTAAAAATGCTAGATCTTCTTCTACTTCCCTGACCCTAAAAATGTTGGATATTCTTCTACTTCCCAGGTCTTTGTATCATTTCTTTTTCTTGTTTTGCTACCATAATATTATTTTGGGAATTCATACATTTAAATATTATGAAACCAATGGGCTTTTAATGTTTCCATTTTTACCAATATTGCTTTTTTGTATCAGTGCCAATTATTAAGTTTTCTCTCTATAACTACCATTACTCCTTTCGTCCTCTAGTTCTTAAGAGTTAGGTTGTGATCTTGGATTATTAGAGGTTGTGGCCATGGTGATTAATGTTGTTGTCCTTAATTTTGTGAATCTAAAAAACAAATTAATTTGAAGTTGTTGCTCTTTGATAGTGGTTTTGCAAAAGGGTAGAATATGGGTTAATTTGTTTTCAATTTTGTGAAATAATTAAAATGGCAGCATTCTTTGTCATTTCATTATGTTAGTTGATATGTCGATGGGGCCTATAATTTTAGTAAATGTACTGACATAAGGCAGTCCATGTTAGCATGTTTGGGTGCAATTTTGACCAAATTACAAATTGTGCTAAAATTGCAAAGATTAATATGAAATTGGGACACTTTTGCCAAGGTTTATATGTTTGGATTAGATTGTAAGTGGTCAAAAAGGTTTGGTTTTTTTTTTACCAATTGGCCTTTAAATAATGCAGTTCATTGATCTTCACTTGCAAATTCATTAGTATTCAATTATAGATTTATTAACATTTGAACTTGTAAGTTCATTAATTTTCACCAACAAATTCATTGACTTTCACCTACAAATTCATTAAAGAGAACAACATTTGTAGTCCTAAAAGCAATACACTTTTTACAATTAATCCCTAAATGTTCAATTTGTAACATTTAAGTTCTCTAAGTTTTTAAAAATTTAATCGTTAATCATATCCCGTTAAATGTAACAACAACAGTAAATGTGGCAACAATTTATGCCAATGTGTTATCCACATACTCACCATACTTGCCATGTCAGCTGCCTATATCAACTTCTTCTTCTATTTTCTTCTTCCATCTATCTCCTTCTTCAATTCCCATTTATGTAACATTCTTTTTCTTCATTTATTCCAAATATTTTTATTAAAATTCATATCTTCAATAACACCATTTTCTCTTTTCTCTAAATCTTACTTATTAACACCCAAAAAATTCTAAGAATCTCAAATATTTATTATTGGGTAGTCATCAATAATCAAGAAATTGAAGAAATTTGAACAACTCTCTTACTTAATTCATCATAAAAAAACACCATACCACCTGGAGTAATCATTATTTGGAGTCTAACCAGTAAGAACATTAAGAAAGTGAATTCTTAAGAGCAATAAGCTTAGCCAAGATGGAAGCATATAAATTAAAGAAAGGGAAACATAATCTTTAGGATTCAACTATAAAGAGGTTGTCCAAGATGGAGAATGCTTTGAGGAAGGCAATTGGTAAAGTAGATCGAGCAAATGCGGCTGTGAGAAGGCTTAAGACTATAAATGCCGAAATCTGAGAAAAGATGGAAGCTTTTAAGTTAGTTCATTAAAGTTAATGTCAACATGCATAAAAGCCATAAAGAGGGAGAAGAAGTGCTTGAAGAAGCTTTTGCTTGGGAGAAACAAAAAAAGAAGTTCCAGATTCGATTTATTTTATAGTTCATGAATCTATGTGCATGACATTGTGTATTTGTGCCTATCATTTTACATGCCTACCCACACACCGTGTGGATTCACTTTTATGTCACTATAATTTTAAAGAAAAATTGAATTGTGAGGATGCCAAGTTGGGTATGTTAGCATATTTCATTTTGCTCCCCTATAATAATTCATTTTCTATTATTTATTTTGCATCATCATTTGAAATGGATGGTCTAATTAATTAGTAAGGTATTGATTTAGAGTTATAGTGTCTATCTTATATAATCCCAAAATTATGTATAAGCCTTTAAACTGATAGATTTTTATTTAATAAGAAAATTACTTGGCATTTTTATTGCTAGCTTTGGATCATGAAATTGAAGAAAATAGAAAGATTAAGAAAAGAAAATGTAAAAAAGGTTATAGACTCTCTTTGCAAGCAAGAGAAAGGTGTAGAGGAAGATAAAGAAGAAGAAAAAGATACAAAGAGCAGCATATGATTAGGAATTCTCTTAAAAATGGAAATTGAAGAAATTATAAAAAGAAGAAGAAAATGGAAAAGGGAGCTAATATAGGTAACTAACATGGCAAGTATGGTGAGTACATAGATAACATATTAGCGTAAATTGTTGCCACATCTACTACTGCTGTTACATTTAATGGGATAGGACTACAATACTAGAATATTGATTTTTTGTTATGAAAATTTAGCGAGAGAATACAAATCCCATCACTAGAGTATTAAATTTTTATAGTTTTAGTGAGGAATGTAAAATACTCTTACTAGAACTCTTCAAAAAAGTTGAGAGTGATTTAAACTCCTTATTACTTCGTAAAAAAAAAAGGTGCTAATCTTTCCCCTAAAAAAAGAATACGGTGAATACCTGGTCTTTAAGAAGCCTCATTTTTTTATAGGAATTGTTTGGATCGAACTTCTATTTTAGTGGCCTTTTGCTCTTTTGAATTTATATGGTATTTTAGCTTTTAAGCCTTAGGTTAGCACCACTTGCTTGAGCTATGGCGCTTCTATTGTCACTTCTATAGTAAAACAATCTCTCCCACTCTTATTAAATCATGTACTGTTTTTAGTCCATTATTGTTGAATCTAATTTATATTATGATGTTATGATGTGATATTAGGGTATTATAATGGTAGAGCTGACGGGTTCAGGCAAAGCATCAGACAAATTGATAATGGTTTATTAGCCTTTTATGGGATTAAGAGTATTAGCCATTCTGTGTGGGCTTATGGCCAATAGTTCCGCGGCTGCTGCTTCAGTTATTATAGGAAAAAGATCTGCACTTCCTAGGAAAAACAGAGCTTAGAATAACAACACTAATTTTTTTTAGTATTTTACATTTTATAGTTTCTATTTTTTTAGTATTGATTGATAATGGGATATGCTGCCTTTTTAAAAAAAAAAGTATTCAAAGGATTTCATTTTTAATGTATTGAGACGATTTCTTTTTTCATGGGGTTATTTTTAGTTTAATTTTTTACTTTATTGGATTTGGCTTCTTTATTTCACATCAGGTTACCTCAAAGATTATATCTTTGTTTAACCTTTTGCATCTTTGTGGGGTGTTATGTAATATTTATTAGTGAATTATTTTTTGGAGTGTTGCTTACAGGTTTCTGTTCCCGGCTACCTCAGTAACTAAGTGGTTGGTGTTTATGTTTTCATTATTAGTGCAAACAACTGTGAAGTTAAAAGGTGATTACTCCTAATACAAAAATTACAATTGTGAGGTTTGAAGGTGATGACTATTAGTGCACAAATTGCAACTTCTATATTGTTTTATTTTCAATTCTTTAGCTCCTTTTAATGCAAGTTTTTCAATCATTTCATTACTTAATCTTAGTTTGTTGAATATGAAAGGAAAAGATCTTGATAATTATCATGTATGATTGCTCTATTTACTTGTTTCTACTATATTAGATGCTCTGGATATTCAATTAGAGTTTTGATTTATTAGTATTTGTGCTTTAATACGGAAGTAATTAAGTTTTTAAGCTTGATTTGGAGCTCCTTTTTCATTTAATTAAAGTTGTAGATTCAGTAATTCTAATGATTTTCTTGATGCTTTGGTACCTTTTTATTTAACTTTTATATGTTTCACTTTTTAGTTGGTTGTTTTATTATTATTTTTTTTAGACCTCCTTTGCTTATATGAATTGTCTGCAAATGATAATTATGACCTTGATTAAAGTGGTTGAATTCTAATTCAGGCAGAATTTTACACCTTAGTTTTTATGGCCATAGAAGCTGAATTTGGAAAAGTGAAGAACATGAACTTTGTAGGTTTATATGTCATCTAAAAGACTGTGAAAGGATTTTATGAGATTTGATGTGTAAAGAGAAATCCCTCCTCAAGGGGGACTGATCCAGATTATGAATCCTGCAGGTAGTTTAACTTCGTGCACTTTGTTAAACCACCATAAAAGATGATTCAGGCAAAGTGTTGAACATATGTTTTCTTCCATTATGTGTACTAATTTCCTATAAAGTGATTTTACAGTTGGACTTGTATAACTTGTAATGAATGTGATCGAGGAAAAGTAATGGGGTTTTTGTGTATGGAGCTAGATTGTTGTAGACAATAATAAGGAATGAAAATGAACAATTTCTGCATAGATACTTATTTTAGTCTTGTATTAGTGGTAGAATTGCCATAGATGGTATTAAAAAAATGTAGCATTGTCACGACCCAAAACAGGGGCCATGACCGGTGCTAGAGAACATGAATTCTTTTGAATCCGGAACCTGTAGCAAGCCTAAAAATAAAATAAAACATGCAATAATAATAATAACAATATCAAATTTGCAGCGGAAATAAAAATCATAAATATAATAATAACATTTCCATCAACTGGATTTAAATCAAATCTCATCTCATATATATAAATCTTTTAATACAAATCCAGTTTCAAATAATACAATATTTCACATAAATAAAATACATAAAATCCCACAACTAATTTACAACTACTGCAGTGTCTAGATTATAAAAATAAGACTCAAGTAAGCAGTTTACACAAATAAGCCGGGGCGGAAGAAATCCGGCGTACAGGCCTGCTACTGAGGTCTGAAGATGTTGACTCTCCTGAAAAATTAGTCAACGGAGGGGAGTCAGACCTCACTGAGTGAATCACTATAATATATATACATGCATACTAAATGGCAATGCATACAGTCAACAGTATATATAATATGTATATATATAAGCAATTACACACAGATGCAATAAAATCATTTTATATATTTATTGAAAATCACTGTTTATGAAGGATCACATAGAACCCTAGAATATCGCAACCTCGAAAACAGTGTTAGACAACACTCTAGCCATACAGGCTCACTTAATCCAAAATATATCCACTTAATCCATTTAGACAGTAGACTGGCCCCGAGACACTAAGTCAACCGAGCTCCAGCAGTCTGACTGCCAGTGTGATTGGCCCCGAGACACTTGGTCAACCGAGCTCCAGCAATCAGACCCCCAAACCATATCTCACACATCAAATAATCACACTCCATCAATATCCACAAATGGTTAGTAATATAGCCTAAATACTATAGGCGTACCGGTACGTACTCGGTCCTAGTGCTGCCCACTAAGTAGCATGTTCTATTGATATCCTTCATTAATAATATAAAACATTCATTCACAAATAAATGATGCATGAATTTAAATAAAATAACAACATAAACCATATATATACTAGAAATATATCAAAAATAAACCAGGTATATTTCGAGTATATACACGTCGAATAAATCCAATACAATTACAAAATAAACTAAAATATACCAAAATATACATAAAAGCATTTTCAGAATAATTTAGTTATAAAACATGCATATAGTTGAAAATATACCAAAAATAAACCAAAAGTAAACCTAAGCAATAATTAAATCATTCATGCATAATTTTATTAAAATAAAGCATACTTTTCTAAAACATGCACCCTAAAACACATATATATAAAATAGTAACTCACCCTAGTGCGCTCCACGAGACGGGTCCGACGGGCCTGGTCCACTAGGCCTCGGTCTCGGCGTAACTAAACAAACAATAACGACAGAAATCAAAATAACCCTAACAAAAATCCTAGAATTCGATCTAAAGTATTAAACATAGAAGCGATATCAGGGTTCGACCGGATATCACGTTTTATGAGAATTCTACCGAAAATTCGACAGAACCTCCCCTGTAAAACGGACATCTCTCTACTCAAAAGAGTAGAGCCGACCCTGCAAAGAAATACACTTCGAAAAACAAACTCAATACTCAACCACAACCCCTCGGTCGGACTCCAGACTACAATCTACCAACCGGGGTTCACAAACACAGAACAATTCTGAAAATACCAAAAATACCCTTATATCATAGATATACATTTTATAAGTAAAAATTACATAATTAACCTTAAAACACTGTAAAAACCGATAAAAACTCATTTTATTAGAAAAATCGTATATTATATATATAATTGAAAATAATTCACGAAAAATAGTTTTAATTAGTTAAAAATACTAAATAATTTGTAGAAATCATTTTTATACCTTAAATAACTATTAAAACCAATTAAATTACATTTTTAGCTAATTTAGGGTAAAATTACCAAAATACCCCTATATATATAAATATACTAAAATTACTTCAAAAATTCACCAAAAATTATAAAATTATCAAAAATTAATTTTATCAACATATTTATCAATAATATAAATAATTAAACTCAATTAACCAATTAATTTCAATTTAAAACATAATTAACCCTAATTTCCCAAATTACATAAACTTCAATAATTCAAAATAAATACATAAAAATTCATAAAAATTCCAAATAAATTCCTATAATTCATTTCAACACCTAATTTACCATAAAACACAATTTCATAATTTAAATAATTAATTTCCGAAAATTAGAAAATAATATTAAAATATTCAAAAATACCCAAAAATCCAAAAAATCTCCAAAAATTCCAAAAAAATTCATACATGTAGATTAAGTTACTAGGATCAACATTTGTGAAGGGATTTTTCATGAATCAATCAATTCGAAGCTCAAAAAAATCAAAAACCCTAATGTGACCGAATTGGAAAATTCGAAACCTAAGCAATTCTAGACCATTTAAGCTCAAACCAAAGCTAGAATCACACTCACCGGAGCTCAAGGAGAAGAAAGAGACTGGCGGTGTTGAAAATGGTGGCCGAAAGAGGAAGAAACGGCGAGGAGAAGTATTTCGCCCAAAAATGGTAAAAACCGAGCAAGCCACTGCCGGAGAAGACGGCTGGGACGGCGAGGCAGCGGAGGAGAACGGCGGCACGCAGGGGAAGGCACTCTGACGGCCGATGATCAGGGTAGCAGCGGGGGAGAGGGAAATGGAGGAGAGTCAGGCGCGCGGGGGGGAAGAAGAAGAAGAAGAAAGAAAAAGAAAAGAAAAAGAAAAAGAAAAAGAAAAGAAAAAGAAAAAAAGAAAAAAAAAAAGAAAAAAGAAATAATAAAATAATATGTATATATTAAAATATAGTGTATAAATAAAATATATGGGAAAAATATACACCACATATTATTATATTAATTTAAATAAACAATTAATAATAAAATGATAAAATATTAGGGTAATATATATTAAACCCTAATTAAATAAATATCGCACACATACACGGTGTTTAGTAATTTAAAAACACGTATGAGTTCATGCAAGTCCGAAAATATATTTAAAATAATTAATAATAAATTATTTACATGAAAATTTTCCTGAAAATGCAAGTCCTGGGAAAATTTTACGTAAAGCACTGTAAATAAAACACAGTAATTAAAATAGGTTTTAAATACATATCAACTCGTGAAAATATCGTAATATATATACAAAAATTATTAACACTGCATATCCCAATACAGTATTAAAATATTTTAAAAACACGAGATATTACAAGCATTGTCTTCACTGCATGCAAAATGGTTATGCTAAGTTTAGACTTGGCTCTTTGCATTTCTATCGTTGACCAGATAAAATTTTGTTTGCTTCTGCTAGCATTGTTACCACTTTCTTTTCTGCATCAAATTTTACTAATATGCTTGTTTATACATTACCTTGTTTCTGCAATGAAATTAGTGAAGCTCATGATAGGTTCACCAATTTACTACAGAAGATTTACTTAAACCAGCCAAATTGATTAGTTTTTTGCTATAACTTCTTGAAAGATGTTGACGTAGAATTAGATTATGAACAATTTTTTGAATTTCCTTCTATTTAATATTTTAACAATTAATATTGTTATCATGTTTTAATTAATATATTTAGTATGGTTCTCAATTATTGGTGCAATAAATTTTAATTCTATTATTTATTATTTTAGTATTTATAAATCAATTTTTATATTATTATTAAAAAATCGTTGTTATTATAGTATTTTTAATGATAGAATACATATCTTTTAATGACAGAAAATGACATCATTATTCTAATTTATTAACGATAAGAGAAATAACTTTTAATGACATAAATAACTTTTGTTATTGAAAACTTATAATGATAGAAAAATATCTTTCAATGATGGAAAACTATATCACTATTGAGAGTTTATAATGGCAAGATATCATCCCGTCATTATTTATTTCAACAATAAGATTCTTGTTTCTGTTACTATTTCCTTTTAACTACGAAGCTTATAATGATAGTTTACGACGATAATTTTTTTGACACTAAAAATTTTTAACAATGAAAAATACACTTTTAACGATAAAATTTTCTCTTGTTAAAACTTATTTTTCTAATAGTACTAACGGTTAAATTTTTAAAAATTATAAAAAATGTACTATTTTTAGTATCTTAAATGTTGTTATCCCAATTCATTTACTTGTACAATTGATTTTTTAATATTAACGTTAATTGTAGTTTTGCTAGTTTGTTGATATGGCGGCCCTGGTGAGTAATAAATGGTGTTATAATTAGGGACCGGCAATGTGAGTGAATTACATATATTTATGGTCCCTTTTTCCACTACGTCTTGCAAAGGAACAAATGGTTTATGACAGTCTTCCTCAATTATCTTCCATTCCAATTGTGCAAAATGTCTTATTGGAATTGTGAGTGAATAAAAATTTTATTAGGATACAATTGTGAATAAAAAAATTAAATTAAATTATTGTAATTAATAAAATAAAAATAAAAAAATATTTTTTTGATAAATAAAAAATATTTTTTTCATTTCTATTAATTTTTAAAAAATAATTAGAACAAAAACTAAAATAAAGCTCAATAGAAAAGAATGATAAATATAATTAAAAAAATGAGAGTTTTGAAAAAAAAAAAAAAGGAATTCAATATAATTTTTAATAGTAGCTATAAAATAAAATTAAAATAAAAAATAAGATTAAAAGGAAAATATTAATGAATAAGCAAATTGATACCCTATATACATATTTCTATTCTATTAAAGGTTTATTTTTCTATACAGGGGTAACTTATAGATGAAGGATGTCCAAACCAAATAGAAGAAGGATTCCTAATTAAGGAGACTCTCGGACAGTAAAAAATACTCTCCAAATAGGCACAAAACTTCCATTAAAGAGAAATCTTATTCCTCTCAGGTTTGAGCATTACTATCTCTATAAATAAGACCCTATATTACTCATTCTCATTCATTTTATTCTCTCATACTCTTTACACTCTTTATCTCTCTAAACTCTCTCTCTACATTCTCTGATTTAAGTATCAGAGGGTTTGTAGGGATCTTCCCCACCTCTTACTTTACCCTTCGTTGATTCCTTGCAGGGCTCATACTCATAGGTTCCAGAAATAAATTATCAAGTGGCGCCGTCTACGGGAAACCTCTTGAGTTAAAAACCATTAAGCATCTACCAAACAAAATATTTGCATCATGACATTCAGTCCACCGCTAATCTTAACCCTAGATATGCAAATTAACCCATTAGCCCTTATTCCTCCAATCAACCTGTCAACACCCTTTCAGCATGTTCGACCGTTATCACAGGCTCCACCCAAAGCATATACTCCAATAGGAAATACCTAGGGATGGCCAACATTGGGCATTAACATCCCTTATTATGCTCCTCTGTAGCACAATAATAGACCCATATCTTATATACCTTTTCCAAGCTTGTTATAAAACCCCTACCATAAACACAGTAACTCAAACACTCACTTACCTTCATTAAGTAAAAAAGCAATGATTCAAAACATCCAAACCTAGATGCTCCTAATGCAACAACAATTGAATGCCTTTGATTTAAGGCAGCAATTCCGAAATAATTCATCCAGAGAATAATGTAGTAATACCAATAGCAACGCCTAATGTATATAGTGGAAACAGAGAAAGTCATAAACTCCAGAAGGAGAATCTAACATAATAATCCTAGCCCTAGATAACTCAAAGATAGCTCAGAAAGTTAAAGAAGTCATGCATAAAGCTCATACCAAACCGAGGAAAGAAGATGAATGCATTTTGGAAGGAAAGACACCCTTTATAAGCAAAATAATCAGGATAGAGATCCAAACCAAGTTCAGAATACCTCAGTTAAATAATTTTAATGGGATTGAGGATCCAATCAACCACACGTTCAGGACCAAGATGCTGCTTCAGAATGTACATGACAGAATCATGTGTAGAGTCTTTCATAGTACACTCACTAAGAATGCTCAGAAGTGGTTCCATTAGCTTCCTGAGAATTATATCTCATCCCTCAAAGAATTAGCTAAGAAGTTCTAGACTCAGTTCATCAACAATGTTCCTCCTGCCAAAAACACTAATGATCTTTGGATGTGCAGATAAAAGGCTACAGAATCATTATAAAGTTATTTAGATAGATTCAACAAGGTAGCTATGCAAATTGAAAACTTAATCAATGAAGTAGCTATTGAAGACTTAAAGAATGGAACTCGAAAACTCAAGGACAAGATCATGACCAAAGAACTTAGCACCTTTGCTGAGGTAATGGTTATGGCGATAAAGATGACAAAAATGGACAAAAATAGGAGGTTATGCCAGGATGACGAGAAAGCACCTATTAGAAAAGATGAAAGATTAAAACTAAAAAGGCCCAGATTCTAGAGAATAAACTTTAAAAACCCAGTGGAAGGATTCAAAAAAGAGGTAAAGAATTACACACCACTAAGCACCTCCATATCCAAAATCCTCATGTGGATCAGATAAAGTGGCTTAGGCATAACTCTAGCTAGAATGCTAAGTCCAACCAGGAGAGCCATGCAAGATAAGAGGTACTACTATCAATACCATCGAGATTATGGGCATGAAACTGAGGTATGCTGAGAATTAAAGAATGATATATAAAGATTAATATAGAATAGGAAACTTGGCAACTTCACTAACACAACTAGAAGAAACCGAGAGCCAAATGACTAAGATAGAGATAAATCAGAATAAAAGAAAGCTTGGAATGAAGTAGCCAAAGTTATCAACATAATTTTCAGAGGAGAAACAATTAAAAGAAAGTCTAAAAGAACTCGAATGAAGGAAGGCCCCACATTTGAAAAAAAGTAGACTATCACATTTGGTCCTGAAGATGGGAAATACATTCAGCATCCTCATAATGATGCCTTAATGGTGAGTAATTCCATCAATAATTACTTAGTAAAAAGATTATTGATTAATGATGGTAGTGTTATCAACACACTCTCTTAGAATGCTTATAAGGCGATAAGAGGTTCTATCACTGATTTGAAAGCTATGTAGAATCCTATCACAAGCTTTTATAGTGGAACCACACAACTAATAGGACTAGTAGAGTTAATGTTAGAATTTGATAACCAAGATATTGGGGAGGTGAAAGTTATCAAAGCCATGTTCAATATGGTAGATCTATTTCTTACATACAATGGCATCATAGGCCAACCAATCCTCTATAAAATTGATGCAGCCACAAGTATAAGGCATCTAACCATGAAGATCCCTCTTGAAGGCTAGGTTATAATAATTTATGGAGAATCAATACATGGCTAGACAATGCTATCAATTAGTTGTTAAGACCCAGACGGAAGCATTCCCTCTAAAATCATTAGAAACTAAGAAATAATGAGCCAATCTTGAGCTAGTTGACCAGGTCTAGACTTTATAAATCGTTAAAAAAAAGATAGTCAGAATCAGCAATGAGCTTAATGATGAAGTTAAACGTGGAATAAACAAGGTCCTCATCAAGCATTTAGGTAGCTTTGCCTCTAAAGAATTTAAGGTCATTATGGTAAATCCTTGGATTGCCTCACATAGTCTAAACATCAAGCCAAAAGTTAAACTTGTTGTTCAAAAAAAGAGGAATTTCGTATATGAAAGACAGAAGGTGATCATTGAGGAAACAAAGAAATTTCTAGAAGCTAGATTCGTTAGAAAAGTAACACATTAGGAATGGGTAGCTAACATGGTGCTAGTGAAAAATTCAAATGGACAGTACATAATGTGTGTGGATTATACTAATCTCAAGATGGCATGCCCCAAAGACAACTATCCTTTGTCGATGATAGACAACTAGTAGACTCAACTGCCTGTCACAGCTTGTATAGCTTTATAGATGCTGCTCAGGGGTACCATCATATACCAATGAAGAAAAAAGATTAGGAGAAGACATCATTTATCACTCATAAAAGTCTTTATTGCTATAAGGTTATGCCCTTTAGACTGAAGAATGCCGGAGCAATATACCAAAGGTTGATGAATCATGTGTTCTAATATTAAATCAGAAAAAATGTATAAGTATATGTGGATGACATCATTGTCAAGAGCTAACATGCAGAGTAGCACTCTAATAATCTTGATCAAATCCTTCAAATATTAGACCATTACTAGATCAAGCTTAATCCAGAGAAGTGTGTTTTGGGGGTGAACGCAGGTAAATTCTTAGGATTCATAACATCCCATAGAGGAATTGAGGCTAGTCCAGAAAAGATGGAGGCCATACTTAAGATGAAAGCTCTGACATCATTAAATGAGCTCCAGAAGCTAAATGGCAAAATAATAGCTTTGGGGCATTTTATCTCCTGTTCAACCAAATGATGTCTACCACTACTCTGAGCCTTAAAAAACTCTAAGTTTGTATGGAATAAAGAATGTAAGGTTACTTTCGAAGACATCAAGAGGTTCCTATCCTCACTACCTCTCCTCAGCAGGCCAATCCCTAGAGCAGCTTTATACATGTATCTCTCTGTCAATCAGGATTCAATTGTATCAGTATTGGTTAAAGAGGAAGCAAGCCAGCAAAATCCAGTGTACTACATTAGCAAAATACTCAAAGGTTTAGAAGTTCAGTATCCTAAACTGGATAAGTTAGCTATGGCCATCATACACACATCTTGGAAACTCAACCATTATTTTCATGCTCACTCAATCAAAGTAAGATCCAACTTCCTACTAAGGAAAATTTTACAAAGACTTAAGACATCCGAAAAATTGGTTCAATGGTTGATATTGCTCATAGAATTCAATATCAATTATGAACCTTGGCAGCAAATCAAAGCCCAAACCCTAGTAGACTTTGCATAATAGATGACAGTGGAAGAATTTTCCCCTCTAAATGCCCAGAGTGGAAGTTATACATAGACATAGCCTCATCTATCTAAGGATCCAGTGTAGGAATCATTCTCAAAGGGCCATACAAAGTCATTATCAGATATGCAGTTTAAATAAAGTACATGTCACGACCCAAAACAAGGGCCATGACCGGCGCTAGGGAACGGGAATTCTTTCGAATCCGGAACCCGTAGCAAGCCTAAAAATAAAATAAATATGCAATAACAACAATAAAAATATAATATGCAGCGGAAAATAAAATCATAAATATTACAATATCATCCATAACAACTGGATATAATTCAAAACTCATCACATCGCATATATAATCTCATAAATGTATAATCTTTATACAAATCCAGTTTTAACATAATACATCTCTTTAAAACAAATACATAAAATCCAATACTTTAATTTACAACTACTGCAGTGTCTAGATAAAATAAATAAGACTCAAATAGACAATTTACATAAAGAAGCCGGGGCGGAAGAAATCCGGCGTATCGACCTGCTACTGAGGTCTGAAGAAGTTGACTCTCCTGAAAAATAGTCAACGGAGGGGAGTCAGACCTCACTGAGTGAATTACTATAGTATATATACATACACTCTAAGTGATAATGCATACAGTCAACAGTATATGAGTAATATGTATATATACAGGCAAGTTCATACAGATGCAGAAAAATCATTTTATATATTTTATCTGAAAATCAACTTTTATGAAGGATCACATAGAACCCTAGAATATCGCAACCTCAGAAAAATAGTGTTAAACAACACTCTAGCCATACAGGCTCACTTATTCCAAATATATCCACTTAATCCATATGGACAGTAGACTGGCCCCGAGACACTAAGTCAACCGAGCTCCAGCAGTCTGACTGCCAGTGTGATTGGCCCCGAGACACTTGGTCAACCGAGCTCCAGCAATCACACCCAAACCACATCTCACATATATCAATAATCATAATCAAATCGATATCCACAAATAAGTTAGTAATAAAGCCTAAAACTATAGGCGCACCGGTACGTACTCGGTCCTAGTGCTGCCCACTAGGTAGCACGTTCTATTGATATCCTTCAGTGATAAATAATAAAACATTCATTCACAAATACATGATGCATGAATTTAAATAAATCAACAATATAAACCATATATATACCGAAAATATACCAAACATAAACCAAGTATATTTTGAGTATATATACGTCAAATAAATTCAATCAAATCATGAATTAAACTAAAAATATATTTAAAAACATTTTAAATATATTTTATTAATAAAACATGTATATAATTTATTATATACCAAAAATATACCAAAAATATACTTGAATATAAATCATGTTATTTATGCATATTTAGTCAAAATAAAACATGCATTTTCTAAATCATGCATCCTAAGCATATATATATAATATAGTAACTCACCTAATGCGCTCCACGAGACAGGTCCTACGGGCCTGGTCCACTAACCCTCGGTCTCGGCGCAACTAAACAAGAAATAATTAATCGACATCAGAATAACCCTAACAGAAATCCTAGAATTAAATCTAGAGTATTCAACACAGAATCGGAAATTAGGGTTCGACTGGATATCACGTTTTACGAGAATTCTATCGAAAATTCGACAGAACCTCCCCTGTAAAACGGACATCTCTCTACTCAAAAGAGTAGAGCCGACCCTGCAAAGAAAATACACTTCAAAAATAAACACCACAATCAATCACAACCCCTCGGTCGGACTCCAGACTACAATCTGTCGACCGGGGTCCACAAACACAGAATATATATTCAAATATACCAAAAAGATCCTTAAATCATAAAAATACATTTCATACGTAGAAATTACATAATAAATCTTGAAACACTGTAAAAATCGATTAAAATTCATTTTATTAGAAAAACCGTATATTATATATATAATTGAAAATAATTCCCGGAAAATAGTTTTAATTAGTTAAAAATACTAAATATTTTGTAGAAATCATTTTTATACCTTAAATAAATATTAAAACCAATTAAATTACATTTTTAGACAATTTAGGGTAAAATTACCAAAATACCCATATATATATATATATACCTAAATTACTTCAAAAATTCACCAAAAATCATACAATTATCCAAAATTAATTTTCTCAACATATTTATCAATAATATCAATAATTAAACTCAATTAACCAATTAAATTCAATTTAAAACACAATTAACTTAATTTTACAAAATCACCTAAACTTCAATAATTAAAAATAAATACTTAGAAATTCATAAAAATTCCAAATAAATTCCTATAATTCATTTCAACACCTAATTCAACCATAAACTCCAATTTCATAATTTAAATAATTAATTTCCGAAAATTCGAAAATAATATTAAAATATTCAAAAATACCCAAAAATCCAAACAATCTCTAAAAATTCTGTAAAAATTCATACATGAAGATTAAGCTACCAGGAACAACATTTGTGAAGGAAGTTTCCATGAATCATCCAAATCAAAGCTCAAAAAAATCGAAAACCAAAAGTGGCCGAAATATTCAACTCAAAACCTAAGCAATTCTAGACCGTTTTAGCTCAAACCAAAGCTAGAATAACACTCACCGGAGCTCAAGGAGAAGATAGAGACCGGCGGTGTCGAAAACGGTGGCCGGAGGAGGGAGAAACGACGGTGGGGAATAGTGGTGGCGTCGGGCACCCACGGGAAGAAGAAGAAGAAGAAGAAGAAAAAGAAAAAGAAAGAAAAAGGAAAGAGAAAGGAAAAGAAAAAGAAAGAAAAAGGAAAAGAAAAAGAAAAAAAAAGAAAAAAGAAAAAAAATAATAAATTTTAATAATTTAATAATAAATAAAATAATCAAATAATAATAAATAAATAATAAAATATTAGGGTAATAATAAACCCTAATTAAATAAATATACACACACAGGTTTTATTTAATAATTTAAAAATATGTATGAGTTCATGCAAACCCGTAAATACATTTAACATAATTAATAATAAATTGTTTACGTGAAAATTTCCCCGAAAATGAAAGTCCCGGGAAAATTTTACGTAAAATACTGAAAATAATAGACAGTAATTAAAATAGGTTTAAAATACATATCAACTCATAAAAATATCGTATATACAGTCAAAATTATTGACACTGCATATCCCGGTACAGTGTAAAAATATTTTTAAAAACACGGGATATTACAGTCTTCCCCCCTTACAGGAATTCGTCCCCGAATTCTAAAAACAAGATTACAGAATCAGGAAGGAAAGAGATACGGGTAAGAAGCTCGCATCTCAGCTTCAATCTCCCACGTATGCTCTTCAACTCTGTCGCTACGCCACAAAACCTTGACCATCGGAATCTGCTTCGATCGCAACTGTCGAACTTGAAAATCTACGATCGCCACAGGTTCTTCCATAAAAGTCAAATCTTCACTCACTTCCACACTGTCTGGTTGCAACACATGTGAAGGATCTGAGATATACTTCCTCAACATCGAGATATGAAATACTGGATGCACCTGTGACATACTCGGAGGCAAATCCAACCGATATGCAACAGTGCCAACTCTTTCCAGAATCTCAAACGGTCCAATATATCTCGGTGCTAACTTACCCTTCCTGCCAAATCTCATCACACCCTTCATCGGAGATACTTTCAGAAAAACGAAATCTCCAACCTGAAACTCCACATCTCTGCGCCTAGGATCCGCATAACTCTTCTGTCTACTAACTGCGGTCTCTAACCTACGCTTGATCACGGCGACTTTCTCTGCAGCATCTTGAATCATCTCTGGTCCAGTCAAAACTTTCTCACCGATCTCATCCCAACTCAACGGGGATCTACACTTCCTTCCATATAACGCCTCATATGGTGCCATGCCAATACTGCTATGGTAGCTGTTATTATATGCAAACTCAACAAGCGACAAATGATCATCCCAGCTACCTCTCAAATCCAAGACACACATCCTCAACATATCTTCCAGTGTCTGGATCGTCCTCTCAGACTGACCGTCTGTCTGAGGATGAAAAGCAGTACTGAAATCCAACCTAGTGCCCATCGCTTCCTGCAACTTCTGCCAAAAACGAGAAGTAAACACCGAACCTCTATCTGACACAATGGACACAGGTACTCCATGAAGGCATACAATATGCTTCACGTACAACTTCGCCAATCTAGCAACTGAATATGTGGCTTTCACAGGCAAGAAATGTGCAGACTTCGTCAATCTATCTACAATCACCCAGATGGAATCGTATCCATCCTTCGAACGAGGTAAACCGACCACAAAATCCATAGCTATCCTTTCCCACTTCCACTCGGGAATAGGAAGAGGCTGAAGCTTCCCAGAAGGCTTCTGATGTTCGGCTTTCACTTGCTGACACGTCAAGCACTTAGCAACATAATCAGCAACATCCTTCTTCAATCCATCCCACCAGTATAGATCTCTGATACTGTGGTACATCTTAGTAACACCAGGATGAACGCTGTAAGCTGTAGAATGTGCTTCCTCTAAAATCTCCTCTCTCAAATCATCCACATCAGGAACACACAATCTACCACTGATCCACAACACACCATCATCATCGAGTGTGAAATCAGTGAACTTCCTTGCTCTGACATTCTCTGCAAGCTCTTCCAGAATAGGATCTCGGCTCTGAGCTGCTTTAATCCTATCCCTTAGTACAAATCATACTTTAAACTGAGCTAACAGTCCATCTGATCTACTAATCTTCATCATCAGACCTTGATCCACCATCAGATGCAACTCCTGGATCAATGGTCTCCTTTCCACACCAATGTGAGCAAGACTACCTGAGGACTTCCTACTCAAGGCATCTGCTACCACATTAGCTTTACCTGGATGGTAAAGAATCTCGCAATCATAATCCTTCAACAGTTCCAACCATCTTCTCTGCCTCAAATTCAAATCTCGCTGCTGGAAAATGTACTTAAGGCTCTTGTGATCAGTAAATATCTCACAAGTCACCCCGTACAGATAATGTCTCCAAATCTTCAAAGCAAAGATCACTGCAGCCATCTCAAGATCATGTGTAGGATAGTACTGCTCATGCTTCTTCAACTGCCTCGAAGCATAGGCTATCACCCTTCCATTCTGCATCAACACATAACCAAGACCAATTCTAGAGGCATCACAGTAAACTGTGAACTTATCCACACTATTAGGCAAAGCTAATACTGGCGCTGTGGTCAACTTCTCCTTCAACAACTGAAAACTATTCTCACAAGCTTCTGACCACTCGAATCTAACATTCTTCTGAGTCAAGCGAGTCATAGGGGCTGCTATCCTGGAAAAATCCTGCACAAACCGCCTATAATACCCGGCTAAACCCAGAAAACTCCGAATCTCAGTAACTGAAGTAGGTCTAGGCCACTCAGATACTGCCTCAACCTTCTGTGGATCAACCTGAATACCTTCTTTAGACACTACGTGTCCAAGAAAAGAAACACTCTCCATCCAGAAATCACACTTCGAGAATTTAGCATAAAGCTGATGATCTCTCAGTGTCTGCAGTACAATCCTCAAGTGATATACGTGCTCTTCCATACTCCTCGAATATATCAGTATATCATCAATGAAGACTACCACAAACTGATCCACATACGGTCGGAATACTCTGTTCATCAGGTCCATAAAAGCTGCTGGTGCATTAGTCAAACCAAAAGACATCACCAGAAACTCATAATGACCATATCGAGTGCGGAAAGCTGTCTTAGGAATATCAGCTTCACTAATCCGCAGCTGATGATAACCCGACCTCAAATCAACCTTAGAAAAGAATTGTGCACCCTGGAGCTGATCAAACAAATCATCTATCCTCGGGAGAGGATACTTGTTCTTCACTGTCACCTTATTCAGCTCTCTGTAGTCAATGCACAGTCTCAGGGTACCATCCTTCTTCTTCACAAACAGGACTGGTGCACCCCAAGGAGAAACACTAGGTCTGATAAAACCCTTATCCAACAACTCTTGCAACTGCTCCTTCAACTCTCTCAACTCTGCAGGAGCCATACGATAGGGTGGCATAGATATAGGAGTAATACCTGGAACCACATCTATACAGAACTCAATCTCTCTATGAGGTGGTAAACCTGGCAATTCCTCGGGAAAAACATCAGGAAACTCACAAGCAACAGGAACATCTGTGAGTGACAACTTCTCCACTGACGTATCCCTAACCAATGCCAAAAACCCCTGACAACCTTTCCTCAACAACTTCCTAGCTGCAATAGCCGAAATAAGATTCTGAGGTGCTGAACTCCTGTCACCAACAAACTTAAATTCTACTTCACCAGGAATTCTGAAAATCACCTCCTTATTCCTGCAATCAACCACGGCAAAGTGCTGAGACAACCAATCCATTCCCAAAATAACATCGAACTCCATCACATCCAACAAAATCAAATCAGCGGGTAATTCTCTATCTCCCACGAGAACTGGACAACCAGAAAGAACAATATCGGTGTCCAAAGAATCACTCAGAGGAGTGGCAACAGACAAAGGAAAAGCCATCCTCGAAGCTTGCCAACAAGATTTAGAAGCAAAAATAGGAGAAACAAATGAATGCGTGGCACCCGGATCAAACAAAACCAAAGCATCCAGGTAACAAACAGAAAGAATACCTGCCACGACTGCATTAGATGCCTGAGCATCCTGCTGAGTCAGATGAAAAACTCTGGCTTGGCCTCGACCTCCCTGCTGACTGGTAGAAGCCTGGCCAACACCTCTAGCACCTCCTCTAGTACCTCTACCACGACTCTGCTGTGGAACAAACTGAGTAGAACTCTGATGCTGAGCTGGTGGCAACTGAAATGGCATAGGTGCTGCACTAGCAATCGACTGCTGTGGGAATCGCGGAATCTGCTGCTGCTGATACCCAGAATAAGGACACGATCTGGCAAAATGTCCTGTCTGCCCGCATCTGAAACATGTCAACGGTGTCAGATAACACGGTCCCTGATGGACTCTACCACAAGTCTGACAAACACTGGCCGCTGATCCAGAACTACGACCACTACTGCTGCTCGAAGCACCTGACCCAAATCTGAATGATCTACGCTGACCTCCACGACCATGTCTACTGCTCCGATGCACTCGCTGCTGCTGTCTCTGACTCTGCTGAGTCGAACCTCGCTGCTGACTACTCGAACCAACATGAAAACTCGAATACGGAGTAGCCTGCAATCCACTCGACTGAACTCCCAACTGGTAATAATCAGGCATCGCTCCCTGCCTAACTAATCTCAGCTCGATCTCCTTAGCTAGCTCAATCACAGACTCCAGAGTAAGACCTACTGTAGGCATACCAGCAAAAGCTGAACCCAAACCAGTAACATACGTAGTAACAGCAAAATACTGATCTCGCATCAGATCCTCAGCATATCTACCCAGACGAAGAAACTCTCGGGTATACTCCTCTACAGATCGATCTCCATGAGAAATACTGGTCAGACGAAGACGATAGCTCAAACGAAGAGGCTCTGGACAAAATCTCCTCATGAATCGCTCTCGAAACTGAGCCCATGTCATCGTCATCATATAAGGCTGGATCATCTGAATAAACCAATCCAAGGCTGGTCCCTCGACAGACAACTCAACGATCATGATCCTCTGGTACTCGGTATGAGCAGTCCGAGTCCTAGTCTCAATCGCATGCAGAAAATCTAAAGGATCAGAAGTACCATCAAAAGCAATCCTGCCAACTCTGGCATAGAACAAAGCTGCCTCAGGGTCAGACATACCCTGCTGATAGGCAGGCTGAACAACTGGAGGAACAGGAACATCAAACTCAGGCTCAACAGGCTCCTCGTCCTGTAACTCTCTCTGCCTACGGCGACCTGCCGCTCCTCGAGGTCTACCTCTGCCACGACCTCTACGTCTAACTGGCGGCTCAGGAGGTAAAACCTCGTCCTGAAAAGACTCATCATCCTCGGCCTCAACGACCGGTGGAGCGACACGCGCTCGCCTCCTCAATCTGAAAAGACAAATGGAAAGATTCAGACAAAACAGACAACGGAAGAATAATGCTGAAAACTACAGCAAAGAATACTTATCAAGACATACTCGAACCTAATACACTGCAGTAGTCCAACAGAAAACACAACTTTAAAACTAGGGCCACAACTCACATAACTAAGCCCTGACATAGAACTCCACTCAGATACGAACTTCGCTCTGATACCAACTTTGTCACGACCCAAAACAGGGGCCATGACCGGCGCTAGGGAACGGGAATTCTTTCGAATCCGGAACCCGTAGCAAGCCTAAAAAGCAAGCCTAAAAATAAAATAAATATGCAATAACAATAATAAAAATATAATATGCAGCGGAAAATAAAATCATAAATATTACAATATCATCCATAACAACTGGATATAATTCAAAACTCATCACATCGCATATATAATCTCATAAATGTATAATCTTTATACAAATCCAGTTTTAACATAATACATCTCTTTAAAATAAATACATAAAATCCAATACTTTAATTTACAACTACTGCAGTGTCTAGATAAAATAAATAAGACTCAAATAGACAATTTACATAAAGAAGCCGGGGCGGAAGAAATCCGGCATATCGACCTGCTACTGAGGTCTGAAGAAGTTGACTCTCCTGAAAAATAGTCAACGGAGGGGAGTCAGACCTCACTGAGTGAATTACTATAGTATATATACATACACTCTAAGTGATAATGCATACAGTCAACAGTATATGAGTAATATGTATATATACAGGCAAGTTCATACAGATGCAGAAAAATCATTTTATATATTTTATCTGAAAATCAACTTTTATGAAGGATCACATAGAACCCTAGAATATCGCAACCTCAGAAAAATAGTGTTAAACAACACTCTAGCCATACAGGCTCACTTATTCCAAATATATCCACTTAATCCATATGGACAGTAGACTGGCCCCGAGACACTAAGTCAACCGAGCTCCAGCAGTCTGACTGCCAGTGTGATTGGCCCCGAGACACTTGGTCAACCGAGCTCCAGCAATCACACCCAAACCACATCTCACATATATCAATAATCATAATCAAATCGATATCCACAAATAAGTTAGTAATAAAGCCTAAAACTATAGGCGCACCGGTACGTACTCGGTCCTAGTGCTGCCCACTAGGTAGCACGTTCTATTGATATCCTTCAGTGATAAATAATAAAACATTCATTCACAAATACATGATGCATGAATTTAAATAAATCAACAATATAAACCATATATATACCGAAAATATACCAAACATAAACCAAGTATATTTTGAGTATATATACGTCAAATAAATTCAATCAAATCATGAATTAAACTAAAAATATATTTAAAAACATTTTAAATATATTTTATTAATAAAACATGTATATAATTTATTATATACCAAAAATATACCAAAAATATACTTGAATATAAATCATGTTATTTATGCATATTTAGTCAAAATAAAACATGCATTTTCTAAATCATGCATCCTAAGCATATATATATAATATAGTAACTCACCTAATGCGCTCCACG
Source organism: Mallotus nudiflorus (assembly GCA_947683625.1). NCBI lineage: Eukaryota > Viridiplantae > Streptophyta > Magnoliopsida > Malpighiales > Euphorbiaceae > Mallotus > Mallotus nudiflorus. The sequence goes on along the minus strand of CANTUR010000282.1, from coordinate 149,006 downwards.
AGACAGGTCCTACGGGCCTGGTCCACTAACCCTCGGTCTCGGCGCAACTAAACAAGAAATAATTAATCGACATCAGAATAACCCTAACAGAAATCCTAGAATTAAATCTAGAGTATTCAACACAGAATCGGAAATTAGGGTTCGACTGGATATCACGTTTTACGAGAATTCTATCGAAAATTCGACAGAACCTCCCCTGTAAAACGGACATCTCTCTACTCAAAAGAGTAGAGCCGACCCTGCAAAGAAAATACACTTCAAAAATAAACACCACAATCAATCACAACCCCTCGGTCGGACTCCAGACTACAATCTGTCGACCGGGGTCCACAAACACAGAATATATATTCAAATATACCAAAAATATCCTTAAATCATAAAAATACATTTCATACGTAGAAATTACATAATAAATCTTGAAACACTGTAAAAATCGATTAAAATTCATTTTATTAGAAAAACCGTATATTATATATATAATTGAAAATAATTCCCGGAAAATAGTTTTAATTAGTTAAAAATACTAAATATTTTGTAGAAATCATTTTTATACCTTAAATAAATATTAAAACCAATTAAATTACATTTTTAGACAATTTAGGGTAAAATTACCAAAATACCCCTATATATATATATATACCTAAATTACTTCAAAAATTCACCAAAAATCATACAATTATCCAAAATTAATTTTCTCAACATATTTATCAATAATATCAATAATTAAACTCAATTAACCAATTAAATTCAATTTAAAACACAATTAACTTAATTTTACAAAATCACCTAAACTTCAATAATTAAAAATAAATACTTAGAAATTCATAAAAATTCCAAATAAATTCCTATAATTCATTTCAACACCTAATTCAACCATAAACTCCAATTTCATAATTTAAATAATTAATTTCCGAAAATTCGAAAATAATATTAAAATATTCAAAAATACCCAAAAATCCAAACAATCTCTAAAAATTCTGTAAAAATTCATACATGAAGATTAAGCTACCAGGAACAACATTTGTGAAGGAAGTTTCCATGAATCATCCAAATCAAAGCTCAAAAAAATCGAAAACCAAAAGTGGCCGAAATATTCAACTCAAAACCTAAGCAATTCTAGACCGTTTTAGCTCAAACCAAAGCTAGAATAACACTCACCGGAGCTCAAGGAGAAGATAGAGACCGGCGGTGTCGAAAACGGTGGCCGGAGGAGGGAGAAACGACGGTGGGGAATAGTGGTGGCGTCGGGCACCCACGGGAAGAAGAAGAAGAAGAAGAAGAAAAAGAAAAAGAAAAAAAAAGGAAAGAGAAAGGAAAAGAAAAAGAAAGAAAAAGGAAAAGAAAAAGAAAAAAAAAAGAAAAAAGAAAAAAAATAATAAATTTTAATAATTTAATAATAAATAAAATAATCAAATAATAATAAATAAATAATAAAATATTAGGGTAATAATAAACCCTAATTAAATAAATATACACACACAGGTTTTATTTAATAATTTAAAAATATGTATGAGTTCATGCAAACCCGTAAATACATTTAACATAATTAATAATAAATTGTTTACGTGAAAATTTCCCCGAAAATGAAAGTCCCGGGAAAATTTTACGTAAAATACTGAAAATAATAGACAGTAATTAAAATAGGTTTAAAATACATATCAACTCATAAAAATATCGTATATACAGTCAAAATTATTGACACTGCATATCCCGGTACAGTGTAAAAATATTTTTAAAAACACGGGATATTACAGTACAAAGCCATTAATAATGCAGTTTAGTATGAAGCACTCATCATAAAATTGAAGTTAGATACAGAGGTCAGAGCCGAGCACCTCAAGATATACTTTAATTTATAACTAGTGGTAAATTAAGTCAGAGGAAAATACCATACTAAGGATCCAAGCATCACCAAGTATATTGAGAAAATCAAACAGCTCCTAAAGAAGCTTGAGCAGGATAAGGGTCCAAATTCCTAAAAGTGAAAACTTAAAGTCTGACTCACTAGTCAAATCAATAGTAGAAGATAATCAAACATTCAAAGAACTCGAGCTTACTAAGGAGTTAATGAAGCTAAGCACCTAGGGGGCAAAGATCATGGATATCCGAGAAGTAACAAAATGGATGAATCCAATCATTCAGTATCTCAAACATGGGGTACTCCTGTAGGAAAAGTTAAAAGCTTGGACGTTAAAGCTACGCACTACTCCATAAGCTAGGGGAACTTTACAAAAGGTCTCTCTCATATTCATGGTTTAAATGTGTATCACCAGAGGAAGAAAATTATGTGCTTGGGAAAATTCATGAAGGGATCTATGGAGCTCATGAATCCCATCATTCATTAATCAGAAAAGTATTACTCCAGGGTTACTATTGGCCCACCATGTCTCGAGATACTCAAAAATTGGTTTAGGAATGCCACAAATGTCAAAAATTTACTCGCCCTAGCCATAAGCCTTCTAATACTCAGCATCCAATAAGGAGTCTTTGGCCTTCGCAGTATGGGCATTGGACATTTTAAGCCCATTTCCTGTTTTCACCTCCCAAAAGAAGTTCTTGATTATGGCTATAGATTACTTCACCAAGTGGATAGAAGTTGAAGTTGTCCTAACCATTATTGAGACCCAGATTCAATAGTTTTTTTAGAAAGAAATCATCTGCAGATTCGGCATACTGCATACCTTGATAACAGACGATGGGAAGCAATTTGAGAATGAAAAATTTAGAAAGTTCTGCTCTGATATCAATATAAAGCTCTAATTTACTTTAATAGCCAATCCATAAATGAATGGCCAGATAGAAATTGCCAATAAGATCATCATGCAAGGTTTAAATAAGAGATTAGATAAAAAGAAGGGAAACTAGGTTGAAAAACTCAACAATGTCATTTGGGCTTACTAAAGAACACCTAGAACTTCTATAGGAGAAACACCTTTCTGACTGACTTATGGGATGGATGCAGTAATCCCAGTGGAGATTGGATCAGTAAGCTACCAGGTAACTGAGAATATAGATCAAGAAGTCAATAACATCAACACTCGGATATGCCTAAACCTACTTGAAGAAAGGAGAGAACAAGCATTTATTATAGCAGAAGCCTAGAAATAAAGGATCCTGGAGTATCATAATAAACATGTCCGATCAAAATAGTTTAAGGTCAGAGACTGAGTACTTAGAAGGGCTGACATTGGTAAAGGTAGTTCTAGAATATGTAAGCTCAGACCTAACTGGGAAGGCCCTTACCAAGTCATTGAAAAAATAAATAAAAGGGGCATACAACATTAAGGATAAGTAAGGAAAATAATTACCTCGATACTGATAGTCTTCAAAAATATTATCAATAAATGTACTCATAATTTTGAGGAATAAAATACTTCATTTATATTAAAAAATGTTGTATTACAAGAGAAAGAAAAGGAAAGAAAATTTTTTACTACGTAATTTGCAAATTAGCTTTAGCATTTAGAAGCTTAGTCCCCTCTACGAGGACAAGATTCATATTCTCAGAGTTTTAAAACTCAGATAATAGGGTTGACTCTGAACCAGAAGCACCAATGCTAGAAGACTTCTCCCCAACTAATCCTAAATCATCTGATTGCTTAGAAGATTATTTCTCACCAATGGACTTTGTAGCTAACTTTGGATTCTTTGATTGCTTGGAAGAAGCCTTGCTTTGAGCATTTTCTTTAGTAGTTATCTTAGCCAGATAAGTGGGCGTAATTTTCTCTAAATCAAATAAGTCCAAATCAGGATGTTAAGCAAGTAGGACCCTTTGACACTTAGACTTATAAGCCTTGAGAAACCATACAACCATCTTTTGATAGTTTCTCTTGTCATCCTCATGAGATTTCTCTACTTTATTAGGTCTTTTCTCTAGGGCCGCAAGCTAGGAGTCCTGCCCCTTGATCTTTGAAGTAAGTTAGGCTTGATAATGCTCCAGCTCTTCGACCTTTTTTGAATAGCCTCAGCGTCAAATCTAGCATCAGCTTGCCTTGTTTAATAGAGTTCCAGTGTTTTTGCCTTCTTTAGCTTATTCTCATAATCGATGGTTATCATGCCAACCTCTGTCTCTTTAAAGTTGTATTGGCTCTTGAGATAGTAGTAATTATCCTTAGTCAGCAACAAGGCTTGAGTCATCTGGAAGATAAAAGAGGGATCGTAACCAAGAAATCGGTATATATAAACACAAGCAAACAGGGCAGAAGACAATTACCTCAAGAGAATGTCCTATCTTAGAGTTGAACAGCTCCTCCTTATCTACATTCGTCCAACATTGGATGTCTTCAGGGAGCCGTAAAGACTCGGCATATTGATCCCTTGTCACGACCCAAACTAGGAGTCATGACCGGCACTAGGGAATGGGAATTCTTTCGAATCCAGAACCCGTAGCAAGCCTAAGAAAATAAAATCATACCATAAATAAATAAAAGTACGACTGAATTAAAATTTTTCTGAATCAATATATAAAATAAATACTCCAAATCCTTTTATAAATGAATACATATTCGTACAATGTTCAAATACAAATTCTCAGAGTATATAATATCCAAAAAAAATAATACACTTCCAATATAATAACACTACTACTGCAGTTTCTAGAATACAATTCAAAGTTCAGAATATACATTTGCATAGAATAGCCGGGACTGAAGAACACCGGCGAGGAACTCTACAACTAAGGTCTGACGATATGGAATCTCCTGAAAAAAATAATTGAGGGGGGTCAGACCTCACTGAGTGAATTATTATACTATATATACATGCAAACTAAACCATAACAATCAGGCATTCTTATATATATATATGTATATACACACATTTCACACGAATGCCAAACTTTACTTTTATAAATATACTAAATGTAGAAAATGTTTGTTTTAATTCATGAAGGATCCATAGAACCCTAAATAATAACCTCAAACAATCCCATCATCACTCTAACCATACAGGCTCACTTGATTCCAAATAGAACACTTATTCCAATCTGGATAGCAGACTGGCCCCGAGACACTAAGTCGACTGAGCTCCAGCAGTCTAGCTGTCAGTGTAATTGGCCCCGAGACACTTGGTCAACCGAGCTCCAACAATCACACTATCTATCACCTCACATCTCAATCAACCCAATAGATAATTCAATTCACTTATGGACAGTAGACTGACCCCGAGACACTAAGTCAACAGAGCTCCAGCAGTCTGACTGTCAATGTGATTGGCCCCGCAATCACACTATCTAACATACCATTAATCTTAGTCAAATCAATTAAATCAATTATAATCACCCAATTTTAACTCTCACTCAATCCTTATCTATTGTACCGGTACGTACACGGTCCTGGTGCTGCCCACTAGGAAGCACGTTCTATTGATATCCTTCACTTCGAATAAATCATTCATTCGGAAAATCATTAATGTAGAAAAATATTCATAATAGTAAAACTAACCATATATATATATATATACCAAAAATATACCTAAAATATACCCAGTATATTTCAGGTATATATATATATAATATATATATATGTGTGTCAAATAAAATATGAAATAAACTAAAGATAAATCATTAATATAGTTAAAAATAATTTAAATGAGTAACAATAATATAACATGCATTATCTTAAAAATATATTTAAATATGCAAAAGATATACCCTAAGTACACAAATCATTTAATAAAACATTTATGTATAAATATTCATTTAAATACGTGTTTGTGTTTAACATATATTCACAAATATACTAAAAATAAACCTAATTATCTAGCATGCATATATCAAAAATAAACCCTAAATATACCACTAATGTGCTAGGTTTAATTTAATAATAAAACATTTATTTATTCGGAAATAAATTAAAAATATACCAAAAATAAACTTAAAATAATTTAAGTGTAGGTTTATAATTTAACATGCAATTATTTAAGAATAAACCTAAAATCTACTAAAACTATACCTAAGGTATACTAATCATTTAATAAAATAATTATGTCTAAGTGTACATTTTAAAACATGTGTATATTACTCAAATGTATTAAACCTAAACCTAATTTTTTAATGTGCATATATCAACTAACATGCATAATCATTTAATATGCATATATATAAAAATGCAACCCTAGATATACCAAAAATATTATAATTTAAATCATTTTTTAAAACATACAATGAAAATGAAAAAGTCTAAATAATGCACCCTATATGCAGTGCATATATATACAGTATAATAACTCACATGTTAGCGCTCCACGAGACAAACTCGACGAGCCTGATCCATTAGGCCTCGGTCTCGGCGCAACTAGACAAACAAATGACAACATGAAATCAGAATAAAGTTAACAAAAATTCTAAAGACTCGATCTAGAATTTTAGACACAGATTTAGAATAGGAATTTGACCGGACATCACGTTTTACAATAATTCTATCGAAAATCCGGCAGAACCTCCCCTGTAAAACGGACATCTCTCTACTCAAAGAGTACAGCCGGTCCTGCAAGGAAATACACTTCAGAATAAAAACAGAATTACAACCAAAATCCCTCGATCGGACTCCAAACTACAATTCACCGACCGAGGTTCACAATTCACAGAATATTTATAAAATACCAAAAATGCCCTTATATAATAAAAATACATTTTATAAATCCTAATTACGTAATTAACCCTAAAACATACTAAAAATCAATAAAAACCCATTTATTTAGAAAAATAGTATATTATATATAATTTGAAAATAATTTACGAAAAATAGTTTTAATTAGTTAAAAATACTAAAAATTTGCAGAAATCATTTTTATACCCTAAATAACTATTAAAACCAATTTAATTACATTTTTAACCAATTTAGTGTAAAGTTACCAAAATACCCCCTATATATATATATTCACTATAAATTTTCAAAAATTCACCAAAAATTATATAATTACTCAAAAATTAATTTCTCAACATATAATTCAATAATATCAATAAATATACTCAATTTACCAATTTATTTCAATTAAACACATAATTAACCCTATTTTTCAAAATTACATAAACTTAATAAATTCCAAATAAATACATAAAAATTCACAAAAATTACAAATAAATTTCTATAATTCATTTCAACTCCTATAATCACCATAAAACACAATTCCATAATTTAATTAATTAATTTTCGAAAATTAGAAAATAATAATTAAATAATCAAAAATTCACAAAAATTAAAAAAAAATTCTAAAAAAATTACAGCATGTAGATTAAGCTTCCAGGAACAAACTTTGTGAAGGAAGTTTTCATGAATCAATCAAATTGAAGCTAAAAAAAATTCGAAACCCAAAATGGCTGATTTGAAGAAATTGAAACCTAAGCAATTCTAGACCAAATAAAGTGAAACAAAGCTTGGAATCACACTTACCAGAGCTCAAGGAGAATATAGAGACCTACGGCATCAAATTTGGTGGCCGGAAAGTACTTGATCGGAGCTAAATCGATTTTTTGGCTTCTTGATGAAAATCCGGTCAAAACTCGCCGGAAAAAAGTGTTTCAGGTGGTGGAAATGGCTGGAGGTAGAGGAGGAAGGCTGAGGGGCATAGTAATAGCAAGAAAACCAGCTTGAAAGTGGCTGGAAATGAAAGAAATATGGTGATGGGCATTTGGAGAAGAAGAGTGACAATTCTGTAAATAAAGGAAAGTTTTGGTTTTTGATTAAAAAATTATGTATATATGTATATATATATATATTCACACTATATATTATAATAATATAAAATTTCACACACATTAAATATACACCACACACATATTTTAATATGTTTAATAATTTATACACTTAAAATTAATTAATATAAAAATTAAATAATAAAATTAAGAAAATTAATTAAGCTCTAATTAATTTAAATAAATACACATATATACATTTTATTTTAGCACTTTAAAATTATATATGAGTTCATGCAAATTCATAAAACTAGTCAAAATAAATAGTATTAAATTATTTACGTGTCAATTTTTCCGAAAATTTTTTACGTAAAGTACTTAAAATAATATAAAATAATTAAAATTAGCTTTAAACAAACAACAAACTCATAAAATATCATAAAAATATATACAAAAATTATTAACACTGCATATCCCGATGCAGTATAAAATATTTAAAAATTCGGAATATTATATCCCTAACTTGAGAATTCAGGATACTCAGAGGTTTCATTTTCTTTAAGATTCAAGACCTCATGTTCGGACATCTAAAAATTTTTGAGTGTTTAACAAACACCTCATCACTCAATTCCTCAGCATTCGAGTCCTCATTCACGGATCATTTCTTCTGAGTCTTAGATTTTTCCTTCTGAGAAGTATTGGCAATAGCTTTTCCTTTGTCACTAGGTCTAGTGTCAACTAGGACCTCTGAGGCACATGGCTCCCGAGTGGGAGAAGTAATATGTACATCCTCTTGGATCTCTAGTTCATCATCTAAAAGTTGTATCGCATCCGCAAAGGCAAGAAAATCAGCCATCTACAAATAAAAGAAAAAGAACAAAAGTCAGGATATACCTCAAGAATACCAGAACTTACTACTAACATCTATACGGTTAGGGCAGACTCTTCGAAAATATCTTCGAGATAAATTCTCAACAAATGTTCCCTCAGCTATACTCTAAATATGCAATCTCAGCACCAATTAAATATCTTCCTCAGATAGCTTTGTGGGACACTTCACTTTCTAGCAATCATTAACCCACATCCATTGGATATTGATAAAATCTTACGGATGTTCAACTACAAAGAATTTATGCCTCTATTTCTTATGAAGATCCAGAAACTTAACAAAAAGTCTATGATTCATAATAGCTGATAAAGAAAACATGAGCTCCCTTTTTTTTTAATTCAGGCTATACATATATCTTAATATGTCCAAATCTAGTTATCTACCCTCTCTATGCATTAACTCCATCTATCCGATCAAGATCCTACAACTGTTAGGGTGAAGTTGACCAAGAGCTATATTGTATCTATTTAAGAAATTCTTAACAAAAGGATCTGTAATGACCCGATATTTTAAATAACATAAAATTATTTTGAGATATGCAGTGTAAATAATATTTTAAATTTTATTAATATATTATTAATAGTAATTGTGAATAGTATTTATTTATTTTACGTTAAATATTTTTTTACGTAAAATAATTATTTTAGAAATTTTATTATTTAAAAAATATTAAAGTTATTGTCATTACTACTATTTTTAATAGTATTATTGCTATTATTTTATAGTTATTATTATTATTATTATTATTATTATTATTATTATTATTATTATTATTATTATTATTATTATTATTATTATTGTTAGTAATTGTGTCTATTCTATACATGTGCATGTGTGTGTGCATTTGTGTTAGTGCATTAAATATATATATATATATATATATAATTTTGCTCAAAGCTCAAATCGGATCAAACCTCTTCTACCTTACCCATTTCTTTCTTTCTTCTTCAATTTCTTCTTCCCCCTCCTCTGCCTTTCGCCATTTCAGTGCCACCCAATCTTTTCTAACCACTGCCCGAGCTTCACCAGCCACCTCTAGACACCGTTCAACTCACCACCATCTCCTCTTCTTCCTTCTCCCTTTCCGGCATCACCTACTAGCGATTTTTTTCTATTTTCTGTCAGATAATAGCTATTGTTACTACAGCACCATTTTTTTTGTTTCAAATCAAATTTTTGGGCTCTTTAGACTCCTCATGATGTGTACTTCTCGATTCTCAAGTCATTTCGACTTTACAATGTCCGGATTGTAAGTTTTCTTCAATTTTAGTTTATATCCATTTTAGGTTTTATTTTTTTAAGCTTGTTCTTATTTGATTCATGGATTTTTCTTTTGATAATGTTGTTTAGGGTAGCTTAATCTTCCTAAATATATTTTTTGTTTATTTTTTTGAATTAATTTGAATTATGGGTATTTTTGAATATTTTAATAATAAAAAATGAATTTTTGTTAATTAAGTTATTTATTTATTTTGGATGGAAATTTGGTTAAATTAGCATTGTTAATTTAAGTTATTAATTGTGGTAGTAAGAAAATAATTTTTAGAAATTTTATATAATTTTTTAATAATATAGAAAATAATTTTTAGAAATTTTATATAATTTTTTAATAATATTTTTGTATTATGTGATTTTAGATTTATAGGTAAAATATGTGTTTTTATTGAAATTATAGTTAACTATCATGTTTTAGATAATTATGGAATAATAATTGATATTTAAATAATTTTTATGAATTATTTACTATTTTTAACTAATTAATACTAATTTTTGAAAATATATTCAAATAATAATTTTATGTACTATTTTTGTGATTAAAGAATTTTTTAACTATTTTTAATATATATTTGGACTATTTAAGTAATTAATTGTGAATTTTACCATTTTATGTTAAATAATTGTAAAATCAGATTTGTATTAATATTATATAATTTATTTGAGATTTATTTAATTAATGTGAAATTAATTATATTTAATGTTTTTGTTATTTAAATAAATTGTATTCGGTATTTTATGGATATTTATGAAATTTAATAATTTTATTATATTATTATTTAATATTTATTTTTATTGTATATTGTGAACCTCGGTTGGGAATTTGAGTAATTTGGGGTCTCAATCCAAGGTGTTGGGCCTTAAGAATTTAGAAATGCATTTTTTTGCAGGATTAGTTCTATTTTTTGGTAGAAAGATGTTTGTTTTACAGAGGAGGTTATGCCGCTTTTCAGTATAATTCTCATAAAACGTGACGTCAGGTCGATCATGAGTTTCTGTGTTTTGACTGAATTTTTAATTCTTAAATCAAGTCTTCCTTTAGAATTCTTAAAAGTATATGTTAGGAATTTATTCTGATTTTATTATTAATTATTTTTCTAGCTGCGCCGAGACCGAGACCGAGGCCGAGGCCGAGGCCTAGTGGACCAAGCCCGTCGAGTTAGTCTCGAGAAGCACAAACTTGTGAGTTATTATTTTATATATACATTGCATATAGGATGCATGATTATGAACATTCACGTTTTTAATATGTATTTAAACATGAATTATTTCATTAAATGATTTAGTATATGTTTGGTATACTCTCAATATATTTTTAGTATATTTATGGTTGATTTTGCTATATATGTAGCATATCTATTTAGAATTTTTTTAGTATATGTTCGGTATATTCTAGTATATTATTCTTCATTGGATGCCATTTTATTTTAATTTATGCATTTTATTATTTTCCATAAATATACAGTTTTATTAAAGAATATCGGTAGAACGTGCTACCTAGTGGGCTGCACTAGGACTGTGTACGTACCGGTGCGATAGGTTTTAGGGTTGAGTTTATAAGATCATTTGAGGTGAATTTGATTGATTGATTATTAAGAATTTCAGTGATTGAGTAGTGCGATTGCGAGAGCTCAATTGACCTAGTGTCTTGGGCCAATCACACTGACAGTGAGACTGCGGGAGCTCAATTGACTTAGTGTCTCAGGGCCAGTCTACTGTCTAAAATGGAATAAGATAATTAATTTGGAATTAAGTGAGCCTGTATGGCTAGTGAATTATTTTGATTGAGGTTGCGAATATTTAGGGTTCTATTTGATCCTTTATTTAAATAAATCTTTTTCTGTATTTATTATATATATAAAAGCGAATTTTAGAATCTATGTGAAATGCATGTATATGTATATTATTATACTAATACTTGTCTATATATGACTTAGATTGCATGTATATATATTATAATAATTCACTCAGTGAGGTCTAATTCCCCTTAATATTTTTTTCAGGAGATTCTTCTTCAGACCTTAGTAGTATATCTCTACGCCGGTCTTCTTCAACCCCGACTAGATTATATAATTTATTTATCTGAACTTTTATTGTACTCTAGAAAATTGCAGTAGTAGTGTATTGTATCAATAGTATGTTATTTTAGGATAGAAACCTGTCTCTGAATATTGTATGAATATTTTTATTTTATGAAATGACATTGAGTATTTATTTTTATATTGATTAAAATTTTAATTCTGGCATATTTTCATTTATTTATTGCATGTATTTTTATTTTTAAAGCTTGCTACAGGTTCCGGATTTGAAAGAATTCTCATTCCCTAGTGTCGATCGTGACTTCCGGTTTGAGTCATGACGGGATTTAAGGGAAATTTCAACCCCCATTCTAGCTGATAGTATACAACTAGTTTCTGCCAATCTATAAGAGGAGTATGAGCTTTGAAGTTGTTATCTACAGTATGCAAGGTGAAATCTTGGGGAATGCTAAAATGTCTTCTATACCATTTGAGCATGTTCTCATCTATCCTAAACACAAACAAATATGAACTAACTTGCTCTCGAGGAGCCATAGATCTTATCAAGCAAAAATAAAGAAGGAAGAAGATAGAAAGGGGAAGAGACTTCACCTAGAAGGAAGACAACAAGTCTACAAAAAACGTAAAGGAAGCGAGTATAAAAAACACTTGAGAGAAAAATAAATAAGAAGAAGGAAGCATAAAGTAAAAGTAAAGCTAACAAAGGGGTTGGCCTATTTAATGAGCAACAGAAGGTTCTAGAATGACCATTACTACCCTCACAGTTACTTACATCTCTTTTATACAACATTAAAGTTATTCTAAGCAAAAGAAAAGCCCACTAATCGAGTAGTTATCATTATGGCAGCAAAAATATCTCATCTTCTAACACACGAATGGACATGACAGTTACACAATTCAAAATTCAAAAGAATATCAAAAGACATGACAGTTGATAATCCCCCTCACCTCACTGCCAGTTGTCTCTTTTATAGGCACTCGGGCCGCCCTTCTAATGCATTGAGATTATAAACCCAATGACTGAAGCTAGCACCCTCAGATCGCTTTGATAGTACTTAGGTTCGGTACTTAAGCCGTATGTTTAATGCATCGAGATTTTAAGTTTAGTGACTGAAGCTAGCACCCTTAGGTCACTTCGATAATATTGAGGTTCAACACTCGGGCCACACTTCTAATGCACCGAGAATCTTCGGCACTTAGCCACACTTTTAATGCACCAAGATTTTAAGTCTAATGATTGAAGTTGGCACCCTCAGATCGTTTTGATAGAACTGAGGCTCGGCACTTAGGCCGCGCTTCTGATGCACCGAGAATCTACAACACTCGGGTTGCACTTCTAATGCATCTAGCATCAAAACTCCAGCGACAACTAATCCCATCATAACATTTCTATACTATTGACGGGTTAATCCCTCAAATCGTTTCTATTACACCGAGCATGTTTCATTGTAAGATTTATGCATCTAAGTCCAGTTGACACTTCATGAATGATATTCTAATACAATGATTCTAAGACTCAGTACCGAGCATCATTTCTTTTTCTATGACTAAGGCTGGCCACATCAGATCATCCTTCCACATTAGATGCAATTACGCAAGCAATCTCTCTCTCCAGGTAGAGGAATCAATTTTTTGAATTATTCATCACCAATCTTTTATCAGATTGGGATACATCAGACATAAATATCCAAACATATTTTCGAGGGGACTCTTAATACCCCATATACATATTCCTATTCTATTAAAAGTTTATTTTTCTAAACAAGGGTGACTTGCAGATGAAGGATGTCCAAACCATATAGGAAAAGGATTCTTAATTAAGGAGACTCTTGGACAAAAAGAAATATTTTTCAAATAGGCACAAGGCTTTCATCAAAAAGGAATTATATTCCTCTCAAGTTTGAGCATTACTATCCCTATAAATAGGATCTCATATCTCTCATTCTCATTCATTATATTCTCTCATATTCTTTACTCTTTTTATCTCTCTAAACTCTCTCTCTACATTCTCTGACTTAAGCATTAGAAAATTTATAGGGATCTTTTTCACCTCTCACCTTACCCTTCGTTGATTCCTTACAGGACTCAGACTCGGAAGTTCCGGAAACAAGTTATCACAAGTGAAGGTCAATAAATTTACAGGTAAAAATCAATGAACTTGCAGGTGAAAATTAATGAACATGCAGGTGAAAATCAATTAATTTGAAGGTTTAAAGGTTAGTAAATCTCCAACTAAAAATCAAAGAACCTATATTGTTTAACTAATAAATCTATATTATTTAACTAAAATAAAAATACAAGAAAAACTCTATTTATTATAATTAAAAATAAAAAATAAAATAATTTTCATTTCATCATATATATATATTCATTATTTAAGTGTTGAGGTTTGCTTCCTCAACTCTTGCAAATATATTCATTTGTAAACTGATGTTTTTGACAATGTTTAAACTAATGTGATAAGTGTCATGTGTTGATTACAGGGTAGCAACCTCAGCTCGCCATCGAAAAGTAGTGTAATCCACTGCTGAGTGTTGTTACGTAAGGCAGAAACCACTTTCTTCCTCATTTTCTCTGCTTCCACCTCTAGTTTTTATCAGTAACCACATGCACAGGGAGTTATAGAAGCATGATGGTGTATGTACTTAAGCACCAATCAATGCAGCTAGAGAAAAACACTCAGATCAGTGCTGTAGATGATGCATCTCGAATCCTTGCTTGGGTTTGGAATTATTTAATATAATATATTAAATTAATAGATAGTTTTATTATGATAGTTGTATTTAATACTTTGTTTGCAGAGTGTTGTGGTGGACGTGCAGTCTTAGTTATAAATGGCCACATATGGTATGTTTTTGGACGATGAAGAAAAAAATAGGTGTAATCTTTTATTTTTTCACACGTGTTAGGACCATTGTCCATATTGCACCCACAGGGTACATGGTATAACAATTGTTGATAAAAGAGGAAAACCTTGGAGCTTGAATTAGTCACGAATTTCTTTGTTACGAGGTAGGTGCTAGGCCTATGATGGTGCTGTTCATATACCCATATATACCAGAATATATGCTTTTGAGCCAAACCCAATGTACCCAACCAACTACACTATTAATCCATATAACAAATGGGCTGTACAGTTGAAATTGTTTAGGGAATAATGACATAGGATTGTAGTAGTTAATGTTTTTTTTCTCAATTTTTACCTGTGAGAAATTCATTTTATTTTCAAATAAATTTTAAATATAATTTATTTATAAATAAATTTTAAATTTATTTAAACCAAATACATTTCATCAATAAAAATAAATTTAGTATTAATCAAGTTCATAAAATTAAAAAATTATAATTAAAAATAAATTTTACAAAATTTTGGCTTAAATCAAATATACTCATTTGAATTTATAAATAAATTTTATAAAATTGTGTAGAATCCATTTAAACCAAACATAATAGTAAGTGTTTTTTTTTCTATTAGGGTAAAGTTATGATTTAACATATGAACACCATGTGCATCTGCAATTATCTGAAAGGGAGAATATGTGGATGGAGTTATGATATTGAATTTCTTACACATGTACTATTTTATATAAAAAAAAAAAACCAGCATGAAGAAAAAAAAAGCTCAAAATAGCTCTCCTTGATCTATTTTTGTGAGTATGTATATAAATATAGGAAAAAATAGCTTTCTTTAGTCTACTTTTGACCTTCTTGATCTATTCATTATGAATCAAACTTTTTATAGGCAAAATATTTCGCATATTTAGCTATTATTGTCATTTGTAGAAAATATATACTAAAATTTTCCTTTAGTAAAGTGAGAAATTTCAAAAAAAAAAAAATGAATCAGTCGAAATTTGTGTCACTATGAAATATATATTATATATATATATATATATATATAACATACAAAATTTGATGCAAGAATTTGTGTAGTAATGTTACAAATTTACAATGTATGTTTGAGTTGGAATTTTTTTTGTTTTTCAGAAATATGTTTAGGTTAGAAGTTGAAGTCGAGAATGAAGGTTGAAAGTAAAGCTACATAGCACATGATTAAATTACTACTGGACTAGGTACAAGAGAGAAGGAGCTCATTAAATAAGTACAGTTGGGCGCAGTTAATTAAATCAGGACCCTGTGAGGTGCATTATACACTGAAATAAATGGTGTTGTACCCATCCATGATACAAGGAAAATTGGAACAAATTTATATATGTGAAAAAGATATATATCTTCATTTTGATTTCTAAAGTGTGGTCAAAATTCCAGCACCATTCCCCCCTCTGCAACTTTCAACACAGCCTGGCTGCCTTCATCACCCCCCCTCTTTTCAATTATTTTTGAAAATAACACTTACCATTACACACTGTTACCTTGTTTCTTCCCTTGCTCTAAATTTCTGGGGATGAGCTTTGCTACTTGTATGTTGTTTTTCTTCGGGGTCATTTTGCATCTAACAGTCATTTCTACATGTATATATATTTTTTTCTAAATCATCACCAAAACTTATTGGACTTTTTATAATTTAATTTAACTTCAGCAGAATTATAAGATACCAGATGTCTTCTAATAATTAATTTTCTCATTATAACCTAAACTCAAAAAAAACAACCACATTAATTGATTCCAATGGTTATTAGTTATATCCACGTTTGAGTACTTTATAAGAGATAAGCATTTGATTACTTTATAGACTTTTTTTTTTGTTTTGTCCCAGACAACGAATTTTATGAAGTTATATTTTTGTTGGGCGAAACTTGTAGCAATTGAAAGCAAGGTGGCTATTCAAAAAATTCACGAAGGTGTTTCAACTTGTCTTTCTATATATATATATATATAATTAATAGTACTTTGCAAGGGTGTTTTTGCTCTGGTCATTATTCTCGATGTCCACACTTCCTAGCCATAAGTAAACCAGTACCAGGCACTGCACTGTTCAGCTGTTTAAATCTACCATCAATGCAAGTTGTGCGAATTAATATAGGAGGTTAAATAATTAGTTACAAATTCATCAAGTTCTAATTAAGGATTTTTCTTTCTTTTTTTTTTTTTTTTTTTGAGAAAATTTGATCATTAAGTTAGTTACAGTATCATAATGTTGCAATTAAGAAAGGTAAATTATACATATAAAAAATTTAAGAAGGCTCTATCCTTTTTTTAACTAATCGAATTCGAATCAAAACGATAATTATCTAAAGTTTTAGCCATATTTATTTACCAAATTTAAGTTTTTATGATTACTATTTAGAAGATAATTTTTTAATATTCAAATTCCTCCAAAATGTCGTAAAATTCTTCTAACGAATTGTGGTATGGTTAAAAATTTTGAATAATATATATATATAGTATATATATATATATTAAAAAAGAATTAGGATCATATGCATCAACTACCTTATTCTGGGCAACATCTCTGGTGGTCTTATTAGAATCTTAAAAAGACATTGCTTCTCTACCATGCAAGCATGGAAAAATATTGATCTTGTCTTCAATATAGTATTAATTGTTTTCCAAATTATGTAGGCACGTGGAGGATGTAATAGTCATTTAATTAGCAACATATATATCAAAGAAAACTTCACATAAAAAAAAAAAAGCAAAGAGATAAAGAAAGGGAAGTATCAATGGAGATCAACACAGAATTTTAGGACCATTTTTGAGAAAGATTAAATGTGCTTCTATTGCTGGTAAAAATAAAAGCAACCTTTATGATGGCCACAAAACTATAAGACGAAATAAAAATAAACTTTTTTGTTTAATATTGATTTTTTAATTTATAAAAATATCATGTTGTTTAGATTTTAAATGGATAATGGCAGATGGATTTGCACGAATACTATGTTTAGGATTCTTTAAGATTATCACCCAACTCGTCAAATCTTTCTTATGCAAGTGTTATCCTACTGCCAAAAAGAAATCGAGCTGCCTAGCTAGCAATGGAAATTAAAGTGTATATTAATTAATGTAAGTATGCATTAAATATATATAGTCTTCTATATATGATGCATTTATACTTCGAATCCTTAATTAAAGAAGATGGGCTTATAGTAATATGAAAGTGAAGGGCTGCTCAGTGATCATGTCACCGAAGCAAAGCAATATTGCAGTGCACTCTATATATATAGAAAAAGAAAGTTTATGGTTCTTTTGAGACAATTAATTATCAGAAAATGATCATTATTCTTGTATATATACACCATGTATCATGATCTTGTCACCAAACTTATTTGACAAAATTAATTGATTTGTGTTAGGCGCCTACCATATATACATGCTAATTATAAGCATTCAATCACATACTAATTTTCAAAACAAAATGCTGGTATATGTGTCACCATCACATATTTTCCATATTTCTCTTACAGTTTCTGCAAAATAATAATAATAATCTACTATGAACCGATTAGAAGATGAATTTATAAAATTAATTTTTATTTTATGTACATTTTAATTTAATTATGTAGAAAAGAATTACGATCGTAGTCATTTTGAGAAAAGATAGTATCATAATGTAATTTAATTAATTTTAATCAAAATGTCTTTTTTAAATTAACTTAAATTATTATCGGTCCATGGTACATTATTTTAATTTAATTAATGTAGAGAAGAATTATCACTAGTCACGAATAGATTGATGAGAAAAGACATCAGATGATGAGCAGGCACTGAATTAAGGGTGTCCCATGGATTGATCATTTAAGAGACTTTCCAATCTTTACGTTCAATTTTGATCCTCAAGAGTCATTTTTTTTAACTTGCTTTGCCTTCAGTTCAAATTGAACAGCATTTATTTCAGTTGTCTTTGATCACCACTTCAAATAGACAAATCAGCTTGGATATTTGAAAGAACACAAGAGTATCTTCTTCGTTTGTTTTTTCTTGGCTTGTTGGTGGAAAAAATTTAAACCTATGTAACATTTTATAATTTTATTTAATTTTTTAATTTTAATACAAATTATTATTTGGTTAAAATTAAATAAAGATACTGATTTAATATTATATAAGAATGTTAAATTTACTCTTCTTAATTTGCTAGTCAATTAGTATAGATATTCAAATATTTGAAATTTTTAGCGATTTTATCATAACTTTAAATTTTGATGAAATATTCTAATTTTATTAACTTATTTAATAAAAATACAGACATAATAAGAAAAAATTAAATTTATTATTGAGAAATGGTTAAATTTATGAATGACTATCATTATAATAATTTTAAAAAATTATTACTTTTAATATTTAAAATTTTTTAAGTATTTCATAATAATTGAAAGTAGTTAAACTATATAACTTTAACAATGAAAAGGAAATTTATATAATTTTTAAAAATAAATTTTAAAATTTATCACATATGAATTAAATTTTTCAATTATTATATAAATACTTTTTATTTAATTTTAATCAAATAATTTTGGAAATTTTCATAGATAGTCAAAAAATCAAAAATAATATCAAAAGCCACATTAACCAAAAATATTTTCAAAAATAGATTTAATTAATTTTTTTTTTCAAATTTAGAACATGACTCTTCTAGAAACTGTTTTAACAACAAAACTTAATTAAATATATTTTTGAAAATATTTTAGTTTCACTATAAATCACTAATTTGATCTTTCTATTTTTTTGAAATTAATTTTGATCCTTCTATTTTTTTTAACTCAAATATTTTTTTTCTCAATATTTTTGGCTAATTTTTTTCTATTTTTAAGATACTGTTTTTTTATCAATATTTTTTTGCTTAATATTTTTTTCAATGTTTTTCTATACTCAACATTTTTTAAAGTACTCGTAACATTTTTTTTTTGCTCAATATTTTTTTTACATTCAAATGTGAACAAAATTCATGATAATTGAATTTATCACATATTTCAATGTAGTTTCTAGTCTCTGCATGTTAATTGTTTATATAAAAATCATCAGAGCTCACAAATAGTTGCAACAAGTTTTTAGGCTGGATTTTAACATCTATCTATGCTTATTGGATATCAAATTCTTTTTGCTGTCTTTTTTACTTCTCCATCATCATTCAACTTTCTCTGCATTTCCTTCTATTCAAATAGTTGGTTGCTGCATAAAAATAAATGTTTTTCACATTTAGATGTGAACAAAATTAATTTGGTATTATAAGATATGAGTAGTAGAACTAATGCATATATATAGATCTTTTCATTAATATAGTGTATCAACTTGTTAATTTGTGCATACTGATCGATTAAAAATATTGTAACACATATTTAAAACAATAAATGAAAATAAGTTTCATTTGTGGAGTAAATATGTATCATATAAATCATAATTCTTTTGTCCTTTTTTATATGAATGCAAAGTTATTGACTCATCCTTCAAAGATATTATAAGTTAAAAGTAAAAATATTTAACAAACAAATAACTAAAACAAAGTTTATTTGGCATATTTAACAAAAAAATTAACTAAATTTTTTTATGGCATATTTGTAACATCCACAAAAAAAAAAAATTGAAAAACAAAAAAACAACAAAAAACAACAACATTGAAAAATAAAAAGTAACAAAAAGCAATAATAATAAAGGTTATTTGTCATATTTAACAAAACAATTTAACTAAAATTTTTTATTATAACATCCACACAAAAAAACGAAAACCAACAAAAGTAACAATAAAAAATAATAAAAAACAACAACACTCAAAAATAAAAAGTAACAACATTAAAAAATAAAAGTAATAATAAGTAACAAAAAAAAATATATTGAAAAATAAAAAACAATAACAAATAATCAAAAGAAATAATCAAAAAATAACAAAAACCAAAAAATAAAAAATAAAAAACAACAAAAGCAACAACTAAAAAATTTGGAGTTTAATAGTTCTCCCATCCTGCTCCATAGTTGGGATTTTGTACAGATAATTTAAAGAATTTAACGAAAGTAAGTTACAATTCTAATATCAAATCAAATAACCAAACCGACAGTATATATATATATATATATATATATATAATGATTTAATGTATGATGATGACACATTGATGGTAGGATGAAATTCACATCACTCTTATTTAATCATATGAATTTATAGTACAATTTTTAATGTATTTACTTGTCTGATTAGAATTTTCTTGTTTTTCTGGTAGATATGGTTAGTCTATTTCTAAATTTTAAAATTCTATTTTTGATAAAATTTCAATTAATTTATATTTAAATGTTTGAAATAATTTAAATATGTTAATTGTAAGACTTTGAAGATACAAATGTTTTACATATGATTTACTATCAATATAACTATTTAAATATTTTTTAAAATATTACAATTTTATTTTAAAATCTTTTTTATTCATAATAAAATTAAAAATACATCTTATTTTTATTTATTATGAATTTATTTTAGTTAGTTGAATGCTATAATACTTTGTAAATAATTTTACTATTAAAAATTCATATTATTTTAACATTATATCATATATTTTTAACATTATTACTGTGTAAAGTATTAAAATATAAGTAGAATCAAATCACAAACTTTTAAATATTATGAAAAATACTATAACCCTTTAAATGACAAAGTTTCAAATCACAAGATATTTTATTATACTTTTTCCTAAAATATTTTTAAGAATTTAAAATTTTAATAAAATTGCCAAAATCATAAACTTCTAGATTTTTTTATGCTAATAGACTCTTATAAATTTTATAATATAAAAGGTAAATTTAATATTTTATAGATGTTACGTCAGTATCTTTTATTTAATTTTGACTAAATACGTATTTGTGCTAAAATTGTCAATAATTAGTAAAATTGTGACATTTTTATCAAAATTAAAGAGTTGTGATAAAATTACAAAATATCATAAGCGTTTGAATTTTTCCCACTAATAAACCTTTTTTTTTATATGATGTTCTGGCATTTAGTAACTATATACAGTTTCACTCTACTTTTGAGTGTTTTTCAAATCTTATAGATGATCTAAGATACTTCTGGCATATCCGGTTCAAGGCGTGCCCTCGCATTTCTCGCAAATATCACCTTGGGCAATGCTTTGAAGAGTTACGGCTTAAGTTGTGTGCTCTTGATTCTTGAGGGAAGAGTATCGCCTCTTCTTGGGTAGAGAAAAACTACCGTTTCAAGATGTATGTAGAGTAAGGGTAGACGTGGGGGTGGTGTCCCACTATAGGCTATACAGTGCAACAACTACATCCAACGATGTCGGCTCCATACGGTGGATCGGATGGATATGGGAGAGCGAGAATAGTTAATTTTTTCGCGTTTTTTATTATTTTAAAATTTGAACTTAATGGATCTATGAAAGTAACAAATTTTTCTAACTTATTTTTTTTCTTTATAAATTCGAATTTGAACCTTACTTTAATGATTTTTGTATTGAAATATTTATATTCCCAAAGGTGTACAAACTAATTTCATTTAAAAACTTTAAAAACCTTACTCGTTTTTATTAAATTTTTATAAAAATGATATTTTTATACTCAATATTTGACCACATGGTATCATAATTCAAAAGTTAGTGTATTGCATTATGTTAAATTTTGTAATTAATTTCATCCGTCAGAATTAATTCATTTACCAATTTGGTTATAAAAAAATAATTTCATAGGACCATAGTATCATCTAAATTTGCATTTCTGCCAAGTAATAATAATTTTTTGTTTGCAAGCAAGAGTGTGACATGAACCAACAACCATAAAAGGTCATAAATACATATCTTGTACAAGTCCATGGTGTACACGTATTGTGTTATTTATAATAACAAAATTTATTAATTACACCCAAAATATAATTTTATATATAAAGTAAATTGCTAGATAATTGACCCATATTTATTGACTATTATTACTTATTTAATATTAAAATATAATAAATTAATTGATAATTATTGATGATAATGTCTACAGTAAAGTATAAATAATAATTTTGCCATAATAACTTGGACCATTCAATCACACAAAACTTTTTGCAGTTAATTGTTTCTTTCATTGGACCAAAAATAATTCCTCAAGAGCATGGATCTAAAGATAGATGAGATCACAAAAAGGAGAGAGATAGGACCAATAGAAAACATGTCAATTGTCATATTAAATTCACTAGCAAGCTGAATTCTGTTCCACTAGTTGAACATGATTGAGTGAAAAACCAGCCTAGCTCTAGCTATCAACATTGACTTCACATCAAAGGAAGAAAAGGGTGCCAAAATTGTATTTAATTTGTGGCCTCCACATGATCAACTCTAGTGAATAATCTTCTGAATTTTAAACAATTTAAGTGAAGGCAACAAATATCCTTTTGGCATAAAACATTTTCCTATACACTTCTGATGACAAATTGAATTAAACAAAAAAAAGTGAAGAAATCAATTTGACTACACTTAATTTGAGAAATATATATCATATGCTATAGTACCACTCATGAAGAACATACTGTGGCAATGTTTTTATTAATCTTGATTAGAACATGGGCGAATCAGAAGGAGAAGAATTCACCAGATTAAGAATGCTGTTCCAATAATTCTTGTTATCTTCATAATAATCACTGCCACTGCCGCCACCGCTATTGTCGGACTCTTTACAGCTGTTCGACAGACTCCGGTCGGCAGAATCATTAAGCAAAAGATTAGTGAAACCTTCTTCCATGACATTGCCTACATGAACATGACTACTGCTAGTACTTAACCTCAGTGACTCAGGAGTCCACGGACCTTCCATGGAAATTGTCATGTCATGATGAAGACTAGAAGTAAAAGAAACTGAATTCTCAGGAGGTAGATGTTGATGGTGATGGTGATGATGGTCTTGACTTGAATTTCGGAGGATTTTCCAATCTTGATGTTCGCCTTCTTCTTTGATAATTTCTAACTCTGATGATCCTGAAGTAGTGCCTGCTAACTCAATCACAGGAATCGAATTATCTCCTCCCGCTACTGATGATGAATTCAGGATCGATTGAGCATTTTCTGAGAAAGTAAGAGTAGAAGTTGGAGATTCAAGATCGCATCCAATGCCAGTGTGCAGACCACTGCCATTGTTATTACCTTCACTGGACTTGCTCCACCCACCATTCCAAGAACCCTTTAATACATCAAGAGATCTCTGTGGCTGAGCTTGAGCAGAACCTGAACCTGACCCTGAATTTGAACCTGAACCTGAAGCTGAAGCAGGAACGTACCCAGTAGAGCTAAGCTGATGCTGAAAAGAATGTGAACGTAACTTGGATTCTCTAACCAACCTAGCCTCAGCTTCCAGCCGGGCACTTTCCCATTGAGCCATGTGACTAAGATTGGCAGCATTCTTGGACCGACCATCGTTAGAGAGTAAGGCATCATTTTTGGGCTTGTGGGTGACAGGATCGATCCCCATTTTGTCTAATCTCTTCTTAAGGTGTGTGTTCCAGTAGTTTTTTATCTCATTGTCTGTTCTTTTTGGCAAGTGAGTTGCTATAGCCGACCACCTGAAGACAAAACAACAAAAACATATTAGAGACAGATAATAATTCTTAAAAAAGAAGCAGAAAAAAAAAACCTTAAAAAAACCCTAGAAACCATCATTTTTCTATTCAGTAATCTTCTAAAAAGACAAAATTTCTCATTTCAATGCATCTTCAGGATGGACTATGGCAAGAGAGTGTTTAATTATCAATGTCATATCAAAGCAAAATTCAAAAAAAAAAAAAAAAAAGGCTATGTATTTAAATATACCCATAAATGAAAATAAGTGGCTTGGATGTCAGAAACCAGTAAGTAATGCACAATACATCAGAAACCATAGACATAGTTCAAATTTTAGGTCTAAAATTGAAAGAATTATGTGGACTATACTCTAATATATAAAAAATCAAGTAGTTGAGTGTATTTAATTAAAAGAGGCCATTACATCAAAATCATTTTTTAGCAAGAAAAGTTTTGATTTATTTATTAATAGTCAAAGAAAAACACTTTCTTTAATAGTGTTTAATAATTTCTGTCTTTGAAGCCAAGAAAACAATGTTCAACCATCTAAGATACAGTCTTAGTCAATGGAGAAGATAGTGGATAAAATTAGTCTTCTAAATGCTAAAAATTTCAATAATTTCTTTTTTATTCTCAAGAAACAAGAACCAAGTAGCAAATTAAACTTGATCAATATACCTGTTGCCTAAGAGGGCATGAAGTTGAATAATGGTTTGTTCTTCTTGCAAACTGAATTTTCCTCTCTTTATATCTGGTCTTAGATAATTAGTCCATCTAAGCCTGCAGCTCTTCCCACACCTTTGAAGACCTATAAATACACACATATATACGAAAAGAAGTTAAGTACTGAGCTTGTTTTCTTGATATGCAATATATATATACATGTTGTTACAGAGGTACCTGCTTTGACTGGCAAGGCACGCCAGCTTCCATGGCCATGTTCTTCAATGTAAGCTAAGAGTTTTTGATCTTCTTCAGGTGTCCATGGTCCTTTCTTCAACCCAACTTTGTCACAGCATGGCGATCGACCCATGTTCACTTGCTAGCTAGTGAAACCAGCAGCTGGAGGAGAAGTGATGTAGCACACTTTATATAACACAAGATCGTAAAATAACTAAACTTGAGTGTGTGTGAGAGAGAAAGAGAGACATGTAGAGAAAGCGATAATATTTTGTTCTTGTAAATGAAGATATGGGCAGAGATGAAAGGCCAGCGAAATAAATGGGATAAAGAAATCAATAATGATCATAGTATTATCACACAAGCCCACATGACAAAGGTACCCTTCAATTCAAGGTATTGTTTTGCATGTATATGTAGATTTAGCAATTGCATTGAGATCAATTTTTACTTGTTTTATTGGGCATATAATTAATCTAATTTTTTTTCTTAATATTTAGAATATTATCTCAAATAGTTTTATCAATAAAAATGTTACATAAATATATGGAAAAAGTATAAATAACTATTTTATGGTTTTACTAATTTTCACTTAATTAGAGGCATGTGATATTTTTTGTGATAAAAAGATACCTATAATTTAGTCCGTTCGCAACTAGAGGCAATTCACACTAATACTATTAGAAATGATGATGTGGTATAGATAAAATTGAAATTTCATACTTTAACCTCTTATTGAAAATGAATGAAACAATAAGATAGTTATTTGTACTTTTTTAATGAATTTATTTTTTAATAAATTGACTTATCTTATTTAAGAATATATGTTAATTTATAAAAGAAATATGAAGAGATGAATAATTTTTTATTGTTTGATATTTTTATTAAGTTTTGATATTTTTGAGATTATTAATATATATTTATTAATATTTTATTTTATAAAAATAAAAATATATTATGTAAAATAATTTTTTTTGCAAATGCCGCAAGTTGTTATTTTTAAAAATTATTATTACTATTGTACTTATATATGTATGTATGTATGTATCATTTAATAATGATACATTCATATACATATATACAATTATAAAAAACAATTTAAATGATACATACATACATGTATTTTTGTATGTATATATGTATGTACATATGTATATACATACATATATACATACATTTTTAAACTGTCTTTTATAATTACATATTTTTTAACAAAGTATCAGTACTATTTTATGTGATGACCAGATATTTTAAACTATTAAAAATTATTTTGAAATATGCAGTGTTAATAATATTTTAAATTTTTATATATTGTAATTATTGATAGTGTGTGTATGTAATTATTTATTCATTATTATTATTATTATTATTATTATTATTATTATTATTATTATTATTATGTTATTTTTGTGTTTGTGTGGTGTTATATATATATATATATATATAAAAGAAAATTCAAGATTAAATTTTTTGGGACTTCTTTTTTTTTTCTTTTTTTTCTCTTTTTTTTCTCTTCCTTTCTCTTCTTCTTTTTTCTTCTTCCCCACTTCCGGTTTCTGCAAAACCACAAGCCCCACCGTCGGCCTCCACCTACCACCACCATCACCTCCCCTCCTTCTCTTCTTCCTTCCGCCACCTTCAATGTGCCTCCAACACCAGAAAACAGCAGGAAGAGCAGCAACGGTGGTTCATCACGTCGCCGATAGTGATTACGGCGGTGAAAGCTTGCGTCCCCAGGCTCTTTTCAACCCTCTTGGTCCAGGCAAACTAGTTCTAATCTCAGTTCAAGTTTAGATCATCCCATTCGTAACTTTTCTTCAATTTTAGTTTAGGTCAACTTTGTGTTTTTAATTTTTTTGAGCTTTATTTTCTGTGATTTAGGCTTAGTGTCTTTAGAAATGTTGTTGTGTGTAGCTTAAGCTTTCCAAATATATTTTTGTTGAATTTTTTTTATTTTTGAGGTTTGAATTTTCTGGTGAGTCACTGTTCCGGTGACCCTCACCGGAAAATATTTTTATTTTTAATAAATTTTATGGATTATTTGAAATATAGTTTGTGAAGGAAATTTATGGAAATTATTTTCCAATTAATTAATACGAATTTTCAAAAGTTTATGTGAAAAATTAAGTTTTGGAAAAATTAATATAAATTGGTGAATTTGGTGTTTTAATTGAAATTATGGTTAATTAGTATGTTTTGAATAATTTTGGGACAATAAATAGTATCAAAAAAAATTTTATGAATTATTTACTATTTTTAACTAATTAATAATAATTTTTGAAAATATATTCAAATAATAAATTTATTTACTATTTTTGTGATTAAATGAATTTTAACTGTTTTTATTATGTATTTGAACTATTTAAATAATTATTTGTGAATTTTACTATGTTATTTCGAATAATTGAAAAATGAATTTTATATTAATATTATATAATTTATTGAGATTTTATTAACTATTTTAAAAATAATTAGCTTTAATGTTTTTTTTATTTAAATATATTGTATTGTGGTTTATTATTGATTTTTATAGATTTTTAATGATTTTTATTATATTATTATTATTAAATATTGATTTTGAGAATTGTGATCCTTAGTTGGAAAATTGTGTAGTTCGGGGTCTCAACCCGAGGTGTTGTGCATTTATGATTTTGGAAGTGTGTTTGCTTGCAGGATCGACTCTACTTTTAGTAGAGAAACGTCTATTTTACAGAGGAGACTCTGCCGAATTTTTGGTAGAATTCTCGTAAAACATAATGTCAGGTAACTCCTGATTTTTTTATTTTGTGGTCGAGTTGTATCTTAGATCGAGTCTTTCTTTAAAATTCCTAGAAGTATGAGATTAGGAGTTCGATTATGATACTTTTATTATTATTTATTTTCTTTAGTTAAGCTGAAACTGAGGTCTATCGGACTAGACCCGTCAAGTCTGTCTAGAGGAGTGCAAATCTGTGGGTTATTATTTTATATATGCATTACATATAAGATACATGATTTATGAGCATCCATGATTCCATAATATATTTAAACATGAATTATTTTATTAAATGATTAAGTATATATTGGTATACTTTTAGGATATTTTTGGTATATATGTGACACATATATTTGGTATATTCTTAATATATTTTTAGTATATTTGATATATATGTGGAATGTATATATTTGGAATATTTTTAGTATATATTTGATATATTTCTAGTATATAATTGATATATTTCCAATATATGTTTGGTATATATTTGGTATATAAGTGGTATATTCTTTTAAAATGGATGTCATTATGTTTTAATTATGCATTTTATTATTTCCAACATTTATATGATTTATTTAAAGGATATCAGTATAATATGCTAGCTAATGGGCTGCACTAGGACTGTGTACGTACCAATGCGTTAGATTTTAGTGTTGAGATTATGAAATCATTTGATGTAATATTTGCTTATTGATTATTGAGAATTGTGATGAGTGAGTAGTGTGATTGTAGAAGCTTGGTTAACCTAGTGTCTTGGGGCTAATCATACTAACAATGAGATTGCAGGAGCACGATTGACTTAGTATCTCAGAGTCAGTCTACTGTTCAATAATGGAAAAGAGAATTATTTTAGAATTACGTAATCCTATTGACTAGTGAGATATTTTGATTGAGGTTACGGATATTTTTAGGGTTTTATTTAATCATTCACTTAAATAAACTTTTTTTGTATTTATTATTATATAAAAGCGAATTTTAACATATGTGTGAAATGTGTGTATATGTATATTGTTATACTGATATTTGACTGTATATGACTTTAGGTTGCATGTATATATATTATAATAACTCACTCAGTGAGGTCTGACTCCCCTCAATATTTTTTTACATGATCTTCTTCTTCTTCAGATCTATCCAGTAATACTATACGTCTGTCTTTTTCAACCCTGGCTATATTATGTACATTTTATATCTGAACTATTGTTGTATTCTAGAAACTGCAGTATTAGTTTTATTGTAATATAAGTGTGTTCTTTGGTTTGAGATTTTATACCTGAATATTGTATGAAAATATTTTTATTGTAATATGATATATAAGATTTGCTTTTACATTAAATAAAGTTTTAATTTTTGCATATTTTTATATTAGTATCGCATGTGTTTTTATTTTTAAGGCTTACTATGGATTCCGGATTTGAAAAAATTTATGTTCCTTAACGTCAGTCATGACTTCCTGTTTTGGGTCGTGACATTTTATAATTAAAAGTGTTATTATGTAAAATTAGTATTATTTTTTTATAAAAAAAAGAATCAAATGTTTTATAAAAAAGAGTTATACATTTTATGAAAATAATTTTTTTCACAAGTATCACAAGTTACTTTTTTGCAAATTAAAATATATAATTTTATTTTATTTACAATGAAATAATAACAACAATAACAAATATCTTTGCCTGAAATTCTAATAAACTCATTAAAAAAATACAAATAACTAACTTATCAATCAAAGGTTAAAGTTTGAAATTCTAATTTTGCCTATGCCATGTCATCATTTCTAACAATGTTAGGGTGAATTGCCTTTACAAGGAACTAAATTATAAGTATCTCTTTGTCACCAAAAAAAATACCACACATTTCTATGTGAAAATGAGTGAAATCACATTATATATATATGTAGAGGGTGGCAAAATGGGTCATGACATGTGAACACAATTGATCTAACATATAAAATTAGTGAATTAGGGTTGAGGTTAAATGGGTTCGTGTCAGAAACAAGTCAAGTTGTTTATGATACGGTTTAATCGTGTCACGGATAAACACGTGAATACATTTACAACTCATTTAATTATACGTGTCATGTTGAGTCGTGTTATATTAAAAATTCATATAGTTTATTATGATTTTAATTAATAAATTAGTCATTTATTACAAATTTTTTATAAAAATAATATTTTTATAATTGTATACGTAAATTGTCAAATTATAGACATTATTTTTAATTTTTTTGTGAAAATAGTATTTTTATCTATTATTATAAATGTTATACAAGTTAAATGAGTCGTATTAAAATTTATTATTTGAACAACTCATTTAAATAAATGGGTTATACATATCATGTTCATGCAATCCGTTTAATTTTTGTATCATATTAGGGTTAAAATATTTAATACAATTATTAAATAGATTGTGTTCGTATTGACATCAACCATATATGTTATTTTATATAAGATAATAACATTTTATAAAAATATCCATCTCTAATTAATTTGGCCTTCTGTGTTATGAGATTAAAAAAAATGAGAAGTATAAAAATAATTTTAATAAAAAAAATTATCTTATTCTACCATGAAGACCGCAACCTGTAACATCCATCGTACTTTGCTTCATTAAAAATTATCACATTGCAAGTTTTTCAAATCAACGTAAATAGGATTTATATTAGACAGATAAAAAATTTTCTTTTTGATAATTTTATAATTGCCTTCATCAAAGGATTTCATTGTCTTGTTAAAAAAAAAAAAAAAAAAGGATTTCATTGTCATTTCATATTATAGATATAGCTTTGTAGTAGCATAATTAATGATCTTTATAAAGTTGGGTTTAGTTAATCGGTAATACCATAATTTTGATTAATGTTTTACTTTAGTACTAAATTTTTAATTTTTTTCTTTTTAATCCCAAAAATTTTATTTTTATTTCAAATTAAAGTATCTTAAATATATCTAATCAAATTTACCATACATGACATCTGGAATAATTTTAAAATATTCACCATATAAGCATCCAATTAAACTGTCTAATCATCTTATGGGCTCCGTAAAATAAATTTTGTTAAAATTTTATTTTATGGGGTTCACAAGCAAATTTTATTTTATGATACCAACAAGATGATTAAATTATTTAATGAAATGCTTATAAGGTAAATATACTAAAAATATGTTTATTTTAATTGTCATGCATATTAAATTTGATTGGATATGTTCGAGGTACTTCAATTTAAAACAAAAATATAATTTTTGAGACTGAAAAAAATTAAAATTTTAATACCAAAATGATATATGGCTCAAAATTATGATATCAATGGTACAACAAGCCCTTATAAGGTTAGATCTAAACTTTCACGGTCCTTTTTCGCTAATCCTATCTATCATGATAATTTTTTAATTTTTATTGTAGTTTCCTTTTTTCAACTAAGTGAATATGTAAGTGAAAATGTACAAACAAACATGTGCAAGGCAAAAATGAGTAATTTCAAATCCATGGTACAGCACATCATACTTGTTTTATTTTTATAAAATGCATCTATGGAGTTTTGTATTTATTATTTTTTATCAGTTTAACGTTTTAATTTATAATTTTATCATTTTAACATTTGAATTTATTTAAAATATAATTTTAAAATTTCTATAATTTTATATGATATAAAATAACGAATAAGCTTGTATTACATTTTTAAAAATTTAATTGACCAAAACCTGTAAGTAAAAAAAAGTGATAGGGGTGGCAGGAGAACACCTTGGCTTTACAACTTTTATGTTATAACTAATCCTTCCTACCCTTCTTTCTAGAATGTATAATATTATTAAATTAGTATATTTTAAATAAATTTAAATGTTAAAATAATAAAATTATAATTTAAAGCAAATTATATCAAATATAAATAACAATAGATATATCATATCTTTTTATAATTTTTTTTGAGTGATAAGTCAAGTAAATGTTATATATATTTTGAATAATTCACACTTTCAAATAAAATAAAAATAAACATTTATCATGTTGGGTTGGTAAATTTTTAGTTATTACTATGATAGTAGTTATGATAATTAAACACCCAATTAATAATAGTGCAGAAAGCAATTAACACTGGCAGTAAAATAATGCCTCAAAAATTTAATTCTCTTTTGATCATTTTTCCTTGCATTTCTTTGTACTTGCAATCAGGCGGCTATAATGCATTCACATTTAAGCATTGCCTTTGTTTTTTTGTGAGTATACGTATTATGAACATTTTTCTCTGTTACATAAAAAGCTTGATGAGTGCCGGTGTTTTAACTTAAAAGAAGAAAAAAAGAAAACCCCAGCTATAAATGTATATTTATATGTATGTACTGTAGCTTTTTTGGACTCTGGATTCAGCTGGCCGACTACTGCACCTTGAAGGTCCATATGTATTATATTATATATATATATATATATAGGTTATAATAATATCATTAGGCTTCTCTATGATTGCCCACACTACTTTAGAGTGAGACCAACAATATTGGTTTATTTTGCCAAATTTTTAAGTTTTCATTGTACCTGACAAAAAAAGATTGTATTATTCTTTACTCTGAGTTATATATATATATATATACACTGTTAATTGAATTTTAGATGGATAAGAAAAAAATATATATATTAAATAGGTTCTAGTCATATAAAGTATAATTAATTTTTAAATAAATTATTTTTTTGTTCATGTTTAATACTGTCTATATATATTTCTGTCTAACTAAAAGATTTTTATTTCCTAAATAGAGACACTCGGACTATAAAGGTAGTAAAATCCATCCAGGAAAAGAACTCTATCCCAAAGAGGGATTCTAAGTAAAGAGAAAATATTTTCCTATCAGGATTAGGATTCTCATCTCACAAGGAATTCAACTTCTCTCAGGTTAAAGTATTACTATAAATAGAATCTCATACCTCTCATAGAGGGACATCTTATTTTCTCATATTCTAATTATTTCATATTTCCTTACTCTTATTCTCTAACTTAGACATCAAAATATTTATAGTTACAGAATATCAAATTTAAGAGTTTCAGAAAATTAGTTATCAATGTTTATTTTATTCTTCTTTTTCAGATTTGAAAAATGAGCCGGCAGATCCTATTTATTTGAGGAGCCGGTCGACTAAGCTTCTTCCTCCTCCAATAAAGATGTCTCCAAAAAAAAAAAAAGAAGAACAAATTTGAGGACAAATTAATGGATATGGCCTGTCGCATTTCAACAAGTTAAGACGAATTGATCGTTAATATTACATTCAGAATTTAATTAATTCGAGGAACAAGACCTTGCATAATATCAGAAACATTTTAATCTCATAATTGCTTGTGATATTAAAATGTTTTTGATATTATGCAAGGTCTTGTTCATCGAATCTAATATATAAGACCTACAAAAATGAGTAATAAGGCTGAACAAAACCATGCGCATGTCAATGTAAAACGACTATAGTATATACATTTAATCCTCTCATTATCATCTCATTGAATTTATATGTTGTGTTCCTACGCAATCACATGGTCCCTATCCTACATAAATTAAGGATCAAATCAGTTGAGCTATAATCTGATCATATCATAAAGTTAACTAGCATAATTGCACAAGCTAATAATAAGAGTAAGGTCTTAGTTCTCCAAGAAATTAAAATGATACACTCATCAAAACATTATATTAATTATTTTTATTTTTTTCTTCCAATAACTCCAGCATCTAAAATTCAAACTCAAAATCTTACATAAAGAAATTTAAATTTCTTATTACTTAGACTAATAGTTGTTGATATATTAATTATTCTTTTAATGCCAGCACAATTATAATTAAATAGGAATGTCCTTGCATATATATAATCCCACTCTTTAATTAATTAACTTTTTCTAAAGCTGCTAATTTAACTGCTATATCTAATTGATGCTAATTTTACACAGTAATTGAAAATAATTCATGGGAAAAAAAAAAAGCAAAAGCAAACAAAGTGCGTTATATCTAAGTTATTAGATTAAGTGGCCTTTTATTGAATACTTCAGTGATAAAAGCTTTTCCCTGCCAACAAAAGTTGACACTTTATGGTGGTGATTGTGACAATATCCTCTTGCAAGCAAATAAGGGATGATTTAGTCATTTCAGGGAGGCAAAATAGAGTAATTGAGGTGGGGATATATGGGGTTTGTAGAGGGGCATCTTCTTCATTGATATGGTAGGATGAAAAGAAAAACAAGTTCCTAACAAAATTTGTGTTGAGAGGGAAAAGGTTGTTGATGATCCAAAAAAAAAAAGAGTTTCATGTTGGCTAATAATGGCTATAAGAATGGAAAAAAGAAAAAGAAAGGAAGGACATTGGGGACACCCACCTTAAATTCTCTCCTTCATCACTTCCAGCTCCAGCCTCATATACATATGGTCCAATATTGCCTTAATTAACTTATTCAATGAATATTTATTACACTTATTGGTTTACATGTTCATATTGCCCAATAACAACAACATAAATTAACAATGAGATATACATCTTACTTCCTCTATATAAACACAGAGTACATAAATAAATGGGAGAATTTTACTTATTTCGAATGTATTATATTTAACAGATAGATTTATAATATGTAATTCAGGTATTTTTATATTTTAACCAATAAAAATTAAACATATTTTTATAGTACAAATCTAACCATATGGTATAAACTCAGAATAATTAAAAACTTTGGAAAATAAAACACATATTTAATTTATTGGTACTACGTAATAATAAATTAATTTTTTGACAGATCAACTGCACTATATTGTGAAGTGTATGAAGCAGCATGAAAATTCTATTCAGTAATATATTTAAATTTATTATTAGTGATGGATGGGTTGAGCTTCAAAAAGCAACAAATGGAATTGAAGCAAAATGATTTCTTGTACTAATTTGGTGGATGTAGTGCTGGTCCTTGCATCTAAAATGCAAACGAAACAAATAAATATAGAAATCACAATCACTCAATAAAATTAGTTTGGGTATAGTAACAACAAATAGCTTGAAAAATTAGTTGGGTTCTTGTGTGGTAATTATTTTGTGTAATAAAATTTGGGATTATTGACATAAAAAGTATAATGTTATGCCAAATTTATCGTAATTGGAGTGGTTCAACTAGCATGAAAAATCAATTGTTGGGAGATATTTGTTATTTTTATGATTCTGTCATGATTGAACCGAATTAATAAAAGTTCAATAGATCTTAAATGTTGGCGATTTAGAAGAAAAAAAAAAACAATTGTTGACCTCAACAATTTAAAAAATCACTAAATCTTTTCACTCTTATTTTTGGGATATTTAACACAAAAGTATTATAAATATGACTATAAATCTCAAATGTTAATGAATATTTTCATAGTATTATGATTTTATTTTATAATAGTGGTTAATATTTTGATGTAGAATTTCTTCCATTTATTTGGACACTTTGATCAATCCATTATAGCAGTAAAATGGTAGATCGAACTAATATTGTGGTAAAAAATTAAAAACTATAATTATAGGCAGTAAGATTAATCGCTCATTCAAGTGTTGGTGATTACAGTACTGTAAGAGCTCAGAATTCACTAGAAAATACATAATTGGTTTGGGGCACAAAATAGAGATGAAGTCATCACCTGAATAAAAGTCGGGACACACTGTACAACAACTAGATTCTACGAAAGTTCCCATAAGATATCATCAAAGATCAGGTTCAGAAATTAGGTATAAACTTTTGGAATGCCCACCCAACCTTACAGTTGGCTTCCGTTCGTGTTTCGTATTTTATTACCTTTGAATATTAAATTATTTCCTTATTAACATGCTAGTCGCGATTGGTTTCCAATTTTAGATTTTGTTCCAAGTTTACACATTAGTCTCATTTCATACTTATGCCCTGACATTCAATCACAAATAAAATAATAACATATAAAAAAATAAATAATAATAATTTACAACCATTCATTCCAAATAAAAGGGCAGAGGGAGCAAGGATTACAATTTTTGGTGTAAATAAACGTAAAAGATACTAAAAATAAACCACATATAAACCAAAAAAATCGAAAATAAATTAATTAATTATACAAATCAAAACTCTCAAGAACTGATGAATAAGTAATCATCTAGAGATTAAAAATCACCAAATAATTCCTGCAACAAATACGAGTTAGTTTTATCTTACAAACAACAACAATATATACAAATCATTAACTAATAATATTAACAAAATAAATAGAAACAAGTTCATAAAATAGTCCACAAAGTAACACAATAATGTAACATTAAAAATAATACCAAACAACACAATAATCATACATAAAATAAGGAGATATAGCAAATTAAACATGGAAATCATGCCGAAAGTACAAAATAAGCATGGAGAAGCAAGGCAGAATTCACACAAATTCTTATCAGGGCAGAGGCGCCGCCTCTTGACCAGGAGGCGATGTCTTTGTCGCCTCACCATAAAAGGGCAACATCTCTATAAAGAGACGTCACCTCTTTAACAGGGACAGAGACATACTACATTTCTTAAATCCTAAGAAACTCAATGCTCACTCAAATAAATAAGAAACAGACACAAATACACAAAGATTAACTATCAATATTCAGTATTTCATGCAATCATGTTTCTCTATGGCCTTAAATAGGTAATATAGTCCAAGAAAACACATAAAATAGCAACAAATCAAATCTTTTAATAAAAATAAAGAACTTGAAACTCAAAAATAAGAAGACTCACTAACTTAGATGAGTTGATGCTCCTAACTAAGCTCTCGGAGCTTGGTTAATGGGTTAATGGTCTTGAATGTAAGAAGATTCCTTCCTCTTCTAAAGGGAGTCAAGTTTTATAAGCTTTTAAGTCTCTTTCATCATCTTCTTCTTCCTTTCTTCTTTTCTTTCTTTCTTTTTTCTCTTTTTTTCTTTTCTCTCTATCTTTTTTTTCTTTTTTCTAGACCTTTTTTTCCAAGTTGCCAACCCCACACTCTCATGCCCCCACATCCTTCTTTAAAGCCTCTTACCCTCTCTTCTTTTTCAATTTCCTAAAAACTCATTCCCACTCTCTCCTCTTGTCTTTTTGCATTCCCTAGGTTCTTTTTCCTTTCTTTTTACATAAAAAATAACCAACTTTTCAGCAAGTAAGCCTCCAACCACTGCCATTAATGACATTTAATGTTGCAGAGAATATGTGTGAAAAGGCGACGCCTCACTAATGTTTAGGATGAAGAAGCGACACCTCTATGTTGAGGCGACACCTCTTCGTTGAGGTGATCGCCTCTTCACCAAGGGCCTTTAGGCCAATAGGCGATGGGCTTGGACTTGATTTAGTGTTTTGGACTTGATTTAATGTTTTGGGCTTTCCAAGTCGATTTTAGAGAAGTCTCAGACTCTTTTACATTCAAAACTCGAACTTTTTCATTATCGAATTTTTATTGCAGATTGATCAAATTGATGATGTCCATAATAATGTTATTAAGCTCTGATTAAATCTAAAGAGCAGATAGCCAAAAAAAAATTCTTGTCTTTACTAAAGAATATCCATACAACTTGTAATCTTGTGTCTATTGTTTTAGGTATGGTTATTCTCTCTATAAAAAAGAGTATTGTAATTTAGTGATTGTATCCTCTTGTATTTTTTCCAGTAATAATAAACTGTATTATAATATTAAAAAAATATAAATTTATTAGTTATAGAATAATTTAGTGGTTATTTTTTTTAAATAGTATAAATATAATTAATTTTTATCTACTTCTATCATACAGTACATTAATATTTAATTTATCTAATTTTTTATTAATTAAAAAATAATAATAAATTTAAGGAATAATCTATATTTTTTTCTTGCACTTTTATTATTTTCTAAGTTTTCCCCTTATACTTTTATTTTTATACATTAAAATCCTACATTGTTATTTTACTATATATTGAATCTTTACATTTTTATTTTATTATACATTGGGTCTTTAATTTAAAATTAATATACTTTTATTTTATTATATATTTAATATTTAATTTTAAATTAATACTCAATTTATGGTAAAATAAAAATATAACAACTCAATGTGTAAAAATAAAAATTCGGGAAAAAATATGTGTTATTCCTCAATTTAATATACAACTTGCATGATGCCTAGGTGATACAGTGTAATGAGGGTGAGGTCATATATACATAATCTTCGATAAGCAATGAACAAGCTTAGCAAAGACACTAGTTTGACGGGAGGTCAAGTAGCTAAGATATGAGATACGATTAAGGGGATCATGTGACTCCAATTAATAAAGAAAAAAGTTGCGATTTTCACAACTGTTATATATATATATATATATATATATATTAATGTACATGAATATGTGCATGGTTACAAAGGGGACACCTGTTGCTCCCCTCATTAATGATAAAATTTATTATATGGGATCCATATGATGTATATAATTTATTTAAATGTCATTATTTAATAGTTAAATATATGTTATATAAAAATGTTGAATTACGAAAAATTTCAATTTTTTTTAACAATTTTAAAATATTGAATAAAAAATCATAAAATATGTGAAAAAGAGTGGTTGGTATTCAATTAAATTAATAAACATAAAAACTTTAACAACGAACTTTAATTTAATTTAATAGTATTGAAATCATTTTCAGAAAGATATTAAATTAATATCAAATGGTAAGAGGTTCAGTGTTAAATAAATAGTTTAAGTGGTAAAAAATATAGATATTAAGTATAAAAAATAGAGTTCAATCTTTCGTCCTTGTTACTCTCTCTTCTTATAATAGGAAATTAAACTATTTGTAGTAACATTCAAAAAAATAGTAAAGAATTTGAATTTTAAGATTTTAAATTTTAATTTTATTTATGAAGAAAACAAGTATTAGAAGATTCTGTTATAAGTTCATCCAATTTAAATTTTGAATTAATTAGAATTTTTATCAACTAGATACCACCATATTAAAAAAAAGTTAAAATTTGCTCAAGTTGGAGTCCAATTAAGAAAGAAAATAATTAACAAAATTGGCTTGCTGAGTTTGTCAAACGCAAGAAAAATAAAGATACGTCATTATTATGTGTGCTAGCACCACAAACATTATAATCCTAGTTTTGATGTTGTATTAAGTTCAAAATTGCTATCATTTTCCATGTTATAACGGTGATAATAGATGAAATCTACAATTAAGACGAGGTGATTTCACTATCACATTAAAAGCCAATTTAAACATGCAGTTATTATTTGAAAATGATTTGATACCTTCAAAAAAATAAAATAAAATCATCAAGTCACCTTCATAATAATATGCTTGTCTTGTGTGACCTTCTAGTATAATTTTTCTTAGGATAATAATAATAATAATAACATATTATTATTTTTATTATTAAAATAATTAGATTACATGTGGCTATTAAACACCCGAAAATATTAAATATAAAAGAAATAAAGTTTATGGGAGGGAAGAAATTGAATTTCTGTTGAAAAAAAAAATATAGAGAGAGATATTGAATTTCAATATTGGGTTGAAGACCCAAATGCTAACATGCCCAAATCTTCTTGCAGCAATTAAAGATATGTATTGCTCAGCCCTATAATTTTGTGGAAATTTAATTTCAGCCCATAATCCACTCTTGGGTCACAATTTTTTTTTTTTTTTCATAGAGGTAGAGGGGGAGTGACTCTGTTAAAACATTATGAAAAGTTGAGTAGTTTAATAATATAGCTTCCTTTCAAGTATGAACAAGTTAAGGATTTAATTTTTGTCTCCTCCTTTAAAATTTTAAAAAAAAAAAGTTAAAACTCTAATTTTCTTTTTGGATAAACCCTTTGAACTTTAATATTTTATTCTATTAAACTTTTTAGCTTTTATTGTGTTTTATCAAACTCTCAATCTTTTATTTTTATATAGATTAAAGATAAATTAGACTGAAGTAATGAAATTGTGAAATAAATTATATTTACCATAATTGTGATGTCGGTGGTAAACTTTAATAGTGAATGTGTCATTAGAATTATCAATTGAATCATAATTTCTATAAAACATTTTTTCTTACATCTTACCTTCACCTTTTTTCTTTTATTTTTCATAAAACATATCTATAAACCTTTCATAATAGCATATTTAGTAATAGTGAACCTGAATTGTTGTACAATTTTGTTACTTCAATCTAATTTTTTTTTAATCTATACAAAAATAAAAGATTGAGAACTTAATAAAATATAATAAAAATTGAGGAGTTCAATAGAATAAAATGTCAAATTTCAGAGACTTTATTACGAGTTCTTCCTTTTGTACATTGAAGTGGTAGTAGCATGTTCAACTTTCTTAACATGATGTTGTTATGGATTTTGTATAAAAATTATTAGAAGAAGTAGGCTTTATTATTTGGTAATTACTCTTCAACTTATTTTGGTAACATGTAATATCCATCAACTGCCTAATTACATATTTTTCAAGTAACACTATTTTTTACGCATAAAAAAAATAATATCCTCCTATTAAAGTATAGGATTCAAATTTTATTATCAATTTGTAAAATTTATTTCTACCTAATTTAAGAAGAAAATTACTCCTATTATACATCCACCAATGCATGATATATGACTTTTCTATTAATAATAAAAAAAAATTCCTTAATTTATCCTTTATATCTTTTCTTAAGTTGTAGTTGGCACATTGTGATCTACTTTCCAATTGTATATACTCCCATGTTTTCTTCCCAACAATTAACCATTTACAATGTTGGAAATTGCTAATTATACCCTTCATGTTCATATAATGGCAAGAAAACAAAAGGAATAGATATGGGTTGATTCCAAAAATTGAAGAAGGAAACAAAAAAAATGAGAGATTTCATTGATGTTTAATAGGTGTACCAATAAGTACAAAATTGCCAATGATGACAATTTAGTTGTAACAACTAAAATATGGATTTAGATAAATTGTTTTTTATGCTTCTTTAACAATTACTAGATAAATAAACTATTAGAATTCAACCATGTGGACATATCATCTAGTTAACATCCAATCCAAATTTAATTTGGTATTACTTTTCTAAACAAAAAATGTTTAGATATAGCAAACTCTAGGAGAAATTTTCTTTCTCTATCTTGCAATTCGATTCTAAATGTTCTTTTCATG
Organism: Mallotus nudiflorus; assembly: GCA_947683625.1. Taxonomy (NCBI): domain Eukaryota; kingdom Viridiplantae; phylum Streptophyta; class Magnoliopsida; order Malpighiales; family Euphorbiaceae; genus Mallotus; species Mallotus nudiflorus. The sequence goes on along the minus strand of CANTUR010000282.1, from coordinate 107,963 downwards.
GCCCTTTTAGATGCATATTTATATATGATGTCAAAATTGCAACTAGACAACTATTTAACTAGTATGATGAATTTTTTAGTTTTTTTTTTTTTAAATTCATTGGAATTCAATAAGTTGATTTAATAATATAAGATTCCAAATTTTGAAGCGATAATAATTCATAATATATCTGATGTTGAAAATATTATTAAATTAAATTTTCTTGATGAGTGCCAACCATAAGGTATGAACTGAAATTAATTGCATATCGAATTTGATATATAAAATTTTTATAGTTGATACCATCTAGAGTGTTCTCACTTAATTAGGGATCCTTCACCCCCCTAAATAGGAACACATGAACAAAGAAGAAGACAGATCCGTCCAATGAACTACCTCAAAAAGAAATCCTAATCGAAGAAGGAACACTCTCCCACAAGGATTCCTATTCCTCTCAGGTTTGAGTATCACTATATATAACACCATATACCCCTCATAAGAGGACATCTTATTCACACATATTCAAGTTATCTTTCCTCTGCTCGCTTTTTATTCTTTAACTTAGGCATCAGAGTATTTGTGGGGGTTCCCCCCACCTCTTACCTTATCCTCTGTTCAGTGTTTTGCAGGACGTTCAGTCCAAAAGTCTCGAAAATTAGTTATCAATAGTTGCACCAAAAAAATAATATGAAATTATTAAGAGTTGAACGCCTACCTTTTATTTGTATTATGAGATAAATATTCAAACACTAAAATTTTTAAATAATTTTAAAAAATCAATAATTGAATGTCTCATTAGAACTTCATTCCTGAAATTAATTCTTTAGGGGAATAAGAACTCATTATTGTTCTTTTTTTTCTTTTTTTTTTTTCACTTTAGATTAAGGCAGCGGCCTTGTATAGAAAAGAAAAGAGGAGATCAGAAAGATTAGATTAAGTGAATTTTTCTTGCAAAAGTAACAAAGCTAGAGCCAACATTAAATGACGAAATTCTCTTTTTATATTTAAAAAAAAAAAAAAGACTAAATTTTGAACTTAAAATTCGGTACATTTTGCCCAAGCATAATTTCCTTTTTTATCCCCTATTTCAAAAATAAAAAATAATAATAATAATTTGGTATATTATCTATAGAGATTTTATCACTAGATGAGATGGGATTATAATTTAATAAAGTAATGTTTAGTACTAAAATTTGAATTATGAACTATCAAAATAAAAGGAAAAGGCGTAGCATTAAGGATTGAGAAATTGGAGTACCCACACACAACCAAAAATAATTTTGCTAAAACTGTAGAAAGGCTGCTAATTATCAATAGGCCAAAAAGATGGAATAAAGGCTATTATTATAGCCTTCTTTTCTTTTCCATTACTTGCACATCAAATTAATTAAGAAATGAAAACAACATCATAAGCATCATCATATCTTGATCTTCACCATCTTATCCACAAGATAGAAGAAGCCAGGACTATCACTGGCACATTCCCATCACCATCATCATTTTTTTATTCATTTCTGCTGCGCTGCCTTGTGCCCCAACTCAATTTGCTTTTCTTCTCTTAACTACATGCATCACATATTTGGATGTATTCCAGGGACCAGACGATGACCGTGCAGCTAGCAGCCCTCTTCCCTGCTACCGCTGGCCCATATACAGTGCCAGGAAATCAATTGCTAACCTCATCATGCTGCCCATAATTTCTTTCTTCTCTTTTTTTTCTCCCCTCAGCTTAAATATATCATCTTAATCCCCAAAAATAAACAAACAATTTGGAGTTTAGAATATTAATTAAAACAAACTAAACACGTAAATAAACAGAAATATTTATGGGAGTGATATAGTGAGTATTTTTCTTTTCACACATCTCGAGATACAAAATTAGAATCATACCTAAATTTATGAAATAAATTTTTATTTGATTTAAACTAAATAATTATTTATATTATATAATCCATCATTAAATTATTTAATTTTAAAAAAATTATAAAAAAATTATATATCACAGATGTATTAGTTATCGATAATCTATTAGTTGCAAGTAATGAATTTATGGTTTACTAGACTAATTTGGTTATTATAATACTATATTGAGAAAATGACATTAACCTTCTTGAGGTTAAGCTTAATTTATATTTTAAAATCGAATATTAACCTCCTTACAGTTTTAAAATCGAACACTTAAGGACTTTTATTGACTTTTGAGCAAAAAATGACCATTATACCCTTATCTTCTGTACAAGCAAATGACATTAACCTCTCAAAAATTAGGCGTAATTGACATTTCAAACCTCTTATTTCAAAATCGAATATTAACCTCCATATAGTTTTAAAATCAAACACTTAATGATTTTTATTGATTTTTTTTACAAAAAATGATCATTATATCCTTATTTTAATATATGTTTTATCTAATCCTATTACATATAATCCATAGCATTTACCCTAAAATTTATGTTTGAATAACAATGATAATTGATAAAATTACTTTTAAAATATACATTTATAATTTTTTAAAATTTTTTTAGTTTATAAAAATCATTTATTAATATTTCTTAAAAAATTTTAAAAAAAGTTTAAAATAATTTTTATGGATCTAAAAATTTTACAATCAATCCATATACATTTAATAAAAAAAATACAAAATTTCTATACCAAAAAAAAAAATTATTTTAAAAATTAAAAGTTAAAAAATTTTTAGGTTTACAAAAATTAAAAGGAATTAATAATTAGTACTTTTTAGATCTATAAATAAAATTTTAACTTTTTTAATTTTTTTTAAAAAATATAAAAATTAGATAAAGGTAAATGCTAAGAATTTTATGTAATAAGGTTAGAGAAAATATGTTATGGACTATATGTAATAGGATTAGAGAAGACATATGTTAAAATAAGGATATAATGGTCATTTTAAAAAAAAAAGTTAATAAGAGTTTTTAAGTGTTTGATTTTGAAATGATATGTAGGTTAATATTCGATTTTGAAATAAGAGGGTTGAAATGTCAATTAGGCCTAATTTTAGGGAGTTTAATGTCATTTACTCTTATAGAAGACAAGGGTATAATGGTCATTTTTTACAAAAAAGTCAACAAAAGTCCTTAAGTGTTCAATTTTGCAACTATAGGAAAGTTAATATTCGATTTTGAAACAGAAAGTTTTAAAATGTAAATTAGGTCTAACTTCAGGGAGGTTAATGTCATTTTCTCTACTATATTTATACATTAAAAGATAAAAATTTACGTAAATAATTTATAATAATAATAATAATAATTTAATAATGTGAAGAAAATGAGAATGAATTATCTTGATGTACACATTACATTTATGTATTTTTAGTTGGAGGCTTTGACAAATATGTTGTAGTTAGGTAGAGAGCTGATATAAGTTGTTGTTCCATTTAAAGTGAATGCTGATCCAAGAAAATATTGGAAAAAACTACCGATGTAATTAAAAACTTCTTCCTTTTGTGTAAAAATGTAGAAAGTCTAACTAAAATTAAATTGCCTGATTTATATATTAATATTCATCTTCCCTTATAAGTAGAAAAAAAAAAAAGTTATTATTACATGTGAAATTCGTCATGCATGTGCTATAAATACAATGACTAAGAAAGAGATTAGCAGACGACTCTCCTTCATTTAGCCTTACATGTAGGGGTGAGGTAAAATCGAATTGGACCGATTAACCGAACCGACAGGATAATATAAAATCATTTATACTCTTTTTCTTGAAAAAAAAAAAAAATTCTCCCTTTTTTTTTCCTATTCATACCCTTATCATTATCTATACTCCACGTGCAGTCCAACATTCTACAAATCTATACGGAGAAAAACAATCTAGTTTAACTTCATTAAAAAAAAATAAAATAGTCCAATAACGATTAGGATTGATTGAAAGAGGAATCCAAATTCGACCAAGTATGTGTCCTATATGCTTATATATACCTCTTTATCTTTTTTCAATAATATATTCATTCTATACATTTTTTACACTACTCACATTCAAAAATCTAACTTAAACATCGAAAAATTTTACAAATTTATTAATTATAATGCTAAATGTATAAATGGAACATAAAGTATTTTATCCCAAAAATGAATTAATTATAACGCGTATATAATTGACCTGAATATTATCTAACCTTGATTGGAAACTTTTGCTTAAACAAATCTCTTTCCACATGATATATGTAGAGATTGTTAATGGACCTCTAAATTACAATTTCTCTAGTTAGGGTTTCTATATAATTTTACCTGCAAAGGCACAAAGATAAGTTCCTAATATTTATGTTATGGATCACTAGTAAAAATATTTTTTTGCCTCTCTATATTTATGACAGCGCCAAAAGAATTATGGATAATTATAAAAAAAAAATCATCAACTTTAGCATTTTTAGTAATTTCAATACATCTTTTTAATTTTGGTAATAACATTCGTTAACTTTTTAGTTTTACAATTTGATGCATCGATTGAAAATTCAGTAAAACTTTACTAACGTAACTTTTGAAAAATTCTTCTTAATCAATTCATGTAAACTCTATATCAAAATGCACCGTCTTAACTATTTGTCAAAATATACAAAATTTTTGTCATTTTTTTACAATTTAAATACGACCTATTGATTTTGATAAATTCATACATAAGTTTTTTATTTTTATTTAATTTAAAATTTTCAATTGATGCATGTAAAGCAAATCTTTAACTAATGAGAATTCAAAATTAAATCTTCTAATAAAATAAAATATAAGTTTATTGCTTATTTTTATATAATTAACATTTTAATTGATACATTCAAATGCACATGTAATTATTTTTATTATTTTGAATTAAAATATTATTTTAAAAATAATTGGATTTAAATACTTTAAATATTTATATCATACATAAAACTACAAATAAATATATCTTTTAAATTCTACTATTTATTCATTTCAAATATAGTAATACGGTTATTAACTAAAAACTATAATTAATTAATTACTATAAATTCATCAGGAAAAGAAAAATTAAGATTTAATTTCAACAAAAATGTATATATCATTAATCATTTTATGTACACTTTGATTTTAAAATTTACATAATATGTAAATCAATTTAAATAATAAAATACAATTTAATTAAATTAAATATTTAAATTTTTTAAATATTTTAAAAAAATTAATATAAAATAACTAAATACATATCAATTTTAATGTATCAATTAAGTGTTCATTACATAAAAAATAAGTAATAAAATTTATATTTTATTTAATAGAAAAATTAATTCTAAATTGTCATTACTTAAATACTTACTTCACATATTGAAAAATATAAATTAAATAAAATATAAAAAAATTATGTTTCTATTTATCTAAATCAATAGGTCACGTTTACATTGTAAAAAATGTCAAAGGTCATGTATTATTTTGCAAATAGTCAAAATGATACATTTTGACATGATGTGTTGAGCGATTTCCGCAAGTGTACGATTCGTTACAAGTAATTTATGATGAGTGAGTATCGTTCCCACAAGGAGATGAGAAATTCTAGCACTAAGTGTGATCTTGCCTCCTATAAGCTGATAGAATGAATAATTTTAAATTGAAAAATTAAATAAACAGAATGCTAATGTAAACAGGTTATATTTAAAGAAATTAAGTATTTAAAAACTAGAGCTTGAATTCATTCACCAGACACATGCTTGAATTACAGGATTTTGTTAATTCAATTAATAAATCTCAGTCAAGGGTAGGCTGTTCATAAATCCCTAAGGCTTCTTTCAAAGTCACACAGGCATACCTAAAGCAAACACAACCTATTCTCATGGTCTAATGAATTAGTCAGGTTTATTAAGTTCCTTAATAGTCTATTAATCCCCTAAGGTCTTGTTTACTTTCGTGATCAAGGATCCCTAGAATCACAAGTTTTATGAGCTAACAAATCATGCAACTTTTGTTGTCATAAATTTATCCACAAGTATGCATTTAATCAGGCCTAAATTAAACACAAGAATAATGAAGCAAAACCTGAGAAATTGACCGATGATAATTAACTGCAATAAAACAATATCCAGACAAATAGTAATCCTGGCTACATGAATCCAAACTCTAAAGGAGTTTAGTTATACATAATGTAAATAATTAAAGATAGGAATAAATGAATAAAAGAAAAGGAGTCTAAAGAAATATTCTCTATTTTTTGTCTTTATTTCTTCAATCCTCTGTTTTGTTCTGTCTCTCTGTTTGTGCTCTCCTGCCTCTATTCATCCTTCCTTCCCTTTGCTCTCTTGTCTTCATTCCGTCCCCTTTTTTCGTGAGTTTATGGTGTCTTATATTCTCAAAATTAGGGTTACGTGTGATGTATGCATCCAAGTTGAAATTCCTTAAATGTACAAGTATAACTAGACTTGCACGGGCATGCACAATCGTATGAAGTTCTTTGCATGACCGTGTTGACGAGTGCACAAGCGTGTCCTTGATTTTAGAAATTATGCATGGTCGTGTGAGTCAAGGCACAACCGTGCCTTTGTTGCCTTCAATGTGGCACGACCATGTTGATGAGTGCACGGCCGTGCCACTTTTGCCTTGGATTTGGCACGACCATGCCCTAACTTACACGGTCGTGCTCCTTTTCTCTTGTAGAATGGCACGGTCGTGCTCTATCTTACACAGTCGTGCTCTTTCCTTCCCAAATGTTAGCATGGTCGTGTTTTGCATTACATGGTCATGCATGATCAATGCACACCTATGTTCCTTTCTCTGACTTTTCTAAATCTTTGACTTTTCTTAAGGCATTTAATTTCTACAGACAAAACAGTGAGAAGAATACAAAAATTAGACAGAGAATATAAAACTCCTAATTTTTAATTAATGCATGATTATATCTATATTACATTTAAATGTCCTAATATTATCTAAATGCTAAATTTATTAATTATTACGCAAAAAATGGAAAATTATGCAACTAAAATGAAAGGTTATTTAATAAAATCAAAGACTAAGAGTGTAAATTTTAATAGTAAAATGCAATTATCATGGTGCTTACATGGATTGATTTAAATTTTTTCAATAGCCACGTCAGCAAAGTTTTACCGAATTTTTAATTAGTGTATGGAATTGTAAAAATTAAAAAATTGATGTAATTGTAAAAAGTCATTATTTTTTTTAATTTGACCAAAAATTATAAAAGTAAAAGTATAAAGGGATAACAATATTTTTAGTCCTAAAAGTTATATACTTTTTACAATTAAGTTTTAAATGCCCAGTTTGTAACAATTAAGTCCTGTAAGTATTTAAAAATTTAATCGTTAGTCATATCCTGTTAATTCTAATGGATTGAGCATGTGACACCAATTTTGTCCAAGTGGCATCCCTGCAATCACCATATTAGCCACGTATATCTTGCTTATTAACAACCAAGAAACTTCAAGAATCTCAAATCTTTATTGTTGGGTAATCATTAATAACTAAGAAATTAAAGAAACTGCAAATTTATTTATCAAGGTTTTGGTCTCAAAGACATGTTACAAATTTCTTCACATTAGTATGAGCAGCTTGATTCTCTTTATGCAAACCATGGAAGATCTGTGTAGAGAGTCAAGAGATTGCATTAATGGAATCCATCATTGTGCTAGGCACCTTTAGTCTAGACTTTTAGATATCTTGCTTTGCAAATCAAGGTTAGATTAAAGATTATCTCTTTATTTGTATATTCTTTCTTTCTTTTTTCTCTCTCTCTCCTTTTGGTGTCAAATTTGTTGTTAGTCTTATAATTTCTAGATATTGATTGTGTTGGGTTTGCGTTGATGTCTTGTTAGTGTTGGATATTGATTTGAGCTTTTTTAAGGTTGTTATTGTATTAATAAATGGTGAATGATCTCTGTTTCATGTTCTTGCTACCTTAATCTATGTTAATTTCAGAAATTGTAATTAAAGCTAGTTAAATTTAAGTGATAAATGGTGATGATGTAGAGTTCTAGAATTTTTTATTTGTGTTTGAGTTTTATATACCCTGAAATTTGACCATAAGAATAATGCCATTTTATTATGAGATTAGCATGCAAGTTGATCCAAACAAGTGAAAAAATTTTAGGGGAATTTTTTATGCAATGGAGATCTCTTTCTCCTTAAATACAAAAACCCTAAATGCAATCATTTTTCCCTTCAATGCAAAATTCCATATGGCTGCTAAGTTGTACATAAGGAGTTAATATAAGCATTTAAAGTGACTTATATGGTGATTACATAGATGACACATGAATAAAATTGGTATTATGTATGTTCAATTTATTAAAATTAACGAGATAGAATTAATAATAAAATTTTAAATATTTGTAGGAGTTAATTATTATAAATTCAGCATTTAAAATTTAATTGTAAAAAATATATAGCCCGTGAATGTTGTTATCCCAATTATAAAATTAATGCAATGGTGAATTATTAATTAATTAATGAGCAGTACTTCGATATGATGAAAAAAAAAATGAAGAAGAGGAGAGAGGAGAGTAATGACAAAGATTGAATCAAGAACACAATAATTGCAGCAAAAAAGATTCCAAAAGCCGTCGCCTTTGCCTGCTATAACAGCCAAAAGGGCTAAGAACACAGTTCCAAGAAAGGTGGGGATCGTAGCGTCTTGAATTATTATAAAAATTATAACCCAGCTGCTAGTTCCTCATCATCATCTTATTATTATTATTATTATTATTATTATTACAATTATGAAATAAAGAGTTTTACTTGATGTCGCCACTAACATCGTTACTATTATTATTAGGGTGCTAGCCCGCTAAAAAGTAATTTTTTTTTTTGTAAAAGATTAATTTTGTCCCCTTAAATAGGGCTCTATCTATTTAACATGTGGGAGATTATATTGTCACTATTCAATTTATCTTTATCATTTTTTCTTTATATACAATGCATATGATATTAGATATTTTATTGGACCCGATTAATCCACATTCGATTCAAATTGAACTTTGACTAACAGTGAAAGTCTTCTCATTAACATTTATGTATTAATCTTTGCCCTTATTATTGTTGTTGATGTTATAATAAAAGAGAAGAAAGATTTCTATTTCTAATTTTTTATTTTTCTATTTGATGTCCAGTATTTAATAGTTATAAAAATTCTGAATAAATTAAATTGGAAACAAAACTCTATTAGCACTTATTTTTATATATATAATTTTTTTTTTACTTTAATTGAGATGGTATTATGGTTAGAGTAATTTAATATATGATGAATTATTGATACCCCATATACAGATTACTATCTAACTAAGGTCTTTATTTTCATGGGGTTGCTTGCAGAAGGAGGACACCCAAAATAATTAGTAAAAAATTTTCAATTAAGGAGACTCCAGAATAGGAAGAAACACTCTCCAAATAAGTACAGTACTTTCATTAAAGAGGAATTCTATTCTTTTTAGGTTTGAACATCATTATCCCTATAAATGAGACCTCATATCCCTCATTTTCATTTATTTTATTCTCTCATACTCTTTGCTTTCTTTATCTCTTCAAAACTCTCTCTCTTCATTCTCTAACTTAGGCATCAAAAGGTTTGTGGGGATCCTCCCCATGTCTCACATTGCTCTTCTTTAATCCTTTGTAGGGTTCTAGCTCAGGAGTTTCAAAAATAAGTTATCAAGTGATGATGTCTATGGAAACTCTCGAGTTAAAAGCCATTTAAGCATTTACTAAACGAGATCTTGGCATTATGACTTCCAGTCCACCACCAATCTCAACTCCTAATACACACATCAATTCTTCTGCTCCCATTCCTCCTATTAATCCATCTGCTCCCATTCCTCCAATCAAATTGTCAGCACCTTTTAAGACAATAATTTCGTCAGCCCCCTTTCAACATGTTGGACCCTCATCTCAAGCTCCGACTAGAGCATTCACTCCACCTAGTAATACCCAGGGGTGTCCAACTCTTGGCACCAACCTCCCTTATTATACTTCTCTTAAACATCATAACAGACACATACCATCTGTACATTTTCCAAGCCTTCGAAAAAATCCTACTATAAACACACCAAACCTAAACATAGTAACCTAGACATTTAACCTATCCCTAATGAGTAAAGAAGCGATGATTCAAAATATTCAAACCCAGATGACCCTGATACAATAACAGCATAACACTTTGATTTAAAGTGGTAATCCCATAGCAACTCACCCAGAAAATAATATAGCACTAGCAGCAACAGCTTCGGATGTATCTGGTGGAAATAGAGAAAAATATAAAGCTCCGGAAGGAGAATCTAGCTCGACAATCTCAGCCCTAGACAATTCAAAGATAGCTCAAAAAGTTAAAAAAAGTCATGCATAGGGCTCAAACTGGGCTAAGGAAAGAAGATGAATGCATTATGGAAGGAAAGACACCCTTTGTAAGTAGAATAATCTAGAAAGAGATTCCAACCAAATTTAGAATGCCTTAATTAGATCACTTTGACTGAATCAGAGATCCAATCAACCATATATCCTCGTTAATGATCAGGATGTTACTTCAGAATGTGAATGATGGAATTATATGCAGAGTATTTCTTAGTACGCTTATAAAAAATGCTCAGAAGTGGTTCCATCGACTTTCCGAGAATTCTATCTCTTCCTTTAAAGAATTAGCTGAGAAATTTTGAACTCGGTTCATCACCAATGTTCCACCTACCAAAAATATTAATGATCTTTAGATGTGTAAACAAGAGGCCACTGAATCACTAAGAAGCTATTTAGATTGAATTAATAAAGTAGTTATATAGATAAAAAATTTAGTCGATAAAGTAGCCATAGAAGCTTTAAAAAATAAGACCCGACTGGGGAAGCTCAAGGATAAAATACTGATGAAAGAGCCTAGCACCTTCACTGAAGTAATGGCTATGACAATAAAGATGATAAAGATGGATGAAAATGGAAGAATGTGCTAGGACGATGAGAAAGTACAAGTTAGAAAGGATGAAAGGTCAAGACTCAGAAGGCCCAGCTTCCAACGATTAAACTTCAAAAACTCAATAGAAGGATTCAAAAAAGAGGAAGATAAGTATATGCCACTAAATACCTCCAGATCCAAAACCCTCATATGGGTTAGACAAAATAGCTTGGGCATAACCCCAACTAAAAGGCATAGTCCAACCAGGAGAGCCATATAGGATAAGAGGTACTATGGCCAATACCATTGGGATTACCAACATGAAATTGAGGCATGTTGAGAATTGAAGAATGTCATAGAAAAATTAATACAAAATGGTAAACTTGGTAACTTCACTGACACAACTAGAAGGATCAGAGACATGGATGGTTATGATAGGGATAAGTTAGAGCTAAAGAAAGCTTAGAATGAATTAGCCAGAGTTATTAACATGATTATTAGAGGAGAGGCAACTAAGAAAAGGCCTAAGACATCCCGCAGAGAAGAAGGGTCCACCCATGAAAAGAATCAGGCTATCATGTTTGGTCTAGAAGATAGGAAATATGTTTAGCACCTTTACAATAATGCCCTCGTGGTATGTGCTTTCATCAATAATTACTTGGTAAAAAGATAGTTGATCGATGCTGATTGATAATGGAAGCATTATCAACACACTCTCTTGGAATGCCTATAAATCAATAGGAGGTTGTATCACTGATTTAAAAGCTATTCAAAATCCCATTATAAGCTTTTATGGAGGAACCACCCAACCAATGGGATTGGTAGAGCTGAGTTTAGAATTCGGTGACTGAGATACTAGAGAAGTAAAAGATGTCAAAACTCAGTTCAATATGGTAGATATTTCTTTTATGTATAATGGCATCATTGTAAGCACTCAATTTTGGGATGCAATTGTGCACAATTGCAATGTAAGCTCCTATGATGAAATTTATTAAAAAATTGAACTTGGTTGTTGATTTTTTGGACTTTAGGGACTAAATTGCAATATTTTTTAGGATTTGATTGCAAATAAGTCATTTTTTCAAGGGTCTTTTGATAATTAAAAAAAAAAATATATATATTTGGATTGGCATTAGTGTAATGCCGGTCGGCATTGCACAGTACCGATGCGCAATAATTTTATTTTTTGATTTTTTTCCCGTATTTTTCCTTATTTTTATCAATTTTTTCAGTGTTTTGATTGGTTGAAAAATTTAAATTTTTATATGATAAGGTTTTCTTAAAAAAAAAAGAAACACAGAAGATATTTTTTTGAAATCAAAACAAATGCTATCAGATCATCTGTCTGTTCCTCCTTTGGAGAAAGTTCAGTATGCGAAGACTCTGCATTTAAAAGCAAAGTCTGCATGCGTGCGTGGGAGGGAGGTTTTGGTTGGAGGGACTTCTTTTTTCTTCTAGTTTTTGAAAGGATTTTTTTATAGGGAGAGACTGAGAGAAAGAAGACACAATGAGAAAAAAGAGAGACTGCAAGCATAAAACCCTAATTTTTGATACTGAAATTTTCGAAGCCAATAGTCCAGAATCAACAATATCTTAATTTTAACGATGATAATTCAATCTGAGGGGCTCAAAAAGAGGTGGATTGAGGAGGAGGATACCGACTGTGTTTAATTGAACAGAAGATCCATGGATGCCATGGATGAACCTGTACTATTTTAATAATAGTTCTTAGAATTTTAATTTTTATTCTTCATTTTTGGTATCCTGTGTAGTTTATTTTTAATTCATGGGTGTATAATTATAAATTTTAATTTTGTACGTAATTTGTAATAGCCCCAGTAGTGGGAATAATGAAAGATTTAAATATTCTGCACTTTAGAATTAATTAGTAATTAGGTTCAATTAGGTAAAAATTAATTAAAATTAATGGTGGTTTTAGTTAATTAGGGTTTGTATGCAATTAAATTAGGTTTTTTAGAAATCATATGTGAATGTGTGTTTGATTTGATTTTGTTATTTTTTTTTATGTTTTTTGGGCTTTTTATGTTTGTTTTTGGGCCCCAAGCCCACTTTTAGGTCTAACCCACTAAATAAATAGGCTTAAAAATGGTTTAGGACTTTAAATAATTAAAATCAACTTAGGCCCATTAGGTTAATTAGATTTTAAGCCCACTTAGTTAATTAAAACTTGTTTAGACTTAGCTCAGCTCACTTAATTGCATTTCTTTTAAAATAAATAGACCTATGCCCACATTTCATTTAAAATAAAACCAGATTAAGACTTAGGCCCACTAATTTAATTTCTTCTTTAAAATTGAATAGACTTAAGCCCATATCTTAAAAAGACTAAAACATAGATTTAGGCTCATTAATTAATAAAATATAGGCCCACTTTTATTCTATTTCACCTGTAAATAAAATATAGATTTAGCTAACTTATTTAAATAAAATTAATATAGTTTAGACTTAGGGACAACGTGATATTGAGTGCATTTTTTCTTGTAATTTTATTGAGTTGTTGCCTTTTTAGGTAAATGAATGTTAATTAGGGTTTAATTAAATTGAATGTAATTAGAGGATGAAATAATCATTTATAAAATTATTCTAAATGAACACGAGACTAAGAGAAGTTAGTATTTCGTATTCAGAATCTCCTGGTTGTGATGCTAATTTTCTTTTAAAGAATCGAGTACCACCAATCAAATTGCCCCAATTATTACCCTGGGTGGCGACTCTCCATCTCCATGCCATGTCTTTGTGACAGTGGTTAGTGTGTTCTTTAAGGCCATGAGCCTAAATAGTGTCGCGGTTGCTAAAATCTTGGACGCGCGCTAAACCCTGCCGTCTACAATCATAGGCTGACCAATACTTTATGAGATCGATGCAATTACGAGTATCCAGCGTCTGACTATGAAGATTCCTCTTGAAGGTTTCCTGACAATTTATGGAGATCAATATATAGCCAAAGCAATGCTACCAGATGAAAGTCAAACCTCAGATGGAAGCATTCCCTCTAGAATCATAGGAAGTAGAGAAATAAAGAGCCAATCCTAAACCAGTTGACCAGGTCCAAAGCTTATAGATCATTGAAGTAAAGACAGTAAGGATCGACAATGAGCTCAATAGCGAAGTTAAACATGAAATAAGGTCCTCATCTAACATTTAGGTGGCTTTGCTTCTTAAGCATTTGATATCATTGGAATAGATCCTTGGATCACCTCACATAGTCTAAACATTAAACTAGGAGTAAAGCCAGTCATTAAAAAAAAAGGAACTTCACATACGAAAGACAGAAGGTAATCACTGAGGAAATAATGAAATTGCTAGAAGCCAGATTCATTAGAGAGGTAATACACCCAAAATGGGTAGTTAACGTGGTGGTGGTAAAAAAGTCCAATGGCAAGTGCAGAATATGTGTGGACTACACTGATCTTAATAGAGCATGCCCCAAAGACAGTTATCTATTACTAACGATAGATCAACTAGTAGACTTAACTATCAGTCATTATTTGTATAGTTTTGTGGATACTGCTTAAGGGTATCATCAGATACTGATGAAGAAAGAATACTAGGAAAAGACATAATTTATTACACATGAAGTCCTTTATTGCTATAAAGTTATACTCTTTGGGCTGAAGAATGCCGACGTAATATATCAAAGGCTGATGAATCATGTGTTCTAAGATCAAATTAGAAAGAACATTGAGGTATATATAGATGACATCATTGTTAAAAGCCAACATGCAGAACAACATTCTAATGACCTTGATTAAATCCTTCAAATATTGAGCCAATACCATATCAATCTTAATCCAGAGAAGTGTATTTTTGGAGTAAAAGCAGGAAAATTCCTAGGATTTATGATATCCCACGGAGGGATTGAAGCTAATCCAGAAAAGATGGAAGCCATTCTTCAGATGGAAGCTCTGCCATTAATCAATGAGCTACATAAGCTAAATGGCAGAATTACAACTTCAGAGTGTTTCATCTCCTGTTTAGCCAAGTGGTGTTTACCACTATTCCAAGCCTTAAAATATTCCAAGAAGTTTGTATAAAATGAAGAATGCAAGGCAACTTTCTTAACATGATGTTGTTATGGATTTTGTATAAAAATTATTAGAAGAAGTAGGCTTTATTATTTGGTAATTACTCTTCAACTTATTTTGGTAACATGTAATATCCATCAACTACCTAATTACATATTTTTCAAGTAACACTACTTTTTACGCATAAAAAAAATAATATCCTCCTATTAAAGTATAGGATTCAAATTTTATTATCGATTTGTAAAATTTATTTCTTCCTAATTTAAGAAGAAAATTACTCCTACTATACATCCATGATCCACCAATGCATGATATATGACTTTTCTATTAATAATAAAAAAAATTCCTTAATTTATCCTTTATATCTTTTCTTAAGTTGTAGTTGGCACATTGTGATCTACTTTCCAATTGTATATACTCCCATGTTTTCTTCCCAACAATTCACCATTTACAATGTTGGAAATTGCTAATTATACCCTTCATGTTCATATAATGGCAAGAAAACAAAAGGAATAGATATGGGTTGATTCCAAAAATTGAAGAAGGAAACAAAAAAAATGAGAGATTTCATTGATGTTTAATAGGTGTACCAATAAGTACAAAATTGCCAATGATGACAATTTAGTTGCAACAGCTAAAATATCGATTTAGATAAATTGTTTTTTATGCTTCTTTAACAATTACTAGATAAATAAACTATTAGAATTCAACCATGTGGACATATGATCTAGTTAACATCCAATCCAAATTTAATTTGGTATTACTTTTCTAAACAAAAAATGTTTAGATATAGCAAACTCTAGGAGAAATTTTCTTTCTCTATCTTGCAATTCAATTCTAAATGTTCTTTTCATGGCCCTTTCAGATGCATATTTATATATGATGTCAAAATTGCAACTAGACAACTATTTAACTAGTATGATGAATTTTTTAGTTTTTTTTTTTTTAAATTCATTGGAATTCAATAAGTTGATTTAATAATATAAAATTTCAAATTTTGGAGCGATGATAATTCATAATATATCTCATGTTGAAAATATTATTAAATTAAATTTTCTTGATGAGTGCCAACCATAAAATTTTAAATATTTGTAGGATTTAATTATTATAAATTCAACATTTAAAATTTAATTGTAAAAAATATATAGCCCGTGAATGTTGTTATCCCAATTATAAAATTAATGCAATGGTGAATTATTAATTAATTAATGAGCAGTACTTCGATATGATGAAAAAAAAAATGAAGAAGAGGAGAGAGGAGAGCAGAGACAAACATTGAATCAAGAACACAATAATTGCAAAAAAAAAGATTCCAAAAGCCGTCGCCTTTGCCTGCTATAACAGCCAAAAGGGCTAAGAACACAGTTCCAAGAAAGGTAGGGATCGTAGCGTCTTGAGTTATTATAAAAATTATAACCCAGCTGCTAGTTCCTCATCATCATCATCTTATTATTATTATTATTATTATTACAATTATGAAATAAAAAGTTTTACTTGATGTCGCCACTAACATCGTTACTATTATTATTAGGGTGCTAGCCCGGTAAAAAGTAAATTTTTTTTTTGTAAAAGATTAATTTTGTCCCCTTAAATAGGGCTCTATCTATTTAACACGTGGGAGATTATATTGTCACTATTCAGTTTATTTTTATCATTTTTTCTTTATATGCGATGCATATGATATTAGATATTTTATTGTATCCGATTAATTCATATTCGATTCAAATTGAAATTTGAGTAACAGTAAAAGTTTTCTCATTAACATTTATGTATTAATCTTTGCCCTTATTATTGTTGTTGATGTTATAATAAAAGAGAAGAAAGATTTCTATTTCTAATTTTTTATTTGATGTCCAGTATTTAATAGTTATACAAATTTTGAATAAATTAAATTGGAAACAAAACTCTATTAGCACTTATTTTTATATATATAATTTTTTTTACTTTAATTGAGATGGTATTATGGTTAGAGTAATTTAATATGTGATGAATTGTTGATACCCCATATATAGATTGCTATTTAACTAAAGTCCTTATTTTCATGGGGTTGCTTGCAGAAGGAGGACATCCAAAATAAATAGTAAAAAATTTTCAATTAAGGAGACTTCTGAATAGGAAGAAACATTCTCCAAATAGGCATAGTACTTTCATCAAAGAGGAATTTTATTCCTTTTAGGTTTGAACATCATTATCCCTATAAATGAGACCTCATATCCCTCATTTTCATTTATTTTATTCACTCATACTCTTTACTTTCTTTATCTCTTCAAAACTCTCTTTCTTAATTCTCTAACTTAGGCATTAAAAGGTTTATGGGGATCCTCCCCATGTCTTACCTTGCTCTTCTTTAATCCTTTGTAGGGTTCTAGCTTAGGAGTTTCGAAAATAAGTTATCAAGTGGTGATGTCTATGGAAACTCTCGAGTTAAAAGCCATTTAAGCATTTACTAAACGAGATCTTGGCATTATGACTTCCAGTCCACCACCAATCTCAACTCCTAATACACACATCAATTCATCTGCTCCAATTCCTCCTATTAATCCATCTGCTCCCATTCCTCCAATCAAATTGTTAGCACCTTTTAAGACAATAATTTTGTCAGCCCCTTTTCAATATGTTGGACCCTCATCTCAAGCTCCGACTGGAGCATACACTCCACCTAGTAATACCCAGGGGTGGCCAGCTCTTGGTACCAACCTCCCTTATTATACTCCTCTTAAACATCATAACAGACACATACCATTTGTACATTTTCTAAGCCTTCAAAAAAATCCTACTATAAACACACCAAACCTAAACATAGTAACCTAGACATTTAACCTGTCCCCAATGAGTTAAGAAGCAATGATTCAAAATATTCAAACTCGGATGACCCTGATGCAATAATAGCATAACACTTTGATTTAAAGTGGTAATCCCAGAGCAACTCACCCAGAAAATAATATAGCACCAGCAGCAACAGCTTCGGATGTATCTGGTGGAAATAGAGAAAAATATAAAGCTCCAGAAGGAGAATCTAGCTCGACAATCTCAGCCCTAGACAATTCAAAGATGGCTCAAAAAGTTAAAAAAAGTCATGCATAGAGCTCAAACTGGGCTAAGGAAAGAAGATGAATGCATTATGGAAGGAAAGACACCCTTTGTACATAGAATAATCTAGAAAAAGATTCCAACCAAATTTAGAATGCCTTAATTAGATCACTTCGACTGAATCGGAGATCCAATCAACCATATATCCTCGTTAATGATCAGGATGTTACTTCAGAATGTGAATGATGGAATTATATGCAGAGTATTTCTTAGTACGCTCATAAAAAAATGCTCAGAAGTGGTTCCATCAGCTTTCTGAGAATTCTATCTCTTCCTTTGAAGAATTAACCGAGAAATTTTGGACTCGGTTCATCACCAATGTTCCACCTACCAAAAATTTTAATGATCTTTAGATGTGTAGACAAGAGGCCACTGAATCACTAAGATGCTATTTAGATTGAATTAATAAAGTAGTTATGTAGATAAATAATTTAGTCGATAAAGTAGCCATAGAGGCTTTAAAAAATAAGACCCGATTGGGGAAGCTCAAGGACAAAATACTGATGAAAGAGCCTAGCACCTTTACTAAAGTAATGGCTATAGCAATAAAAATGATAAAGATGGATGAAAATGGAAGGATGTGCTAGGACGATGAGAAAGTACAAGTCAGAAAGGATGAAAGGTCAAGACTCAGAAGGCCCAGCTTCCAACGATTAAACTTTAAAAACTCAATAGAAGGATTCAAAAAGGAGGAAGAGAAGTATATGCCACTAAATACCTCCAGATCCAAAACCCTTATATGGGTTAGACAAAATAGCTTGGGCATAACCCTAACTAAAAGGCATAGTCCAACCAGGAGAACCATATAGGATAAGAGGTACTATGGCCAATACCACTAGGATTACCAGCATGAAATTGAGGCATGTTGAGAATTGAAGAATGTCATAGAAAAATTAATACAGAATGGTAAACTTGGTAACTTCATTAACATAACTAGAAGGATCAGAGACATGGATGGTCATGATAGGGATAAGCTGGAGCTAAAAAAAGCTTGGAATGAATTAGCTAGAGTTATCAACATGATTATCAGAGGAGAGGCAACTAAGAAAAGGCCTAAGAGATCCTGCAGAGAAGAAGAGTCCACCCATGAAAAGAATCAGGCTATCATATTTAGTCTAGAAGATAGGAAATATGTTTAGCACCCTCACAATGATGCCCTCGTGGTATGTGCTTTCATCAATAATTACTTGGTAAAAAGATAGTTGATCGATGTTGATTGATGATGGAAGCATTATCAACACACTCTCTTGGAATGCCTATAAATCAATAGGAGGTTATATCACTGATTTAAAAGCTATTCAAAATCTCATTACAAGCTTTTATGGAGGAACCACCCAACCAATGGGATTAGTAGAGCTGAGTTTAGAATTCGGTGACTGAGATACTAGAGAAGTAAAAGATGTCAAAGCTCAGTTCAATATGGTAGATATTTCTTTTATGTATAATGGCATCATTGTAAGCACCCAATTTCGGGATGTAATTGTGCACAATTGCGATGTAAGCCCCTATGATGAAATTTATTAAAAAATTGAACTTGGTTGTTGATTTTTTGAACTTTAGGGACTAAATTACAATATTTTTTAGGATTTGATTGCAAATAAGTCATTTTTTCAGGGGTCTTTTGGTAATTAAAAATATATATATATTTTTTTGGATTGGCATTAGTGTAATGCCGGTCGGCATTACACAGTACCGATGTGCAATAATTCCATTTTTTGATTTTTTTCGCGTATTTTTCCTTATTTTTATCAATTTTTTCAGTGTTTTGATTGGTTGAAAAATTCAAATTTTTATCTGATAAGGTTTTTCTAAAAAAAAAGAAATGTAGAAGATATTTTTTTGAAATCAAAATAAACGCTATCTATATTATTATATCATTATCCCTATAAATGAGACCTTATATCCCTCATTTTCATTTATTTTATTCTCTCATACTCTTTGCTTTCTTTATCTCTTCAAAACTCTCTCTCTTCATTCTCTAACTTAGGCATCAAAAGGTTTGTGGGGATCCTCCCCATGTCTCACCTTGCTCTTCTTTAATCCTTTGTAGGGTTCTAGCTCAGGAGTTTCAAAAACAAGTTATCAAGTGGTGATGTCTATGGAAACTCTTAAGTTAAAAACCATTTAAGCATTTACTAAACGAGATCTTGGCATTATGACTTCCAGTCCACCACCAATCTCAACTCCTAATACACATATGAATACATCTGCTCCCATTCCTCCCATTAATCCATCTGCTCCCATTCCTCCAATCAAATTGTCAGCACCTTTTAAGACAATAATTTTGTCAGCCCCCTTTCAACATGTTGGACCCTCATCTCAAGCTCCGACTGGAGCATTCACTCCACCTAGTAATACCCAGGGGTGTCCAGCTCTTGGCACCGACCTCCCTTATTATACTCCTCTTAAACATCATAACAGACACATACCATCTGTACATTTTCCAAGCCTTCGAAAAAATCCTACTATAAACACACCAAACCTAAACATAGTAACCTAGACATTTAACCTATCCCTAATGAGTAAAGAAGCGATGATTCAAAATATTCAAACCCAGATGACCCTGATACAATAACAGCATAACACTTTGATTTAAAGTGGTAATCCCATAGCAACTCACCCAGAAAATAATATAGCACTAGCAGCAACAGCTTCGGATGTATCTGGTGGAAATAGAGAAAAATATAAAGCTCCGGATGGAGAATCTAGCTCGATAATCTCAGCCCTAGACAATTCAAAGATAGCTCAAAAAGTTAAAAAAAGTCATGCATAGGGCTCAAACTGGGCTAAGGAAAGAAGATGAATGCATTATGGAAGGAAAGACACCCTTTGTAAGTAGAATAATCTAGAAAGAGATTCCAACCAAATTTAGAATGCCTTAATTAGATCACTTTGACTGAATCAGAGATCCAATCAACCATATATCCTCGTTAATGATCAGGATGTTACTTCAGAATGTGAATGATGGAATTATATGCAGAGTATTTCTTAGTACGCTCATAAAAAAATGCTCAGAAGTGGTTCCATCGGCTTTCCGAGAATTCTATCTCTTCCTTTGAAGAATTAGCCGAGAAATTTTGGACTAGTTTCATCACCAATGTTCCACCTACCAAAAATATTAATGATCTTTAGATGTGTAGACAAGAGGCCATTGAATCACTTAGATGCTATTTAGATTAAATTAATAAAGTAGTTATGTAGATAAAAAATTTAGTTGACAAAGTAGCCATAGAGGCTTTAAAAAATAAGACCCGACTGGGGAAGCTCAAAGACAAAAGACTGACGAAAAGTAATGGCTATAGCAATAAAGATGATAAAAATGGATGAAAATGGAAGGATGTGCTAGGACAATGAGAAAGCACAAGTCAGAAAGGATGAAAGGTCAAGACTCAGAAGGCCCAACTTCCAATGATTAAACTTCAAAAACTCAATAGAAGGATTCAAAAAGGAGGAAGAGAAGTATATGCCACTAAATACCTCCAGATCCAAAACCCTTATATGGGTTAGACAAAATAGCTTAGGCATAACCCCAACTAAAAGGCATAGTCCAATTAGGAGAGCCATATAGGATAAGAGGTACTATGGCCAATACCACTAGGATTACCAGCATGAAATTGAGGCATATTGAGAATTGAAGAATGTTATAGAAAAATTAATACAGAATGGTAAACTTGGTAACTTCACTAACATAACTAGAAGGATCAGAGACATGGATGGTCATGATAGGGATAAGTTGGAGCTAAAAAAAGCTTGGAATGAATTAGCCAGAGTTATCAACATGATTATCAGAGGAGAGGCAACTAAGAAAAGGCCTAAGAGATCCCACAGAGAAGAAGGGTCCACCCATGAAAAGAATCAGGCTATTATATTTGGTCTAGAAGATAGGAAATATGTTTAGCACCCTCACAATGATGCCCTCGTGGTATGTGCTTTCATCAATAATTACTTGGTAAAAAGATAGTTGATCGATGTTGATTTATGATGGAAGCATTATCAACACACTCTCTTGGAATGCCTATAAATCAATAGGAGGTTATATCACTGATTTAAAAGCTATTCAAAATCCCATTACAAGCTTTTATGGAGGAACCACCCAACCAATGGGATTGGTAAAGCTGAGTTTAGAATTCGGTGACTGAGATACTAGAGAAGTAAAAGATGTCAAAGCTTAGTTCAATATGGTAGATATTTCTTTTATGTAAAATGGCATCATTGTAAGCACCTAATTTCGGGATGCAATTGTGCACAATTGCGACGTAAGCCCCTATAATAAAATTTATTAAAAAATTGAACTTGGTTGTTGATTTTTTGGACTTTAAAGACTAAATTGCAAAATTTTTTAGGATTTGATTGCAAATAAGTCATTTTTCAGGGGTCTTTTGATAATTAAAAAAATATATATATATTTTTAGATTGGCATTAGTGTAATGCTGGTCGGCATTGCACAGTACCGATGCGCAATAATTCCATTTTTTGATTTTTTTTGGCGCATTTTTCCTTATTTTTATCAATTTTTTCAGTGTTTTGATTGGTTGAAAAATTCAAATTTTTATCTGATAAGGTTTTTTTTAAAAAAAGAAACGCAAAAGATATTTTTTTAAAATAAAAACAAACGTTATCTGATCATCAGTCCGTTCCTCTTTTGGAGAAAGTTCAGTACGCGCAGACTCTGCATTTAAAAGCAAAGTCTGCATGCGTGTGTGGGAGGGAGGTTTTGGTTGGAGGGACTTCTTTTTTCTTTTGGTTTTTGAAAGGATTTTTTTACAGGGAGAGACTGAGAGAAAGAAGACACAGTGAGAAAAAAGAGAGACTACGAGCATAAAACCCTAATTTTTGATACTGAAATTTTCGAAGGCAATAGTCTAGAATCAACAATATATTAATTTTAATGATGATAATTCAATCTAAGGGGCTCAAAAAGAGGTGGATTGAGGAGGAGGACATCGTCTGTGTTTAATTGAACAGAAGATCTATGAAATGCCATGGATGAACCTGCACTGTTTTAATAATAGTTCTTAGAAATTTAATTTTTATTCTTCATTTTTGGTATCCTGTGTAGTTTATTTTTAATTCATGGGTGTATAATTATTAATTTTAATTTTGTACATAGTTTGTAATAGCCCCAGTAATGGGAATAGTGAAAGATTTAAATATTCTGTACTTTAAAATTAATTAATAATTAGGTTCAACTGGGTAAAAATTAATTAAAATTAATGGTGGTTTTAGTTAATTAGGGTTTGTATGCAATTAAATTAGGTTTTTTAGAAATCATATGTGAATGTGTATTTGATTTGGTTTTGTTATGTTTTGTTATGTTTTTTGGCTTTTCATGTTTGTTTTTGGGCCCCAAGCCCACGTTTAGGTCTAACCCACTAAATAAATAGGCTTAAAAATGGTTTAGGACTTTAAATAATTAAAATCAACTTAGGCCCATTAGGTTAATTAGATTTTAAGCCCACTTAGTTAATTAAAACTTGTTTAGACTTAGCTCAGCCCACTTAATTGCATTTCTTTTAAAATAAATAGACCTACGCCCACATTTCATTTAAAATAAAACCTGATTAAGACTTAGGCCCACTAATTTAATTTCTTCTTTAAAAATTGAATAGACTTAAGCCCATATCTTAAAAAGACTAAAAAATAGATTTAGGCTCATTAATTAATAAAATATAGGCCCACTTTTATTCTATTTCACCTGTAAATAAAATGTAGATTTAGCTAACTTATTTAAATAAAATTAAAATAGTTTAGACTTAGGGACAACGTGATCTTGAGTGCATTTTTTCTTGTAATTTTATTGAGTTGTTGCCTTTTTGGGTAAATGCATGTTAATTAGGCTTTAATTAAATTGAATGTAATTAGAGGATGAAATAATCATTTATAAAATTATTCTAAATGAACACGAGACTAAGAGAAGTTAGTATTTCGTATCTAGAATCTCCTAGTTATGATGCTAATTTTCTTTTAAGGAATCGAGTACCACCAATCAAATTGCCCTAGTTATTACCCTGGGTGGCGACTCCTCATCTCCATGCCATGTCTTTATGACAGTGGTTAGTGTGTTCTCTAAGGCCATGAGCTTAAATAGTGTCACGGTTGCTAAAATCTTGGACGCACGCTAAACCCCACCGTCTAAAATCATAGGCTGACCAATACTTTATGAGATCGATGCAATTGCGAGTATCCAGCGTCTGACCATGAAGATTCCTCTTGAAGGTTTCCTGACAATTTATGGAGATCAATATATGGCTAAAGCAATGCTACCAGATGAAAGTCAAACCTCAGATGGAAGCATTCCCTCAGAATCATAGGAAGTAGAGAAATAAAGAGCCAATCTTAAACCAGTTGACCAGGTCCAAAGCTTATAGATCACTGAAGTAAAGACAGTAAGGATTGACAATGAGCTCAATAGAGAAGTTAAACATGAAATAAAGTCCTTATTTAACATTCAGGTGGCTTTGCTTCTTAAGTATTTGATATCATTGGAATAGATCCTTGGATCACCTCACATAGTCTAAACATTAAACTAAGAGTAAAACCAGTCATTAAAAAAAAAGGAACTTCACATACGAACGACAGAAGGTAATCACTAAGGAAATAATGAAATTTCTAGAAGCCAGATTCATTAGAGAGGTAATACACCAAAAATGGGTAGTTAACGTGGTACTGGTAAAAAAGTCTAATGGCAAGTGCGGAATATGTGTGGACTACACTGATTTTAATAGAGCATGCCCCAAAGACAGTTATCTATTACTGACGATAGATCAACTGGTAGACTTAACTATCAGTCATTATTTGTATAGTTTTGTGGATGCTGCTCAAGGGTACCATCAGATACCAATGAAGAAAGAAGACTAGGAAAAGACATAATTTATTACACATAAAGTCCTTTATTGCTATAAAGTTATGCCCTTTGGGCTAAAGAATGCCGACGTAATATATCAAAGGCTGATGAATCATGTGTTCTAAGATCAAATTGGAAAGAATATTGAGGTATATATAGATGACATCATTGTTAAAAGCCAACACGCAGAACAACATTCTAATGACCTTAATTAAATCCTTCGAATATTGAGCCAATACCATATCAATCTTAATCCAGAGAAGTGTATTTTTGGAGTAAAAGTAGGAAAATTCCTAGGATTCATGATATCCCATGGAGGGATTGAAGCTAATCTAAAAAAGATGGAAGCCATTCTTCAGATGGAAGCTCTGCCATTAATCAATGAGCTACATAAGCTAAATGGCAGAATTACAACTTTAGAGTGTTTCATCTCCTGTTTAGCCAAGTGGTGTTTACCACTATTCCAAGCCTTAAAAAATTCCAAGAAGTTTGTATAAAATGAAGAATGCAAGGCAACTTTTGAAAACATTAAAAAATTTCTCTCCTCGCCACCTTTACTTAACCAATTAATCCCTAAAGAAATATTATACTTATATCTCTCTATTGACTAGGAGTTTATTGCATCGGTACTGATGAAGGAAGAAGGAAATCCGTAAAGTCTAGTGTCTACATCAGCAAAATACTTAAAGGTTCAAAAGTTCGATATCCTAAACTGGATAAATTAGCTATGGTTATCGTACACATATCCTGAAAACTCCAACACTATTTCATACCACTAAATCAATGTAAGATCCAGCTTCCCTCTAAGAAAAATCTTACAAAGACTTGAGACATTTAGTTGACTAGTTCAATAGTCATATTGCTCAGAGAATTCGACATCAACTATGAACCTCGACAGCAAATAAAAGCTTAAATCTTGGCAAATTTTATACAAGAGATGATAGCAGGAGATTTTGATCTTACTGAATGTCTAGAATGGAAGTTACACATTTTTGGAGCCTTATCCATCCAAGGATCCGATGTTGGAGTCATTCTCAGAGGATCATCCAAAGTCACTATCAAATATATAGTTCAGATAAAGTACAACACCACCAATAATAAAGTCAAGTATGAAGCACTCATCACGAGATTAAAGTTAGCCACTAAAGTCAGATATGAGAATCTTAAGATATACTCCAACTTACAACTGGTGGTAAACCAAGTCAGAGGGACATATTAAATCAAAGACACTAGCATCATTAAATAAGTGAAGAAAGTCAGGCAGCTCCTGAAGAAGCTCTAACGGTATGGGGGACAATAGGAAATTATCCAAATCCCCAGAAGTGAAAACTCAGAAGTATATTTGCTAGCCAAGTCAGTAGTAGAAGATAATTAGACATTCAAAGAACTTGAGCTTACTAAGGAATTGATAAAGCTAGGCATCGAGGAGGAAAAAATTATGGACATATAGGAAGAAGCAAAATGGATGAAATTGATCATTCAGTATCTCGAGCATGGGATACTTTTATAAGACAAGTTGAAAGCTTAAAAGTTGAAAATAAAAGCTTCACATTACTTTATGCATAATAGGAAACTCTACAGAAGGTCTCTCTCACATCTATGGTCTACGTTTGTATCACTAGAAAGAAGGAAATTACTTGCTTAGAGAAATTCATGAAAGGATTTATGGAGCCCATGAATCTCATCATTCACTGATCAGAAAGGCATTGCTCCAGGGCTACTATTGGCCCACTATGTCTTGAGATGCTCAAAAACTAGCACAAGAATTCCATAAATGTCAATAGTTTGCTCACCTTAGCCACAAGCCCTCTAATCCTCAACATCTAATTAGGAGTCCTTGGCCTTTTGCAGTATAGGGGAATGGAAATCCTGGGCCTATTTCCTGCCTTAACCTCCCAGAAGAAGTTCATAATCATGGCTATAGACCACTTTACCAAGTGGATAGAAGTTGAAGTTGTACCAACTATCATTGAAGCCCGGATTCAATACTTTTGATGGAAAGAAATCATTTGTAAATTTAGAATACCACACACCCTGATAATAGATAATAGGAAGCAGTTCGACAATAAAAAATTTAGAAAATTTTATTTAGATCTTAGGATAAAGCTCTGGTTTACTTTAGTAGCCCATCCACAAATAAACGGCCAGATAGAAGTCACCAACAGGATCATCATGTAAAGGCTAAAGAAAAGAATAGACAAAAAAAAGGAGAACTAGGTCGATGAACTTAACAATATCATCTCGGCCTATAAAACTACACCTAGAGCTTCCATAGGAGAAACACTTTTCATATTAACTTATGGGATAGATGCAATAATCCTAGTAGAGATTGGATCAGCAAGCCACCAGGTCGCCAAGAATCTGGATCAGGAATTCAACTACATCAATGCTTGGATATGTTTAGACCTGCTTGAAGAAAGGAGAGAGCGGGCATTCATTATAGCAGAAGCCCAGAAATAGAGGGACATGGAATATCACAATAGACACATCCAGCCAAGGCAGTTTAAATTTGAAGGCTAGGTACTCATAAGGGTTGACATTGACAAAGGTAATTTCAGCACCGACAAACTTAGACCTAATTGGGAAGGCCCTTATCAAGTTATCGAGAAGACGACCAAAAGGGCATACAAAATCAATGATAATCGGGGAAAAGAATTACCCTGATATTAGAACTTGGACAGTCTTTAAAAATATTATCAATAAATCTACTTTCAATTTTGGAGAATGAATTACTTTATTTATCTCTTATAATATTGAGTTACAAAGTATTTCATTAAAAAAATAAAGAGAAAAATATCAACTAAGTAATTTACAATTGAGTATTAGGAAGCTCAATAAAAGGAAGACTCGTATCTTAAGACTCAGACACAAAGGCTGGATTGGGGTCTAATGAAGACAACACTAACAAACATCTCCTCAGTAAGCCTTGAATCCTATAGTTGCTTAAAAGATGATTTATCAATAGTAGACTTGGTTGGTCTCTTGGGATTCTTTGATCGCTTGGAAGAAGCCTTGCTTCGAGCATCTTCTTCTATAATAACCCTAGCTAGATCCGTACATGTTATTTTATCCAAGTTTAAAAAGTTAAGATTTGGATGTTAAGCAAGTAAGACTCTCTGACACTCAAACTTGTAAGCTTTGAGAAACTCGCTACCATATTCTAGTAGCTTCTCTTATTATCCTCACGGTATTTCTCTGCCTCAATAAGTTTATTCTCTAATGCCACAATTTGAAGGTCTTTCCCTTTAATTTTTTATGTAAGCTGGGCTTGACTATGCTCTAACTCTTCCACCCTCTTTTGGCTCATCTTAACCTTAAATCTTACCTCAGCATACTTGGTTTGGCAAAGTTCTAGTGCTGCCTTCGCCTTTTCTAATTTCTTTTTAAAGTCACTAACTATGGTAGTAACCTCTGTCTCTTTCAGGCCGTATTGGCTCTTAAGATAATAATAGTTATCCTTAGCCAGCAACAGAGCTTGAGTCATCTGAAAGAAAAGATTATCATCATTAACATGGGTACACATGAACACAAATTAAATAAAATGGAAAATAATTACCTCCAATGAGTGTCCTATCGTGGAGTTGTATAGCTCCTTCTTATTTACATACGTCCAACATTGGATGTCTTCAAGGAATCACAGACACTTGGTATACTGATCCCTTACTTGAGCACTCAGGATACTTAGAGGCTTCATCTTTTTCAAAATCCAGAACCTCATGTTCAGACACCTAGATAACTTTGGGTGCTTGATGAAAACTTCCTCACATAACTCCTCAGCATCCAAGTCTTTATTCAGGGCTCATTTCCTCCAAAACTTAGACTTCTTTACTTGGGAAGTTTCATCCATGGCTTTTCCTTTCTGGCTGGATGCAACTTCAGTTGAGACCTCTAGGGCAAGCAGCTTGGAAATAGGAGAAGAAATCTGTATGTCCTCATGAGTCTCTAGCTCATCATTTACAAGTTGAATCCTGTTAGAAAATGCAAAAAAGTCAGCCATCTATAAATAAAAAGAAAAGAACATAAGTCAGAGTTATACCTTTTGAATCTTAGAAATTATCACTGATATGCATGCGATCATGGCAGACTCTCTAGAGATATATTTGAGATAAATTCTCAGCAAATGTTGCATCAACTATACCATGGAGATGAAGCCTTATAACCATCTCTGTATCCTTATCGGATAGCCTTGAAGGACGTTTCACCTTATGGTAATCATCAGACCATATCTTCCAGATGTGGAGGAAGTTTGAAGGATGTTCAACAATAAAAAACTTATGCCTTCACTTCATATGGAGGTCCGAAAGTTTTACAAAGAGGCTATGGTTTGGAATAATCAATAAGGAGAACAACAACTCTCCCTTTTGTATTATTTAAGATATAAAGATACTAGAGGATATCTAGGTTCGACTCTCTACCCTCTCCGTGCATTAACTTTATAAAACCGGCCAAGATTCGATAACTATTGGGATGAAGTTACCCAAGAGCTATGTTATATTTATTCATAAATCTCTTAATGAAGGGATCTAAGGGGAACATTAATCTCCCTTCTAATTGATCGAAGTATACCACTAATCTATTAAAATCCAGTATAGGAGTATGAGATTTAAAGTTTTTATATACAATATGCAGAGCGAAGTTGCTGAAATGCTAAAATGTCTCCTATACCGTTTTAGCATATCCTTATCTACCTTAGAGATAAACAAATCAGAATTAACTTGCTCTCATGGAGCCATTTATCCTATTAAATAAATATAAAGAAGAAGAATATAGAGGAGAGAAGAAGCTTTACCTAGAAAGAAGAATGTAAGCTTACGGGGAAGGCTCTAGAGACACAAAGAACATATAAGAGAAAACTTAGCAAGGAAGGAGGATAGTAGAAAAGTAAAAATGCAACAAACAGAAGGGTCTAGTCAATTTAAAGAGTAGTGAAAGTTTCTAAAATGACCATTACTATCCTCATGGTCATTTTCGTCTCTCTCATAGCATATAGGGTAATTTCAAACAAAAGAAAAGCCGATTAATCGAGTAGTAATTATTATGGTAGTTGAAATATCTCATCTTCTGATACACGAACAGACGTGACGGTTACATAGTTCAAAATTCAAAGGAAAGTTAAAAGACATGGTGGTTGATAATCCCACTTACGTCTTTGCCAACTGTCCCCTTCATCAGCACTCAGGTCGGGCTTCTAATACACAAAGATTCTAAGTTCAATGACTGAAGCTGGCACCCTCAGGTTGCTTCAATAGTACTGAGGTTTAGCACCCAGGCCATGCTTTTAATGCACTGAGATTATAAGTCCAGTGATTGAAACTGGCACTCTCATATCACTTCGATTGTACTAAGGTTTAACACTTGAGCTCTCTTTTAATGCACTGAGATTATATAGCACTTAGGCTGTGCTTTTAATGCACCGAACATTAAAACTCCAGCGATGACTAGTTCCATCAAGTTGTTTCTCTACTAGCAGGTTAATCCCTCCGGTCATTTCTATAACACTGAGCATTTTTTATTGCAAGTTTTGAGCACTTAAGTCCAATTGGCTCTTCAACGATATTCTGATATGGTGATTTCAAGACTCAGTACCGAGCATCGTCTCTTCCTTTGTGACTAAGGCTAGACACCTCAGCTCACACTTCCATTTCAAACGCAATTACTTAAGCAGTCACTCTCTCTAAGCAATAGAATGATGTTTCCATCACCTTATAGACTAAAATATATCAGACATAAATATCTTAATATACTTTTAGGGGGGGACTCTTGATACCCCATATACATATTTCTATTTAACTAAGGTCTTTATTTTTCTATACAGGGGTTGCTTGTAAAAAGAGGACACCCAAAACAAATAGGAAAAGATTCCTAATTAAGGAGATTCACATATAGGAAGAAATACTCTCCAAATAGGCACAGGACTTTCATTAAAGAGGAATCATATTCCTTTCAGGTTTAAGCATCATTATCCCTATAAATAGGGCCCTATATCTTTCATTCTCATTCATTTTATTCTCTCATACTCCTTACTCTCTTTATCTCTCCAAAACTCTCTCTCTCTATATTCTTTAACTTAGGTATCGGAAGGTTTGTGGGGATCCTCTCTAGCTTTCACCTTACCCTTTTTTAATCCCTTATAGGGTTCTAACTCAAGAGTTTCGAAAATAAATTATCAATTATGAATTGAGATATTTGGTCAAGGTGGTAAAATAATTTTATTGGATCATATACTAAGTAGTTAAATTTCAACACCACAAGAGAAAAAATAAAGAATGAAATGTTTGATCTTTGATCTACTCAACTGGATATCCACAATATCTCATATTTTTAATGGAAGTTCCTTGACCTTTAGTAGTGTTAGCTAGCTAGCCAGCAACCAAAGTTGTTTTAGATATAAATATATAGTTTTATATATAGTGTTTCTTTCACATGAAACACATGAGACTTGATCATATAAAAAAAAGAAAAACTCATACCACAATCATTTGAGGTTGGGATATTTTCATATAGCCAATAGGATATATATAAATTTCAAAGTCTTGACTTTGGAAGAGATTTTTAATTTGGGTGATCACCATTATAATTTATTTGGGTTACATGGCTGTGTTCTTGAAAGAAAAAAGCGATTCTTCCATGGCATAAGAGTTGTTAGTAGCAGAAAGGGAGAGATGAATTGACAAATAATTATAAGGACTTTAGGAAGAAGGGGCTAAATTTCTTGTTTTCTGTATATATATATATATACATATAATCTTTTATTATATTGAAGGATGAAGGGGTTAAATTTTCAATTTGAAACTCCTCAAATATACAAACTAAATTAAATAATCATTATTTGTTTTTCATTTCTTACATAGTTAAACAAAGTATATAAACCGATAGCTGTTAGAAATTGAATTCAAATCATGATCTATATAGTCACGTTAAATTAATTATTAAAAATTTTTTTAAATGATTCTTGCTAAAAAAATTTAATTATTTAAAAAATATATATATAAATAAAAATTACCAGCCAATTACAAATGATATAATTACTATTTTTATTTATAAAAATTATAAAATTTTCGAATTTGAAATTTCAACATTATTATTCATAGGAATTTACTATTGAATAAACCTTCAATTCATGGACAACACGCTATGTAGTTCTCCGCATTGCTCAAATATTCTTTAATCATTTATAAACTTTTGGTTGGTGGCCTAACCTACAAATCTCTCTCTCTCAATAGAAGGTTAAATAACAGTTTATTTTCAAATAAACCTCCGTACCTCTTTCATTTTAGTGACTATTCATATTTAATAATAGTATATCACCATATCAAACAAAAAAAATTAAAATTAAAAAATTCAACTTATATATATTAAAATCATCTTCAAAGCCATAAAATTTTAAATAATTTTAGATACTCATTTATTATGTATTTAAGTAAATACTGGTTAATTTTGCTCTTTATATATTCATTTGACTCAAATTTTAAAATAGTTTGAGATCTTTTAACTACTCGATAATATCATATTATTATTATTATTATTATATACACAAAATTAAAAAAAAGAAAGAAAATAATGCAGAAATTTCAACTAAAATCAATCATTGGTACTCCATGAAAATGAAGTTTTGAACAGCACAACACCTTCGAGCATTATTTCTATTAAATTTCTACAATACATTTGAGAATGGATTATGTGTCCTGTGTCCATGTGAAAAGTTAGAGCAAATATAAAAACTAGAAATCATTCATAATTTAATTATTCGCATACAAGTTTGAACATTAAGCAGTTAAGTACAACTAGAAGCAGCTAATGTTCATAGCTTTAACCACAATTGTAGTCAGACTGGATCGAGCTATTAATTTAATGATCCAATGCATATCTTTTACGAATCTATTTTTCTAAAATTTCTAGAATTCAAAATGTACTAAAATTCATATTGACAAAAGTAAATTTTATCAATCAAAGCAAAAATTAACAGCGAACAAATTAACAAACAACAATTGCTGCATTAGATATATTAATTTTCCCTATTGATCAAATTCTTTTTACAAGCAGATTGACAACTTGGGGCATGGGAATATTACGATGCATCCAATTGAAAATGGGAAACAAAATCCAAAAGAAGAACAGTGTCCAAAAAAAAAAAAAAACCCAAGTGGTGTAATACCTAATTCTACAGCCAAATCCTTCCATTTCTATTATATGGGTGCAGGAAATCTATACACAAACCACATTTATATCGCAGTGATATAAGTATATATATCTAAACTGCTTCTTTTAAGACTCCATTTTTTTTCTTGAA
Source organism: Mallotus nudiflorus (assembly GCA_947683625.1). Taxonomy (NCBI): domain Eukaryota; kingdom Viridiplantae; phylum Streptophyta; class Magnoliopsida; order Malpighiales; family Euphorbiaceae; genus Mallotus; species Mallotus nudiflorus. Next base: position 74,866 of record CANTUR010000282.1, on the reverse strand, counting down.
TATCTTTTTGATAATTTTTAAGTTCAATAACTCCATAGACAGTCAAGATCTATTGGTCCAGCAGAACTTGAAGGAGCCTCTTGATCATCAAAAGATCTTTGAACCATTTCAGGATTGATTACAACTGAGGACATGTCAGGACTGAGGCCAGTGTCTTGTGGACCTTCCATTTTAGAGTTTTGCTTCAAGTTTGGTCCTTGATTTTCAAGCAGCATCCTCAAGATAGCTTGTTGTTCATGTATCAGAACAGAATCTTGGTACTGTAAGGTTGCAAAAGTTGGTTGAATTTGAGAGAAGAAGAAAGAGTTTGGAGCAGAGGATTTTGAAAACAGAGCAGAAACGGGGGATATGTTGGAGGATGATGAAGAAGCAAAGAAGAGGGAACAAGGGTGGTTGAAGCTATTATCACTGCTATCATTATTATTGGTGTTATTATCAGCTTTTTCTTCTTGGGGGATCTCGTCCTCCATTGATTTGGAGAAGCAGGTCACGTGAAACGTATTGCCTCCTCCATTAGTCCTTGTTTCACTGATGTTTGGAGAAGAAGAATCCATCAATGGAGGCAATAAGGATTGCCTTAATTCATTGTCATACGAAGTTAACCTCACCAACCCTGAAATATGAGTTTTCTTCCCATCAGAATTCTTTCGGAAAACTCTACAAATAACCCATTCATTCTGCAAAAAATAAAATCCAAGAAACCAGCAAGTCTCAATAACACCACAAAGAAAGCAAAATAGAAGCAGAGAAAACTGAACAAAAACAGAGAGAAAGAACAAACCTTGGCTGTTTTTTGGAGATTGTAAAGTGAGTATTTTCCTTCTATTCTATATTCATGCATAACCCAGTTAGTTTTTGTTCCTTTAGGTGCTCTCCCTTTGTAGAAAACCAAAGTCTTCTTCATTCCAACAAGTGTTTTAGCCCTGTAAATTTCTTTATCTTTGCCTGTTGCCTTCCAGTAACCAGCATCAGTAGCTCTATTTGTCCTTAAACCAGTTGGGTACTTTCTGTCTCTAACACAGAAAAAATACCATTCTTTTTCACCCATTTTAGCTTTCCCTTCATTAAACAAGAATAACCATTTATAAAGTTAGATCAGAACAGGTAATACAATCAAAGAACCAAAACTTACTAGGAATGGCAACATTAAAAAAACAGAGAAAACAGAGGAATAATGACTTAAAAGACACTTACTAGGCAAATCCCAAGGCTCACACTTGTTCAAATCAACTTCACCAATAGCTCTAGCACAAAAACAATTGTCAAGAACCTTTTGAGATAGATAATGAGTTATAAGCTCTTCATCAGTCGGATGGAATCGAAATCCTGGAGGCAACTCCAACTGCTCATCATCCTTATTATGCATGGAATTATTTTCCATACTTTCTTACCAAATTCCCACAAGAGTATGAATCCAAAAAACACTCTTAAAACTGGGCTCCTAGAGCTTCAAAAGCAACAAAGATGAAAGAAAAAAAGGTTTGTTTAGCAACAAACTGATCAAAAGTGCATAGATAAGAGAAAGAAAATTGCAAGATGAAAATATGTTGTAGTTGAGGAAGAAAGGTGGTGGTGTTAAGAAAAAAAAAGATATTGCTATGAGCAAAAGGACTCCATAAATAGTGGTTTTTTTTCGAGAGGAAAGAAGGCGTGGTTCTTAAGGCAACTTTGATGAATGGGTGAATTTTTTTTATGCATAATGTCAAATGTCGCTATATACAATTACTTTTTATTTTTTACCTCTCTTCTTTAATGGACCGCAAAAAAAAAAAAAAAAAAAAAAAAAAAAAAAAAAAAATATATATATATATATATATATATATATCTATATATATATAGAGGGATAAAAATGAAAAATAATTAAATGTTTTATTTTTTAATACGTTGCAACACGCTGTATATATGACATCACTCTTTTTCTAATTTCAATCTTTTTAGCTACCTCTCTCTATTTCTCTTCTCTCAATTTTTTGTCATATGATAGTGTGTTGTATTATTATTATTATTATTATTATTTTCTTCTTGAATTTGACCAGGAACATGTATATGCCCTGCATGTAACTGAGATAGCTACTCTTTTTCTTTTTTTTTTTGGGTGGATTTTATTCAAAGTCTTTATGTTAGTTCTTTTCTGTTTAACAAAAGCTATCTATTCTTGTAATGTTTTATAATATATATTTATAGGCATAATACATACATGACCCCTATACTTATTATTTTTTATTATTTTACACCTCAATTTATAATTTTACTATTTTGATACCTTAACTCGGTTAAAATGTAATTTTGAAACTTTTGTCAGCACACGTAACATGAAATAACAAATCAATATGTATCACGTCATAAGGGTTTAACTGATAAAAAAATAACAAGTGGAGGTGTTAAATTGACAAAAAGCGACAAGTACATAAGGTGGTAGATGCATTAGGTCATCTTATTAATGCAAACTAGAGCATTTTAGCCAAGTTTAGGTGTCAAAATGGTAAAATTTTAAATTAAGGTGTCAAACTAACAAAAAGTAAAAAGTATAAGGGTTTATATATTTATTATGCCTATGTTTATATAAATAAACTCTTATATATGAAATTGAAGAAATGATATGATGTTATTATTCCAGCTACCTGAAAGAGCATAATGTTACAGCCCGCCCATTTTGGCAAACTGAGCAGACCCATGATGGTGCGTATGAACATAATTTTGACAAAGGCATGCCTAGCCTAAGGTGTGTGCAAAGGAACTCTTTAGAAGGTGTTGGAACATTGTGGAAGATGGCCATAGTAGTGTGCTGTCTAACCCTGCCAAGGTGCTATCTAGAAACTTCTAATGCTTAAACAAGGAGGGCTGCATTCTAAAAACTTCCCATTCAGCCTGACTTTAGAAGCTTTTTGTACATAAGATATTTGTAGAAATGTCTAGATGAATTAATTATAGCCACATGTAATGGAGGTGGAAAGCCTATATAAAGGTCACCCTACATACTTGTAAAGATGATACAAAACTTAATAAAGCTCCACACATTTGCAAACTCTATTGCTTGACTCTACACTCATCCTAGACCCTTGCTGCCCTACTTTGCTCCCTCAAAGTTCACTCTAACTTACATCTAAGCTTACTTAGTTGTACTTCTCTCACAAGTGTGACTAAGAGCCACGTGACTTAGCTAACCTCTAAGGTTAAGTTCGTGATAGGTGGTATCAGAGCAACGATTTCATCCTAGGTACCGCTGGTTATGTGATTTGAGCATGGCAAGCGAGGAAGGAACTATCTTTGGTTTGGTGGAAGAGCAACGCATTGAACAAACTCATGGGCATAAAGAGCAGTACTCATAATAAAGGCAAAGCAAATCCAAGGCTCTAACATATGAGCCTATAGAGTCCCAAGTTGCTAACCTCGAGAGGGACTTGGCTAGCGTATCTACGACCGTTGGTGAGCTTAGTGATCAGGTTGACAACCTCATCCATAAGAATGCAGAGATCACCAGGGCCGCCAAGGTCATGATTGAGGAACTTAGCCAAGCCTTTAGGGGAGAACTATGCCCCTTAAACCAAAAGTTTGTTGATATGTGAAAGAGCTTTGTAGAGAGATGGATGCTCTTCATCGAGGTAGTCCACCCTCGACAAGCACTGTTGGCACTACTAGTTTCGCTACCCCTTATGGTTTAAAGGTCCCTAAACCTTCCATGTACAATGGCATGCGTAAAGCCACTATAATGAAAAATTTCTTGTTCGATCTTGAGTAATATTTCAAGGCGATAAATGTCATAAATGATTTCTCAAAAATTAGCAATGTTACCATTTTCTTAAGGGATGTTGCTCAATTATGGTAGAGAGGAACATGTCGATAGAGAAAAGGGGCTTTGCATAATCAACACATTCTAACAATTCAAGGCTTAACTATGCAAACACTTTATGCTTTGCAATGCTAATGAAAAGGTGCTTAGTAAGCTACGTCGATTGAGGCCGGGTAGCATTTTTTACTACGTCAAGGAATTCACCACCTTGATGCTAGAAGTCATAGATCTATCTGACCATCAACTCTTCTTTGACTTCAAAGATGGGTTGAAGGATTGGGTTAAGATGGAGCTTGACTGACGAGGAGTTCAGTTCCTTGATGAGGCAATTGCTGCTGTGGAGAACCTCAAGGACTACTCCACTCAAGACAAGAGTAAGAAAACTAACTTATTAAAGACTGGGGGAGCCCAAAAGAGGGACTTCAATAAAGGCAATCAAAGACTCTCTAACAATAACTCTAAGCCTAAAAAAGTTCCCTCATTCAAAAATAAAGTTGCTGCCTCCAAGCCTCCCAAGCCGTGCTTCATTTGTGATGGACCATATTGGGTGAGGGATTGTTATAATAGGAAATCCATGAATGCAATTGTGGTGGAGTTCAATAAGGAGAAGCTCCGAGATAAACCCCAAACTGGCATGGGTTCTTTACAGCACTTAGGTACTCTCAAAGCTCTTCTCCCCTTAGTCTCTAAGGAGGGAGGCCTGCTCTACATTGATGTTTCCATAGAGGGCAAAGCTGCCTACCTTATATTAGACATGGGTGCTACACACAACTTCATGGATGTGCACGAGGCAAAGCACTTAGGATTAAAATTGTCTAAAGGGATTGGCACGATTAAAGTTGTCAACTCAGAGGCCAAACCTATACATGACATTATTGAAGGAGTGAAGGTGCAAATAGGCAATTGACAACGTATGTTGGACTTCATCGTTGTGCCCTTGGATGATTTCAAGGTTGTCTTCAGTTTAGCATTTTTCTATAAGGTCATTATCATTCTGGTCCCTTCCATTAGCTCCTTATTAATCCTTGAAAACTCTACTATTCGAGTGATCCCCTTAAAGAGCATGGTGAAATTAAAATCTTCTATGATTTCTACCTTGCAAAAGCGAGGCCTCAAGAATGGGGAGTGCTACATCGTAACTATGAGGGAGCTCAACAAGGATGATGATACTGTGCAACCTAGCCCTTCCTTGCCACCATCAATTGAGACAGTCCTCAATAAGTATAAGGATGTTATACCTCCAAGTTGCCTAAGAAGTTACCACTGAAACGAGATGTGGATCACCACATCGAGCTTGATCCTGGTGCCAAGCCCCCTGCCATGGCACCCTACCATATAGAACCTCTAGAGCTCGCTGAATTAAGAAGACAACTCTAAGGCTTATTGGATTCGGGCTTCATTCAGCCATCAAAAGCCCCATATGGTGCAACAGTCCTCTTTTAAAGGAAGAAGGAAGGCTCACTGGAGATATGCATAGATTATTGAGCCTTGAACAAGATCACTATAAAAAATAAGTATTTGATTCCTTTGATAGCTTACTTGTTCCACCAATTGAGGAAGGCTCAGTACTTTTTAAAGCTAGATTTACGGTCTGCTTACTACCAAGTCCGTATAGCCCCTAGTGACATGTTGAAAACAATAAGTGTGACATGATACAGAGCTTTTGAGTTCTTAGTCATGCTCTTCGGCCTTACAAATGCCCCTGCCACCTTCTGTAGTCTCATGAATAAGGTACTTTACCCTTTTCTTGATAACTTCATGGTTGTTTATTTAGAAAATATTATGGTGTATAACAATAACCTTAAAGAGCATGTGTGACACCTCAAGCAAGTCTTCCAAGTGCTTCGCGAACATGAGTTGTATATGAAAAGGGAGAAATGCTCATTTACAAAATAAAAAGTGGAGTTCCTTAGCCATCGAATCAAAGATAGCAGGCTTATGATGGATCCAGCAAAAGTTTAAGCCATCCAAGAGTGGTAGCCCCCTTCGAAGGTCCCTAAGTTGCGATTTTTTCTTAAGCTGGTGAATTATTATCGGTGGTTCATCAAAGGCTATTCAGTTATTTCCGCCCTATTAATAGACCTCCTTAAGAAGAATAAGGAATAGAGTTGGAGTGACGAATGCCAAAATGCCTTTGACACTTTGAAGGAAGTAAGGTCAAAGAAGCCCGTCATGACACTGCCTGACTATAAAAAGCCATTTAAGGTGCACATGGATGCCTCTGAATTTCCCATTAGAGGTGTGCTCATACAAGATAGGCACCCAATTGCCTATGAAAGTTATAAGCTTAATGAAACGGAGAGGCGGTATACTATCCAAGAGAAGGAGATGACTGTTGTCATCCATTGCTTGCGCACATTAAGACATTACTTACTTAGCAACAAGTTTACAATTTTAACTGACAATATAGCTATGAGCTACTTCCAAACTTAAAAGAATTTGAGTTCTAAGTAAGTTCGTTGGCAAGACTTCTTGGCCGAATTTGACTATAAGCCTGAATATAAGCCAGGTAAAGCCAACATTGTCGCTGATGTGCTAAGTAGAAAAGCGAAGTTGGTCGCTATTGCCTCCAGCACCGCTGAGAGCGACCTCCTTAATAGCATAAAGGAGGGCTTACAATAAGACAACTTGGCCAAGAACATCCTCATGCTTATTGTTGAGGGGAAAACTCAGAGATTTTGGGAGAAAGATGACCTTCTTTTCACCATTGGCAACAGAATGTATGTGCCAAAGTGGGGAAATTTATGATGAGAGATATTAAAGGAGTGTCATGACTCCTTATGGAATGGACATCTTGATATAGCTTGTACTCTTGCTCTAGTCTAGTAAAACAATTACTGGCTGCAGCTTAAAAATGATGTGGAAGCTTACGTACGGACTTATCTTGTATGCCAACAAGATAAAGTCAAACAATAACATCCTATTGGCCTTCTTGAGCCCCTTCCCATTGCTGAAAGGTCTTAGGAAAGTGTCTCGATGGATTTCATTATCGCTTTGCCAAAATCTGAAGGGTTCGGTAACATTATGGTCGTGGTGGATAAATTCAGCAAGTATGCTACTTTTATCCTTGCACCAGTAGATTATAAGATGGATGAGGCTACTCACCTCTTCTTTAAAAATATTGTAAAACTTTGGGGCTTGCCCAAGAGCATTATCAGTGATAGAGACCCTTAATTTACTGGCAAATTTTAGAGAGAGTTGTTCAAGTTGCTTGGTATGGATCTCAACTTTTTCATAAGCTTCCATCCATAAAGCAATGACCAAACTAAGAGGATTAATGCCTTATTAGAATTATATTTGAGGCACTATGTGAGTGCACATCAACGTGATTAGGCAAAGTTACTTGATGTGGCCTAATTCTCCTATAACCTCCAACGAAACAAATCTATAGGGAAGAGTACCTTTGAAGTTATTCTAAGATAATAGCCCTTGACACCAAATGCCACTACTGCCAACTATAGAGGACTTAACCCTTCTGCCTATAAGTTTGCGAGGGAGTGCTACGAAGAGGCAAACATCACAATAGCTTATCTTGATAAGGCAACAAAGCGCATGAAAAAGTGGGCTGATGTTAAGAGACGCCCAAGAGAGTACAACATTGTTGACCTAGTGATGGTCAAGCTCCTGCCCAACCAATTTTAGTCCCTTCACCAAGTACACAAAGGTTTGGTGAGGCACTATGAAGGCCCTTTTCTCCATCATAAAGAAAGTTAGCGCTGCTGCCTACCAACTCTAACTCCTCTCCAAGTTGAAAATCCATAATGTCTTCCACGTGAGTATGCTCAAGCCATACCACGAGGACAAGGAAGACCCCAGTCGTGGCGAATCCAAAAGAGCTCAAATGGAAGTTGTCACTGAATTTGACAAAGAAGTTAAGTGTATCTTTGGAGATAGAGTGATAAAAAAATGAGGAGTGTTACTCTGAGTATTTGGTGAAATGGAAAAATCTACTAGACCCGAAGGCTATATAGGAGCGTGAGGATTTGTTATAGCAGTTTCCCTAGCATATCCAAAAATATAAGGCTTAAAGAGCGACGGGGACATCACGAGATTGAGTAGGGGAAGGTGTTACAACCCGCCCATTTTGAAAAATTGAGCAGGCCTATGATGGTGCACATGAGCAGAATTTTAACTAAGGCATGCCTAGCCCAAGGTATGTGTAAGGGAACTCTCTAAAAGGTGCTGGAACATTATGAAAAATAGCCATGGTAGTGTATTGTCTAACCCTACCAAGGTGCTATCTAGAAACTTCCCTTGCTCAATCAAGAAGGGCTGCATTCTAGAAGCTTCCTATTCAGCTTGACTCTAGAAGTTTCTTGTACATAAGATATTTGTATAAATGTCTAAATGAATTAATTATAGCCACGAGTAATGGAGGTGGAAAGCCTATATAAAGGTCACCCCACATACTTGTAAAGATGATGAAAAACTTAATAAAGTTCTATACATTTGCAAACTCTATTACTTGACTCTACACTCGTCCTAAATCCTTACTACCCTACTTTGCTCACTCAAAATTCACTCTAACTCACATCTAAGCTTACTTAGTTGTACTTCTCTTACAAATGTGATTAAGTGTCGTGCGACTTAGCTAACCTCTAAGACTGAGTTCATGACAATAAGCTCACAAAATCATACATCCCATCTATCAAAATTAGTAGAAAAAAATAACTACTATTTCATTTGTCAATTTCTCCATAGTACCCTCACAAAAACTTTGCTAGGTTTATTAAAATTTATTAATTTTTTTTCATATAATATTTTCAGTATTTGGTAACTACAAAAACTCTGACTATTTCAAAGTTCAAGCCGAATGGATTCACAAAAATGCAAAGCTTTTTTAACACCTATTTTTTAAATTTTTTTTCTCTTGATATTTTGGAATTTTTTTGAAGGTAAATAAAATATGAAATTTTATCTTCTAAGCTATTATATTACCAGAGAACTATTTAAATATTAGTTTGATGACAATTAAGTGCTAATTATATTAAGGATAGAAATTTTTCTAATTTATTATTAAAAAAATTACTTTCTATTATAAATATTCCATACGTAATAACATTAATATTTTATCCCTAAAATATAAAACTTTATGATATACTCTTCCACTTTAAATTAATAATTAACACATATATTAAATAATTGAAGTGAATATTAGAAAATTTACATGGGAGAATTTTTGTGTATATGTTAATATTATATTGAACAAAGACTTTATGTACAGTTAGAGTGTCTTTAATTCAAATGAATTCTACATAATTTTATGGAATTTATTTATAAATTCAAGTGAGTGTATTTAGATTAAATGAAAACTTTGTAAAACTGATTTTTAATTTTAACTTATTAATTTTGTAAATTTTTTTAATACTAAATTTATTGTTATTGATAAAATATGTTTGATTCAAATGAATTCTATTTAAAATTTATTTAGAAATGAAATAAATTTTTAAATAAAATTTGAATCCAATAAAATTTTAGAAATGAAATGAATTTTTTAATAAAATTTGAATATTATTGGATAAGTATTTTAGGAGAAAATAATGGTAAGTATTTTAAGAGAATAAGGTAAACATTATAAGTGGATAAAAATTACAAATAAGATTGGTACATACATTAGTTGTATTTATTGTAAACTTTTTTGTTTTTCCCATAGTTACACTTGAAGAACAGACTAGGTTTTGGTGGCAGTCATATTCATGAAAGTAGAACTTTATGTGCATGCATTAGCTCTCCTATGATAATTCAACCAAATAGATTGACATTTTAGTTCTTAAATTAGTCCCACTCCCACATGCACTACTCTATGTTCATTTTGAGGGACCATCCTTCTTCAACCTTAAGATCCTAGCCACAATTATCCACTCAATGTATCCCTTGACCAAACAAATTCTTGACTACTTCAAGCAATATATATATATAAGAATTATCAATAATTTTTTATCACTATTTAAAATATTTATATAATTTTTTTAAGTTAAAATGAAATTATATAGACACCTAAATTAAACTAATAAATTAAGAGGTTGAAATAATTAATTCAAGAAATAATATGAAAAAATATGTGAAATATAAAAAATATTAAAAGTATTAAGCATCTATATATATATATATATATATATATATATATATATATATATATATATATATATATATATATATATATATATATATATATATATAAAGAAGGTGTACAAGTTGGAGTGGCCCTCCTTTTTACTGTTGGGAGGAGGAAGAAGAGCATTATTATTGTATTTTTACCAAATCCATAGCTATTATGGTGTTGAAGATTCATACTTTTTATTTAATGGCTTTGAATGCTTTGAACACCATTATTCAAACACTTGTAGAGTGGACTTAACCTATCTTATCTTAATTTAATTATCTATGAAAAAAAAAATTATCTAGATATATAGATAGATAGAATGATACATAAACAAGATATTTAATTACTATAATTTTTTTAAGGAATTGTGTTAAAAGATCTACGCTTTTTGTTCGATTTTAATTTTAATTATACCTAACTTATTTTATTTTATTTTAGTTACATAAAATTTTAAACACACGGCCTGGTTTTTATACAAAGTGTATATGTTTTCACGATGCCCTAGTTATTGACATGCTATTATGTTGCTATTATGTTTCTATTGCAAGGAGGTGTCAAAACGGGTTGATAGATCGTGTTCGTGTCGATCCACTTTGTTGACATAATATGAACACGATTCATTTAATAATTGTGTAAAATATTTTAATTTTAATACAATATAAAAATTCAATGAATTACACAAATACGATATGTATAACATATTTATTTATCTTCCGATTAATTCATTAATTTTACATGTTTGGTAAATTTCATTGAATGTTATGATCCATTTTGACATCCTAACATGATCCATTAATGAAGGAATAAAATAAACAACTTAATTTTAATTAATCAAAGGAAATGCTACTAGCCACGTCTACTTTTGTTATTTATTTATTTATTTTTTTATGAATCACAACTTCTTCAACTTCTAATTATTTGTGTCTCAAGAAGACGTGTAGATGCACGTAATGCTTTTTTTTTTTTTTGCCTTTCTAGCCATTGCCCTTTCTCAAAAACTCACTGCAAATTGTAATATTAGATAAAGCATTGGGCTGTTCTTCCCATGGTTCGAAATTAGATAACACTACGGTATTTCACAGTGCACCCAATTTTATATCTGTTTCGAGATAAAAAGTTTGAAATTTTATGAAATTTTTTTCTCTTTTTCGTGAGACGTAATTTTAATTAAATGATAAAATCGTACAATCTATAAATTCATTAAAGGTAAAAATGGATATTATTTGACTTATCATTGAATAGAATTTGTGTCCAACATCATCAATATCCATTAAATGACTCAGAAGATATAAGTGACAATTTTTAATCAAAACATGCCGTGTTTATAAATTGAAGAATAAAATTTAAAAAAAAAGAGAGAAAATTTTAAAAAAATATTTTTCTAAATATTTATAAAAGAGGTTATAACCCTTCTATATATATAGAAATTCTAATCACATTCTAATTAGAAATAAAATAATATTTTAAATGAAATAAAGATTTTATTTCTAACTATATACAAATATTTACTTCTTAATATATACAATTAAAATATCTCCTTCCTCAACACTCCTTCTCGAGTTGGTGAATACATGTTAATCATTCCCAACTTGCCAAGTGAGTTGTAGAATGATTTTCCGTATACAGTCTTTGTAAGAATGTCAGCTAGTTGAATCTAAGAAAAAATAAATAGAAGATCAATTGTTCCTTGGTTTAGATAATTTTTTATGAAATGTCAGTCAACCTCTATGTGCTTAGCTCGATTATATTGAACTAGATTGTTTGCAATTACTATGGCTGTCTTGTTATCATAATGTAACAACATAAGTTTCGGATGTTTTAATCTCAAATCTTTAACAATTCGCCTTATCCAGAGCAACTCACATACTCTATTAGTCATTCCTCTAAACTCAGCTTTAACATTTGACCTTACTATGACTTTCTGTTTCTTACTTCTCCGAGTGACTAAATTCTTTCCAACAAATATAAAGTACCCAGATGTTGATTTTTTATCAATCCGATTGTCGGCCCAATCAGCATCAGTATAGCTAGTAATTTCATAATCCTTATTTCTCCCAAAGAATAAACTTTTGCCCAGAGAAAACTGTAGATATCTTAATAGTCAATATGCTGCACCTATATGTTCTTTACTTGAAGAATGTATGAACTGACTTACAACACTTACTACATAAGTAATATCTGGCCGAGTATAAGATAAGTAAATCAATTTTCCTGCTAGCCTTTGATACTGATCTTTATTAGTTAGGACTTGATCTCTTAGGACTGAAATTCCATGGTTGACTTCAATTGGAATCTCGGTTGGCTTACAATCAAGCATGTTTGTCTCTGTCAGTAGGTCCATTACATACTTTCATTGGTAAAGAGAAATCCCTTAAGCTGATCTTACAACTTCAATTCCTAAAAAATACTTCAAGTTACCCAAACCCTTAAGTTCAAACTCAGTTGCTAACTATCTTTGCAAGATTTTTGTCTCACTCGGATCATTCCCAATGACCACCATATCATCAACATACACAATCAGAGTGGTGACTTTACCTAACTTATGTTTGATGAATAGTGTATAATCAACATCACTTTACTTATATTTGAGCTTTCTCATGAAAGTTAAGAGTCGTCCAAACCATGCTTGAGGCGATTGCTTGAGTCCATACAATGTCCTTTTTTGTTTACATACTCAATCAATACATCTTATTCCGGGTGGTGGATCCATATACACTTCTTCATATATAGTTCCATTTAAAAACATATTTTTCATATCAAATTGTCGTAGTGGCTAGTCCAGGTTGGCAACTAAGAAAATAAGAACTCGGATGGTGTTCATTTTTGCTACTGGGGCAAATGTATCTTTATAGTCAATTTCATACTTCTGAGTATATATCCCTTTGCTACCAATAGAGCTTTATATCGATTTATACTTTCATCTGAATTGAGTTTGACAATGAATATCCACCTGCACCCTACTATTTTCTTTCCTTCAGGGAGAGGAACAACATCTCATGCGTGGTTCTTTTACAATGCCTCCATTTTATCATTTATAGCTTTCTTCCAATCTAGATCAGCTAAAGCCTCATGCAAATTACTTGGAATAGATACAGTAGATAATTGATTTATAGTAAATGCATGTGAGTTAGACAAATGGTCGGTTGATATGAAGTTATTGCTAGGATATTTAGCTTTGGTATAAAGGTCCAGATTATATTATTTTTTTAGAATCTCTCTATTGATTCTAAAAGGATAACGAGGCTCAATATTTGGAGTTACTAGGGGAGATGAGTTTACCTTATTATGCACATCTAGAGTTTCTTCAGCTTTTGGTGTGGGTTGGGAATATGTACTATCTTAATTACTCGAATTATCTTTAATTATATGTTCAAGTGAGATGCTCGGAACATCATATGTCTGTCCAGATGAGAGGGTCGAAACACTCAGGAGACTTAGGACATTTAAAATACTCCAATTCAGAACATTTAGAATGCTATCTTCAAATTTAAAGATGTTCATATTTTTGTCTCCCTGAAAAAAGCACTCGGAGTGAAGGAAGAAAGGAGCATTTTCATGGAAATGAACATTCCGAGTTACATACATCTTCTTTGCATTTGAATCATAATACCGATATCCCTTTTGTAGATCCACAAAGCCAACAAAGATACACCGGATAGTTAGAGGATTTAATTTTTTGAGTGTCTGATGAATATATATCGAGCATCCAAAGACTCAGGGCTCTTGATTATTAAGAGATAGAGATATGACAAGTTCCTAAAGTTTTTGAAGAGGCATTTTGAAACTGAGTACTTTTGATGGTGTCCAGTTTATAAGATACGCAGCGAATCGAACAACCTCTCCCTAGTATTCTCGAGGAACATTCATATCAAACAATGATGCTCGGACGACCTCCAATAACTGTCGGTTCTTCTATTTGACTATACCATTATGTTGAGGAGTGTCGGCACGGGATGTTTGGTGGCGAATGCCCTACTCGTGGCAAAAATCATTCAGAGCCCAGTTAAGATACTCCTTACCATTGTTAGACTATAAGACTCGGATTGTACTCTAGTATTGTATAGCCACCATTTTGTATAGGTTCTGGAATGCGGAGTACACATCTCCTTTGTTTGAAATTAGTGATACCTAAGTCATCCAGATACATTCATCAATAAACATTATAAAATATCGAGCACCAGATAGAGTAAGAATCCGAGCATATCCCCATACATTAGAATGAATGGTCATAAATGGAATTGAATTTTTGTTACAACTCGGTACATAAGAGATTCGGTGGCTTTTTGTCAATTCACAAATATCACACTTGAATTCTGAGTCTGTGATATTAAAAAATAATTATGGTTTTATTTGTCTAAGATAATGAAAAGAAAGATGACCAAGATGATAATGCCACAAGATAACTTGGTCTTTGGCCGAGCAACTTCTACCAACCCTATTGACTTAACTTGACTTATGACTTGGATTATCATACAAATCAAGATAGTACAACTTTCCACATTTAATACCAGAGCTAAGAATCTGGTGTGTTGTAATGTCCTGAAATACATAATAATTAGGCCAAAATTTGACAATGCAATTTAAGGTTTTAATGATTTGACTAACAGATAGTAGATTACAAGAAAGAGATGGAACAATAAGAACAATATCTAGATTAAAAGAGTCAGAGTTAGATATTGATCCTTTATGAGTGATCGATGTTATACCTCCATTAGCAGTCAGAATATTTTGTTAGGTTGATGGGCGGATGGATGTAAGATGGTGAGTGGAGTTTGTCATATAATCAGTAGCACCTGTATCAATAATCCATGTATTATTTTAAGTAAGATTTATCATACCTGATGTTCCATCAAGATCACCACTTGGTTTAGTCTCACTAGAGGTGGCAATTACAGCTTTTCTGAGCTTCTTATAAGGCTTTTTATTGAAATCTCACCATTCCGGATATCCTACAATTTCATAGCACAATTCCTTGGAGTGTCCAACTTTGCCACAAAGAGTATAGGTGTATGTGATGGACTTACTCGATACTTTCCCTTTGAATTAAGGATGAGTCTTAACTGTTATAAGTACAACATAGTTCGACATAATCTTCGGCTCTCCCATCGTATGGCGTTGGTTATAATCCCTTTGTACATATGCATAACTAGACTTAAGATCAAAAGGTGGATCCTTTCAGATTATTTCACTTTGAGCATTATTAAATTCTGAATCAAGCTCAGTTAGGAAAATATGCGTTTGAAGTCGGGTAATATGTTAGTGGAGTGATACTACTTCATTAACATCCTCTCCTTATGTACATGTCCGAGTATCAATTTCTTAAAATATTCCAACTAGTTCATTATAATATGCAGGTAATGACTTACCATTCTAACATGTTGTAAATGATTTTCGGTTTAATTCAAACAACTGAGTTTCATCAAATCCATCATATAAGGTTTTTAAGACAACATCCCATATCTGCTTTACTGTTAGAAGGCGGATGAATCTCTGCATCAATGTTAGACTCATGGAATCAATCAGCCAACTTTTAACTTGATTATTATCAAGAAGCCAAGTCTCTAAAGTTTTATCTCCTGCTGTTGGCTTTGGCGTAGTGCCATTAATGAAGCCAGATTTATTTTTGGTACCAATTCGCATCTCCATGAGTTGTGACCATAGAAGATAGTTCATATCATCAAGAATAATTATTGTAGTGAAGGGAGAATTATTTTGAAGGGTTTGAATAAAATTAGGTGTTCCATGGAATATGATGAATGTATTTTCAGTGGTCATGATTTCAAAAATTCGAAGGATTAAAAGGATAAGAGAAGAAAAATATGATTTTAAGGATTCAATACAATAAAAAATTTGATTTCAATAGGTATGATCTGATACTATGAAAAATAAAATTCAAAGAAAGAAAGAGAAAATTTAAGGGTAATATTTTTTCATATATTCATAAGAGAGGTTATAACCTTTATATATACATATAAAAATTCTAATCACATCTTAATTAGGAATAAAATAACATTATAAATGAAATAAAAATTTTATTTCTAATTGTATATAAATTAAAATATTTCCTTCCTCAATATAAATATCTATGTGTAACATGAAAGGCGAATTATTTGATATTTTATTTTTTATTATGATATTTTAAATTAAGTTAAATAAAACACATGGGAAAAAAATTACATGATAATAAATACACTTAATTGGTTCAGTTTAAAGTATATATCCAAACACATCTTATGAAAATAATTCAAACCAAACTGAATCATAAGTAATAGTCAAAATCCTCAAATGGGAGCTATACAATTTAGTTTATTTTCTTTTATGAATTTTAAAATTTTGTTGGGTTTTAATTCTTTGTTATTTATTAGAGATCCAACGTATTAAAATTTATGAATTATACAGTAAATTTTTTTTCTTTTATAAACTACGTAGCATTTTCATATTTTATAATTAATATTGATAAATGAAAATTAAGACTTAAATTCACTATTTTATAATTTTTTGTTAATAAAAAGTTTAGATGATAAATTGGCAGAAATTAAATTTTAGATTTTGTAATAATTTAAAAAAGAAATGATAATTAAAATACTCTTTTACAAATTTTGTAAATGAGAGTGATAGTAAAATTATTTTAATACGTTTAAGAAGAATCAAGAGAGGATTGATTTTTTGTTTGAACTCCAATATGATTCAATTTAAGTAAAATTACGAAAATAATAAATTTAACATAATTATATATATTATAATTTATAAAAAATTAATTACATGATAATAGTTCTTACCAACTAATTCCAGACATTGTTAATTTAAGGGAGGATTGATTAGTATCCCATGTGAGCAGTCCAAATGAATAATAGGGTTCAAACTTTCTGTTTTTTTTATATTGTCTTATGACGAAAAAATTAATCATTTTAACCGGACTAAAAAAAATTTATCATTAGTTAGTACTTAGGCTAAAGGGTTAAATTTGACCATCAACTATATTCCAAAATTAACATTGTACCTTATTTTTTTTTTTGTCCTAATAGGAATTTTTTTAAGGGATAAATTATGATTACCTTCCTGAAATTTGACCAAACTAACTATTACGTTCAACATTTGTAAAAGTTAATTAATTATCCCTTGACATTTGATACTGTGAACTATTTGTCTCATTTGTTAGATTTTTTCATTATAATATGTTAAGTTAAGCTGAAATTACTAATTTACCCATTATATATTTTAATACTTGTTTTATTTTTATGATTTGAGTTGCATTATCAAGACATCCATTTTTATTGTTTTTTTTAATATTTGTATTTTTAATTATATTATCAAAAAAAATTAATTAATAATAAATTTAAATTTTTTTATCAAATTTAATTAAAATTTAACTTTACTAAAAAGAAACGCATAAATTAAAATTATTATAAATCATAAACAATATCAAAGCATTCATTTTTTTTTATATTTTCAGTATTTATATTATTTATTTATTTATTTACATATTATTGATATTAATATTTTTATTTATTTTTTAAATAAAAACTAATTAATAAATTTTTAAATTTTTATTAACTTTCTACCAAAATCCAACAGTAATGTATTTTTTTACATATTATTAGTATTTTTATTTTTTTATTTTTTTTATCGATAAAAATTAATTAATAAAATTTTTAATAATTAATAAATTTTTTAGACACCAATAATTAATAAAATGAATTATACTTAATATTAATTGAATTTTAATCATAAATCAAAATTATTTTTTTTAAAAGGAAAAAATAAAAACCACATCTCATTCACCCCATCACCATTGTCTCATTCACACCATCACCATCACATGCAAAATCCGTCACCTTATGCCTACATGCAATTTGCCCAATCCTTGCCTACTTCTTCTTGCGAAGTTGAATTTCCGCCAGTCACTACAACTCCTGCTAGCCCTTTGTAGGCCTCTACCTGCTCCCCTTCGTCAATCGCATCTCTATCCCCTTCTTCAGTCACGTCACAAAGCAGTGAAGCTGCTACTTTCTTCCTTGTTAGCAACATGATGGAGAAGAGAAGAGATGAGACGAAGAAGATAATGGCAGCGACCACCTCCGCCAAATATTTGAGTTTGGTTAATATCAGTTCTGATTTTTGTTGGTGTCGGATTTGTGATTTTGATTTTGGTTTATCAATGTGATTTTGGGTGTTGGATTTGTGATTTTGGTTTTGGTTTATCAATTGTTTATCAATTTATTCTTCTTCTTCCTCCTCAGTTTTGGTTTTGGATAAATATTTGATTAGTGTTAATAATTTGAAAGTAGTGCAAAGCAGAGGCATGTCTTCTTCTTTGTGACAGTGTAAAGAAGAGAACGGTGATGTTGATTTGTGATGTTGGTGCGAAGACAAGAGAAGATAATGGTGGTGGTGTTGCTTTGTTGAATAGTGCTGGTGATTGTGTTGCTTTGTTGAATAGTGGTGGTGATGGTGTTGCTTTATGACAAAAGAGTGGAGGTGGTGGTGGTCTGTGATATAGATGAGTGGGTGAAGGAGAAGAGAGGGTACAAATGACAAGTGATGAAGTTTTAAGGGGTTAAAATGATATTTTGTTCTTAACCAAATTTGCATTTTAGTCATTAAACTATATATACATATAAATCAGTCTTAATTCTTAATTAATTAAGGGTAATTTTGGAATTTTTATAATTATTGAAACTTTTGACTAATTTATTCTTTTGACTAATAGAATATTCTTAAATTACTTAACGGAGGGGGCAAATAGTTCATATAGTCAAATGTCAAGGGGTGTTTAATTGACTTTTATAAATGCTAACAAAATAGTTAGTTTGGCCAAAACTCAGGGGGGTAATCATAATTTTCCCTTTTTTAAAATTGAATTGTATTGGACCTTATCATAAAAAACTCTTACAATTAAGTTGTATAAGTGAAACAAAATTTTAATTTTAATGGTTAACTAATGAAAAATTATTTAAATTAATAAATAAAATTGATAATTGTTTTCTAAAAAATATATATGACCTAACCATAAAGTTTTTTAAAAAAGTTAAGCCTATATAACAATCATAAGAAAAAAATTTAAAACTCTTTTTTTTTAATTTTTTAAAAATGTTTTTAGGCTTAAAAAATTTAAAAACTTTAGAATTAAGTGATATAAATATGAAAAAAATTATCAATTTTATTCATAACTTAATTTTAATAGTTTAAAAATAAAATTTTATTCATCAATTTAATTTTAATAGTTAACTAACCAAAAATTATTTAAATTAATAATTAAAATTGATTATTTTTTTGTGAAATGTATCATTTAATTGTAAAGTTTTAAAAATCTTTAGGTTTATAAAAAAATTTAAGAAAATTTTAAATAAATTTCTTTTAAAAATAAAATATTAGTATGTAGGCATAAATTTTTTAAAAATATATATAATTAGATGACATATATTTTTTAGAAAAAAATTATCAATTTTATTTATTAATCTAAATAATTTTTCATTAATTAATTATTAAATTTAAAATTTTATTTGATGTATAGAACTTAATTGTAAAAAAATTTTAAAATAAGGTTCAATATAATTTAATTTAAAAAAAAATTATTAGGATAAATTTTTTTTTAAGATTTAATGTTAATTTTGAGGTATAATTGAGTGCCTAATTTAACTTTTGGCCTTGGTACTTCATTATCTTTAACCGACTTTCTTTAGTTAAGCTCCACAATGGATAAGGTGAAGTGGCCTCGCCTCCCTTACTTTGCTTTCCTTTTCGGGAAATCAATATATTATGCACATCATACACGTGTCAGTATTAACTGTTTTAAGGAATTTAAACCATTTTGGCAACTTTGTAAATCTGACGGCCAGTTTTCAATCACACAGTCAACACCAGTATCTGCCACGTAAGCTAGGAGAAAAGTTTTTCCTCCGCATGAATAGACACTGCCGCCACTGCCGACGAGGAAACCACCAAACTTGTCCACTTGGAGAGCTCTGATTGGTCCAGTTAAAAGGTAATACCGAACCTAGCTTTTAAAAAATAATGCTACTTGCTTTTATAATAATTCTAACAAAATTTTAATAATATTAACATATAAATATATTATCCTATTTTCTTTTTATATGTTACTTGCTCTAAATATAATAATTTTTTAAATTTCAGAATTCGATAATTTTTTAAATACTCGTTATAAAATATATAAAATAGAAGTGATTAATAATATTCTAATATTTACTAAATTAATTGGTATCAATTCAATTCAAGAGAGTTAGTTTAGCTAATAAGTATATTATTTATTTATATTAATTAAATTTTGATTGTTTTCTGAAGAGTATTATAGAACTTTGTTAATTTTACCAAATTAATGAAAAATTCCCTTTTAAAATTATTTAAAAGTTACATAAATAAATTTTAATCAATCAAAATAAAAAAATGTTAATATGTTGTATCGTAAAATTAATAATATATTGAGGTCGAGCTTTTAAATTTTTAAAGAATTCTTAGAGTTTTATAAATTTCTATATAACTAAAATTCAGATGTCATCTCATGATAATTTATAATTTTAATCTCCAATGATTAATAAGTCATGGTTCTATTCTATCTCAAATAATTTATCAAATAAATACAAAATTGAAAAAAAACACATAACATTATTAATGAACAAGTGATTTAATAGTAATTTTGTTTTAAAAGTATTGTAAGATGGATAATTTATATTTTACTAATGTTGTTGTTGATTTATAGAAAAAAAGAATTATTCATATCATACTGTTTTTTAATATTTAAATTATCAAATTTTTATTAATAAAAAAGAGAATATTTTTTTTTTTGAAAAATGGATGGATTAAATTCAATGTAATCAAAGTGAGGATGTGGGATTTTCTTTAAAAAAAAATAAAAAAAAATAAAAAAAGAGTGAGGATGTGGGAATATGTGGGCCCCTGATTCCCATGAAGGAACAAGAGGCCACGATGGAAACATATACGTGGTTAGCTATGAGTGGGTGGAAAACAGAACAGTATAACAAAGAATTTAAAAAGTTAGGCTACCCAATTATACTAAGTTAAGTTAAATATGAGAAAATAATAATAATAATTATTATCTTTTAGTCTAAAGTTTGAAATTGGACCGCAACTATCAATATCACTCGTGCGATATGATATATGTGACTTCAAAACAGTAGTATTAATCTTCTTCAACCTTTTTATGTAATCTTTGATTGGTTGTTATGTAACAAATGTCAAAAGAATTTGAACAGAAACTTTCACCAATATTTACCCAAAATTCCAAGAATCTAATCTCGACCGCACGTGTGATGTGTATACATTTAGCTACAGAAATTATTGAATTTTTCACTATATATATATATGTATATGAGAGCTCATTTTCAAATCTTCTATTGATTGTCAAAGAAATTTGATGTTTTGAAAATGATTATATCTACCTATTATTTACATCTATTATAAATTTAAAAAAATTAAAAAATCTACTGATTTTGAATTGTCAAATAAAATCTCATATATGAGTTTTATATAAAAAAAATAAATGTTAGAATTATTTTTTTTCATTGTGAATCCACTTAATTCCAACTTTAAAATAAGTGAAATTTTTATAATGGCTAACGAATAATAAGAATATATGCAGGAAAAAAAAAAGTTTTTTACTATGTAAACTTAACTTGAACTTTGTAAAAGTTACAACAATTATGGTGGCTACCAAACACCCCAAAACATTAGACATTAAAAAAAAAAAAAGGATTTGGAACATTTTTTCATCAGCTAATTAATTATTATTTAGTTTATTAATATTTAGATGGTTTGACTTTTTTTTACTGGTAAAAGAATTTAATGCAATTTTTCTATGTGCTAAGTGGAGGTCTAAATACAAGTCAAATCGTTCATTAAGTAACAATTTACAATGGCTAAGCACTAGTTACCGTTGCTAATTAATTCTCCAACAGCACCTACAGGATTCGGCAGTGCAAAATTCTTTCTGCATATAGTTTGACAATATTCATGGACTCCATATGCGATTTTAAGAGCTAGCTGCCGACAGAAACTCCATGATTTTAGGCAGCCTTCACTTAGTTTTTTCCCCTTTTTATTATGTATCCTAGTTGATTACTTCCAAGAACTCGAATTTAATTTTTTTTTTAAAAACACTGTAGTGATCATATTCATATATATATTTATTTATTTTTATCAACTACTGGGATATTCAAAGCATCGTGTGAAAACTTAAGTAGCTAGAAAAACTCATCTTAACCTGGTGGCTAAGTGTTTGTGCCATCTCTTAGAAATTCGGATTTACATTCTCTCATCTCTAGTTTGTAATGGTAAAAAAAAAAACACATAAAAGGTTACAAATTTAATTTTTAACTAATCGTGATTCCACACAATGTACGGATTGTAAAATAAAATTATCATATAAATAATTTGAATGAAATAATAATTAAATAAATTAAAAATAAAATAAATCATATTAATTTTATTTTCTTTAATTTTTGTTAGCATAAATTTTTAGTCATAATAAGATTTTGTTTTTAGAATTATTAGATTTTTAATTATAATAAAATTTGTTTTTAAAATTATTATATTAGTATTGAAATATGTATAATTACTGTAATTTTTAATGGTTTAGAAAAAATATTTTGAGTGATTTAAGATAGAAAAATACATCATATATAAATAATTTTAGAATTTGAATAGTATTAAAATATATATAATAGTATTTTAATTAATAAAATACTAAACAATTATTAAAAATATTTATTTTAAATAAAGAATTAGAATTTTTAATAATTTAACACATTAACTTTTTCACTAAATACTTAAATATGAAAGTGAACACTTGTAAAGTTAAAAAAAAAAAAAAAAAATCTGAGTGACTAATCATCTCTTGATCTATGGTACCAAAAGATTTAGTTAGGGACCTTGATCATATGGTTACCAAGTGATTAATTAGGCAATCGATAACCACCCAAAAGTGGAGATGTTAATTGCATTTAGACCTAGATATTCTCTGCCTCAACTTTTGCTTTGTTGATGGCTATGAAGAAACTTCCCATGCATGCAATTAGAGACAAAAACATGCATGGCAAGCTTTCACACTTCTGTTTAACCAAAAATAGGGACATATTGTTGCTTTCCTTTAGCCATAATATAATAATTGACATTGTTCAATGTTAAAGAAAAGGGAGAGTTGGAAATCAAAAAATAAAATAAAATAAAATTGTGAACCTCTTAAGACGAACCCTAAAGAACATGAATAGGTCAATGGAAGCAGTATTATGAATGATAATATGTTTATACATAATAATATTTGTGGACACTAGCTATGTATACAGGTGACTCTTTTGGTTACTTAAGAATAATTAATTTTATTCTTGTAAGATTTCATGTATAAAATTAATCCAAGATCTACATAGACATGATAAGGTGGGAGTTGCAACCAACTACTCTTATGAGATCATGAGGAAGGTGGTAGATCCTGGTTGGTTTATTTTTCAAAGCCCCATAATGGTCATAACCATGAGGAAGGTTATAATAATTCAAATCATCAAATGTTTGGTTGAGTGATAAAAATTTAATATTTCTTAAATTATATTTTATATTTAAATTTTAAATATAGAAAAAATAGGTGTATCTATTATAGGTATGTTTTAACTTGAATTTTAAAATAATTGACCAACATACAATTGAAAAAAAAGTTAAATTGATAATATCAAGGCTCAAATGATAATGAATAAAAAATAGTTATAGAATATGAAAATCATAAATTTTGGAATGATGGGTTGATTTGTATTTTATTAAAATTTTTTATTTATGATCACTTTAATCAAATAATGAAAAATAATTGATTTAATTTTTCAGCTGTATATGTTGAATTAGTGAGTTAGCTAGGATCATGATAATGACCATTTCTAATTTTTATGCTGATAATTCCTTAACTCGTTAATTAAATATTATTATAGATTATTATTTATTTTTTGCAGCTACATTGTGAATAGCATGATTTTGTCATAATTGATTTGTTGAAAGATCTGATCCTTAATTAATGTCTAGGTGGTCAGATGAATTTTATTAGAATGAATTATGATATAAGTGCTGTTGAAATGTCATTATTGAATTCATTTTAAAAGTAATTTTCTTACAACTTGAGAATAAAATATAAATAAAAATATGGATGTGTGAATCCAAATAAATATTATTTCAAGCTTTTAAAAAAAATTAATAATCAAGTAAAATAAAATATCAGCATTAATTTAAAGAAATGATATATATAAAAAGCATACGTATATCTTTACATAATTTAAACATGTTTTCACTTGTATGAACGAGGCACTTCTACTATGCAATGAGAAAGTCATGAAAGTAGGCCATCAATGAGTAGTTTAATAACTACTTTGGATCAAGAAAATCTCCCTCTTCTTCTTCCTCCTCCCATTTCTCCCTTCTTTTTTAGTTGGTTTTCTCTAGTGGTTTAATAGTTTTGTGGGTGTTTTTTTGACCTTTTCTTTTTCCAAAAACCACTATTTCACTTTCTTTACTTCACTTTATTCCACAAGTAATTTGGATTGCTGTCACGGCCTGAACATGAACAGTATATTATGAACTCATAAATTACTCAAAATGTTTCTTTTTAGTTGATAATCTCTTATATTTTGAAATATAAAAGACACTTTAATTTTTTTTTTTTTTTTTATCTTTTAACGTATTCATGATACACTGTTCATATGGGGCTCGCGAGATGTATCATTTTCCTGTTAATATATGCTCATGCATGAACACTAGCCGAAATTTCTGTGACCAAAACAAGAGGTATTGCAATTATTTTAGGTTTGATTTTGGCATTTTTAATGCTGCAGAAAGGGAAAGCCTCCAAAATTTCAAAAAAGAAACAAATGGGGCGGCCTTGTTCTTAAGTCCTTGCTCTTGGCTCATTGTATGTGTTCATGTTTGGTAATGAGTTCATCGTGAAAAAGATATTATTTTTTTTTGTAAAATAATGCCATTTTTTGAAAATATAAAAATTACTTATTTTCATTAATTATGACTTGATATATTTTACAATTAATTATTGTTTTATAGATTTGTAATTATATAAAGAAAAAATATTTTAAATTAACAAAATAGTGATAGTTATGAAAATATATCAAGAAAAAGTACTAATTCTGACATTTAGAAAAATCAATGTTATTTCACAAGGAAAAAAATTAAATTTTATAAATTAAATTTTTTCTTGAGAAAAATATCAGCAAAAAAAAAATTTTAAAAAAATTTCATAATTATAAAAATTAATTAGATAAAGTGGCTTAATTTTTTTTTACAAGGTAACAATTTAACAAAAAAATATATCAAGTTATAATAAAAAAATATCAGTCGTATACTTAGAAAGATAATGTCATTTCACAAAAAATAAAATAATTTAATTATAAATTTAGATAATTTTTTATAAATAATATATATTACTTTATTTTTAAACAAATTATCGGTTGAAGTGACCATAAACTCTATACTAACTAACTTCAGAAGAAAAAAAAAAAAAAAGCCTTCCCTCGTAGTTGTGTATTAGAAAATCTATGGACATTATAATTTCTTTGGAGATCCGTGGGCTCAACAAAACTTCATAGTACTAATTTTAGTATTTTGGCCCTTGCCATGCTATATTATTTCAGTTCATAAAAAATTCGTATTTTAGTCTTTCATATTTTTAACTTCATTGCACTTTGAACATCTTTTCTTTTTTATATATATAAAAAAAAATTCAAATTCAATTCAATCTGAGTATTTCAACCTCTCTTATTTATTTTTTTAACAATTGGTTTAAGTGATTAAATAAATCTCAATACAACAAAAAGAGGAGATAAAGAGTGAGGGTTTGATCCTTATTTTTCATATTTTTTTAAACAGAATGTTTGTACATTTTATTACTTGAAATATTCATAAAATAAATTACGATCTATGTTATTTAAAGAAAGTGAAAATTGAGTAAAACAGTTTCCTACAAAAGCAATATTGTATTTACTAGTTGTAATTTTTTTTAAAGGTATTCTATAATACAATAAGAAGTTTGAGAAGAATGGAATTGTATATTACTTCAATATCAGTTACGAGGTACTTTAAATACAACAACAGTAGTAACAAACTTCCTGATTAACAAAGTTATTAAGATTTATAAAATAGAGAAATCTAAATTAATGATAATTTAAAATATATAATATAATTTTAATTTTAAATAGAAATTATTCCTTGATTGTAGTTTTATTATTATTTTAAAGTGTATAATTTGATTATTTTCATCGTTAATTTAAATAAAAAATGTTATATTTTGTAGTGCAGTCTATTAAAATTTAGATTATATAAACTCTTTATTAAAAAAAAGATAACAATAATTCTAGTTCTTCAATTACGAGTCTTTCTAAGGTGTTTTTTCCATTCATTGTAAATTCTTTTCTTTCAGTTATTCAAATACTGTGCATGCAAAAATTATCAATCCAATTGAAAAATTTCTTCGTTTCAATTTAATTATCTCAACTGTAATTGCAATAAATCTAAGAAAATTGTTTAAAGAAAAAGAGTTAAAAAATCCATATTTTGATTTAACCTAAGAGACGAAGACAAATTAGATTTCAAATTTTGGAGATTTGACCTCTGGTAGCTCGTATTAATTCAGCTGAAATTTTGTTGCTAGGCAAACAAGTTATGTATTGTAAATTAATTATATTTTTAATTAAAATAGCCCAATGTATTAATAAAATACATAGGTCTCTTCGTCGAATTCCCGTTATAACAATGTGGGTCTGAGCGCGCGCGCGGGAAAGCTATAAAAGCTACATATTTGAAAACTATGATAAGGAAGAGAACAAACGATAGGAGCACCAAGCGCCCGCAGCCATCAAGCCTATGGCGAAATTGCACAAATGTTCGCTCTTTGAAGCAAATTCATGCTTCCCTTATCGTCAAAGGCTTCAATTCAAGCTCATCAGCCTTAAGAGAGCTCATATTTTTAAGCGCCATGGTGATTCCTAGCACTATGGATTATGCCCACAAAATGTTCGCTCAAATTTCTGAGCCGGATATCTTTATGTGGAACACTATGATGAGAGGATCGGCTCAAAGCCGAAGTCCTTTAAAAGCTATTTCACTTTATACCCAGATGGAAAATCGTGGTATAAAGCCTGATAAGTTCACTTTTCCGTTTTTGCTTAAGGCTTGTACTAGGCTTGAATGGGGAAATACGGGTTTTTGTATTCATGGAAAGGTTTTGAAATATGGGTTTCAAGAAAATAAATTTGTGAGAAATGCCCTTATTTATTATCATTCTAAATGTGGAGATCTAGGGATGGCTAGAGTGTTTTTTGATGATTCTTCGAAAAGGGATGTTGTTGCTTGGTCTGCTTTAACTGCTGGTTATGCTAGGAGAGGGGAATTATGTGCGGCAAGACAGTTGTTTGATGAAATGCCAGTGAAAGATTTGGTTGCTTGGAATGTGATGATTACAGCATACGTTAAAAGTGGTGAGATGGCTTGTGCAAGGAAACTCTTTAATGAAGTTCCAAAAAGAGATGTTGTGACTTGGAATGCAATGATTGCAGGATATGTGCTTTGCAGGGAGAATAAGCAAGCATTGGAGATGTTCGAGGAGATGAGAAGTGTGGGAGAGCAGCCAGATGAGGTCACCATGTTGAATCTTTTGTCAGCTTGCACGGATTTGGGAGATTTGGAGGTTGGCAGGAAAGTGCATTGTTCGATTTTGGAGATGAGTTTAGGAGATCTGACTGTCTTATTAGGGAATGCACTCATATACATGTATTCTAAATGTGGGGGTATCGAGAGAGCACTTGAAGTGTTCAGAGAAATGAGAGAGAAGGATGTTTCGACATGGAATTCAGTTATATTAGGGTTGGCTTTGCATGGCAATGCTGAGGAGTCGATTAATTTGTTTACAGAGATGCAAAGGTTGAAAAGTATTAAGCCAAATGAAATAACTTTCATTGGAGTTCTAGTTGCTTGTAGTCATGCTGGCAAAGTTGAAGAGGGACATCGATATTTTGAACTAATGAAAGATGAGTATTATATAGAGCCGAATGTAAGGCATTATGGATGCATGATTGATTTGTTAGGCCGTGCAGGGTTATTAAATGAAGCATTTGATTTCATAGATCAAATGAAGATTGAACCTAATGCTATAATTTGGAGGACTCTACTGGGGGCTTGTAGAATACATGGAAATGTTGAGCTGGGCAGGCAGGCATATGAGAAACTACTTAGGTCAAGAAGGGATGAGAGTGGGGATTATGTGTTACTTTCTAATATATATGCGTCTATAGGCAAGTGGGATGGGGCTGAGAAGGTTCGGCAATTAATGGATGACAATGGAGTAAAGAAAGAGGCTGGCTATAGTATAATTGAAGCCGATGAAAGAGCTCTCATGCAATTTTTATTTGATTCAAAACACAAGTTAAATTTGAGAAGTCAAAAATCATGAGCTGCCGCTTGGTAAGTGATGCTCCCATGTCCCTCCAGTTTGTTATTGGGATCAATATAAATGAACATTGTACTTGGGTAAATGATGGGATCAATGGTATGCTTAAATTCAACTTTGAGAAGGCATTCTTTATTCTTTTTTCCCATCTGATGGTCCTATGAACTTGTGTAATCTGATTTTATTTTCTTCAAGAAAACTGACAAACAAGAATGTTGAGTATTGGTTTTGAAATCGGATTACCTGACTACATTAATAAACACATGCTTCTACTAATCAATTTTCCTTTTTCAGAATGAATATCAAGTTCCCATAATAGAAAAAAAAATGATGATGGAGCTTCATTAGTTACTGGATAGGTTGGTTTCAACCAAGGATAGCAACTTCTAGTGCCAGAACAAATTTTCATTTTTGGTGATTGCTACTAGCATACTACCAAGTTGTTCTAAACGTTGTGAGTTTTGATCCTAGATCCTAATTGTTTCGAGCCTGATCACATGGTTGCAAGGACTCTTATCTGTCTGCTTTTCTTGGTCTGTCGATCATTTGACAAATGTTGTCCAATTAACTTTCCTTAAACAGAACTGATAAGAGAGTAGTTGTATATATATATATATATGAATATTATTTTTTCAGAGAATTATATAATTGTCTCCCTTGTAATGGGAAGTTATATTATTTCCATAGAAGATGAAAAAGTAGCGAAAAAAAATAACAATAAAGA
Source organism: Mallotus nudiflorus (assembly GCA_947683625.1). Lineage (NCBI taxonomy): Eukaryota > Viridiplantae > Streptophyta > Magnoliopsida > Malpighiales > Euphorbiaceae > Mallotus > Mallotus nudiflorus. The sequence continues at coordinate 45,789 of CANTUR010000282.1, read as the reverse complement.
AAATAAAAAGTGTTGCTGCTTTTGGAATAATAGCTCACATCAAGATTCAAGAAGAACATATCAACTTATATTCACATGTTCACATCAACATTCAAATTACAAAGGCAACATATATATGCAATTACATATTAAAGAAAACATATAGTTAAACGTATCGCATTCTTTTTTAAATTTAGATTTAGACAACAATCTCTTCCTTTTTAACTCTGACACTCGCTATAAACGCAAACTGAGAAGCATAGAAAAAGCACACACTGATCATTGGTTGGCACAGGGGACGTGGATGGACTAGTTTTGCCTGAAAAGGGCTGCTGCGGACATCAAGATTAGCAGGATGAACACAGCAACTCCTACGAAAGATCCAATCAAGGAACCAGAGGTACGCTCGCAGAACGAGTTGAACTGTTGGCATATAGCAAACCAGTTTGCATTAGTATTTCCATTATGTGCCAAGTATATAATAGCTGCTGCTGCTGATGCTCCAGCTGTTAAAAGAGACAGCATTGCCTGCAGGCAGAGTCAGAGCCAAAACCACATTACATAACTGGGGTTAAATAATAATCTGTCGAACCCTCTAGTTATTCTTATACAATGGAATCAAAGTTAGCCTCCAAAAAGGTATTACCGTATCAAAGATGATCAAGATAACTCTCCTAGTCTTTGCACTGCTTCTCACAATGTTGATGATAGAAAGTGGAAGAGAAAGTAGCAAATAACCAGCCACAACAATATTTGCAACCACAAAATACCTGTTAGAAATTAATTCAAAGTTCAGGGTGTCAAAGGCATAAGTAAAGACTCTTCAAAAGAAAATATCAATTGATTGTTCAAGTGACTGAGTAGTTAGATTTTTTAAACTAAAGTCTCGAGTTTGAGTTTTAGTCTTATATATTGAGAAATAGGTGTCAGGAAAGCCTCATTTTATGGGTCTATGGAACTATTAGATAGCGGTGAGATCAAATCCCAAAAGAAAAAAAAAATCTCCAAGGAATATATATATATATATATTGGTGTGAAGAGAACATACGTGAAAGTGGAAAAATCATCATATTCAGCCCTGAAACGAATAAACTGTGTGACGAAAGGAAGTGTTTCGTCAGTAGTTCCCATGAGAATTGCACTGACTAGAGTGCCAACCAGTGCAACTAGCCTTAAAATGAAGTCTAGTACAGACAACCCTCTAGTGCCTTTTGGGGTTGAACCCTTGGTGGCCAAACCAAGCTCAATAGCATCAGTTTTCATGCTGCTAGTGCTAGATATATAGGTTGATATATGGGTCTTGAATATTGGCAACACTTCTCTTTTGCAAGAGAACTTAAGTTGGCAAATGCAAATATGTATGCAAGTCTTGAGAAGACTAACATGAGCATTGCTATATATAGTGGACGGCTTGAGCACCGTCTAGCCTCCTCTAAAATGATACTTTTTCTACACTTTTACCCTTAACATTTTTTATACTCTAAAAAAAAGAGGATAAAAAAGTAACTTTCATGGATTACGATGGGAATATTTATGTTACTACATGCGATATATAATATTTTTCATATATTACAAATATGAAAAACTTGACCAAACTCCCATATGGTGGGATCTACTAACAATATAAAATACATTCATATTATACAAATTCACTATGCATCTTATCTGAATTTAAATTTCCCAATAAATAAATACATGCACATGCACCACTAGGATACTAGCATTAGTAGTAGTTAACTAGTTCTTAGATGCATTATTTTTTTTATACATACATTTTTTTTCTTTTTATTATTATGATTAATAAAAATATGAGATCACCAAATATTCCAACTCCAACAAAACTCAACAACCATACACACAACCTTTAATGGATAAAATGAGTGATGTTTCTAATTTGGGAATTGAATATTGGTTCTTTGATTCTTGGGGATATTGTAGGAGTTCCTGGAATATGGGGCAGTTAACCAATTATATGAATCCAGTTCAAAAAAAAAAAATAATAATAATAATAATATCACTGGGGAATTTAGGAAGCCAATGACACTTGGAGATTTAGTTGGCTATGGTTGCAGTTGCCTTTTTTTATAAAAAAATTATCACAAATGAAACCAACCCAACTAGGATTACTTAATTTTATAAATAATTTGAGATGGGTTATTGTATGAATTCTTTTGAGCTCTTAATGAAACACTTATAGGAGTTCAAGTTTTATCTTAGTCTAGAATTTAGCCTATTCATCTCTCATTTTTATGTACTGAAGAAATCTTTGATTTAAGATTTTATTCAATGTCACAAATTAGTAATAATTGATGCAGAAGAATCTACAATGTACTACTTATCAAGAACTAAATGGTTGATTTGGTTGCTAATATTTTATTTTATGCCAAAAATATTAACCGCTATTCACTGTAATTCAATGAATATATAATTTTTAAAAATAAAAAAAAAATCATTAAAAAAAATATCGTTCAAATTCCCAAAATACACGGCTTCTCATCAAGCCAAGACCTGCTTCAACCGAAAAAAAAACAAATGTTTTCGTTTTTTATCTCCATAAAAGAATTTTTTTTAAAAAAAAAAAAAAAAAAAAGCATCCCGAATCAATCTAAGGTCGAATTGCAGAGAATCATGGCTGCACAGTACATATTAAAAAAAAAAAACTGAAGAAAGGAAGAGCATGAAGAAAGAACCAAATTAATCATGGCATGCATTATATGTATATATATCGTGGTTTTCTATAAGCATAACAGGAAAATTATAATTTTTGAACGCGAAAATGATTGTTCATGAGTGAAATTCATGTCCAAGTTCATATATTAATATAGATTGTATCAAAAGAATCTTATCATTCTTATTATGATGAGGCTGATTTTTTTTTTTTGACAGAGATAATATTTACAAGATACAATCATTCAAGCCAATACGACGTATAATGGTCTCCACAAGAAACTTATAATCTAATAAATTCAATCAAATATTACGCAACATCACAAATTTACAAATTCAACTAAGTAATACCAATTTAACATTAGTGGAATTTGAACCATGACAAGTGTATTTGCTTCACATTCTATTTTATCACTCATGGATTGTCTTTCATGATTAGTAGTGATAGTTTTGGACTTGGGGAAAAAAAAGATAAATCAGTCAAAATGCAACTCAAATGTCACTCGAACTGTGCTCTTAAAAGTATCAACCTAAATCACAATCACAATGAATTAAGAATTTGTAATCTAATTTGGGCCAACATGGGTTATCTTTTAATTTTATTTTCTTATTTAGATTTAAAATTAGTTGTTGCACTATCAAGTGCATTAGCTTGATCCTCAGCTGTCAATGCTTTAGCTTTTAATTCTTTAAGAAAATGCTAGGGCTTTACATATGTCCATCCGTTGACACAGAAAGGCTCAACTGGCGTGGTGCATCTTCCTGGCTAGTGCTCGGCTGGGTACCATGCCTGTAGGACACTCTCATGGCTATAGAAAGGCTCATCTGGTATGCATAAAGTGCTATGGCTAGTGCAGGCTAGGGAGGGTATCATGGCAATGACATCAAAATGCAGTTGGTATTAAGGTAATGACAATAATCAACCAATCCACATTGACTCTTTAAGATTAGCAAGAAACAAACTTCAAGATCTGAAAATCAAACCTCTCCATCTAGTGATGTCAGAGTATCACTCAATCGGCTGGTTAGCCTAACAGCATAATGGCCAATCAAGGATTCAAACATAATCAGATGCTGGAGCTTACCCTTTGCATGCCAGTAACAGTGTAATCCTATTTATAAACCTTAAGACATCAGTGATAACTGATAATAACATGCACCTCCAGAGAGCAAGAACAAGGAGAAATGGAGATTTTACACAGGTGTTGTTGCATAATGCATTAATGAACTCATAATGAGGCAAGGGCAAAACAAAATTCTGCAAGACAATTTCATTTCTGCAATCTACACAAGAAATTTAACTTGTAAACATATCATGGTATACAATACTTGACATCTTATCGTGCCTTCAATTCTGTATATGTCTCAGCACATTTATAGCACCTAAATTACATCAACAAATGAACAAATGTTATACTTCAAGTGATGAAGTTAAGAAGCCTTAATCTTTACAGACCCTATTATCTCACTTTGAACTTGGAGTCCTTTTTGTTAGAAAATCCACTTCCAGAAAGAAGCCTTGACAGGAAACCTTGACCGCTGTTGTTATTACCCTTGTTTTTGGAATTCTGTAAATTGCTTATTAGAGACCAATGAGTGTTAAAATCTGGCTCATAACCACTCTGTTGCATCATTTGCACAAGCTCAGATGCCCGCCTTGGATTATTTTCATAGCGATACCCATTAATGACACAAGAATAAAGTTGACTGCTTGGAGTTTCACCTAACTTTGCCATAGACTTGAGGAGGTCTTCTGCTTCTGCAGTTCGTCCAAGTTGGCAAAGTTTGTGGACTAGCATATCCCATGTCTTCTTACTTGGCTTCAGATCTCTATCCAACATCTCAGTATGGAAATCCATTGCCTCGTTCAGTTGATTCTCTACGCAGAGACCACAGATTACAGAATCATAGCTGGCAGAATTAGGGATATTTCCTTTCATCAACATTATGTTCAGGAGATCAACTGCCTTGTTCAGTCTTCCACAGGAAGAAAACCGCTTAATTAGATTATCATAATTAATTGTATCTGGGATTAGACCTTTATCTGTCATACGATCCAGAAAAAATTCAGCTTCTTGAAGCTTGTCATGAGAAAGAAGACCTTCAACAATGGCATTTTGAACAAAGGATCCATGAACCCAGCCTCTCTTTTCCATTTCTTGACTCAACTCCAAAACTTCACTATGTCGTCCAAAATCACACAGGCAGCTTATTACTGATCTTAAGCTGCGATTGTTTGGCCAAAATCCCATTGAAATCATTTTCGACAGATAGTGTACAGCACTAGCCACATCTTTACACCTCGAAAATCCATATACAAGAAAATTATAACTAACTTCATCAAGTAGGAATCCCTTCTGAAATTCATCCAGAATTTCAACCACATTCAAGTTGTTCCCAGCTGAGAGAAGATGGAATAGCAGAATGTTGTAAATGACTGGGCAATAATACCTGCTATCACCTAGAATTAGCACCTTCAGGCCAATTGCAGAAGTGAAATTACCCTGCATGCACAGAAAGCGTGCCAAATTCTGGTAGCTTAAAATTGAGGGGCCTAAAAATCTCCGTATTACAACACTAAGTAGCTCCCTTACTTTCATAAAGTTGTTAATTTGGCAATACCCATGTAACAGCATGTTATAAATTTCAGCATCAGGAAATAGCCCCTTTAATACCATATCCTGCACTACAGTGGCTGCTTCTCCAATCTTGCCTGCTTTGCAACATCCCATAATTAAAGCACAATAGACAGAAAGGTAAGATCCAGATTGCTCTGCCAAACCAATGTCTCTTAAAGCAATGGCTTTATCTAGTCTATCAGCCCTACACAACTGAGGGATCAGAATAAGAGAAGCATCCAAGCATGGAACCAAGTTCCTAGCCAACATTTCATCCAACACCGTGAAGGCCGCATTATATTTTCTTTCCTTGCATAGCCCTCGCAAAAGATGGTTATAAGCAATGTCATCAAAGACACAACCCTCCTGTAACAGTTCATCGACCAACTTGTGTGCAATGCTTGTAAAGCCTGTGATAGAAAGTTTTTCAAGGAACATATGACATATTTCAGCCCTGGAGTGAGGATGGTACACCATCATGCTTTCAAGAAGCTCCACTGCTTCCTTAAGCATCCTATGATTGCATAGACATTCAATAAGAGATTTACAATCCTCTAACCCTGGTAACCATTTGCTATTTCGAGCAAGATCCCAGCAATCACGAAGATCCCCCAAATTTCCCCGTTTACATAATGTTTTTATTAGAATAGTGTATGTCCCATTTTCAATCTTTACATCCCTCAAAAGCATTTGATTGAAAATTACCTTTCCTTTGTATGTCAATCCACCCTTGCAGTATGCTTGGGCAAGCAAATTAAAAACTTCATCATCTAGTTGGTTAGCCAACTTTGGCGTATTTTCAACAAGATGGATGCCTGCCCTGACAAGGAAACGGGATGCAAAAAGTCCTCTCAGCAATGCTGACTGGACGGACAGACACAGTTCTTGACCCCATTGAACCATTTCATCTATCAACGACAACGCATTCTTAAAATTCCCTTGATCACATTCCTGCCCCATAAGCAAATTAAAATCAGGTGTCATGGAATCTTTAAGAATCCTACTTAGTTTTTTCTCGTACTCATTTATGTTTCCGTCCAAATAGAGTCCATTCCCCAGATTATCAAAGAACTCAGTCTTAGAAAATCCCACATGATTATCCCTTTTCAACTTCACAGAGAACGGACTAAAACCCAATAATATGAATACCTTGGAAAGTGGATCCTCCAATAACGAGGATTCAATGAAACCAGATTTCACCATCTCATGGACCATCATCTTCGCTTCATCAAATTGTCTAGCTTTGCAGTACCCTGCCAAAAGAGTTCTGAAAGTTGATAAATTTGGGGTCATTCCCATATTCACCAACTCATCAAGAATATCTTGGGCATGTTTCCACATACCCTTCTCAAACAATGCACCAATAAGTGCATTATAGGACCATATACTAGGTTTTAAGCCTCTTGATGACATCTCTGACAGATAGATAAAGGCACCCCTCAAATTCCCCTCTTTGCAGCACCAACCAAGCAAGATTCCAAAAGTTATTGAATCAGGCCTAAAACCCAAATCCTCCAGTTCTAGCCTAAAAGCATCTGCCATCTCTATGCCGAAATTGCTACATAAACTACATATAATCTTATTGCCAACTATTACATTTGGTGAATGCTTAATTTCCCCAAGAAAGCTAAGCAAGTCTTCAAAATCCTTCTTGTAACAATATCCTAAAGCAATCTCATTAACAAAAATGCTGCTAGGCTCAAAACCTAAAGTCATGACCTTCTTCACAATATTCCTTGCTTCCTGAACCATTTCATCCTCACAAAGTAATCCAACAACTTTCTCAATGCTAACAATCTCTTTGTCACTCAAATTAGTTCCCAGTTCCAACATATCCAAACAAACTCGAAATGCCAATTGGGTTCTCCTCATTCTAGCCAAAAGTTCAACAAGAACATGATAACAAACTAGTGAAGAAACAAAATTTTGCTCTCTCATGCGATCATACACAAGCACAGCTCTTTCTAAATCACCAGCACCAACATACCCTTCAATCAACTTAGAAAATATTTCATTGTTATCCAACAAAATTTCTTGCCTATCCATTGCCAAAAGCAGTAACTGAACCTCTCTATACATCTCATATCTAATAAGCACCAACCCCATAACCTCACATGACTTAGGTAAATGCTTAAAATCCTTATCTTGATCACTAGCCCACTTGAAAATCCTCCATAAAGATTCAACTTTTGTACGCTCAACAGCAACTTTTTCACATTGAAATTGAAAACCCAGTAATATTTCAAGCACATCTTCAGGTTTCAACCTCAAAATCCTACTGAAACGACGTGTCAGATCAGGAACCACATCAGAAATATCTAAAAGAAGCTCCTTCAATGAATAAAAATTCAATCTTTTGGTATCATTTTTATTAAAGAAGTGGGGATATTTAGATATAAGAGATTGACAAAAACCGTTAAAATCTATAGAATTTAAACCATCAAGGTGAGCTCCTTTTGATAGTGAAAGGGAGTGAGTGATAGTATCAGTGGCGCTTAAATGGCGAGGTTTAGTGGAGAAGAAAGCGCTAACCTTTTTTAACTGAGTTTTTCTGCTGTTGAGCGAGTAGATAAATCGGACCATGTGATTGCTGCAGAGCAGAGAATTGCGTGGCTTTTGTTGCGACGTTGCTGCTCAGAACTACGCTGCTATCAGCTGTTTTTTTAGGAATCGACGAACTAAACGATGATGTTTCTTACTGTAAAGTCCGTCATTCGAATAATTTTTGTGTCGTTCAAAACATTTGGATAAAAAACGACAGCTAAGTGGCGTCGTTGGTGAATATTTTTGTGCTTTGCTTGTTCTTCTGCTGCATAGGCCTAAAAAATTTCCTACCCTTGAAAGCGGTAGTTTTACACTCTTACCACTTGACAATTGGCTCCCACCAATATTCTAAATTTACAATTTGAAATTGAGATATTATTTAAATAAAAATAATTCACTGCTAATTAATTTCAACAATTAACTTCAGTTTTTTTTTAAAAAATTAAATAACCATAAATTTTACATTCAATTTTTTATAAAATTAAATGTTTTAAGTTAACATTAATTATAATGAAAAAAAAATCACACCTAAGAAAATCTTGCAGTTGGACTAAAAATTTTTTATATTCAAACAAATAATAAAACTCCATATGGTATGTAATTATTAAAATAATGCATATTACCATTAAATTTAATCTACTTAGTGTTCTTTTATATGCATTAAGAGACAACTTAGTTAAGTTAATATCCCATCTCTATCCCCAAGAGAGTTGACTTTCTATATGTTAGCACTTGGCCATGGCCAAAGCCTGGTCTTAAAAGGGCATATCTAGATCAAGCTGCTATCTCTCACCATTCTTGAAAATTGAAACCATTTCAATCTTGAATCAGAATCCTCAACAGCAAAATGAACCAGAATCTGAGTGCACTTTCAATAGGATTGGTGGGGGCAGCCATCACCTTGTCTGCCTATTCGCAAACTCTTATGTCTCCAACTCAATGTATTGCAATTGGCCTTTTTGTTCTCATGTTTGGCTTGCTTGTTGCAGAAGGTTACATTTCTCTCTAGTTCTTGCTCAATTTGGTATGAGATTTGATCTTCATCACCTTCTTTCACACACACACACACACACATATATATATTGATAGTTTCAATATATATTTTTTTCTGTGTTATGTTTCAAGCAACTTTCTTTTGATGTTTGAAATTTTGGACTCTTGGGATTTAATGAATGATTTTAGCTTATATTAATTATCTTTTTTCCTCCCTTCTTTATGTGTGTATATTTGTATCAAAGTGACTGCAAATTTTGCTTTCCAAATTATATTAATGTTCAAGAATCCATATGCAAGCTTCAGGCTCTTTAATTCATAGTGATTCTTGGCTTGGTGCATACCATCTGGATTAGAATTTTCTTTTGTATTATGATGTACTTTTAAGGAAGGAAAGTTGTTTGAAAAGGAAAAAGACTTGCCTCTTAAACAGAAAAATGGAAAAATTATTTATATAGCAATGCACGAAAACGAATTCTCTTAAACAGAAAAATGGAAAAATGGAAATGGAAAAATGACATTTCACAACAATATAGGAAACAAAAACGTAAAAAAAATTCATAAATAATAAATTATAAGGGTATATATATATACTCGCCAATTAACAAAACTATTATTATTTAAATAGGTTCAATATTATTAAAAATATTAACATAAAAAAAATAAATATAATTGAAATAAAAAAAATTAGCAATATAATAATATAGTTTAGTTATTTAATTATAATAAAATAATAAACGGCATGTAATATATCAATTAAGAAGTTAAAAGGAATTTTTTTTATTGAGTTACAAAATTAATAAAATAATAATGTGATTTAATAAGAAAAAGAATATTAGTAATTAATAATAATATAATATTATTTCATTATCAGAAACATAAATTAATAATTAGTTAAAAATAAAAAAAATTAACAAGTAAAAGTAAAAGTAAAATTTAATAATTAATAATAATATGATATTATTTCATTATTATGCTATGTTATATTATTATGTTGTTATTTTATTATTTAAATAACAAATTAATAATAATAAGTAAGACAATAGCAATCCAATGAAGATACATTTAAATAAAATAATAATTAGTTAAAAGAAATTAAAAAAAAAAAACTAAAAGAGAAAAGGTCACAACCGCAAACATTAAATCTGTGTTTTTTTTTTTTTTTTTGTCTAAAAGAAAATTATATTAAAGAAGCAAAAGGAGTTAATATTACAATCCCAATTAATAGGAAGTATTTGCTGCAACTGATTTTGTAACCCTATCAGCAGCTCTATTTCCTCCCTTTTAATTCACCTGAAACTGCAATACAAATCATTCCTAGAGAATATAGTTTTAAAAATATTTGTAATGCTCCAATAAGACTTGCGCAGAAGACAGAGCTTGGAAACCCCAAAAAGAGTCCATCTCAACAATACAATATTAAAACATTGCTACTTCCACTGCCAACAGAATAGCCTCCACTTCAGCAACAAGAGCTTAGCTAGCCTTCTTTTGTTGAGCAATGCCATAAGAGAGCTTGCCTCTAAAATCTCTAACAAGAACAGCCAAACCTGCACAACCTGCAGAAAATTTTAAGGATGTATCAATATTCAACCTGACATAACTACTTGGAGGAGGCATCCACACATATAAAGAATTATTTTGATTATCCACTTTGTATCAGAATTTATATGTCTGCTTGAATCAATTTTCTCCTGAATAGCCTTCCGGATCTCACCATGCAATTGATTGGCCTTTTGAATTACCACAAGAGGATTTGGATTAACATGTTCAAACAAATATGCATTCCTTGATTTCCATATCAGCCAACCAATAATTAATAGAAAAGCAAAAGCATCATCATTATCATAGAAAAGTCTACTAACATAAGATCACCATTCAGTCATAGAAAAATGTTACTGCAAGTTTGGAATATAGGCGAAAGAAGAAGCAAACGAAGTTGCTCTAGCATGAGGGCAATAAAACAATAAATGTTGAATGGTTTTAGAGTGTTGTTTGCACAAGGAGCATACATTAGATTCTACAATCCCTCTATAATACAAAACTTCCCTAGTAGGAAATACATGACAATGCAAAAGCTTTTTTCATGAGACAGAAGAAATTGAAACAATTTGAGTACTAGATCTCCTAGCCTGATTAATATGAACCCTAAAAGGGATGCAAAGTGCAAACATGGAACCAAATAATGAAGAATTCAAGCTAACTAGTTTAATTTCATATTTTGAAATTAATTAGCTTGATATGAACGAATTTTAAAGTTTTTTCTTTGTTGGAGTCAATAAAGAAGATTCTAAAAGATATAAGAAGATTTAAGGATATTCCAAGTCCAAGTCAATAAGTCAAAGTTAAAGTCAAAATTAAAGAGTCAACAAGTCAATGATCAATTGTCAACATTCTACATAGCATGTGACATGACATGCTTCAAGGTTTAGTTGTAATGAGTTGTAATTAGTTGTCAATTTTGACTTTTCAAATATGAGTTTTCATTAATTGTCTTATTTTGAAGGAAACCTTCATAATTAAGGATTTTCCTATATAGGTATCTTTGAGAATTAGAAAGAAAACTTTTTCTTTCAAGAGTTAGGTTGTTTACATGCCTATATAAGGGCTAAACATATGTAGAACAAATTTGGATGTATTATTTGACAATTTTAATCAATTAAGTAAGGTTTTCCATTAATTTTGTTCTTTTGAAACTTTGCAATTTTACTTGAATTGTTTCACATCTACCTTTCATTACAATTGCTAGGTTAGATTAGATTTAGAATTGTGTGATTGTTCATCTTATAATAGCTAAGTATCTTGCTTCGATTTAATAAGTAAGGGGTTTAGCTCTATCAATACAACCTATCATTGATGATCCTTGGGCTAATATTCAAAGTTGGATGCGCGTTTTATCTCCATTATAGGTACGATTTGTATCAGTTTGGTATCAGAGTCAAACTTCAAGGTTTGGTTAACTATCCTTTTAATTTTTGTGCATAATCTCTTCTTCTTTTTCTTAATTCTTCATATTTAAAAAAAATTCTCTTCTTCTTTTTTTCAATTCTTCATATTTAAAAAAAATTCTAAGTGAAATATGAGAGCATTCACATCCTTTAGTGTAAGCACGTAAGGGAGTGCTTTGTGAGGATTTTTTTTTTTTATATCTTTTCAAACCTAATTTTTTTTTAGTATGAACATGCCTTATTTTCTTGGTGGGGATGATCCTTATGTTTATTTGGAATGGGTGCAACAAATGGAGGAGATATTTGATATTCCTAAATTAAGTGATTTCCAAAAGTGTAAACTTGCTTCTCGTAAATTTTTGAGTCATGCTGCTATATAGTGGGAAGATTTGATGGCATCAAAGAGACTGAATGGGCTTAGTGAGATTAAAAATTGGGAGATAATGAAGAGGGTAATGACTAGACATTTTATTCCTCATAAAGTTAGGGATAAATTTCATTTTGAATTACAAAGGCTTAAACAAGGTGATGAATTATGTGTTAATAATTATGTTAAAAAGTTTAAGTTGTTTGTAATTTTAAGTGATGTAGGTGAATTCAAAAGGAAAAAAGTTACAAATTCATCAATGGGCTTAAATGTGAGATTAGTAAGAAATTGAAGAAAGACGTACAATTAGAATCTTCTATCTCTTTGAAGGTTGTAATTGAACTTGGTTTGGAGTATGAAAAGGAAGTAGGTCCTTGTGAGGAGACAATGATAGTGTGTGAATCCAAGAATGATGAAAGTGAGAAGTCATTAAGGTAAATAAGGAGTGTTTACAAAGGTTTGAATAATCTAGTGAACTTGTGCATGAATTAACTATTCAAGGAGGTGGTAATAGTGCACCCTGTAATTATGAAGAGTATATACATAATGGAGAGGAAAAACTAGAAATTTGTGCACAAAAGAAGCTAGAGATTGAGAGTGTCATGAAGGATAAAGAGATGCTTATTCCTCATGATTGCACTAATAATTTTAATATTTCTTTTCCTAGTGACTTGAAATTTATTTTGCAGACTTCTATGCCATACAAAGATCCATTTGATGATGTTAATGAAGTTCTTTATGTCCATAATATAATCTATGGAGTCTTTGCTTATAGCAAGAAAAGCTTAAGCTATTCATGTTTTAAGTTTAGAAGGAAGTAATAAGAATGCAATTGTTACAAGTTCATGACCAAAAGTTATATGCTTCAAATGTTTAATCAAGTTCAAGTTATTTGGAAGCTACTTTTGTGGAGCATTACTTCAAAGGAGACATTTTCAACAAAGGAGTTTGTGTTTGACCCTAGAGGATTCATGAATTTATCAACTTTAGAAGATGACTATGATTCAAGAGCGAATCATCTTCTCCTTCGCTCTTGAAGATAATTCGAGAGCGAATCATCTTCAAGATGTAGGGAATAATATGAACCCTAAAAGGGATGCAAAGTGCAAGCATAAAGCTAAATAATGAAGAATTCAAGCTAGTTAGCTTAATTTCATATTTTAAAATTAATTAGTTTGATAGACGAATTTTAGAGTTTTTTCTATATTGGAGTCAATAAGGAAGATTTAATAACATTCTAAAAGATGTGAGAAAATTCAAGGATATTCCAAGTCTAAGTCATTAAGTCAACAAGTCAAAGTCAAAGTCAAAATCAAAAAGTCAACAAGTCAAAGTCAATGGTCAATGGTCAACATCCTACATAGCATGTGACATGGCATGCTTCAATGCTTAGTTGTCGTGAGTTGTCATTTTGCTTAGTTGTAATGAGTTGTCATTAGTTGTCAATTTTATTTTTTCAAATATGAGTTGTTATTAGTTGTCTTATTTTGAAGGAAACCTTCTTAATTAAGGATTTTTCTATATAGGAATTTTTGGGAATAAGGAAGAAAATATTTTCCTTCAAGGGTTAAGTTGTTTACATTCATATATAAAGGTTAAACATATGTAAAAATTATGTGAGGTTTTCTCTTAACTTTGTTCTTTTGAAACTTTATAAGTTTACTTGAATTATTTTACATTTACCTTTCATTACAATTGTTAGGTTAGATTAGACTTAGAATTGTGTGATTGTTCATCTTATAATAGCTAAGTATCTTGCCTCAATTTAATAAGCAAGTGGTTTAACTCCATCAACACAACCTATCCTTGATGATCCTTGGGCTAATATTCAAAGTTAGATGTGCGTTCTATCTCTGTTATAAGTACCGTTCGTATCACTGATCATAAAGAAACATATAGGTTGATCTAACAGAGATTGATCCTTTTTTATCAAAATGCCAAATAATTCTATCTTGAATAGATGGATCTCCTAAAGGAATTTTCATTATTCTATCAACATCAACTTGAATTAAAAAATTTTACATCATATTAGTATTCCATCTTTTTTTAGTTGGAATAATTAAACCTGCTACTACCAAAACATCATAATTATCAAGTCTAGCAGACGTAATCTTGAAATCCGGAGAGTCTGGGATCCACTTGTTATCCCATATGGAAATATCCTCGCCATTTCCAATGTTAAATCTAAAATTTGACATTAATAAGTTCCTAGTTTTGATCAGACTTAACCATCCCCAAGAAGGCCTAGCATTCAACTTTGCATTAAGAATAGAAGAGTGTGGAAAATAATTATTTTTTATGCATCTTAGCCCATAATGATTAAGGGTTATTCATAATTCTCCAAACCCTTTTTGCAAGCAAAGCATAATTAAATTTATCAAAATCCTTAAACCCTAACATGCCTTTGAATTTCGACCTTGTAATATAACTCCATTTAGCCAAATGAAGACTCCTCCTAGCTGGACCACTCCCCACCAAAAATTAGATATTATGGAATTCAATTTTTGTCACGATCCAAATAGGGGCCATGACCTGCGCTAGGGAACGGGAAGTCTTTCGAATCCAGAACCCGTAACAAGCCTTAAAATAAATAAAAACATGTAATAATAATAATAACATAAATAAAATAACTCTCAACGGAAATAAATCTCATAAATAAGATAAGTATAATCCACTAACTCATTTAAATTAACAAGTTCATGTCATATATAAATAATCTTTTAATACAAATCTTAGTTCAAATCTTTAAAATACATATTTCATACAAACATAGAACATAAATCTCACAACTAACTACAACTATTATAGTCATAGAACATAAATCCCACAACTGACTACAACTATTATAGTGTCTAGATTATAAAATAAAGTCAAGTGAGCAGATTACATAGTAAAACCGGGGCAGAAAAAATTCGGCGTAAAAGTCTGCTACTGAGGTATGAAGATGAAGACTCTCCTGAAAAATAGTCAACGGAGGGGAGTTAGACCTCACTGAGTGAATTGTTATAATATATATACATGCATAGCTAAATGACAATGCATACATTCAATAGTATATATAATAAGTATATATACAAGCAAATACACACAGATGCAACAAAATTATTTAATATATTTACTGAAAATAACATCCGTTTATGAAGGATCAAATAGAACCCTAGAAAATCGCAACTTCAAAACAGTGTTAGACAACACTCTAGCCATACAAGCTCACTTATTCTAAATAAATTCACTTGTTTCATTTGGACAGTAGACTGGCCCCGAGACACTTGATCAACCGAGCTCCAGCAGTTTGACTGTCAGTGTTATTGACCCCAAGACACTTGGTCAACTGAGCTCCAACAATTACACTCCCAAATCACATCTCACATTAAATACATCAATCTAATCAATATCCACAAATAGGTTAGTAATATAGCTTAAATACTATCATCGTACCGGTAGGTACTCGGTTCTAGTGCTGCCTACTATGTAGCACATTCTATTGATATCTTTTATTATTATATAAAACATACATTCATAAAATAAATGATGCTTGATATTAAGTAAAATAGCAATATAAACCATATATATACTAGAAATATACCAAAAGTAAATCAAGTATATTTCGAGTATATATACATCGAATAAATTCAATTTAATTATAAAATAAACTATAAGTATACCTAAAAACATTTTAAGAATAATTTAATAATAAAACATGCATATAATTTAAATTATACCAAAAATAACCTAAGCAATAATTAAATCATTTATGCATAATTTACTAAAATAAATTATACATTTCTAAAACATGCAATCCTAATACAAGTATATATAGAATAACAACTCACAGTTATTGCGCTCATCGAGACGGGTCCGACGGGCCTGGTCCACTAGGCCTCAGTCTTGGGGTAACTAAACAAACAAACGACAGTACGAAATTAGAATAAATCTACCAAAATTCCTAAAGACTCGATCTAAGAATAGCGGACACAAAATCAGAATAGGAACTCGACTTGACATCACGTTTTACGAGAATTCTATCAAAAATCTAGCAGAACCTCCCCTGTAAAACAGACATCTCTCTACTCAGAGTAGAGTCGGTCCTGCAAAGAAACATACTTTAAAAATACATAGTCACATAACCCCTCGATCGGACTCCCAAACTACAATTTTATCGACCGAGGTTCACAATTCACGAGATAATTACATATCACATTAAAAATGCCAAAAATACCAAAAATGCCCTTCAATACTCAAAATATAGCAAATTAGAAATTCAAACGCTAAAAATAATTATTTTACCGATAAATACGTAAAAATCCTAATTTTAATAAAATATTATTAAAAATCAATAATTCTCAATAAATTCATAAATATTGACCCAAAATACATTTTATAAATCCTAATTACATAATTAACCCTAAAACATTTTAAAAATCAATAAAAACTCATTTATTTAGAAAAATAACATATTATATATAATTTAAAAATAATTTACGAAAAATAGTTTTAATTAGTTAAAAATACTAAATAATTTGTAGAAATCATTTTTATACCTCAAATAACTATTAAAACCAATTTAATTATATTTTTAGCCAATTTAATGTCAAATTATCAAAATACCCCTAGTTATATAAATTCACTATAATTAATCAAAAATTCACCAAAAATAGTATAATTACTCAAAAATTAATTTCTCAACATATAATTCAATAATATCAACAAATATACTCAATTACCCAATTAATTTCAAAAAAACACATAATTAACCTAATTTTCTAAAAATTACATAAACTAAATAAATTCATAATAATTGTATAAAAATCACAAAAATTAAAAATTAATTTCTAAAATTAATTTTAACACCTATAAACACCATAAATCACAATTTCATAATTTAATTAATTAATTTTCGAAAATTAGAAAATATTAATAAAATAATTAAAAATTCACAAAAATCAACATAATTCCCAAAAATTCTACAAAAATTCACAGAGGTATATTGAGCTACAAGAATCAATATTTGTGAAGGAAGTTTGCGTGAATCATTCAAATCGAAGCTCAAAAAAAATCAAGAACCCTAGTTGGCTGAAAATGAAAATTCAAAACCTAGGGAAATCTAGAACATTTCAAGTGAAAAAAAGCTTGGAAATGCACTTACTGAAATTCAAGGAAGAGATAGAGACCGGTGGGGCTCGAAACGGTGGCCGGAAAGTCGGTGAACGGCGATAGGAGTAATTCTTGGCCTCTTGAAGAAAATTCGGCCAAACTCATCGAAAATAGAAGCTTGGGGCATCGAGAATGGCTGGGAGGGAAGGTGGCACACCGGGAGGCACACCGATGGGAAGAAAATGACATTACAGGCGATGGAAATCGAATGGGGACGATCGGGAAGAGGAGGTAGGGGACAATAGCACTTCCGTAAATATTTTAAACTTTATATTTGGTAAATATATTATATGTATATATATATCTATCTCTTATATTATTTTAATATATAATATAATACACACAATAAATATACACCACACACTTATTTTAATAATATATATACACACATATACATATATACACACTTACTTAATATTAAGACTATATAATATAATTTAATTTAATTAAATAAATCCTAATTTAATTTAAATGCATGTATATATATATTTTATTCGACACTTTAAAATTATGCATGGACTCATGCAACTTTATAAAACCGCTTAAATTAATTAATATTTATTTATTTACGTTTTAATTTCCTCGAAAATAAAATTTCTAAAAAAATTTTACGCAAATGACTTAAAATCATTAAAAATAATTAATAATGACTTTAATAAATAACAAACTCATTAAATAATCATAAATATATATTAAAATTATTAACACTGTATATCCCGATACAGTTTAAAATTATTTCAAAAAACTCATGATATTACAATTTTTGACAAAATCCCAAAGGAAACTTGAAAAATTCCATTGCATGGGATGACATAGCTGTAAGCACAACTTTAATTAGGACTTCTCTTCTAACAGGGGAAAAATCTATGGCACTAAGATTTAGTTTTCTGAATGAGTCTCTTTTTAGTAAAATCCATAGCATTCTTTTTTTACCTATCCCAAAATGCAAGAAGTTCCAAATATTTCCCAGCATCCCTCAAACCATTTATACCAAACACCCCACACAAAATTTGTTTCACACTAAATGGAGTACATCTACTAAAACAAACACTTGGACTTCTCAAAATTTATTCTTTACTCTGTGGCATTGCAATATCTATCTAAAATTCCTTTAATAATTATAATTTCCCTCTCATCCACTTTTCCAAACACTAAAATGTCATTTACAAAAAGTAGATGAGTTAAAGGATCACACCTCCTATTAAATTTGAACCCACTAATACTATTACGCCCTAAAGCTTAAGACAAGGCAAAAGATAGAGCATTTGACACCAAAATAAACAGATAAGAAGAGAGATGGTCTTCTTGGTGCAGACCTCTAGAAGGATGGAAGGACTGAGTAGGACAACCATTGATTAAAATAAAATAAGAATCATTGGTAACACATTGCATTATTAATTGAATGAAATGAGAGTGAAACCCGTTTTCTTCAAAAGTTGTTCCAAAAAGCCTCATTCAACTTGATTATAGCCTTGCACATGTCAAGCTTAATAGCAAAATGAAACTTGCTCTTATTCCTCGAGATATTTAAAACATGAAAAACCTTATGAGCCAATAACGCATTATTATATATTTGTTTGCAAGGCATAAAAGCAGCTTGACATTCATGAATCCAATTTGCTAAACGAGATTTAAGTTTGAGAGAAGCCATATATGCATTTAAAAATAAGAAAGAGAAGGCATCAAACATAAATTATCAATTAAATAATACTTTAAAAGTAATTTTAATTTGTTTCTTTGACTTTAGGAACTCTATTAATTTTATTCAATTTTATTTCAATGATTTAATTATATTTTTAAAAATTATTTTTAGATTCCTAAAAAATAAATTTGACAATTTATTAAATTTTTTATCCTCTTTTTCTTATAAAAATAATTTTAAATCTAAATTTGTCACTCTCAACATAAATTCAAAAATCAATTTCTAAATATTTTCATAATTTTTTTAACTTTTTCACCAAAAAATCTTGAACTCCATCTACTTTAATATTTAGTTCTGAACTTTCAACCATATTATTCAAAGGTTTTTCTAATAGGTACCAAATAAAAAAGTATGAAATGGAAAAAAAAAAAAGAAAGAGAATTTTGAGATATTAAAAATATTAGTTAAGAATATACACATATTTAATTTTTCTAAAAACAAAAAATAAAATTATAATTTTATTATTATTTATAGTAATAGTTAAAAGTGCTCACTTTATATTTATATTTACATTCTTATTAATATTAGTCTATATAATAAATTAGTTCACAAGTTATAACTTTTTTGTTTTTTATTATTTTTCATTGATACATAAAAAGCTAAAATTTTATGTAAAAATTTAAATTTAATTTTTAAATTTATTTTACAAGTGGTAAGATTAAAAATTGAGAATATTTTTAAAGTTTTATTTTAAAAAATGAATAGTTATCAAATTTATTTTATAAGGGTCTAAAAATATAATTAAATTCTTCCAATAAAATTGGATAAAACTCACACAATTTGTAAAATTAAATAAATAAATTGAAATAATTTTTAAATTAGTATTCGATTGATAATTAATTCATAATTTAAGGTAAAATATATCACTGTAGTTTAAAAAAAATCAGAGATTGTTAGAAAAATATAAAAGCAGTTGGAGAACTAACAAATAGACTGTTCTCTTATCCTCTGGTATGATTATGAAGGCCTGAGCAAAAAGAATGGATAAACTATGGGTTATAAGAAATGGAACTTTACTCTATGAAGATCCAGAAATTTATCAGATTAGTTTTTTTTTTATTTTTTCTTTTGATGTTTATATAAATTCTCTTCAATGAAGTTTTTTCAATTTATGTGAGATTTGAATTTTAGTATGTCACTAATTAGTCATGAATTAGTTTTTCAGTTCTGTTTTGGATTTGAAATTGAATTTCTTCTAAGTTAATATTTTTTCGTTCATCTTGGAATTGAGTTCTATTTTGGTTTTTTTACATAGGAAACGTGTTTCCATATAGTGAAATACGCTTTTGATTTTTTAAATTTGCGAAAAAAATTCCGAAATGTTCCCAAAAGTAGTTTTGAAGTTTCATTTCCCACAGGTTTTGAAAACACGGAAACAATGACAAAACAGCATTTCCGTGTATATTGAAAGTTCAGATTTGGATTGATCTAACTCTATTTTCTAGTTTTTGTATTAATTTTTTTAATTAATTATCCTAACGAGTTACAAAATGAAAATATGTTGAATTTTGTGGGTTTTTAATTCAAAATATTTGTATATATACACAGGGGCACGAGCACCCCAGTTATTAAATGGGAATTAATATTTTAGTTCGGAGAAGTTTTGAAGTAACCTTGTCGAGTAGCAATAATAACCAACTATATTCAACTTTGAAAATCAATTTTGTGTGCATTAATTAGAATTTATACTATGCTTGAAATGAGAGGAAAGTAGAGAGAATAGAAAAAGAATGAGAAAAATTAGGAAGAAAAATTACTTTATCTTATTTAAAATGAAAGAAAAAATTTAGAGAGAAAAGAAAGTTAATTTTATTTTTTTTTCTATATTATCTCTCCAAATTGGAGAAAAAATATGAGAAAAAAAAATTATTATTCATTTTCATTTTATAATTTTATACTTATTGTATAATTTATCTTTTTACTCATTATTTTAATACATAGGCATAATAATAAATATATTATATATTTATTTTTTTAAAAATAGTCTATCTTCCTAATAAAAAAATATCATAACTTTCTTTTTTTTTATATTATTTTTTAAAAAATTTAAATATAAAAGAGAAAATTAAAAAAATATATTATTTTTCTTTCAATTTCTGTTCTTTCTGTTCTCCCATTCTAAGCATATTGTTAGTGCAATTGGTTAAGGTAGAAACTGCGAAAACTTTGAATGTCGAAAAAAAAAACAACGAGTAATGCTCCGCCCATCGATTAATCACGCGAGTACGCATATCCCGTCAGCTCACAGCGAGTCGTGAAATCAAAATTATAAATGAGAGGCTTGTCAAGAAATTTATATCCCGACAAAAAAATAGCGGTGCGAAATTGAAAACTACGGGAAGAGAGAAGACACTGAGACATTGGTGAATTGCTAGGTTGAGGATATTGACAAACGAAAATCAAGATTCCTAATTACCGCTAGACCAATGGTCTGTTCTCTTGACTCATGAAGGACAAGTACAGCAACAAGGAGCAAAAGCTTTAAAAGGGAAATAAAAAATTCTATGTTTGGAAATCAGACATCACTTGACAGCAATTGCAGCAGCTGCATTGCATTGATGATTAAAGAAAAAGTACATCATACGCGACACAAGTTTCAAATTTACTTGCTCAGTTAAAACTCTACAAAGGACCTAACCATTGAAAAATGTTAAAACCGCACATGAGGCCTATATCAATTGGTCAAGATTCAACATTCAAGATACAAATCTAAGGATATCTCTAACCCATTATATTTTGCAGTGGGTTGGGATGCAATTTGCTTCAATGGAGTGCCAATTGAGGCTGCAAAATGCATATTTTGCATTTTGGGCTGCATATATTCAACTTTATGCATTTTATTTATTTTTTTAATTTCAATATTTATTTTTTATCATTTGTTTCAATATAGTATAAATAACTTTGTTTAAACTTATATTATATTTATCATATTATTATTAAATGTATATAAATTTAATTTAATTTTTTCAATTTTAATTTTAATGTCTTTAGTTCTCTTCATATAATATATTATTTAATTTTAAAAATATTTGAATGTATTTATATTATTTATTATTAAAATATATTATTTATTTTATTCATATATTATTTATTTTTGAAATATATTTAAATAATAAATTTTATTATAAATAAATATATCAATGTATATGATAAATATTGAATAAATTATGTGTATAATATGTAAAATGTACAAGTAATATAATATTAATATTGGATAAAAATATGTAAAAAATATTTTTTTAAGTTGAAAATGAAATAATAAATTTGAATAAATTTACTGCAATATATACATTTTAAAATAAAATTTACTATATTTTAAGATAGCCTAAGTTTTGAGTTCAAATTCTAACGGTGAAACATTTAGGTTTAAGTCATTAATTATCATTGCAAAACAAGTTTAATATTATATATATGACTATAATAATAATAATAATTAATATAATATATATATATATGTTATAGGTCTAGACGGAAGTAACTTGGAAGAGTCTAAAAGAATTATTTCCCCATGGGTAAAGACTATCATAAATTTTAATCACCACAATTAATCACTAGGCGACACATCACTTGTTGAAAGACATTTCACTGGTGACTAAAAATTTCAGGTTGATATCCCCCCAACCTCCCCCTGTAATAATTGGAAAAATAAATGCCTTTCAGCAGAAATTTCAATATTGACGTGAAATATTTCGTCTGAAAAATACACATAAGGCTATAGCCAAGGAGAAGAGAGGTACATTTACTTTAATACTGTGTTTGGAATGAAAGGAAACGGTGAAAAATAAATTGGAAAAAATTATAAAAAAATGTTTTTTTTTTTTATATTTAAATTTAAAAGAAAATAATATAAATGAAAAAAAATTATGTCACTTTTTATATTGGAAAGATAAAATATATATTTATATATTATTATACCCAAATACTATAATAATAAGTGAAAAATTAAATAATATAAAAAAAAAGTAAAATTATAAAATAAAAATATATATTATTTTTTTTTCATTTTCTCTCCTATTTAGAACTACAAGATAAAATAATTTTCCTCCGGTCATTTTCTTCACCCTTTTCCTATCAACCTAGCTTTCCCCTCGAATCTTCACCCTTTTTCCATCAACCTCACTTTCCTCTTGTTACAGACATAGCATAGTGTAAGTGCATGTGTAGTGGGTGAGAAGCCTACTTAACTGTATCAACCTACTAGAGATTGATTAATTATTTTGGTCCCATTTCTTTTAACTCCATATTCACCAAGAAGATTCTGATAGATATCTAACCAGACTGATGAAGCAGCTTCATTCAAATGTAGATGCTTCATGGCTTTCTGATCTGCAATACTTAAAAGGAGAAATGTTATAGAAACTGAACTCATCTTAAAATATTAAAATAAGGAAACAATGGTAAGAAAAAAAAAAGTATGTCAAAAGAAATTTAAATAGGAGAGGATGAAACCCTTTTGTTATTGTATTGCATAGGGTTCAATATTTTCTAACCTCAGAGGCAGGATGGCCATGTCCACCAGCATCACATTAATTATATCATCAAAAATCTAACATGAAAGGAGGAGGCAGTTGAGTAGCCAGAGATGACTTGCCGATCGATCAACTACCTAACTATATTAGTTAATGGTACAAATCTGTGTTTATTATAAGCTCATCGTAACTATACTATACTAATGCATACATGTATGTATATGTGTGCACACTATTCAGGGCTACTATAACCGGCAAGTCATCCTTGGCTGCACTACACAACCTTCTTCCTTCATGCAAGATCTGAGATGACGGAAGAAAAGGGTTAGTAATAATTTTCATTACAGAAATAGAGGCAGACATTCCAAGGCAACCCAACCACTCAAAGACAAGTCTCCCCAAAGAGAAAGGCAGGCAACATTCCTTACTACATGTACAAGAAGTGAATTGAAGAGAAGAGAAGGAAAGGGATTGGAGGACAAAAAATAAATCGGGCAGGCCATCAAAGAATGGTATTTGAAGCAAATAAATGTAAAGATACTACAGTTGGATCGATGTCAAGTAATAATGGTGCTACCTAATGTGTAGAAGAGTACAGCTCTGAAACTGTAACGCCAGAGTCCGTACCAACTAGGGCATCAGAGAAAAAAAAGAGGGTCTCAATTTATAGGGCTCATGGCAATGGATGTGACCATGCATTGGTGCTAAGACCGAGAGGATATGAGACACGTGTAACATTAAAAGAATATTACTATTTTTATTTTTTTCCCTTAAACTTTGAACGAAAAAAAAAAAAGTGAGAAATTTAAACTTTTCTTTAATCGAATTTTACTCTATTTAATTGAATATTTGCATCAAGTGAAAAATTTTAGTTAAATATCTATATTTTTTATTATTTAATCCATGAATAAAAAGTATATTACTATTCTTTATTTTTCTTCCTGTGATTACTGTTATTTCTTTAATTAAGGGTCCTTAATTAATGGTCCTTTAATTAATTCTTTGCAACTATTTTTTTTTGACTTTATAGTGACTGAGGTGTACGTCCAAAGGCAAGTTGAGCAAGTCGGTGGGGGCTAAATTAACGCAATTAGGCCATTACACATCATCTTCTAAGAATTACATCAATTGGGGATTTGCTGGTTATTGTTTTTGCACTACACAAATGTATTATTTAAAGCAACTTTCCAAAATTAAAAGGAAAAGTATACGTGATCTTGATATATTTACTGGTTATCAATTGTGATCTTGTTAGCATATGCAGCTAATCTTATGGCTCAGATAAATCACAATACCGTCAAATTCTAGAAATTAGAAATTAATTTTAGAGTTGTAACATATCTTTTACATTCGTCGTGCTACTCTTCTTAGAATTATACACATTTGATGTTAACAAATCTACCCGTTATCTGAAATAATTATCTGTTTTATTGAAAGAATTCAAACCGAAAATCTCAAATGATAGTCCAAAAACAAAGATATAAATATAGGCAGACAGCAGATCAAATCGAGAATTGGCAAAAGGTAGATTGTTTGAGCACACAAATGTATCTATCTATTAAATCTTTCAGCAAATGTAATAGTCTTCAATGAGCTTCAATACATGTTATGCATAAAACACGAGAGTCCATGTGGAGGGAGGTAACACATTCTAACAACAGGATCTGCTCACACTCTGTTCCGCTAGCCCGCACCTGTTTTGCTAGCTTAAAAGAAAACCTAACCTGCCCAACAAGTTTGTCCATGAGGGATAAAAAAATAAAAATAAAAAAGGGCCCAACCAGAGCCCCTTATCTACAACCATCCACAGCAAACATCTTACAAGAAAATAACCTACCACTTGATGCATCAGGTTCAGTCTTCCAAGATTTTGGATCAACCTCCAATGGAGCCTCAAGATATGATTGCCACAAAATTAACATGCAACACACCTTTAAGGTTCCATATAGCACCTCCAAACATACCTGGCCAGCGCAGGAAAGTTCCCAAGACAAAAAACCCTACATATTTTTCTATTTTTCTGCTTTGCAATCACAAACTCATCTCTATAAAAAGAGACCTTACATTTGATGTTAAAATTGCATGTCAGGTACAAAATGAAGCATGCAGAAGAGAAAATAACCTGATACTGTAAAAATAATTTACCAGTGTAATAAATACTGTGAAGTGTTGAAATTGATCATCAAAACCAACATGCGACCCTTCTCAAAATTAACCAACTGTGTTGGTTGGAAAGCAAATCATCAAACTACATTTATTACATGAAAATGCAATTCCACAGCAAAATAACAATAATAACAACAGCAGCAACAAATCCCACTACCTTTTATTGACGGTAAAAGAGAAGAATATCAAACCTGCAACTCAGACAACATTAGAGTTCTGCTGTACTTTTCAAGTGATAACTCACCATAAATTCAAATAAAAAACTAAACATTGCAAAAAAAAAAATTTGTAGATAAAAAAATCACTCTTAGTACAACTGACAAAGGACCGAAGCAACAAGGTTTTGTACTTTTTCCATGAAGCGTTCCACTAAAAAAACGAGAAAAAAAGGCATGACAGCTAAAGAGGTTCTTAGGAGAACAATATGTAAAGCTTGGTAATTTGTCAGGGACATGACAAGTTTCAATAGTCAACTATCAGGATCTCCAAATATATTTGGTCCTTCTAGGTGAGATCATCAAGGTGGGCCATGAGGATGTCAAGTCCGGTGCATCTGGTCTTCCGGTTTAGGCAGTAGGCTTCATCAAAAGAGGCAGGGCTGGCTTCAGGCTTCATGGAACTCAGCTGTTTTGATGGGAAGGGAAAAGGCAACATGGTAAAAGTAGAGCATCAGAATGCTATATAGAGGGAGACTTGGATAGGTTACGATATGAAACTATCACATCACCATGTGACTGGCCTATATCTGAGGAAATTGCCACCTAAATCCATAGACAGGAAAATAAAAGGGAAAACCAGAAACTACCTCCATATAGCCTTCATCAAATCTAGTAGTAGCTTTTGCGTCGGGAACCAGGGGTCTGGGCAGATAACCTGGTAGTAGAGTTACCAGTCAGGATATAGAAGATCTATGGCATCATCACCCATATAAAACAACCATAATCTCCTAGTCATATTACAAGAATGAACAAGCAGACTACGACAGTACAAAACAGAACACATAATTTTCACTAAAATCAGCATAATAATGCTTCAGCTGTATTCTCCAGCATCTTGTTAGAAGATTTCAGCTATTAAGTCCATCCCATAGCAGTTGTTAAGCTAAAGATGTTTCAACTGAAATATTCCATTAAAATCAACAAGTTTTATGGTTAGGAGATGTTTTATACTTTCAAGAAATATTAAAACCTGCACCTGCTGTCAACCTAAAGCATCTTCTCACCATAAGTGTCAACTAAACTGATCATTTAAAGACAAAAGAACCTAAAAAATGACAACAAAGAAGATTCTCACCCAGAACTGCCAGTACGTCCTGTAGAATAATTTCCATAAGCTCCATAAGGACCTCCACTGCCACCAATCTACAAATAATGCAAACATCCATTACTCAAAATTAAATAGAAAATATAAAATTGTCACACATGAAGTCAAAAGACATTTTGAAATGCTCAAGTTATCTATCCCATTTAGAAAAGAGCTCAGGATGGATTTACTTAAGAAAGGACATAGGACAGAAAATGAAGCAGAACATTCCCAAAATATCCAAGTAGAGCTATATGTTTGTGGAGCTTATTGTAACTACACCAGACTCAAGTAGAAATTACCTGTGAACTACTGTAAGTGCTATAACTGTCGCTAGCAGTATAGTCACTAGAACCGTATGTACTGGAATAAGAGTGCCCACGGCCATGTCTTTTACTATCTCTGCTATCATAATTTAAGCTATCTGAACTGTCGGCTGAGACAGGAAGGTATGGAAGAACTGGCAGAAAAGTGGACATAGCACCTTCCCTATCAAAAACATTTGCTCTTAACCGTCGACTTACGTGAGTGAGAGCATCCTTGGCAACATCAAGATCTCCAGATATCTGGTTATCGAGAACTAAAGTGTCAAAAATTTTAACTAAATTACAAATGATGAAGCTAGCAATGCAAGCAAGCACAGTGCAGTAATCAGCAAACAGCAAATTATGGATCCAACCACTGTAAGGCTTTACCTGCACCATTTCATCATCTTGAGATGCAATTTTGGGCAGGTTGTCCTTTCCAAGGATGCGAATATTTGCTTTGGTAAGTTTCCTCATCTCATTTATAATTACTCCACCCTTACCAAGGAGGCAACCAATTCGAGAGGTGGGCACAAGTAGGCGCGTAGTGAATGATATGAGACCTGAATCTCTTTCAATTTTCTCGCTACATCTGGGTTGCAAACGCAGAGCTGCTTCAATAGTTGGAGAATATTGGTCATCAAAAAACTGAAATAGAAGAACAGATTGGAAGATATCAGAACTGCAAACTGTAGATGAATACACAACTCTCGCATGCATACGTTAACATTTTGGAATTCTACCTCCTTAGCTGAAATAGTAATCAAGCAATCATCTCCTTCAGCTGTTGAACTATCGACTTTGATAACTGCTCCAGAATCCTGCCTGATCTGATTGATGATGGTACCTCCTTTGCCAATTACACCACCAATATTTCCAGTTGGGCAAACAATACGTAGTGAAAATTCTTTTGAAGAAAGTTCATCTCTTGGAGCTGAGTATAAGGAGCGTGACCAATCTGCAGCATCAGCTTTGTATCCTCCATAAGGACTCACCAATGGAGCTATTCCAACAATTGGGGCACCCGTTGGACCTATCAATGAACCAGTAGCAGGGTACACATTGGGCACAGCAGAAAAAAGCAAATGCTGAGAACGTGATGGATTCTCATGGAGACGTGAGGCAATTTGAAATAAAGCTTTTTTGACAACTGCAGTTTCGCCAGAAATCTGTATCAACAATAGCCTATGATTAGATAAAAAAAAATAATTTCCTTCCCCCACATAAAAACTACAAGCTTTATTTTCATGCCAAATGAACGTGTGCTTGACATGAGGCTCAAACAATAACTGCAGTTAATTAATTAGTCAAGTTATAGTGCAAATGATATTGCATAACCCATTCCCAACTATTACTAATTTGTTAAAGTGACTATCCAGAAATGAAGATTTAGCATGAAATGCTTGAAAAAAAAAACCTGAATCATGCAAATTAGAGCAACTAAAAACTGTTATCCAGCTGTCACAGTTATAAAAACAAGAATGTTTTATAACTTCATATCCCAAGTTGTCTTTATCTATCTAAGAAAGCCAAAACAAAGGAATAAATTAAGAATCATTCTCATAGTACCTGCACAAGCTCATCACTGCTCAATGCACAAGGGGGTAGATGTTCATCCTTGAGAATACGAATCTGTGCACCAGTATCACTACGGATGTTTTGAACAATCTGACCACCTTTCCCAATTATACATCCAATCTGATCAGACGGTACGATAAGTCTAGCAGAGACTTGATGGCCACTGTCAGAATCATCATCACTGTGCATATCTTCAGCAATAACTTTATCATGTACCCTAAAAAGGGCATCCTGAGCCGGACAGATATAATTCCCACTATCTTCATACAAATTAGTCTCATCACTCGCGCTATAGATGGTAACAACACGATCATCACAACCAGGAACTGTCTCACCAATTCTAATCTTCGACTTTGTATCAATCCTTAATTGCTTGACAATATCACCTCCTCTTCCTATAATACTTCCAATCTTCTTCACAGGACATAAATAACGATACACTGTATCTTGTGAATCAATTGCAAAATGGTCTCTATCATCACCACCACCTCCACCACCAGAATTTCTTCTTTTATTAGCCCCATTATTATCATAATCAGACAGTGAAGAATGAGGCCGCTTTCCATAACTATTCTTATGACCCGCCATTGTTGTTCATTAACTGACTTCTGTGTGATTAAAATTACAGTATCCAACTTCAGTAAAAACAAATAAAAGAAAAGAAAAGAAAAATCAAACAATACACCTATAGCATATAACTAAAGTAATAAGCCGTGAAATTTTGCCATTTAGAACACTACTATGAGAAACCCTAAAAGCACATAGTTCTTCCAATCATAAAGATCAAATCTTTATAAAAAAAAAAACAATAAAAAACAAAAACAGCAACATCGTTAACCAGGAAACAGATCTGATAAAAGCAGTACGAATTAAGAGAAGAGAACGAAAACCAATATTTTGAAGAAGGAAAAGAAGATTAAAGATTGTCACTTGCCTCTGGGTAATCGATGAAGAATAAGAGATAGCGATTGGAGATTCAGAGTTTATTTTAGAAATTCTAGGGTTTTGACCCAATTTTGGGTCTTTTTTATTGGTATGTTTCCTACGAAGAAGTGAATATTTTCATGGATCGTCCTGTAAAAGTTTCATATTTGTAATTTAGACAACCATCTTTTCAGCGACTACGTAAGCTGCCCCTTTCTATTTTAAATTACACCTGATCTTATTTTTTCCTATTTAAAAAATTATATATATGCACATCATTTTTATTTTAACGAAGAATTACATTTTCTCCATAACACTATGTATGATAACTGTAGAGATAAGAGAATTAAAGGTTTTTAAAAAGGAAGGGAAGGGGATGGAATAAAAGTTATAAATTTTGTTCTGTTCGGTAATTTAAGGAGGAGAAATATTTAAAAAAGAATTAAAATTTTAAATTATAATTTATTTTAAAGTTGAAATATTTTATATTTTAGGATGTAATCAATTTCATCTTCTATAAGACGAATGAAGGGAAATAATTCTCTTTTAATTCTCTTTTTTCTTTATTAACATTTAATAGTGAAATAACACAAAATATAATTTTCCTCCTATATTCCCTTCTCTTCATTTTATATTTCCATCATTTCATGCATATTGTAAAATTTGAACTAGTTTACATATACATTTTTCTCATTTTTAAATCAAAATTTTGCCTCCTCCTATTTGTATTTTGTCAACATTTAAAAATGTTCATTAAAGTTACACGTTAAATGCTATATATAGCAAACCTACATTGTAAGTTTTATTTTTCCACATTATATCCAATTTGATGGGATAAAATGATTGACCTTGAGATTTCGATTAAACTAGTCGTGATTTTGGACAATGCACAGACTATGAAATAAAATAATTATATAAATAATTTGTATGGAATAATAACTAAATAAATTAAAAATAAAATAAATCACATTAATTTTTTTTTAAATTTTTATTGTCATAATTTTTTAGTTATAATAAGATTTGTTTTTAAAATTATTATATTAGTATTGAAATATGCATAGTGTTTTAGTAAAAAAATAATATTAAGTAATTACTATAAATTTTTTAATGGTTTAGAAAAAATATTTTCAGTGACGTAAGGTAGAAAAATCTGTAATATATAAATAATTTTAGAATTTGAATAGTATTGAAATATGAATAATAGTGTTTTAGTTAAAAAAATAATATTAAATAACTATTAAAAAATATTTTTTTTTCAATAAAAAATTAGGATTTTTAATGGTTTGACATATTAGCTTTTCAAGTGGATATTCAAATATAAAGATAGATACTTATCAAAATTTTTATTCAATAACTTTAAGGTTTAGCATTCAATAAATATATAGATTAACAAACTACTTTTAAAAATAAAAGAAACTTACTGAATTGAAAAGTTTAAAAAAAAAAAACAGACACGAAAAACTATTGATAAGTAATTATATATTCATCATGTATGTTTTTACATAAAATAAATTATGAATTATGCATATTAATGGATTTGTAGGTTTTATTGTAAAAATTATTGTACAATCCAACAACATAAAATATTTTGTTATAATAAAATTAAAAATAATTTTGAGAAATTAAAGTGTTTTTAATGAAATAAAATTAATAACATATTGTTAGCACTAGTTTTGTCTGGTCCGTGGGCAAAGGCCAAATAATAAATATAGTTAAAGCATTTTAAGTCCAACAAAGCTTAGTTCAGTTTGTTTCTCTTAGAAAGCCTAAGAGAGTCCAAGAAAATCTAGGAAGGCCCAACCTATTTTAACAACCCAATCTACCATTAAGACAGTTGCCTAATATAGTAAGGTGTCGCCTTAGTATGAAACAACGACACCTTGGTATTAAAGTGGATAAATGGAGTGATTGAGGAAGAAAGAAAGAGAGAGTGGGAGGATTAAACAAAAGAGAGAGAAAGAATGGAGAGGGGGGATTTTTGGAGCAACCTAAAAAATCAACCAAAGAAAAAACTACAAAGGAAGAAAAATCTGCAAATAAAAAGAAGGAAGAGGAGGTGTAAGAGGGTAAAGGAAGATAGTGAAATAACTAAGAGGACTTTCAAATAAGAGCTGAAACGAGAAGACACTAAAGCAAGACTTGTTTGTGCCTTAGTTGTTGCAAATTATAAAAGAAAAGTTGTCTTTGAGGCCCAAAGAGATTTGTGCTACAATACAGTAACTTTTTTTTTTATCTCCTTCCATTTTTAATATTGGATTTGATTTCCTTTTGAGGTTGTTTAAATTATGATTTGAAATGCTGAAATCATTTAAGTACGTTTTTTTTTTCATACAATTAAATTGAGAATTATTATTTGATGTAAAAGAAAAAAATAACATTTACTTTTGAATCCATTAAAATCAGTCTATTTAAGAATTTGTGATAAAAATGTGATATGGTGGCACCTATATGATAAGGCAACGCTGTAATAACTCAAAAAAAAAATTTTTTGGTTATTAATATTATTATTTTCTTGTTATTAATATTATTATTGTTGTTATTGCTATTATTATTATTATTGTTATTTTATTTTTTATTACTAATATTGTTATTGTACTTATGGGTATCATTATTATTATTATTATTGAAATCTTGTTGTTAGTATAATTATTGTTATTAATATTGTTATTCTATTTTAGTGTTATTATTATTATTGTTGTTGTTGTTGTTATTATTATTAATTTTGGCTTATATATATATATTTAAAGTTAAGATAGAGTATAAAGTAAAAGAAAGAAAAAAATAAGACCATTGTGTGATGGACACATGGTGTCCATATTCTTTTTAAAAAAAAGAATTTGGTTTGTTGCAGCAAAAAGAGAGGGAGAGTGTTTGAAAGAAAGACATTTTAGATGGCAAATTTTGATACCTATATTTTTCCTTTACTTTGTTCAACCCTCAAACGACCTCCAATTAACACGAAATTTTAACTGTAGCTACTTCTCGTCATTCTTTTCGCATTTGTGGTTTTCGTTTGAGCAAAAATGGTGCAAAATTTTCTAGAATTACCCCTGAATATTTTGTCCATTTTGTGATTGCAGGAATGTCGTCGTCATTGTTGTTCAGCTCCGACCATCATTACTAGCTTTTTGGTCATCTTCCCAAGAGTTCATAGCCACTAGTCTTGCATCCTAACTCGATCGTTTGAATTTTCTATGAATTTTTAGGTAATTTCTCTTATATTTTTCTGATCTCTTTGTTCAGTGCTTTTTTTGGTGTATTTGAGGCTAGAAATGTGTTCCCCTAATTATTTTGAACATTTTCATATTATTTGTTCATCCTGGTGTTATATTTTCTATGAGGATCCGATAGGTCCCACCTGAATACTGGCGAATGAATAGTGTCAACTCCGAGATTAATGCATGAAAATATTTTTTAAAAAATACTATAAATTGTGTAAATTAAACTTTATTAAGGAAGTTTTGTGAAATTAGTTGTGGAATTTAAGATATAAAGTTTTAAAGATTATGTGTAATATGTGTTTTTAGAGATATTATGGTAATCATTAATTACTCGAATTTTAATTGAAATTAAGGTTATTTATCATGTTTAATACTAATTTTAAGTATTAAAGTCTAGAAAATAGTTTTTATGAATAAATGGTAATTTTTAGTTAATTTCGGAAAATATTTATTATTATTATTTAAAAGCTTAAAAATAAGTTATTTAATATTTTTATTATATATTTGGATTATTTAAGTAGCTTATGTATATTTAATAGTGATTTTAATTAAAGAGGTTTAAAGGAAGTGTTATGAATTTATTATTTTAATAATTGATTTTTGGGAGGTATTAAATAAGAATTTTAATGTTGATTTTATTAATTACTTGAAAAATAGATTTCCTTATATGTTAATTATTTAAATGTATTAATTTTTATGGTTTAACTAAATTTTATATTGTAATATATTAATAGCTTTGATAATATTCTATTATATTTGTGAGTGCTTTGAATATTAGTACTCGGTTGGGCACAAGGTGTAGTTTGGGAGTCCAACTCAAGTTGTTGAACTGTAGAGTTATAGAAGTGTCGTTTTGTGCAGGAATGACTCTACTTTTAGTAGAGAGATATTCATTTTACAAGGAAGATTCTGCAAAATTTTAGGTAGATTTCTCATAAAACGTGACATCAGTATGTGTTAAATTCCGAGCCTGTATAGTATTATGTTTTAGATCGAGTCTCTTCTTAGAAGTCTATAATTTATAGAATTTTCATTTTTAATTCTATTTTTATTTATTTGTTTTCTTTAGCCACGCCTCCAGTCAGGGTCGAGCGCAACTGCGTAGAGAAGCGTATTCAACCTGTAAGTTAATAACTGAATTATATGTAGGATATTTTATATTAAATTTTCATATGATTGTCATTTTATTTTTTTATTATAATTTTTCTTGTTTTATTTACTTTTATTATTTATTTTAAAAATGAACTATGGTATAACGGGTTACCTGATGGGTTTCATCAGAACCGTATGCGTACCGATAGGATTGAGAGTAAGTGTTAGTGGTTATAAGGCTTGGTGATATTTTGCTATCGAGCGTGATTTAAATGTTACTAGGGTCGGTAGCTCGATGATATTTTACTTTCGGGAACCGCCAGTAAATATTAGTTTAAGCGATTTGACTATGGCTGGTAGCTTAGTGGATGCTTTGCTCTCGGAAACCGACAATCTTTAGATTATAAAAGAGCCGAAAAACTATTAAAATTTATAGACTAGGGTTCTACCTAGTTTTCTTATTAAAAAATGATTTAAGAAAGTTTTTTATATTTTTAGAGTATTTTATGATTTCAAAAACTTTATTTCGGTAAAAGAGGATTTCAATGAATCAAATGTTTTAAATTATAAATTACAAATTTTATATTTTTATAAAATATTTTTTTAAAGGAGATTTTCACACTTTATACTTTTCTTTTATTAACTTATTCAGTAAGAACTGACTTCCCTCATTTATTTTTTAGGATCTCATAAGTCTTCTATTAGTTGGCCTACCTTATGCTGGATTTCTTCTTCTCTGGCTATTCTATGTAGGTATATATGATATGTATTATTATGTATTTAAAATCTAGAAAACCGCAGTAGTAGTAGCAGTGGTTAACTTTATATTATATTTTATAGATTATTACTTATATTAAAGATTTGTACTAACGTTGATTATTATGTTTTATTAAAGATTGTTTTGGATATCATGTTATTTGTATTATTTATTTATTTAAACATTTTATTTAATTTAGTTTTCTATATTTTATTGTAAATTTTTGTTAAGGCTTACTATGGGTTTTAGAAGCCTTATGCTTTCTCATTCCTTAGTGCTGGTTATGTGCTCTCGTGTTCGAGTCATGACAATCTCCTTATCATACTAAGGTGTTGTATTAGATCTTACTTGAAATTCAAAATAGAAAATATTCATTTCCTATTGGTTTATTAAGTTGTATTTTGACAATTCGAATTGTTTTCAAATGGGAAAATTAAGGTGTGTTTATTTATAGAAAACTACTTTAGTTTTCTAGAAAATTTTTCAAAATAAAAATAGAAAACAAAATTTTGTGTTTACTTTGAGTGTTTTCAAAAAAATTTCACTTGAAAACTGTTTTCACCATTTTCACAATTTTAAGAGAAAAGTGTAAAACAAGTTTTTGTTGTTTTCAAAAATTTTTCTCATTAAAAATATAAAGTGAAAACACGTTGTTTTCATGATGGCCTTTTTCTATTTTTTATTCATTATTTATTATTTATTTTAGTATTAGAAGATAAAATAAACTCTATTTTTTAAGTCATAGATTATCTATCTACTTTGGTATGTATAATTATCTCTTTACTTTTAAAAATAAGTTATATATGAAAATAAGTAAACACATCTTTTTTAAAAAAATGAAAAATAGTTTTCAATTTCTATCAAGTAAACATATTTTATAAATTTTCTATGAAAATGAAAAATTTCCATTTTCTTTGAAAATTGAAAAATGAAAACAGAAAATAATTCTCCATAAGTAAACACATCCTTACATTTATGGTTCTCAACTTTTTAATTTTTGCTATTTTAGTGTCTTAATATTTTTTTTTTGCAATTAAGCTGCTGAACTTTAAAATTCACTACTAATTTGGTGTTTTTGGTTGGATTGCCCTTGTTGGAGTGTTGACTAGGCAAAATTGGGTCCCACTTTTTGCTTCATCACTAGTCACGTAGGAATAACAAAATAAAAAAAGAATTAAAAGACAAGTATGCCCCTAACATTATGAATTAACATCCTTTCTGATAGCTCCATGGCGATGTTATTGTTGGCTTCATTACTAACATCCTCTCAGACGCCGCTAAACTTCGCTTAAAACCAAATGAATAAGATTATTTCAACAAGAAATTACAACTGTTGAATCTATCCTTATAATGACTATAATCACAATTGTTGTTTCTTCTCAGTGAAGCTTCTTCACTGCGTAGAGCAATCTCTGATACTGTAGTGCTTGCATGAGGTGGTAGGGCTATAGCTGGAGGAGGCAGAGTTTGAATTATAATTGCTATTACATTTATATGCCAACCTTAAAATGTTAATGCTATATTGATGAGTGAGAGAGATAACATGTAGAACTTATTTGATATGAGATCTTTGGAGGTTTGTGTGACCTTCATAGTAACTATGAACAAAGTGGTAGCTAATTAAAGTCACTTTTGTATTAGTCCTAATGATAACTACGTTGTTGCTGGATCAATTGATAGATCCATATACATTTGGTTAGTAGCAAAAGGTGAAATATTGAGCACCTTGAAGGAACACACATCTTCTATATTTTGTTATTCTTGAAGTGGTATTGGCAACCATTAGCCACTGTTAACAAGAATGGAATTTATTTAATTCTGGACTTAATAATTTGCTTATTTCTGCACACGTAAACATGACAAATTGTTAACTGCAACCATGGTTACATTTTTCTACAATTTTTTTGTGATTGGTTTTCAACAAGTTTCTATGTCACGACCCAAACTAGGGAGTCATGACTGACGTTAGGGAATGAGAATTCTTTCAAATCTGAAACCTATAGCAAGCCTTAAAATAAAAAAAAATACATGCAAATATAACACAAAAATACATCAAAATTAAAATTTTAATTAATATAAAAATAAATTTTTATGTCATAACATAATAAAAATATTTTCATACATGATTTAAACACAAGATCTCTACCTAGTACAACACAATACTACCACAATAACACTACTACTGTAGTGATTACTAAAATACAAGAAAAATGACGGTTCAATATTTACATAAATTAGCCGGACAGAAAAGAATCCAGTGAAGAGTTCTACTAGAGAGGTCTGAAGTAGAAGATCCTAAAAAAAATATTGATGCGAATCAGACCTCACTGAGTGCAACCTAAAGTCATATACAATCAAACATCATTATATATATATACACACACACACACACACACACACATATGCATTTCATACAGATGCTAAAATCCACTTTTATATAATAATAAATGTAAAAAAAATTTTAGGTGAAGGATCAGAGTAGAACCCTAAAATATTCTACAATTTCGATCACTGAACCTCACTAGCCAATTCCAAAATATTTCTCTTTTCTATTTTTGGACAATAGATTGGCCCTAAAACACTAAGTCAACTGAACTCTCGCAATCTTACTGTCGGCGTGGTTAGCCTTGAGACAGTAAGTCAACCGAACTCCTGCAATCACACAATAAATCTCAATAATCAATTATTTATATCTCATATCACTAATTTCATAGCATCAACCCTAACATATAACGCACTAGTATACATACAGTTCTAATGTAGCCCACTAGATAGCACGTTCTACTGCTATCCTTCAAAGATTCCTTTCGTAATCAAATGATGAAAATTCAAGATAAAAATATGACAACATATATTATCAAAAATAAATATTCTCAATATTTTTATGGAAAATCATAAATATGAATATTAACAATAATAAATATAATTTAATGAAATAAGCATAATTAAATTCATATTTATTAACATGTATTGTAATAACCCTAATTTTTAAATTATTTTAATATATATCGGGATATGTAGTATTAATAAATTTAAAAGTTATATCTATTTATTTTATTATTTTGTGGTTAATAATTATTATTTTATGTTAAATTATATTTTCTATGTAAATATTTTATTTTTTAAAACTTATTATTGTAAACATTTAATTTATGTTATTAATGTTTATTATTTCGGATGATATTATTTTAATAATATTAATTTTAGTGCATTATTATTTTAATATTATTATTTTTATTAAATTAAATTATTTATATTATTATTATTATCATTTATTGTTAATTTTATGTTATGTATTTTATTTGTATATGTGTGTATTTATATATATATAAAACAAAAACAGAAACCCATTTCCTCCTTCTTCCCTGCGCAACTCGTACCCCTCCACTCACTATGCCACCCCTTCTAGCTCGCTAGACCACCACCAGCCATCGCCAACCTCTTCCTCCTTCTTCCCTCTTCCTTTCTGACACCGACCGATAGGTAGCGGCTTACTGGAGAAGCAAAAACGACAACAACATCAACTAGAATTCCCTCGTTGTCGATCATTTTCTAGCCACCAAATCAAGCTCCCCCAGTGTCGTTCGACTCCTTAGCTCTAGTGGTCCTTGTTCCAAGCTCTATTTGAGCTTAAACCCAATCATTTGTGAGTTTTCTCAATTTTTCGGTTTTGAGCTATTTTGTTTTTTATTTTTTTGAGTTGATTTTTGGTTGATTTATGCAAGAGTTTTGGTTGATTTATGAAAACTCCCTTAAGAAACTTTGATTCTAGTAGCTTGAGCTTCATGAATATATATTTTTTATAATTATTGGAATTTATTTTATTTTTGATGAATTTTTGAATATTTTATTATTATTTATTTAATTTTGGTAAATTTATTTATTTAATTATAAAATTGGTTGATTTGGTGTTATATTAGGTTGATATTAATTTTAGTGTTGAGAAATTAATTTTTGAGAATATTATATAATTTTTATGAATATTTTTAGTTTATGTAAATATTGGATAATTAGGTTAAATATATATTTTTGTTGAAATTATTGTATAATAAGGTGTTTTAGTTGATATTAGAATATTATATGTTGATGGAATAATTTTAATGATTTTATATGATTTTTATATAATTTTTGAGGAATATTAGTTATATTATGTGTATTTTGATTTAATAGGGTAATTGTGTAATTTTGTTAAAGTTATAGTTAAATATTATGTTTTAATTGGTTTTAGAATTATTTAAGGTATTAAAATGATTTTATAAATTATTTACTATTTTTAACTAATTAATACTAATTTTCAAAAATTGTTTTCAAATAATATATAATTTACTATATTGGTAATTAAATGGGTTTTTAATTACTTTCAATATATATTTAGGCTATTTTACAAAGTGAATTTTTACTATTTTAATATTGAATTATCAAGAAATTGGATTTTTAATAATATTATATTATTGTTTTGGAATTTTTACTTAATTATTGTGAAAATAATTATATATAGTGTTTTAATGTTAAATATGTTATATTTTGATATTTTGAGGATATTTATGGCATTTATTGATTTTTAGCATATTTATTGTATCATTTGATTTTTGGTGAATTGTGAACTTCGGTTGGGAATTGTATAGTTTGGGGTCCCAACCGAAGGTGTTGAGCGTTCTATTTCTAAAAGTGTGTTTTCTTACAAGACCGACTCTACTTTTTAGTAGAGAAATGTCCATTTTATATAGGAAGCTCTATCAAATTTTTTGTATAATTCTCGTAAAACGTGACATTAGGTTGATCCTGAAATTCTTTGTCTGTCTAAGTTTTCAATCCTCCATTATAGTTTTCTTTTAGAAATTCCTAGAACATCCATTTAGCTTTATTCTAATTTTTGTTATTATTTTATTGTTTAGTTGCGCCGAGACTGAGATCTAATGGACCGGGCCCGTCAAACCAGTCTCGAGGAGTGCAAACTTAGGAGTTGTTATTTTATGTATACATTGCATTTAGGATGCATGTTTTAGCACATATACATGTTTTAATTGTATTTATTCATAATTGTTTCATCAAATGCTTAAGTATATTTTAGGTATAGTTTTAGCATATTATTGTTATATTTTGAAATAAATGCATGTTATACTATTGATTTATACCTAAATTATTTTTAAGTATATTATTGATTTATTTTTGGTATATTTCATGTTTGATTTGAATTTATTTGACATATAAATACTTAGTTTATTTTAGGTATATATATGGTTTATTTTGCTATTATGAATGTCATTCTACATTATTTAATTTCCCGTATAAATGATTTATTTTAAATGAAGGATGTCGATAGAAAGTGCTACCTAGTGGGCAACACTAGGACCGTGTACGTACCTGTGCGATAGATTTAGGGTTGAGTGATGATTACTTGTGGTAATTATGATTTAATTGAGATTAATTGATTGATTGATTGAGATGTAATATGATTGAATAGTGTGATTGTTGGAGCTCGGTTGATTTAGTGTCTCGGGGCTAGTCTACTGTCTATATAGAATAAGTGAATTGATTTGGAATTAAGTGAGCTTGTATGGCTAGAGAGTTATTGTTGATCAAGGTTGCATTTAAATAGGGTTTTATTTGATCCTTCATAAACAAATGATTTTTCTGTATTTATATAAAGTGTTTTCAGCATTTGTGTGAAATACTTGTATATATATTTATTATATACGGATGATTGATTGCATTTGACACAAAGAAAATGCATGTATATATATTATAATAATTTACTCAGTAAGGTCTGACTCCCCTCAGTTGATTTTTCAGGAGATTCTTCCTCAGACCTCAGCAGTAGGCCCATTCGTCGAATTTCTTCCTCCCTGGCTATTTTGTGCAAATTATCTACTTGACTTTATTTATACTCTAAAAAACTACAGTAATGAGTTGTATTTTGTATTGGTTGTATGTTGGTTGTAATTTCAAAGGCTTTTATCTGAATATTGTATTATATATTTTATTTTATGATATGACATAGTCTATTTTTAATATATTGGTTTGAGATTTTATATGATATGTCTATTTTTAATATATTGGTTTGAGATTTTATATGGTGCACATTTTATTTTAATTATTGCATGTTTTTACTCTTTTAAGGCCTGATACAGTTTTTGGATTTGAAAAAATTCTCGTTCCCTAGCGCCGATCATGACTTCCGGTTTGGGTCGTGACATATATGAATGCTCATAATATTAATCTATATGCAATGGATATATATGATAATAACTCACAGTTATGCGTTCCTCTAAAAAAACTAGACTAGCCTCGGTCTTAGCGCAACTATAGAAAAATAAATAAATAATAATAATATTAGAATCAAAATCCTAATTTTATAATTCTAAAAATTCTAAAGAATGACACAATCTAGGACACGACTCGACTATAAATTAAAAACTTAGAATTGATTCGATGTCACGTTTTACGATAATTCTATCGAAAATTTGGTAGATTTTCGGTAGAATTTTCTCTGTAAAACGAACATCTCTTTACTAAAAGTAGTGTAAATCCTACATGCAAACACACTTCAAATATTCTCAACTGCTCAATTTATTGGGTTGGGCCCTCAACTACAAAAATTGCTCAACCGAAAACCAATATAAACAAAATCAATAATAAAATAATAAATATTAAAAAATCATTAAAATCCATAAAAATAAATAAAATACAAAAATTCAACAATTTAAACAATTTAAACAATAAAAACATTAAAGATATTTATTTTCAAATTAATTAATAAAATCCCAAATATAATTAAATAATATTAATAAAAATTCATTTTTCAAATATTCAAAATTAAATATCATAAATTACCAATAATTATTTAAATTGCTCAATTATATAATAAAATAGTTAAAAATGCATTTAATCATAAAAATAATAAACAAACTATTATTTGAGTATATTTTTGGAAATTATTATTAATTAGCTAAAAATAATAAATAATTTGTAAAAATTATTTTAATACTATTTATTACTCAAAAATTATCCAAAACATAATTATTAACAATAATTTCAATTAAAATACAAAATTTACTAATTAATATTAATGTTTCCAAAAATCAAATTTCCACATAAATTTTTGGAAATTCATAATAAATAATCGAAATGCATTTTCAATAAACTTTATTAACAAAACATGCATAAAATAACTAGTAGAATTTATTAAAGTCCTAGCCAGGATATTCCTCGTGAACAGTAACTGAGCCGGAATAGTGCTCAAAATTAAACTATCTTCAAAATCGATTTTAAAGACATTTTGGAAAGCTTAAAACTTCAATTTAACTAATCTAAAGTCAATTTCACATAATTCAAACCAATTGAACTCAAAATCAACAAATAAAATTATGAACCCTAAATACAAATCATCAAAATTTAAGCTCAAATTTAAGTTAATAGGATGAATTACCTTGGGAAAACAAAGCCTAAAGAACGAGCTTCTGATCGACACCAACCACGACCACTGTCACTGCTGGAATCGACATCGGCGAGCTTCGGAAAGTGACGATGCCGAAGGAGAAGAAAGAGGAAAAGGGAGAATGGTGGCGAGAGGAGGAAGGGCAGGTGGTGGTAGCAAGTTAGGGAGGAGAGCGGTGGTGAGATGACGTTGCCAGGCGACGGTACTGGTGACGTGCAGTGGTGGCGCTATGTTCTACATTTAATGCAGTAAGGAGAAGAAAAAGGGCAAAGGAGAAGGAAATGAGATGAGAAGGAAATGAGAGGGGAAGGAAAGAAAACAAGGGAAAAGGGAAAAAATTTCTTTTTGTGTTTTTTTTAATGAAGAGAAAAAGAAAAAATAATATAAAAATAATATATTTATAATATTTTAAATTAAATATTTACATTTCTAATTAAATCCACTACAAAATATTAAAATATATTAAACACACTAAATTAACACTATTCATAAATAATAATAATATTATTATTATTAAATAATATATAACAATAAATTAAAATTTTAAATCTTAATTAAATACTAATACCATAATATTATAAAATAAATACTAACACTTGAATTTAATTAAATTACACAAAATAACCATAATATAACAATTTAATAAAATATTTATTAACACTGCATATGTCAAATTAATTTAATAATTTATAAAATATCAGGTTATAACATTATGGAATGCTAGTAGTCTTAATTCCATATTCTCCCAATAGTGCACTGTGGTTTAGTTAGTGATTGTTAATGGAAATAGAAGGTTTACCATTATTATAGAAATATTATACTTAACTAAGAAAATTTTGAACAAGTTAGTTGCTTATGAGTATGGAAAGAATGTGATGAAAGTTGTATGATGTGATTTTTGAAGCATATTGCTTAACCATATTTCGATGTCCATGCATGAGATGGGTGTGATGTATGTGTTCTTTGAAATATTAGAAACCTGCAAGCTATTGATGTTAGGCCAAACTTGTAAGTTGTTGACATTATTCCAATTCATATATATCTTAATTATTAAGTGCTATCAGCAAAGATCAACAAGCAACAACTTATACTTTTTGTATTTTGATTTGATTGTCATGATTTATCAGTAGTTTTTTTATGTGTAGCTAATATGAATGATAAATAATCTTTTAGATTCAAAGCATTAAAATGTTACATAGTTAAACATGAAGAACGAATAATTAACTAGTTGTGATTAAAATGAATTGTTCTTATGGAAGGACACATTGTCTCTTGTTCCAGAGGGACAATGGTTGCCATAGTTATTATCTCATCGATCAATTAGGAGGATTCCGAGGCAAGATACGCCTTAGGCATGTAATTTTTTTGACCCTTTTACACCATATTCTCATTTAGATTTTAAAATTATAAATTTAAATTTATAACCGTAAATACTGAATTTTTCTACACCATATTCTCACAATATATTTGGTAATTAATAATAGATTAGTGTAGTAACATCTAGTTCATTATTGTTATTGGGTGGTTTGCTATGCAATTGCAGCCAACACCATCGCTACTTTCTTTAGCAGAGCAAATACCGACAATTAGTGAAGAGCCTAGTAAATTAAGTCGTGACATGGAGCTGTCACGACCCAAAACAGGGGCCATGACCGACGCTAGGGAACGGGAATTCTTTCGAATCCGAAACCCGTAGCAAGCCTAAAAATAAAATAACTCATGAAATAATAACAATAACCATATAATATGCAGCGGAAATAAAAATCATAAATATAATAATAACATTTCCATCAACTGGATTTAATTCAAAACACATCTCATCACATATATATAATCTTTAATACAAATTCAGTTTCAATATAATACATATCTTTAAAATAAAATACATGAAATCCAATACTTTAATTCACAACTACTGCAGTGTCTAGATAAAATAAATAAGACTCAAGTAAATAATTTACATAAAGAAGCCGGGGCAGAAGAAATCCGGCGTATCGACCTGCTACTGAGGTCTGAAGATGTTGACTCTCCTGAAAAATAGTCAACAGAGGGGACTGAGACCTCACTGAGTGAATTACTATAATATATATACATACACTCTAAATGACAATGCATACAGTCAATAATACATATCTAATATGTATATATACAGGCAAATTCATACAGATGCAGAAAAATCATTTTTATATATTTTATTGAAAAATCTCAGTTTATGAAGGATCATATAAAACCCTAGTATATCGCAACCTCAGGAAATAGTGTTAAACAACACTCTAGCCATACAGGCTCACTTAATCCAAATATATCCACTTAATCCATTTAGACAGTAGACTGGCCCCGAGACACTAAGTCAACCGAGCTCCAGCAGTCTAACTGCCAGTGTGATTGGCCCCGAGACATTTGGTCAACCGAGCTCCAACAATCACACCCAAACCACATCTCACATATCAAATAATCATATCAAACCAATATCCACAAATAGTTAGTAACATAGCCTAAAGCTATAGGTGTACCGGTACGTACTCGGTCCT
Organism: Mallotus nudiflorus; assembly: GCA_947683625.1. Classification (NCBI taxonomy): domain Eukaryota; kingdom Viridiplantae; phylum Streptophyta; class Magnoliopsida; order Malpighiales; family Euphorbiaceae; genus Mallotus; species Mallotus nudiflorus. The sequence goes on along the minus strand of CANTUR010000282.1, from coordinate 1,034 downwards.
AGTGTTACCCACTAGGTAGCACATTCTATCGATATCCTTCATCATTAATAATATAAATCATTCATTCACAATAAATGATGCATGAATTTAAATGAAATAACAATATAAACCATATATACACCGGAAATATACCAAAAGTAAACTAGGTATATTTCGAGTATATATATGTCAAATGAATTCAATTAAATTATAACTTAAGCTAGAAATATATTTAAAAACATTTTAAATATATTTTATTTACAAAACATGCATATAATTTAATATATACCAAAAATAAACCAAAAATATACTTAATATAAACTTAAGAAATAATCAAATTATTTATGCATATTTAATTAACATAAAACATGCATTTCTAAATCATGCATCCTAAGCATATATATATAGTATAGTAACTCACCTAATGCGCTCCACGAGACAGGTCCGACGGGCCTGGTCCACTAGCCCTCGGTCTCGGCACAACTAAACAAGCAACAAATAATAGACATCAGAATAAACCCTAACAGAAATCCTAGAATTCAATCTAGAGTATTTAAATACGGAAACAGAATTAGGGTTCGATCGGACATCACGTTTTACGAGAATTCTACCGAAAATCCGACAGAACCTCCCCTGTAAAACGGACATCTCTCTACTCAAAAGAGTAGAGCCGACCCTGCAAAGAAACACACTTCGAAAAATAATCTCAACACAATCCACAACCCCTCGGTCGGACTCCAGACTACAATCTACCGACCGAGGTCCACAAACACAGAATAATTCCGAAAATACCAAAAATATCCTTACAACATAGAAATTCATTTTATAAGTAGAAATTACATAATTAACCTTAAAACACTGTAAAAACCGATAAAAACTCATTTTATTAGTAAAACCGTATATTATATATATAATTGAAAATAATTCACGAAAAATAGTTTTAATTAGTTAAAAATACTAAATAATTTGTAGAAATCATTTTTATACCTTAAATAACTATTAAAACAAATTAAATTACATTTTTAGACAATTTAGAGTAAAATTACCAAAATACC